>JAZHRO010000035.1:65212775-65836642 GCA_037157565.1 Thalassia testudinum | reverse complement strand
CAAGCCTTGCCAATAGTTTGGAACCTGGAGTGGTGTCCCATTGTTCACAATAAAGAAATATGGGTCTTGGCACCTTAGGATGTTCGATAGCTCCACAAGGTGAAAGCCATACTTAAGGGGTAGAATGGTGTACGTCCTGGTCGAAGGATTCCCCTTCCCATAAAGATGGTGAATAAGGTCTAAAGTAGGCTTCACCCCAAGTTATCCCACCTAAGGAGCTTCCCTACTTCCTCCTCCTACCCAAGAGAAAGACTGAAAACTATAAAGAGAAAGTGTGGCTTCGCTCAGCTGCCCCGAGGAAGAAGTTTCCTCGCCTCGATTAACAGATGACATCCTACCGGACAAGGAAGGGCTCAACTATGACCACGACCTTAACTACACCCCAGTATGCGAGAGAGCCAAAGAGCAACACTAGTAAGTAATGCTCTAAGCAGGTAGAAGTGAGCGAATACGCCTCTACCCAATCACTTATTTATATGGGAAGAACAAGGCGAAGAATCAAGGAAAAATTACAACCCTAACCCATCCCCTCAGTATTAAATGTATGAAACATAACTATACCGCAAACCTAGGGTGATGTGGCACCCTCCATACCCCAGGCCTTGAGACACTCAAACGATACAACCATGTTGGTGTGCAAAATCTGCTAAGGGATAATATCGTCGTTGTAGTAAAAAAATCACAACCATTTTAATTTATTCTTCAAACTCTAAAAGATTTAAGTGAAGCCATTGGAGTCCAAGTTGTCTCACAAGGAGTCACAGGTTCTAATTTCTTCCTAACTAAAGTATTTTGAGGATTTTTCTTTTTCCTTTTTGGTATTTTTAAATAGGGACACTACAATGGAGACTAGAGAAAGGGACTGAATTGCAAAATAAGGACCTAACCTAAATCATGAATAAATAATTTTTTGAATATGAAAAAATTCTTAATAAAATTATTAAAGCTACTTTAATGCCTAAATAAGGTTCCTACCAAATTTCACGTAAATCTAAGGTCTAGAACTCGCACATTAAATTCGAAAATAAAAAATAAAGAGTAATTTGCAATAATGTTAGGACCTGAATGTAAATGGTTTTTTACTTTTTATATCTAGGGATTTTTTGTGCAAATTTTGCATAGGAACTAAAACTAATGTGCAAATATAATTTTTTTGAAACTTTCTGATGCACAAAAGTAAATATGCAGATTCAAGAATTCAAACTAAGGTTAGGAGACAAAACAACTAGGCAAACATGTAATATTAACTAATGGAAAGTAATATAAACTATAAAGGAGAATAACACCAAAACATGATTCTTTATTGATAAAAAATGTGCACTACAAATGTCATCAAGAACTACAAAAAAATCATGAACCACAAATAACATAAAATAGAAAGACATAAGAAGAAGAATAAGGAGTAGGAGAATGGACTTGTGGCAGAGGTAGAGAGTGCCGCTGACAACCACTACGAGGTAGCTTGCTTGGAGAAAAACTAGAGGAGGAAGCCAGAGATGCTGACGAGGTTCAAAGATGTAAAGGAGAACATGTAGAGGGAGATGATGGTGGAGGGGTTTTTAGGGTAGAGAGGAAGGGAAGAAGTAGGAGGGAGACCTAGCGTTTCTAAGGAAAGGGAGATGGGATGGCCATGGAGAGGTGGAGGTGAAGAGAGAAATGGAGGGAAGATGGTGGGTGTGAAGGAGGGAGAGAAGAAGAAATGAAGGAATGCCCTTGTGATGTTTAGTTTTCTTACATTAATAATAACTGTCGTGTTGGAGTATAGTGTGCAAGATAACCAACATATTTTATAAATTTATAACTGGATGAGTCTAGGTCATTCGCTGGGAGGCTTATTATAGCTTAATTCACCAATTATTCTCTTAAATTATCTTTATTTTCTTAACTATGTTGATTATACTTAATAATATTAAAGACTCGTTAATTAATAAGTTAGGTTTTACTTGATAGCTTATATAGTTAATTACTTAGCTTTGGTTATGTATAATACACATATAATTTAATTAAGTATAATTTACTTAATATTATATAGATTACATAATTTAGCTTAGATATTTACTTAAATGAATTATAAATATAATTACTTCTTCATAACTTACTTAACTAATACATAACTATTTACAACACTAATAACTTATTTAATTAGTCTTATTACTACTAGACTCTAATTTAACTACCTAAATTAATAACTTAGCTGGTACTTAGTTAGTTTACAATTATAGCTTATATATAACTAATACTTAATTTACATACTTAGGGCTGTACTTAAGTTAAATAACTATAAACATATAGCTACTTAAATTATAAAGCTTATATTACTTAATATTAACTTAATTTAACTTACTAAGCTATATAAACATTCTTAACTTACTTAATCTACTTAAGTTACATTAGGTTAATTAGGTTATTTAAGTTAATAAGGTTATTAGATTAACTAGAAGACTTAAGTTATTACTAGCTTAATTAGATAATTAATATATGCTAGGCACATGAATCAATTGCAGGAGATATACATAAAAACAAGGGCAATAATTCTCTAAATGACTATTAACATGCAAGATATGAACATTACAAATAAACGTTTCAATTGCATAAAAAAAAACAATTGCTTAAAAAGGTTTGCTTTAACAACTAAGCATAGATTTTAATCTCACTCAAGTCACGGCTAAGTACAAGTAACACATAGCTAACATATAATTGCTGCTCACTCTAAAAAAATGTTGGCATCAATAGCCAAGATTGTGCCACATGGTAGCATTAGATTTAATTGCCTACAAGCCACCCCTCTTGGGCCTATGCTCAAGATATGCTCATAAGGTGTAAGGGTATCACACTCTAAGGTGTCATAGCCACTCAATGCGTCTACGATGAGATTCCAAGATATATGTAGTTGAGCACTCATGAACAACCGAGGTGGGACTAAAAGAGAGCATTCTCTTTCAGCTGCATGCATGGCTCAGCAACTCAGCAGGCACTCTTCACAATCGCTTCATTACTTCATATTCAGAGTAGACTCCTCTTCAAATCAATTTCAATTCGACCTCAAAGGCTAAATCCACAACTCAGATCATCTCTAGAATTACCTGGAAGCATATTTGACTTCATCAAATGATTGGATCTCCTACAAATCTCCAGGCCTCTTTTCATGCTAATAAAGAAGAAATTACCTACATAGTTGGTATTATATCCTAAAACACTTTCTCTGGCACACTAGTTATTCTCTTAGTGCCTACTTTGATCTCAGATGATAAGAAATACATCCTTAAGCTCAATCGCTAATTTAAAAACTTGCCTCACACGTTCATCCAAGCTTAAGATACAGAGCTTCTCAGCAGAATACAAAAGAATCATTAAGTGACTCAAACCTATCCTAAATAGATCACAATCACTTCTAAGATCTTCTAATGTGTATTAAAACTCAAAACCAGGAATTGAAGTTCTACAAGGCTCCAATGCCAGACTAAGTCAACCCAACATAGATCAATAGTTGACTTTGAGAAAAGAACATTATCAGATCAAACAGATGATGCAGATAGACTCACTATGGCCAATAGAATCTATTGAAATTGAAAATAATGAAAATTGAATACTTCTAATAGATCATATAAGTTGCTGCTTCAGTTACAACACAGGTCTACTCGTTAAAGAGTTCAAAAGGTGCAACAACCCTACAGTAAGTTTTTTGTGCTTAGAAGAGTTCACTGAAGCTTTTAGATCTATTGTGAAGCTCTGAAGGTGAGGGATCAATGAACTCGTTCATCACCAAAGATGAAGAAGAAAATAGTGGTCAGAGAAATGTAGTTGATGAAATTCAAATCTTAGCACAGGAAATTGATCCTTATGAAATATAGAAGTTGCTAAAGGTAATTGGAAATTCTAACAACCTGAGAACTAGTTGTTAGAACTCGTCAAAATTAGAGAAGATGTTGAAGTGGCAGCGATAAGTAGTTGAAGTCATCAGATCAAGTTCCTTGATGATTCGTCTCAAGAAACAGTTAAAAAGGTTCCTAAGAACCTCATGAAGCTCAAAAGCTCCTCAATTTTATTGATGGAAGTTTATAGAAGTCGAATGAATTGATGTGTACACATTTATGTGGCCTAAATTACCTATTTATGCATGTTCCTGGTACATAGAAGCATTCAGCATTATAAATATTGCATAACATGCATTATCATACATTTAGATTAATTTGTATAAATTGAATATTAATTTTGTCATTTTATTGTATGACGACCTGAGTCCCACCGACCGATGAGACTCAAACCGTCGTGTGCTAACACTAACACAAATAACCACAAGATCGCAGTCACCCAACACATAATCATAAAATATAAACATAGCCAACAAACAATTCATATTGCAAAATTTAAAGGAACATAAATTGAATACTAATTCGAAGATTTACTGTATTGATATTCAATATTTAGGTACCCAAAAATATCAAGAAGCACGAAAATAGATTCCACAAAACATATGGGAAAGAGAGGGACTAATCTACCTAACGTCTTCGGGGGGTCACGACGGCTCCGGAATGCACATCCATTATTTCTCTTTCACCATTTTAGAGCTCGTCTATTTGTATGCACTTCGAGGCTAGAACGATGTCAAGATTATTCGTGGGGAATAAATTGTCATAAGTTCCATTGAAAAATTTCATGAAAGAAATGATTCCCGAAATCAAATTTAAAAACTTACCTTCGTGTAGTTTGTGAAGAGACAGTTCCAACGAGTCATGGAACGCAAGAAGCGGACGTCGTTTGACCCCCTAGCGAATCAAAACACAAACCTACGCTAAAATGGGAATCTCGCACGTACCTCAAGAATCAGAGCAGAAACCGCTCGATCTGACCATACGGATGTGTCCGACATGCTCTAGAATCCCAAGATCAACTCCTGGATTGCCTAATTCCAATCTCGAAGACCCTCCATCTATGCAAAACAAATCTGACCGTCGGATCTCACCCAAGACCATAAATCCCTTCATAGGGACTGATCCGCAATAATTAAAACTCTGATTTTTAAAAATATAATTTTCCGACCACTTCAACGTACCTTCTTCTCCCCCGTCCTTCTCCTTCGTTTCTTCTTGTTCTCGCGACGCAGATGCATGGAGAACCCATGCACGCACGTCCTCCTCGCCGGTGCTGCGCCCCCCGATGGCCTGGCCTGACCCTCGCCGGCCATCCGCCGGCCATCCACCTCCCGGGGCGACCTCCCTCTTTTCTCCTTTCTTCTCGATCTCCTTCTCCACGCGTCAGCCATGCACGACGCAGTCACCGCCGGACCTCCGCCGGTGATCTACCGGCCACGTCGCCCACCGTCGGCGCCCCGCCGACGCTCCGGGGACTTTCCTCGTCTCCTCACGTCGTCTTCTTCTTCTTCGGGTTCTTGGGTGTTGCACCCATGCAAGGGGTGCAACAACCTTCTCGCTGGCGCGACACCGGCCACGGCCGCCGCTGCTATGCTCGCCGGTCCACCGGAGACCCTCCTCCGGTCTCCACGTCGATCGTCGCCCGACACCCGAGCGGCCTCCTCGACCGTTCTCCTTCTTCCCCTTGGCCTCGACTTCTCTCTCTCCCTTTCTCTTTCTCGTTTACTTTCTTCCCCGTTCTTTCTTCTCCTACCTTTCCCCCTCTTCTTTTCTCTCTGCCGTTTCGCTCTCTCTCTTGATCTCTCTCTCTCTCCCTCTCTCTTGATCTCTCTCTCTCTCCCTCTCTCTCGTTCTCTCTTCCTCTCCTTCTCTCTTTCTCTCCATCTCTCTGTCTTTCTATCTCTTTTTATAAGTCATGTGGTTTGAGATAAAAATAGCATACCTAAATGAAAAACCAACCACTACAATAAAATAAGTTTGTGGTAAAAAGGAAGTGAGTGACAGATTAATGGTCCCCTCGAGAAGAAACCAATTTGCTGGGATGGATGGGTTGTCTCTTAAGTTCTGTAACCAATTTTCTTCCTTTTTTTTTTTTTTTCTTTTTATACAAAACGAATTTGGGAAGCCTCATTTTGTTCCCGCTCTATCCCGCCTCAACAAGCCCTAGCGATATCGCCCACCTTCTTCCCTGTGGTTTCCCCTTCCCACCGTGAATTAAGAAGTTGGAAACGACGACGCCCACTGCACAGTGTGTGTCTCTGCTCCCTTTCCTTCCTTGTGACAACGACGACGATGGTGGCGACGGGGGCGGCGATGACGACGACGAGGAGTCTTTGAGGTCGCTGCTCCCTCTTCTCGCGAACTTCAACCTTGTGCCACGGAGCCTGCTTGCTGCAAGTGGGGATTTGAGGTCGTTGATGAGTTTGACTTCATATTTTGATGTCGTTGCTTGTTTCATAATGTTACCCTACTCGTTGTTTGGTTTTTCTTGATTGGGTTAAGTTTAAAGGGTGGTGGATCCTTTTGTCATTGTCAGTATTAAAGCATGTATATTCTTCCTGGAACGAAGGGTTTTTTTTTTCCTATAATGCCTTTGTAGCAAATACATATCCTCATAAAAAGGGCTGCAGCTTTTTTTGTTTGTGGGAGGACTAGGTAGATTTTTTTTTCTATCGAAAATGAGCACAAAAGCGAAACTAACAAAACCAGGATCAATATCCAGAACAATATCCAGCAGCAGCAGGGTGGTTTGCACTGGTCTTCTGGGGGCAGTGTGAATCAACTGCTAGGCAGGATGGTGTTGTTGTGGTCTGCATGAAGATGTGGTTTGCACTGGTCTGCTATGGGCAGTTTGAATCAACTCTAGGCGTGTCCTGTTTCAGATTGGGTATTGAAAAGAGCTGTGGCACAGGATGGTGTTACTCGGGGTTTGCTTGAAGCTGTGAAGGCCATTGACAAGCATTCGACATAATTGATGGGGGTATGAAGTCTTTCCTCTACAAGTCATGCTAAGAAGTTCCTTCAGTCATCAATTTCTCCTTGCTATGGAACATCTTTGAAATTTAGTTATTTGTATTTGTAGGAGAAGTGCTTATAAAGTTAACTGGAAGTCCTTGTTATGACAGTCCAAAGGTATTGCAAAAGCATCATGTGGTAAGTTTGTGCTCTCAACATCCAAGTCTTATGTTATTCTTTTTTTGTGGGATACATACATTTTATTTGTTTCCCCTTCTGGCTAAAATTGCATACCACCTCCCGAATTCTAGCATCAGCAGTTAATGAAACCAAGTGTTTTTTTTATTTGATATTCATGAAAACTATTACCTATATTCAGATGGTTCTCTTAAGACGGTATCATGTCGACTAGCTGGCTCTGAATGTTTATTGGCTCATCCTCTTCTTTTTCTTGTCCATTCTTCTCTATTCTACCTATTTTTAGTGCTGTATGTTGGCTTATGGGGGTTGGTTCTTTTTGAGTAGTGCAAATGTAGCTCTTTGGCTGTCTTCCTAAGGCTGTGAAGGGTTCGGTTTGTGTACAGTTACCCGACTATCACGAGATCATAGAGCATCCAATGGATTTCAGCACCGTCTGGAAGAAGTTTGCTGATGGATTTTATGCTAATCTGGAACAGTTTGAGGTAGCATGCCTTCACATTCTACTTGT
This sequence comes from Thalassia testudinum, assembly GCA_037157565.1. NCBI lineage: Eukaryota > Viridiplantae > Streptophyta > Magnoliopsida > Alismatales > Hydrocharitaceae > Thalassia > Thalassia testudinum. Next base: position 65,829,106 of record JAZHRO010000035.1, on the reverse strand, counting down.
GACGAGTATAAATCTTTTGCGTCTCTTTTTGCTTTCCTGGATAGAAGTTTAATCATGTAGTTGCTTGTGTGCTGGAGTCTATATGCTGAATGGGGATCGTTGGCATTTTTCTGCAATCACTGATCACCATTTTTTTGCAGTCCAGATTTTCCAACTTTCTATGGCTACTTATTCACCATCTTGCAAGAATTTCAATCTGAATTTTTGTACTCAAAGTGAATCTGAGTGCTAATTTGGCATTTTTGGCCTAGGATAATATATTTTTAAGTTTCCCTCAGTTGCATTGCTTCCTGGCATCTATTTTTGGGTGTTTACTTGTGGCCTCCATTAAAGTTTGATATAGTATGACTACATTTGCTAGGATAATAAAATACAAGCATAGCAGATGAGTATTTGCCTACGGTATACAGTCTTCTGGGGCCATGGGATGAAAAATTTTGAGACAGGTTATCTCCAGAGGGAGAAACTAGAAGGATGGCAAATATTTTTTGTTTAGTATCTATTCCACTTTTTGTATCAATGATTTGCCCAGTGTTCATTTGCATGTTGGGTCCAAACCCTACTCTTCAGTTAAAGTGTTCTTTCTCTTCCTTTTGAATCTCTTGTCTTGTATCTGATATTCGATTTTTTTACCTGGTCTTTCTCATAAATGGCAACTTGGTCCTCTTCTTGCATTCTTGTGGAGAAAAGTTCAGGCTATTTACGTTTAATTGGATAATGCGTAATGCTAAAGAATCAACATTACTACTTGGCAGAAGTAATGTGCAGCTATTACATCTGGTTCCACCTATGATGCAATGATAGCACATCATGTGGGAGGCCTTTTCTGGGCCAGTCTCTTCAGCAACGATAATTATGTTTAATTAATATTTCCCGTGAATTTGTTGATTTGATTATCATCCATTCTTCTTTTGCTTCTTATATTGAAAGGAGAAGGGAATATGTTTTTATTGCTTTTGCACTGATCTCATCAGATAAATCATGCATTTCACAGCATGTTTCGCAATCTTAGATCTGTAGGCTTCGACTGACAGAATTTTCCAGATTAAATTTGACTCTTGATTTACGTACGAAAAATTTTGAATTTTTGGTTGATGATAGATCTTTGAATGAGCTTTCAAACGATATATGTTGCGTCTTGTAACTCCAAGTGTGCTACTAGATATTAACCAATTAGAGCAGGGCCGTCGAACTGAATTGCTACTATTGTGCAGCAACTTTCAAGAATTTTCATATTTTCTAGGAAACTCATATTTCAATGAAAATTTTTTTAGACTTTTCTTGATTAGCATAGTTTGTGGACAAAAGTTCTTGGAAATTTTGAGGCTATTTTCAGTTATCAGCTACTGATTTGATTACCAGCATGTCAATATGAATTTTCAGACTTTGATTGTCGAGCTTGAGAGATTTCTCTAGAGCTGCACCCCTATCTGATTTGCTCGAAATTCATGCCAAAATTTTCTTTGTTGAGTCCACTGTCAATGCATAAATTTGGAGAAACTTGATGCTTAAACTTGTCATAGCAGGCCAGCTGATGGCTCACCAACAGGTTACATTTGTTAGCAGGAGCAGCAGTAGCATACGAGCAGCTGCAGTAGCAGCATACCACCACCAGCAACAGCAGAATACCAGCAGCAGCAGTATATGGTGTGAAGAAAACCTGTTGTCCTGTTGGAGCTTTTGATGGGAAGAAAACCTGTGGAAAGGAAGGCACCTTCTCAATTCCACTTTACTCTTACATGGGTAATTACAAATATTTTTCACTGCATGGTAAATAGGCCATCTCTTCTGGGTTCAATGAGGGGTATATATATAGTAAAATTAATTGTGTGCTATTTATTTTATAGGCTATGCCACAACTCACAAATAGAACAAAGCTTCCAAATATTGTGGATCCTGTGATTAGAGGCACAATGAATCTGAAACATCTGTACCAGGTATCAACATTGTATGCTTGTTAGGTTCCTCTAAGTTATATTCTTAAGTGGAAATGTGATCTTGTAGGTTGTTGTTGTTGCTATTCTATGTGTCCAGCTAGAGCCAAGTTATAGGCCAGTGATTACTGATGTCCTGCATTCTCTCATACTCCTAGTGCCTAATGGGAGAGTTTACTCATTTCCATTTTTAGCCGCCTTCACCAACTGTAGCAGAGTAGCAGCAGTAGCAGGCCAGTTGATCATTCACCTCTGGCAGCAGCAGATGAAGCTGCAAGACATGTTTAGGGGGGAGCAGCAGCTCAGCCAATTCATGCTTTCAGCCCACTAGAAGTTCCAATGGGAAATTTTGCTCGCTAGTAAATTTTACAATATTGGTAAAAGTTGGAAGTTGAACATTTAAAAAAGCATTGTATTTTTTTTAATCTTTGTTTGATTAATCCTAATTTGCAATGACCAATACCATTAGTGAAATGCTTTAGTATAACAATGACCAAAGACCTCATGGAGATATGATAACCAAGCTTGGTTATACTGCATTAGGAGATCATCATTGAAACTGCAATATGGTCTGAAGTAGGAACATATCGATTCATTTGCTTTTTACTCCATTAACTTTCAGGTGATGACATTAACTCAGACTTAACTTGAGGAAGCTATGAAACCTGAGTGCTTTGATACTTGTAGATCATTGGTTGTTGAGCATGACAGCGTGAGTAAAGAGCAGGAAAAAATGTCAATTAGTCACTCAGGATAAGTCATTTTCTACATCAAGAAGTCCCCTTAGCTCATTGCTTGCTAGAGAGAGAATTCAGTTTGGTGCGTGTTTTCAATAGCAAAAAAAAGGGTTGTGTTTGTTGTCATCTATAGATTGTCGAACTTTTATATTGGTAAATGGCATTACCACATTGGTTTCCATATGGTGGTTCATACCAATTTCAACCTTTATGTAGAAGCGGTCATTACTCCATCCTTTCTTCCTTCGGTTACTCAATCTATCAGTAATGGAACAGGTCCTCTTCCTTCCCCTACTTGCAAGACCGAGAGTTCAAAAGAACACACATCTACTTCAAAAAATGCTCATGCCATATTTTTTTAGAAGGAAAAATATTGTGATGAATCTTATATCTATTTAGAGGATTCAGAAGCTGAAGTTGAAGTAGCTGCTTCTACCATTGCTGCTATTAGCAGTGATGAGGTGGTTGGCAATGGTTTAGGCATAACTTCAGTTTCTGATCATGGAAAGTTTGGCAATGTGGATGGATGTGGGTTAACATCACAAGGTAACAGTTATAGTAAAGTAGCAGAAGCAACAACCAACAGAGGGTTCACCTCTAGTAGTAGCAAGGGATCAGGGGGTTGTGTAGGGATCAGGAAAGAACTACTCCAGGTGGACACCGTCGTTAAACATCCCTAAAGAAAGAGCAAATTGGAAATTTCACAGTTATCTGAGTAGATGAAGATCCCTTATTAAAGCAATGACTTTCTTCTCGAGCTTTTTTGTGGTGTTAGATTGGAACAGTTTTAACTTCTATTGTAAAGATGAAAAAAAGAGTTAAGTGCTCTTTTGTATTATGATGTATTTTTTTATTGTTCTTTTTTGTAATTTCTTCATAACATTGTAACAAGTATTTTGTATTTTCATTTCAATAAAAATGCCTTTTGTCGAAGATCACTTTTGTCAAGCTATGCATGTTATATGTGTTACTATAATTAAGAATCACTACTAGAAAAATGAGCTTTGGTGACTCTTATTTAGCAACGATTTTAATTAAAATCGTCATCTACAGCAGAATATATACACGACAGTATAAATCATCTTATTGATAATATACACGACGGTTCTAATTCAAACTATCGTGTATATTAACCCTCCATGCCCCTTCCTGTGTGCGGAGGTCCATGCATCGACATAGATGACAATTTTGAATTAGAGCCATCGTCTATAGTAACATCTATAGAAGACAGTTCTGACATCATCTTATTTGTGACCGCATTGGCATATACGATAGTTTTCTATTAGAATCGTCGTGTATGTCATCAAAAAAAATTTCCCTTGGATGCGAAAACTCGCGCCTTAACCCAACTTGAGATGACGTTTTTGGGAGAACCGTCATATAAGGTCCAATATTTAGCCCAACTCCGCGAACTCCTCAGAACCCTACCCCTTTTCAATATCCCTTCCCTAACCTCGACGACAACCTTCGGTCGCACATCCACCTCATCCTCGATAAGCGTGACTCTTCTCCTCCGTTCACTCTCGAAATCGTCCTCCTCCGACCTCCTCCAGCCCCCTCCCCTCGTCGTCCTCCTCCACAAGGACCTCCCACCTCCACCGCTGTGAGACCTATAAGCTCTATCGCCGCGCAACTTGCAGCCCTCCTCCTAGCCGAGAGAGTGGTCCTCCCACCTCCGCCGCACATCCGCCTGTCCGTCCTCCTCCTCCCAGCTACGAGCGCCCCCTCCCACCTCCTCCTCTACCCTCCCACATCCTCCTCCTCCCAATGAGCCGACCCCCACTCCCCCTCCTCTTAACGAGCCACCACCCCTTCCCCATCCACCTCCACCCCCTCCTCCTCTCAACCACGCCCACCCCCCCCCCCCCCCCCCCCCCCACACACATAGCCAACATCCTCCCCCTCCTCCTCTTAGCCAACCCCCCCATCCCCTTGGTAGTAGCTCCCCCTCTTAACATTTTGATTTTTAGGTTAATTTAAAAATATGTAGTACATTAATTAAATGTAAGATGTGTCTAAATTTATGTAATTCTTTTTAATCTTTTGCTTATAAAATTTTATAATTTGATTTAGGTATCTCGCGTCAATCATCGGACACCTCTCTTCGATTCACACGCTGCATTAAGGTATATCAATTTAAGTTAATTAATTTGTGAATGAATGTGGGGTGTGCCCACTTAGGTTTAGAAAGTGAAGTGTGCCCACTTAGGTTTAGAATGTGGGGTGTACCCACTTGATGATATTATGATGTGTGAATGTTTTTATGAATGTTGGATGTGTCCACTTGATGATTTTTCTTAATGCTTATTTTATGAACATGAGGTGTGCCCACTTGATGCCTATTGTATTTCTTATGTGAAACTTTTTATGAATTTAAGAAGTTTGGAAGAAGTAATGAGAGAATAGGGAAAGTGAAAGGAGATGGAGTAGGAGAGGAAGAGGAGGGAAAGAGATGAATAAAGAAAAACATGAATTAATGAAAGGAAGGAGGAGAGGAAGGATAAGGAGAAGAGAGGAAAGATAGGATAAATAAATAGACAGGAGATGAAGAAGAGGGAGAGAGATGCATAGAGAAGAATATAAAGGAAGGGAAGGATGAGAGAAAGGGTAGGGAGAAGAGAGAAAGAGAGTAGAAAGGAAGTGGTAAGATAGGGAGATAGGAGAGAATGGAGAGAAGGGAGAGGAGGGAAAGAGTAGAAGAATCTATTTTTATTTTGTATATAATTATTTATTTTTATTGTAAATTATATTATTTTAATGAATTCATAAATACACACACTTGCACAAATATAGATGCACTTGAGGCCAAACAATAGGTATTCTAACCCTTAGGTTACAGGTTTTGGGAGGGGATAATCAAGTTAAAATACTTGCCCATCGACACTTATGATCATGTTATACGAACAATGCAAAGTATTTGTATACCTCACTTACATTCACGAAGCTTTGTCTTTATAGCATGTCATAAGAGTCATCGTCCTTTGTTTAGAGAAGTTCTAAACAAAGGGGGCTCCTTGAAGATTTGATCACAACTTAGGGTTACTTGTTACATGGAACCGATGTCTGGAGGAATTTCGGTTGTATCTTTTCGCTCTTCTCTTGTATACCAACTGATCTTATCTACGTTCCTAATGTACCCTTAAATGGGAGTTATTGGGAATGTAGTTAATGTTAGTCTTGGGAGTATACTGGAGAAGTGCAAGGGATGCTGCCAAAATTTCTCCAAGTAACGTTGTAATCAAATCTTCAAGGATACGCTATTAAGTGAAAATCTTAATCAAAATACAAATACTGTTATGAAATTAGATTAATTATAATTATTGGGTGGTCTTATTTCATTTTTGTAGTATCATGGATAAGTCTTGGATTAATTTGAGGAACTCTAATTACTCTTAATACAAGAATGGAGTGAGAGAGTTCCTTGCTTGGGCATTTCATGATGATAGGAAATCATTCAGATGAGAAGACAAGTTCAACAGGATATTTTGCCCATGTAGTTGCTTAAATGGATATTCACATGATAGGAATACTGTATACGAGCACACAATTTGCAACAGTTGGTGATAGCATTATACTAACTGGATTGCTCATGGAGAGGATCAGACAAAGGAAGACAAATGATCTCCGATAGATTTCGATGAGATAGTTATTAACATTGAAGCTGATGATATCGATGAAATACTTGATGAGATGAGAGCAGGAGTTGAAGATCTGACTAGTGGGAAAACTTGTAATCAATTTTATGATGCTATTAGGGTAACAATGGCGACGAGGATGAGGATGAGGAGGGTAAGAACAATGTTGAGGTACAGAGGCCACCTCAGCAGGACCCTCAGGCTGAGGCAGGGACCAGTTTCGTTGATATGAATTGTCGGTAAAATCTTAATAAAATTTATTGATAATGTTTTAATTTTTAATATTTATATTTTTCTTATCAGGTAATTAAAAAAAAGGAAGGGATCCGACAAGAAATGCACATCTAGATACACTTCCTGAGGGGATGAAACTCAAACTGCATATCAATGAAGCTGGAGAAGATCCAGATTATCCTCCTTTCACCAACAGACTATCTAGGATGGTAAAGGAGCTCGTCCCCTTTGTTCTTTTAACTAGAGGTTTGTCTCCAAAGAGATCAAGAGGTAGCTTATTCGTAATATAGAGGTAAATAATTATTTATATATATATAAGTTTACTTTATTAATATTTAATTCATTTATATGATTTGTAATATTACAGGAAATCTTTGATTGGGGTGACGATATTAATGTCACCAAGTACATTCTTCATCATGCTGTGAGATGACATCATGATTGGAGGATGACAACGAAGAGAAAGGTGAAATTTGTAATATTTTTCATTTTTTATTATTTTCTTAATTAATTTCTTTTGACGATTTATTTCTATAATTTAGTATTATAATTCAATGTCGTCTAATGAGGAGGCATTAATGAATGTGCCCCCACAATAGCAGTAGATGTGTGGAGAGAATGCTGTGAGCATTGGAATAAGCTTGAGACAGAGGTAATTACAATTACTTTTAATAGCATTTAGAGATAAATTATTCAATTGTTCTTCATTACAATATGTTATATATATAGGATCAGTCAAAGAAAAACAAAGCCAATAGGGCCAAAGCTCCACCACTAACCCACTGTTTGGGTCGAACCAGTATAGATAGAGTTAAGGCTAAATATGTAAGTAATTTCTTATAATTTTGTTACTTTTATGTTTTTAATTAAAGTTTTAATTACAACTATTACCTGCAAATCTCTGAAATATATTTACAAGCACATTCACACGATGGTGCTACGCTCGATCGGGTTAGTGTGTATGAGGTTACTCATAGCAAGGCCACCACTGACGGCGAACGAACATGGATACATGAGACATACCAGACAAAACATATAAGTAACATTTATTTATTTACTTAAATTTTTATACTTACTTTAAAATGACAATAAATTATTATAATTTGTAGGGAAAAATGATGAACTTAATCAACCCCCTATAGACGTCGCTTTCGGCACTCAACAGCACCCTCCTATGACACCTGAGGAGGCTTTTAGGAGCGTCATGCCTCCGAAGCATGGAGGTTTCGTTTGTAGTGGGGGGAGAAGTCAAACAATCTCCAGCTGGTATGGGCGGAAGAGGTCAACAAGAGTAGTCGTCATCCAGCAGATGCAAACACAGATCCATGATGTCAACTCAAAGCTCTATGATGTCTCCTCACAATTTAACCAGCAAACTCAATCTTGGCAAGATGCCAAGAAATTTATGGAGGAGCAGAGGAAGGAGATGGAGGAGCAGAGAGCAAGGATGAGAGAGATGATGGCATTATTACGGGGTAGCGGTCAGGATCACAATTCATATCACCACCCGCCTCGTAGAGACGACGATGACCTCGGAGGTGGTGGAGCAGGACATGGCGTAGGAGCTGAGGCATAGCTTTATATTATTTATCTTTCATTTTGTTTGGTTTTGTATTTTGATATTATGACATGCTTTTATCATTAGGTTTATATATATATTTGTTAAATATTTTATGTTCCATGTCGTATATTGAATTCTTATATTTTGTGTGTTTTGTATGTTATATATATTTTAAGGTGTTATAAGATTCTAAGATTATAAAATCTTATAACCCAAAACATAATATTAAAAAAAACATACATATATACACAATGGTTCTAAGAATAACCGTCGTGTTTATATAGACGACGGTTCTCATAGACTCGTCGTTTATACAACTATACAATGGTTGAAAAACCATTGTCTAAGGTTTACATATACCATAGAAAACGGAGATCCAAACCGTCGTTCAGAGCTTATTGTCGACAATTTGTATAACTATCATCAATAAACGAGACGACGATTTCTAAAATCGTCGTTTAAAATACGATGGTTTTAAATAAAAACCATCGTGTATACATTGATGCAACACACTTTCGTGACAATAGAATACAACGGTTTGCATGGAATAGGCAACAGTTATTAACCATCACGAAAACCATTCTTCCCTGTTGGTTGGTCTCGATTGGTCGAGACCAGCATGTATTTTTGTTTTTATTACTCAAAAATAGAAAATCTCCAAGGTCAAACTCAAAGAGCAACACTTGATTCTAGAAGTATAAAAAATCACAATTTACAATAATACATTATTTTACAAAAAAAAACTAGAGATAGGAAATAAAAATCTTCTTCTCTTCTCTTTTCTTCTCTCTTCTTCTTTCTCTTCTTCTTTTTATCTTCAGACGTCTGATTCTGGGAATCAGACGCCTTAAGTAGCCACTCGCTACAGTGTTCTACTTCTTCTGCTGGTTCTTCTTTCTCTTGGCTTCTTCTTCTTTTCTTCTTCTCCGCTGCACCAAGTCCTCTTCTTCTTTTTCTGCTTCTCTTTCTCTTCTTCTCTTCCCTGCTTGTCCTTCTTGGCTTCTTCTTCTTTGCTGTTGAGCTGCACCTCCTTCTCCTTCTCTTTCTTCCTTTCCTTCACCTTCTTCCTCAGCTCTTGCTCTTTGATGCGGCTAAGTCCTTAGCCGCTTCCTCTTCTTCTACCTCTTCTTCCTCCTGGCTTCCTTTTCTTCAACTTCCCTGCACAGGTACCCGATTAAGCAAAACCTACCCCTACCCTTCCCGCGTTTCTCTCTCTCTCCATTTCTCTCTTAGGTTCGCTCTCCCAGAGTCTTCTCGGGTATACAGGTCAGGTGTACGTGCCTGGGACCAGGCCCACCGGCATGCGGTGGTGGGGGGGCAAGGTGTGCAAGGCTTAGGCAGGTAAACAGGTCGGGCCAGGTCCACAGGGGGTGATCGCGGATGAGGCCGAGTGAGCAAGTGAGAGGGACCTCAGCCCGTGTGACTGAGGCGATAAGCCTCAGTCGCTTTTTCAATTTATGCGCCGTGGGGCGCACATAAACTTACGAGGTGGGACTAAACGTCCCACCCTTTCTCGCGCGTCCCCAGCAGGGAGTGTCTCTCCAATCGCAGCAAGACGCGAAACTCACGTCTTCAATTGAGGACCTAGGACCGTGCACGAGGCTCTTCCGCGCAGCCTGGGACTTCAACCTGGGACTGCAGAGGCCTAGAGCTACTAGCAAGCTTGCTCCAAGCTCTGCAGCAATGGCAGGTTCTAAACTAGGTCAAAAATTGGGTATGGTTCTCAATCTAGGTCATGACTGGTTCCAATGGCCAAGTTGAAGGTTCTAAACCCTAGGGGATATTTTTTCATGAATTTTAGAGGGTTTAATTGATTTTTATCTTGCCTGGAACTTCGTGAATTAAAGCGGGTTTGCTTTACGATTATAGAATGTCATTTAATTCCCAGATTTTGTCATAACCCTTTCCTGATCGAATCATCCCACTTTTTCTCTTATTAAACCCATTTGGCCTGTGTCTAGATCCTTAGAAATCCCGTTTATGTACTGCATTGGTAAAATTGTAGTTTTACCCCTTGTGAATTATTTTATACTCAAATTTTTAATTCCCTTATTTAGGCTTTCCCTTTGGTTTTGTAGGAGCTTTTCTACACTTAGTTAGGTCAAAATGTGCTAGTTAGGGTTCATGATGAGGTTCTTATCATACCCCCATGCCTAGTTTTTGCTAGTCCCTTAGCAAAATTTTAAGGTTTTAACCTCTGTTCTAGACCATGAATTTCTTTCTTCAATTTTGATAAGTGCGTTTCCTTCTCTTTGTCTCTTTGATTAGGTCAAAATGCCAATCATGGGCCTAAAAGGTACTCTAGTACCAACCAAGATCCAAATCTGTCTAGCTTTAGCCTCAGACTTTAGCAAAGGTTTTTAAGGCCCTCAGAAACTATCCTACAGTTTATTGGACTCCGTGGTTAAAGCACCCGTGCTTGAGATATTTTTAACCTTGGTTCAGTCTGCAGTGCGACAGAAGGTTTATTTGTTTGGAGAGTTTTCTTTCTCTTTTCTTTTTAATTCTAGCTTAGGATTGGCTTCACAACTCGGTCTGTATCGGATTCCTCGTCCCCATCATCAATCCTCAAAGGTCCCTAGCAATCGATGCTTCAAGATAGCACCACCCATGGTAACCCCCAGAACCCTGGCTTTCGAGATTTCAAGATAATCCCGTCCATGGTGTTCCGTAGCTGAATTCAAACCCTTGCAATTGACACTTCGTGATAATGCCATCCATGGAATCTGAACCAGCAGAGTGCTTGCATGCCCCTAGTAGGATATGTAATATCCTAGGAGACAAGCACCGAGGAGATGATATGTTGTTACGCATCTTCGAGGGGAATTTCCCACCTCTCTGCGCCAGGAACTCGTCCAAATCAACTTGTGTTGATCGGCCGCTCCTAATCTAGGTGACATTTTCAGAATATTTGAAACGCTTCTGCGTGATTTTGACATTTATGCTCGCTGAACCAGACTGTGTGTGTCAATTTTGGGTGCTTAGGTTACTGAGTCCCGTAAACCGAAGGTTAATTAATGAGGTTGAATACTCCCTAAGCCTTAGACTTAAAACTTAAGCTTTTCATTTTCCTCAACCTCTTGAGGAATATCTAGATCTTAATGGGTACTAAGAGTCTAGCCAAGAATGCTCAAAGTTTGAGTTCTTACTAATCTTGTGCACTTTTGCTTTACTTTTTCTTAATGTGATCTAGAGCTTTGGTTAATTCCTTAATTTATTACTAATGACTATCCCTTTTCTTTTTCATTTTGTGCTCCTTTTTAGCATTCTGCTCTTTTTCTCCTCCTTCTATAAAGTTTACCATCATTTTCTTCCTCCTCCAAAGTTTTTTTTTTTTTTGAAACCTTTTCTTGTTATGTCATTTCATTGCACTTTCATACCCCCCCTTGCCTAAGGTTTGCAATACCCTCATTGTTCATTAGGCGAGTTTTTATTTGGTTAGGTTCAAGCATTAGGACAGAAATTTGGGTGAGTGGATGGGTCAAGGTGACTGTTGCGGACGATTTCTAATCTCAGGTACGAGTACCTGAGGTGAAGTTGGCTATCCTAAGGAATGAACCTAAAGTGCAAAGAAATGTTAGAAAGGGTTTTGGTTTTTCAAAAAGAATGACGGGCTGCCTCCCGTTAAGCGCTGAGTTCAAAAAGAATGGAGGATAAATGATGACTCAGCCAAATCTGTAATGGTTATGTCAATGAACGGTTTGAGTCTCTGACCAATCACGATGAAAGGTTCGGAATCGTGGCTGAGTGGACTGATCTCAATGGCTCCATTTCCAAAAATCTGTCAGACAAGATATGGTCCGACCCACTTGGATCGCAGTTTCCCAGGGAAGAGTTTGAGTCGGGTATCGAAGAGTAGGACCTTCTGACCAGGGTGGAAGATCTTTCTAGATATGTGCTTGTCATGAAAGGCTTTAACCTGCTCTTTGTACATTCGCGAGTTCTCATACGCATCAAGGCGTAATTCATCAATCTCGCTTATCTGAAGCTTTCTGTGGGTTCCAGCCTTAGAAAGATCTAAGTTGCAGCTCCGTACTGCCCAATAGGCCTTGTGCTCGCCTTCCCGTACACCAGTCTAAAAGGAGACATGCCTAATTGGGTCTTGTGGGCGATCCTATAAGCCCACAAAGCTTCCGGGAGTCGGGATGACCAGTCCTTCCTGTCGGGTCGAACAGTAACCTGCAGGATTTTCTTGATCTCCCGATTTGATTGCTCAGCTAGACCATTAGTCTGGGGGAGGTAAGGAGTAGAGATTTGGTAAGACACCCCATATTTGGTCATCAGTGACCTGAACTGAGCATTGGTAAAATGGGTCCCTCCATCAGAGATGATCGCACGAGGAATCCCGAACTGTGAAAAGATATTCTGATGAATGAATTTGATGACGATCTTGTGATCACAGGTTCGGGTCGGAATGGCTTCAATCCATTTGGACACATAGTCCACAGCGAGTAAAATGTACTCAAAGCCATCCGAGATAGGGAAGGGACCCATAAAATCAATCCCTCAAATATCGAAAATCTCGCATACGAGATTCGGCTATAAAGGCATCATGTCGCGATAGCTCATGTTGCCCAAAGTTTGGCAACGACTGCATGCCTTACAGTGACTGTATGCATCCTTGAAGATAGTGGGCTAGTAAAAGCCACACTGGAGGATTTTTGATGCGGTTTTATGCCCAGAGAAATGGCCACTGCATGCCTGGTCATGGTAGAAAGAGAGAATATCATTGATTTCGCCCTTTGGGACACATCGTCGGATGATTTGGTCAACACCTATGCAGAATAGGTATGGGTCTTCCCAGATGTAGTACTTGGCATCGAAGCCCAACTTGTCTTTCTTGGCCTTCGGCCAATCAGATGGGATCTGGTGTGATGCCAAGTAGTTTACTATACAAGCAAACCATGGAAGCCTAGTACCAATAGTCAAGAGGTGCTCATCAGGAAAATGCTCCGTGATGGGTCCAGAAGGGTCGATGATCTCATAAGGAAGGCAAGACAAGTGGTCAGCTACCACGTTCTGTCTTCCCACCTTGTCACGAATCTCGAGGGCGAATTATTGGAACAGCAAGATCCATCGAATTAATCGAGGCTTCGCATCCTTCTTTGCAAGGAGATGCCCACAGCTGTGTGATCCGAGTAGACAATAACGTGGGAACCCAGGAGATATGATCTAAATTTTTCGAGGGCAAATACTACAGCTAGCAGCTCTTTCTCCGTAACCGTGTAGTTACGCTGAGCCTCGTCATGTGTCGTGCTTGCGTAGTAGATGACCACGGGTTTCCCGTCAATCTTCTGCCCCAGAACCGCTCCTACAGCAAAGTTAGATGCATCGCACATGATCTCAAAGGGTTGAGACCAATCAGGGGATTGTAGGATTTGGGCTTGGGTGACTCGGTCACGAAGAATATCAAAAGCTTGAGTGCATTCCTTGGAAATTTCAAAGGGGACATCCTTGGAGAGAAGAGTAGTCAAGGGGCGTGCGATTTTAGAGAAGTCAGGGATGAAACGACGGTAAAAATCGACGTGCTCCAGAAAAGATCGGATGTCCCTGATCGAGCTAGGCATAGGAAGTCTAGAAATCATATTAACCTTGGCTCTATTCACTTGGATGCCTCTCTCAGAAATTAAGTGTCCCAGGACGATCCCCTCAGGCACCATAAAATGGCTCTTTTCCCAGGAAAGAACCAGATTTACGTCAATGCAATGCCTGAGCATGTGAACCAAGTGCTGGAGGCAATCGTCAAATGATGCCCCGAAAACTGAGAAGTCATCCATGAAGACTTCCAGATAATCACCTACCATATTAGAGAATATGGCAAGCATGCACAGCTGAAAAGTCGCAGGTGCATTGCAGAGACCGAAAGGCATCCTTCGGAACGCATACGTCCCGAATGGGCAGGTAAACGTGGTATTTTCTTGGTCTTCTGGATGAATCGCCACTTGATTATAACTAGAGTACCCATCAAGAAAGCAGAAGAATCTATTTCCTGCTAACTTCTCGAGAATCTGATCAATAAATGGTAGTGGGAAATGATCCTTCTTCGTGGAGGAATTGAGTCTTCGGTAATCTATGCAGACTCTCCACGAGTTGGCTATACGGGTAGGTATGACCTCTCCGATTTCAGTCCTGATGGTGGTGAGCCCTGCCTTCTTAGGCACAACCTGGATTGGGCTCACCCAACGACTGTCAGAGATCGGGTAGATGATCCCTGCATCTAACCACTTAATGATCTCCTTTTTCACGACCTCCTGCTAATTAGGATTCAGACGTCTTTGCATTTCATGCGAAGGTCATGCGCCCTCTTCAGAATAGATACAGTGTGTGCAATAAGAGGGACTTATTCCAGTCAAATCATCGAGAGTCCAGCCAATGACTCTACGATGTTGCTGGAGAACAGAAATCAGACGGGATTCCTGGTCAAGTGTGAGTTTGGAGTTTATAATCACCGGAAGTGTTTGATTGGAACCCAAAAAGACGTATTTCAAATGATCGAGAAGGGGTTTGAGTTCAAGAATGGGGTTATCAGCAGCAGCGGGTGGTTCAAAGTGGGTGTCGGGTACAAGGGTAGGAGTTATAGGTCTGTCTAGGTCAAGTTCTGACTCCTCTAATTGCGATTTAAGATTTTCTTGTGGTTGATGAGGGATAATCATGTTGTCCTCAATTTGTGGTTCATCAACCACGGCTCTGATGTCACAAATTTGTTCAACGACACCGCAATTAATCCCTTGTTGGGCCTTAAAGATATCAATTTTGAGAGTCTAATTCCCAAATTTCAGCTCTATTTGGCCCTCCTCACAACTTATGTTGGCCCTTGCAGTGACCAAAAAAGGTCTCCCTAGTATGATTGGTGTATTCCTTGGGTTTTCAGGTGCATCCATATCTAAAACTATGAAATCTATAGGGAAGTAGAAATCCCGCACCCTAACAATAACATCCTCAAGAATTCCTTTAGGTGACTTCATAGATCGATCTGCTAACTGCAATGTCACCTCAGTCGGTTTCAGTTCAGATTCTTCTAGATGGTCAAGTAGGGATGTGGGTATCAAGTTTATGGAGGCACCTAGGTCTAATAATGCTCTATCAAACTGGGTCTCACCGATCTTACATGAAATCAGGGGAGTGCCTGGGTCTTTTGCCTTGGGTGGGAGTCTACTCAGGATTACAGAGTTGGCTTGCTCTGATAGTACAATTGGACCCCACTCTTGGTTCCCGGCTTACGCTAAGTTGTACACACGTTCCTCAAGAATCGTGCGTAAGCCGATACGTGGCGAATCGCATCCATCAAGGGGATGTTTATTTGGACCTGCTCAAAGATCTTGATTAGGTCCTCCTCAGGAGCCACGAGTTTAGTTGTCCTTTTTCCCTTGGTCAAGGCCTCGGGAAATGGAACCTTGGTTGGTTCCTTTAGGATATGATGACGGCCTTGACGACTAGCTTTTGTTATAGAAATTGCGTTGTAGTACAGCTAGTTATTGCCATCATTACATATAATTTTTTTTACTCGGAAAATAAAAGAGTTCCCGAGGTCGAACTCAGGGAGCAAGTCGTATTCTAGAAGTATAAATTCTTATTACAAAAATAAAGAGAGAGAGAGAGATGAAAATTTGGCTTCTCCTTTTTCTCTTCTTTCTTCCTCTGTCTTCTCTTCTCTTCCTCTCGTGCTCTTCTTCTTCTTCTGTTCTTCCTTGTTTTCTTTCTTTCTTTTTCTTCAGATCTTCTTCTTCTTCTTTTCTTCTTTCTTGTCTTTCCTCTTCTTTGCCGTGGTCCTGCTTCTTCTTTTCTTCTTCTTCCTTGCCTTTCAGACGTCGTCTGAATTTGCAATCAGACGACTTAAACCGCTGCTGCTACAGTGTCTTCCTCAGCTTCCTTCTTCTTCTGCTTTGTGTTCTCTTCTTCTTCTTCTTTTTCTTCCGCAGTCTTTCTTCTTCACCTGTGCCTGCACACTTCACGGTTTACACGTCAGAGGGCAAAACCTACTCTACCCTCCCCCCCTGCGTCTCTCTCTCTCAATATTCACTCTTCGGAAGGCTCTCCCAGAGCAACCGGGTAATCAGGTACGCGGGTCGCGCCCGGGTCCAGGCCCACCGGCGTGCGGTGGTGGGCGAGGAGTGCCAGTCAAGTCGGGTCGGGTGGGCCAGATCCGCATGATGAGCTCGCGGACGGGCCAGGTGAAGCGGTGTGAGAGGGACCTCACCCCGTGTGCTGAGGCGATAAGCCTACAGCACTTTTTCAATTTATATCGGCGCGTCGCTTCAGAGCCTTCCGAGGTGGGACTAAATGTCCCACCCCAATTTGGCGCCTGCAGCTGAGAAAGCTGCAGGCAGTTGCGGCTTTTGCGGAGCTTTCTCTCCAGCTGCGAGCCTGGGCAGGTGCGCAAGGGCTGCCTTGCGTCCTGGGGAGTCTGACCTGGGCGAAGCGAGGCTGCAGCTGCAGGCGGAAGCAGCTCCTTCTGCACAGCAATGGCGGCGGAGGACGGGTGACCTGTTCACAGCAAAACGGCCTTTCGGCCTAATCAGAAGGTGCCGGGAGCTTCGCCAGAGTGCGGCGAAGCTTGTGCGGGTGGTGGCGAGGCGTGGGGCGGCGTGCAAGGGCTGCCCTAGGTCGGACTGTGGCTGGGGGAATGGGTTTGTTCGGGGGGTCTGCAGGTGGCGAGTGGCGGGAAATGGAGGGGCGGAAGAGGATCAGGGTGAGGAGGCGAAGGTTCTGTGAGGGTCGGTGAGTCGTGTGGGGTGGTGGAATGACGGGAGCGAGTCGCCGGAGGATGGCCGGAGGCGGAGAAGGTGAGGGTGATTAGGTCAGTCGAGGGTGTAATTGACTGTAAAATAGGGAGGAAAAGAAAGAGGGGATAGAGAAGACTAATTCTAACCTAGCTAAAGTGACGAAGGGGACGAAGAGGCTGCCGGCTCGTACCTACCGGAGCTGGAGAAGAAATGCCCAGTGGGGGAGGACGGCGGCGACGACGGGGCTGAAGCAGCGCGCGCCAGTATTGCGCGACGCGGAGGAGAATCAGGAAGAAGTCTCTGCTGCTGGTATTGCAGCAGAGCGAAGAGGAGGAGGAGGAGGAACCGCCGGAGCTGGTGGGCATCTGCCAGAGTGGGAAGAGAGGAAAGTTGTGGGGGTTTTCTCCGTCAGAACCGAGCTGGGGAGAACGGCGGAGCGACGGGGGTATTTATAGGGGCAGAATCAGAGAGGAGGGCAGAGGGAGACGACGTGTCTCCCACGCCGGAGGACGCCGGAGGAAGGAGACCCATACCATCCGTGCGTTCGCACGGGCGGTATGGGTGGTCGCAGCACTCAGGGGGGTGCTCCTGCGGTGGCTGACGACGCAAGGCACCCCCATTTGACTTGGCAGGCTCCCTCCCTTACCCTGCGCGGCGCCATGCTCCGCGCAAGGTCGCCGTAGCATGGTGCTGCTCAGGTTTTGCAGGAGGGACCTGAACGCAAAGAACGAAGGAGAGTTAGGGGCCAAAATGTGAGGGTTCAAGAGTTGAGGGCCAAAACGTAAATATATGAGGACCAAAGTGTAAAGTTGGTCAAGAAGGTTTCTTCT
The DNA here is from genome assembly GCA_037157565.1 of Thalassia testudinum. NCBI lineage: Eukaryota > Viridiplantae > Streptophyta > Magnoliopsida > Alismatales > Hydrocharitaceae > Thalassia > Thalassia testudinum. The sequence continues at coordinate 65,811,452 of JAZHRO010000035.1, read as the reverse complement.
TAGGCTCAAGTTTTTATATATGACGAATTAGGACCTAAGGAATCTGATAGTGAATTTTATTTCTAGATTAAACCTTGTTTGACCGGTCAATTTATGCAAAAACCCAAATTAAGTTGTTAATTAGGCATGATTCTCAATGTAGGTCAAAATGGATTCCTAAGGCCAGATTGAAGGTTCTAAACCCTAGAGATTATTTTTCTATGAATTTTAGAGGGTTTATTATATTTTTACTTTGCCTCTAACCTCGTGAATTGAAGTGGGTTTGTTTTAGGGCTACAGATTATCATTTAGTTCCTTGGAATTGCTGTAGCCCTTATTAGATCAGATCATCCCACTTTCCTTCTTATTAGGTTGTTTTGACCTATGTTTGGACCCTGAGTTAACCTATTTTCAGATTGGATTGGTGAAATTACATTTTTACCCCTCAGTTTCTATTTTCTTTGCAAACTCAGAATCTCTCTGAGCCAAGCCTTTCTAAGGTTATGTAGGAGCTTTTTCCTGCAAATCAGGGTTAAATGGTGCAAGTTTAGGGCTCATGATGAGGTTCTCATCAGGATAGGTCCAGGTTTTTGATCTGGGACAGGGATAAGAACATCTTGGATGACTATCCTGGGGTTTGGGTCACTACTAGGCTTGGAGTGGTCTGGATAAGGTAGATCTTGGGTTGCCTTACCACTACAGGTTGTTACAGAATTTAGTCCTGCCTGGTTCTGGTTGGGGGTTGGTAGGATGGGCTGCTACTGTTGGTAACCCGCATCGGAGGTTGATGCTTCCATCCCGTCAGGTGATGGAACAGAAGGGACCTAATAGATCAAGTGTGCTTGGACCGGGTTTGGGTCCATAACGCACCGCTGGGTCAGCACGCTATTCGGGTTAGGAAGAGGCTGAGAAGGAAGTGTGCCCGGTTGGCGAGAATTTGCTAACTGGGCGAGTTGGTTGTGGACCTCTGTGATTTTGTCCTTATGTTGCTTCTAGATAGCCGCATTTGTTCTCTGAATGTCAGCCAGAGTCTGGAGGATAAGGGACATTTGATCTTGGTTGGGCCCGGATGGATAAGTGGGGTTGGGCCGAGGCTGAGGCGGTTGATAAGGACGAGGGGCTTGTGGATGAGGCTGAAAGGGTGGTCTCGGATTCTGAGAATTTCCCGCCCACTGGAAATTGGGATGGTTTCGCCATCTAGGATTGTAGGTGTTGGAAAATGGGTCATTCTGGATGGCGCTGAGGTCCTCGCAGGTTTGAGAAGCCTCAGGAAAGTCGGAGAATGGGGGAGTAGGGCTCCCTCGGCAAGGATAGAAAGGATCGGAGGTTCCTCCGGTCCTGGAGTTAGATGGGGGTGGATAAGAGTCCATCCCAGGAGAAGCTCGGTGAAAAATGTTCTGCACAGTTTCCCGTGCGGGAAGGGACTGTGCGAAGGAGTTTTGTGCAGAGGTGGCTCGCTGCAAGTGTTGAATCAGCTCGTCCACCTTCTTCTCAATGATTGAGACCTTGTCCAATCGACTGACCATTAATTCCAGGTCGACTGATGCGGACAAGCCCTGCATCTCATGTGCCCCCCTAAGGTTCGTCGCTACGCGGGTATTCGTCCGGTCGAATAATCCCATGGAGTCATTGTTGATGGAGTTCTCGCACATATTCTCGAGAATCTCCCACATGGTGTCTTCATGTTGACCCATGATATTCCCTCCGCAAGTTGCATTGACGAAAAGTCTAATATCTTCACGGAGTCCCTGGTAAAAAGACTGCACTTGTTCCCATTTAGGAACTCCGTGATGGGGGCACTTTCTCATGAGATACTGAAAGCGATCCCATGCCTCATGAAGAGGTTCTCCTGTCTGCTGCGTAAAGTGAGTAATCTGATGACGCAAGGCATTTGTCCGACCAACAGGGAAGAAGTTCTTCAAAAACTCAGACTGAAGTTCTTCCCAAGTGTTGATCAGGTGGGTCTGTGTCTGATACCAATGAGCCACCTTGTCCATGAGGGAGAAAGAGAACATCTTCATGAGCAAGATATCTCAATTCTGTGCATCTGACCCGAAGGTCTGGGCCAGATGCTTAAGCTGTTTGATATGCTAGAAGGGATCTTCAGAGTTTAGCCCATAGAATTTGGGTATATCATGAATCATGTTGGGCTTCAATTCAGAATCAGGTCCTCCAGTCGGGATTCTAACTCGAGGCTCAATTGCCACTGCAGTGGGATTATAATGATCTCGCATCATGGGGCGCTGCGGTGGGTTCATGAAGTTTTGGAAGAGATCATTGAGTCGCTAGAGCTGGTGCTCAAGATTATTCTCTTCTTCAACAGGCTAAGCCATTGTGGAAGAAGAAGGGGAATTGGGTTCAGAGTCAGAAGAGAGGTCTATGTGAAGTGGTTGTCGCACAAATAAGGGTACCGAGGCTTGGACTCTGGGAGAGTGAATTTCTAGAGGAGGTTTCAAGGACCTCCTACCGAACATGCACTGAGGATTTGATGAGGTTAGAAGGTGCTGGACCCAATTGAGACACCCAAAATGTTGGGTGACTATGGAGGTTCGGGGTGGATTGATACCCCTTAATCAAAAGGCCATCCACCTGAGAAATACCTGGGCAGCCAGAGAAGGTGAGTCCCGCGAAGACCCCTACACGGTAGAGTACCCCCACGGGTTACAGGGTTTCCCCCACCCGACCTCTCTTATCACTGAGATTCCAGGTAGACCAGAACGGGGACCTTGACCTCTTAAGTCTACCACTTTTAATTAGGATCAAGGTGCTTAGGGTTTCACTTCAACTTTAACCTTTTGTGTGCAAAAAGTGACCTAATTTAAAGGTTGGTTGATCCAAGGGATCAACTTCACCTATTAGTTCCTGTGAGAGTTTATTAAGTCCTTTCTTTTATGGTTCAAGTGAATTAAGAGCCGGATTGCTTAGGGTTTCTCTTAATAGTTCATTTCAAGCAATGGTTTAGGCACACTTCTTTTGGGAATTTTCAGTTCTTGATTAGAAGGTGTGTCTCTAAAACCCTAGCTTAGAATCCTAGGTCGGCTCTAATTGGTCCCGTTAGTTTCCTCAAGATTAGGTAACTAGGGCTTAAGCAAGAAGGTTTTAACCCTAATTACCTTAAGTGGATATGCAGATAAAATGTGTTGAAATTTAAAAACAAGCAACTCTGTGATTTACTATTTATGAAAGACAGGTAACCCTAGATTGATTTTCTTTTTCTTCTTCCTCTTTAGAATTTAAGGGGCTTAAAAGAGAGGATAGAAGATTACCTGTCCCTTGGTGTGGTTATTGTGCGGCTGCTTGTTCCTTCTTGCTTTCCTGTGCCTGTACAACAAAAGAGAGATTAAGTCAGTCGTCAATCAGAAATTGAGATTTAATAGCTTCTAGAATGCCCGTTGCTCCCCGGCAACGGCGCCAAAATGGTTGGTCTCGATTGGTCAAGACCAGCATGTATTTTTGTTTTTATTACTTGAAAATAGAAAATCTCCGGGGTCAAACTCAGGGAGTAACACTTGATTCTAGAAGCATAGAAAATCACAATTTACAATAATACATTATTTTACAAAAAAAACTAAAGATAGGAAATAAAAATCTCTCTTTTCTTTTCCTCTCTCTTCTTCTTTCTCTTCTTCTTTCTGTCTTCAGACGTCTGATTCTGGGAATCAGACGCCTTAAGTAGCCACTTGCTACAGTGTTCTGCTTCTTCTACTGGTTCTTTCTCTTGGCTTATTCTTCTTTTCTTCTTCTTCGCTGTGCCAAGTCCTCTTCTTCTTTTTCTGCTTCTCTTTCTCTTCTTCTCTTCCCTGCTTGGCCTTCTTGGTTTCTTCTTCTTTACTATTGAGCTGCACCTCCTTCTCCTTCTCTTTCTTCCTTTCCTTCTCCTTCTTCCTCAGCTCCTTCTCTTTGATGCGGCTAAGTCCTTAGCCACTTCCTCTTCTTCTACCTCTTCTTCCTCCTGGCTTCTTTTTCTTCAACTTCCTTGCACAGGTACCCGGTTAAGCAAAACCTACCCCTACCCTTCACGCGTTTCTCTCTCTCTCCATTTCTCTCTTAGGTTCGCTCTCCCAGAGTCTTCTCGGGTATACAGGTCAGGTGTACGTGCCTGGTACCAGGCCCACCGGCGTGCGGTGGTGGGCGAGGTGTGCAAGGCTTAGGCAGGCAAACAGGTCGGGCCAGGTCCACAGGGGGTGATCGCGGATGAGGCCGAGTGAGCAGGTGAGAGGGACCTCACCCCGTGTGACTGACGCGATAAGCCTCAGTCACTTTTTCAATTTATGCGTCGTGGGGCGCACACAAACTTACGAGGAGGGACTAAACGTCCACCCTTTCTCGCGCCTCCGCAGCAGGGAGTGTCTCTCCAATCGCAGCAAGACGCAAAGCTCACGTCTTCAATTGAGGACCTGGGACCGTGCGCGAGGCTCTTCCGCGCAGCCTGGGACTTCAACCTAGGACTGCAGAGGCCTGGAGCTACTAACAAGCTTGCTCCAAGCTCTGCAACAATGGCGGCGAGCCTTTGAACCTGAAATCACACAAACGCCTTGTGGCCACATCAGAATGCTCAGGAGGCTCTGCCAGAGCACGGCGGAGGTGTTGCGGGGGTCGACGTGGTGTGATAGTGGCCGTGAGTGCGTGGCTAGGTCAAACTATGTGCGTGCTGGTGGGTGTTTTTGGGGATAGTTTCAGTAGGTGGCATGGTCGGTGGAAGGGCGAGAGGTGATCAGTGGGAAGTGGTGAAGCTCAGGGACCGGTTGGCGAGGGGTGGAGCTGTCTGTGGAGGGGAAATGGCCTCACCAGAGTTGGTGGTCGGAGGTGGAGATGGTGAGGGTGGACAGTGGAGTCGAGGGGTCGAAACAACAAATTAACAGGGGGAAATAAAAGGGAGAGTAAGAGAAACTTATCTACGAGTCCAGAGCGAAGGGGGAGGTGTGGAAATGGCGAGCGGCCGGTGCTGCTGTCGCTGGAGACGAAGGTGCCAGGGGGAGAGAACGGCGACGAGGAAGAGGGGCTGGAGGGCGCCCACTGGTATGACGCGGCACAGTGGAAGACAGCGAAGTTAGGCGAGGAGAGAGGAGAGGGAATGTCACCTTAAGCTCTGGCAGTTGCTCGGAGTTGGTGAGAGACGAATAGGAGAGGAGATCTCGGGCCAAACGAAGCTTGAAGGAAGCGGCAACCCCTGTCATTCCTTAAATAGGTGTTGGTTGGGAGGGAAACGCGAGGAGGCGTGGGCTAGTCAACGGAGGCATGGCCAAAAAAAGACCCATACCTCTCGAGCGTTCGCACGAGAGGTATGGTGGCTGGCAGGGCATGGGAACCGGTCCATGCAGAAGAGGACAACGTAGGGGATCCTCCTTTCAAGTCTAGGACCGGCTCCCATGCCCTGCGCGATGCCATCCTCCGCGCAAAGTCACCGAAGGTATGGCCTACTCCTATGGGTGGTAGAGGGACCGATTTGCAGAAAATGATGGGAAAGTTGAGGGGGTAAATGCAAGAGTTCAAAAAGTTAAGGGTCAGAAAATAATTATTGAGGATCAATTTGTAAAGTGGGTCAAGGTGACCTTTCCTTAGGTCCAAATTTTGGTATAACCCTAATTTGGACCTAAGGAATCCAATAGTGAGGTTGAATTTTAGGTTTGGCCATGTTTGACTTTACATTTTGCATAAAAACCTAAATTAGGTCAAAAATTGGATATGGTTCTCAATCTAGGTCAAGACAGGTTCCAATGGCCAAATTGAAGGCTCTAAACCCTAGGGGATATTTTTCATGAATTTTAGAGGGTTTAATTGATTTTTATCTTGCCTGAAACTTTGTGAATTAAAGCGGGTTTGCTTTAGGGTTATAGAATGTCATTTAATTCCCAGATTTTGTCATAACCCTTTCCTGATCGAATCATCTCACTTTTTCTCTTATTAAACCCGTTTAATCTGTGTCTAGATCCTTAGAAATCCCATTTATGTACTGCATTGGTAAAATTGCAGTTTTACCCCTTGTGAATTATTTTATACTCAAATTTGTAATTCCCTGACTTAGGCTTTCCCTTAGGTTTTGTAGGAGCTTTTATACACTTATTTAGGTCAAAATGTGCTAGTTAGGGTTCATGATGAGGTTCTCATCACCTGTAGTGAATGTTCTGATGTTTTATCTTAATAATTAACATTTACAATTACATATTCCTTAAAAGATTATGAAGCGCACATGTTTTTGTTCCTGGAACTTGTAGAGGCAGAGTAATTTGTCTCTAAAAAGTCAAATGTCAAGTCATTATCTTCTTTTATGTCTAATCTTTTGTGACTAATTTTCTGTCACAATAGTTTTTAAGACAAAAAATCTATCCCCAAAACTTCTAGTGACCCTTTGATGATAACGTCATCATCAGCCATATCTAGCTTTAATTAGTCATAATCAATAGATAAATGCTCCTACATAACCACTAAAAGACTGTAATTCACTGCATATCCTTTCTAAGTGATAAACAGTAAAACAGGGGTAAAACTTCAGTTTTAACAAATAGCTTAATTTCACAATAATCACAGGGTTTCTTAGGGGTTAATTAAAGGTGAAATGGTCATAAATGTCTAATAAGTGGGTTCATGTAGATAGAAACGAGATTTCACGCGTTTCGAGAATTAAATGACATCAAAAATCCTAAAAACAGACCCGCTTAATTAACTGAGGTTTCAGTCAAGATAAAATTCACCTAAACCTTCTAAAAATAATATAAAAATATTCTCTAAGGTTTGGTATCCTTGATTTAACCATTAGAACTCATTTTTACCTAAAACAGAGTCTTAGATAGTTGCCCTAATTTGGGTTTCGACGCAAATTACCAAGTCAAACTTGGTCAAAATGTAAATCCGACTTCACCATCAGATTCGTTGGGTTCAAATTAGGTTTATACCAAAATTTAGACTCAATCAGAGATCATCTTGACTTAATTTGCATTTTGGTCCAGTCTGACTCTTTCTTTCTCATTTATGCCCTTAACTTTCAAAATATTTACATAAAGCCCCCTACCTTTGTCTCCTTCTTCACAAAATGGTCCCTACAGCCTTCCTTCAAGCCAATTCCTAAACCCATCTACCCTGATTTTCAAGGAAAGGAACCTCCTCCATCAAGCAACCAAATCCCTCCAAATTTGGAGGGATTGGTCTTGAGAAGATCCCTATGATCTACACCTGTTGGTTTCCCAATTTGGGGCCTCAAGAGCTCCAATGAATCTCTCAAAGTATGAAGAAGAAACTTCCCTATTTCCTAAAAGAAACCTCGCTCAAATCAGGAATTGAGCTTGATTTCAAGCTCTATATAAGCTTATGCATCTCCCAGCACCTTCCTTAGCAAGGTTTTGAGGCCAAATACCCCTTCATCCTCCATCTCCGGCCAAGCTCCACCTTAGCTCCGACGGCCTCTTTCCCCATCTTCCTACGGACGACTAACGGCCAAATTGGCCCATCCAACCTCTTCCTCACATTCGTCTGTGCCTCGCCAGCCACAGCAAGGGCGTCCTCTCTCTTTCCTTGTCATTGTTCACCTCACCGGAGCAAGCTTCGTCCTTGACGCCTGCTAACCACAGCTGATGCCACCCTGCCTCATTCGTCCACTAAATTAGGTTCTTTAGCTCCATCTTCCTCTCTACTTCAAATTCTCCTCCTTAGACTCTAATTCCAACCACGAACCACGCACCTCCCCCTCCGTCTTCCTTCGCTTAGGTCGAGCTTTGGCGAGGCCAAGAGCTTGCTACACACCACCATTTGCCTCAAGACAACTCCCATTCTCTCCGCCAGCTCATGCCCACCAAAACCCTTCTACTTATTTTATGTTCCACCCATCCTAAACCTCCACCGGACACCTCCTGCTCAGACCATCATCTCCGATGTTGTCCAGCAGCTGAACACCATGAAACACTTCGCCATCACCTCCATCACTCTCCTCGCCCCACGGCGATACTCCTGAACTATTTTAATTGGGCCGAGAGGCCGTATGTGTGTTTTTAGTCTTCGAGATGCCTTCCACCATCGCCTTTGTCATCTCCGATGCCGTCACGCTTCCTCCGACCATCATCGCTGCTAATTCCACTTGCAATCGACGTAGACACATCCCAAGAGCAGAGCTACGTCTTCAATTGTGCACAAAACAAATTCAAGCAACTCGCAATCAAGTGCTGCACTTCCTGCGGTTTCACGAAGAAAAGGCATTGCCTTTAGTGCCACATCGTGTGTGGACGAGGGGCTGAGCACACATAAGTTGAATTCTTGCTGAGGGCTTATTGCCTCAAGCACACCAGAGGTAAGGTCCCCAACACCATACCTGCATACCAGCTTAACCTTAACCCTCTCACTCCTCAACTACGATCCACGCCCGCAGTCCTGGACTCGGGTTACCACATACCTGATTACCCATTAAACCTGGATCAGAGAGAAGAGAAGGAAGGAAAGAGAGAGCGGGGGAGGGAGGGTTTTGCTTCAGAGAAGAATGCCCAACACTTAGTCATGAGAGTTTGAGCAGAGAAGAAGGAAGAAGAAGAATAAGAAGAGGCACTGTAGCTGAAGGTGATTTAAGTCGTCTAATTGGGTGTTCCACCGTCTGATTGCCTCTGACATAGTGCATTGTGCACTAAGCTTGCGTGGATTTAAAGTGGTTGATACTATTCATTTATTTAGATTATTGAGTAACTAATAATTGGCGATTTAAATCACTATTATTTTGCCTTAGACATCTTTTTACTTCATTAAACTCTTGATATACTCATGTTTTGCATTAAAGATCAATTTTGAGTAGATATTATTCATTGATAATCATTCTTGGCTTGATTCCTTGTGCTCATTTATATATTAATCAAGATTAATGCGTGAATTGCAACACTTGGTCCTTGTGTTCAACCCCGGACTTCATTTCTAGAAATTCAAGTATAAATTTTATTTGTTTTCGTGTGAATTTGACTATACTACGACGAAGTATTTTAAAATATTGATTTTGCATGATAAACACCCTCATTTGGGGGATGGATTTTTGGGGATAGATTTTCCGTCCCTTACCCTAAAATCTATCCCCATAACCTTCAATTCCACCTCTAAAGGTCGTCACTACAAGTCTATTTTGTTGTAGTGAACGTTTCCATAATCCTAGCAACTGAACATGTTTCCCATAATAATAATTATTATCATTTATTTATTATTTTATAAATCTCTATAATGTAATTCATGTATATTACTATTATTATTTACTTATACTACGAGCAACCTCGTAACTAACTTAAACGAACCTCGATTTTGGCAAAACACGTATCCTTAGAATTGTTATGAGATAAGGAATTCAACAAAATTTTTCGATTTCCAAACGAAGGTTGTTTACAAAATGCGATCCCTAAGGCAGATCGCACGTAAGTTTGTTCGCACTTTACACATGTGTTGCACATCCGAGGTTCGATTGCCACATGGAACATATCATAGAATTCCTTACGTCACCAAAAAGTTAACAGTACTTTTGGATCGTTGATCCAAGGTCCAGATTGTAAAAACAAAAAAAAATGTGTGTTTTCAATCTAATTACCCATTTTAAAATTAGTGTAGGCTTTGATTTGCATACGAAAAGTGTCGACGGGTTTGTCTTGACATGCTTAGTCTGAAATAACTCAGAAATTTAAGTTCAGGACGTTACATATTGGCTAGGGGACAGGGAGACATCTTTCTGGGCTTCAGATTGAAAATCAGAGCTTGCGGATGTGATCAGGGTGATGACATGAGTCTAACGCCCCTAAATCACTCTAATCCGACATCCGTAGCATCTTGTACAAGTCACAAAAGATCAAAGCCAACAGGGCAAGGTGGTGAAAATTCAAACTTCAGATGACAAATCCAACCGCACGGATGGATTCGAATCAACAATCTCAGCCCAACGATGCAAAAAGCAACTTAATCCAACATTCGTGACACCACCTATGAGCAAAAGAAGATGGATGGCTGAGATGGTACCACGTGGTGCCATCCAGGCCGCCCAACACTGCCTACAGATGATGCCTCACCTCAAGGGCAACTTCACCAAACGATCTTAGTAGATGGATCTTAATCCAACGGTTGAGATCCATCCTAGCCATGCCCATTCAGTTCTTAAAGGCGAGACCAAGAGAAGATCTCGACCATTGGATCACACGAATTGAGATCCAACGGTCAAGAGTGAGCAGACCTTAATTCCAAAGCATGATAATCTCAAGTGATAGTGCAACGGTCGAGCGATGCATGATAAATGCCAATTTATCATTATTCTTATGTGCTAAAACTAATCTAGCTGTTAAGGTTTTACCTCTGCAAACAAGTTTTCTGGTTACATTTAGGCATCATTTAGGATTGGCATGCATTGCATAGTTTTTTGTATGTTTGACATGTTTTCTTGAGTGTTAGGGATAAACAGATAGTCAGATCCCTAAAACCCTAGCATTTAGGAAGGCAGTAGATGAAAGAGAAGCTCATTCCAGCTAGACCCTAGCTGAATCCAGTTCATCATAGCTGGATACTGACGTGTCGTTGTGCGTGTGTGTTAAGGAGTGTCGTCATAGTCGCACTTGCAACGTCAGTTTTAAAATAATTAAACGGAGGTGAGTCCGAGTGTCGGTCTCAAGGAGGTGTGGAAATCGAATTTTTGCTTATCACTTATTGTCACGGAAAGTGCGGAGTTTTGCTTGCGAAAGATGCGATTTTGAAAAGCGAGAGAGAGAGATAGAGAGAGAGAGAAGGTTTAGGGTTAGAAAGCTCTTTGTTTTGATCATGCAACTTGAACAGAAATTAAAATGGCAATTGAACGGAAAATAACTTCATTAAACATGCACTTGTAGTTCATGACTTACAACATTAAATACATGCTTCAACAAAAGTAATAAAAAGCTTAAAAAAGAGAGAGAGAGTGTGTGTGTGTGTGTGTGTGTGTGGAGAGCGACGAGGAAGCCACGGCGGTGGAGGAGGCTCCGTCGGCAGCTCGTCGTCTCCGGCGATTACAAGAGTGCCTAAAGCTATCTAAGAGAGGGGTGGAGTAGTTGCAAGGGGGAGTGGATGCCTTGAATGGTGGTTGGAGGGGGTTTAAATAGAGTTAAGGGCTTCCTAAAAGAAGAAGGGGCTTTAGCGACATCCAGAGCGTCGCTAAAACCACTTCCAAAAGCGTCGGTGAAGCCCTCTCGCCGCTGATCAGCCGCCTGCCTCATTCCTTCTCCTCGCGTGATCCGCGGCCGCTGAACGAGAGCCGTTCGATCAAAGATCGGATGGCTGAGAGTCTTCCTCGCTTGCGCTGGGATCGCGCCTTGGGCACGCGTGTACGCGTGCGTCCCCGCCCGGTGCGCGCGCGCTTGGACGCTCGTGAGCTGCGGTCGCACCACGTGGCAAGATCCCGGCCGCCCGTTGCTGATCGGGCGGCCCAATTTCTCCGCGCCCGTAGCCCGTCTTCAAATCCAGCTTCGCGCGATTCGAACGCGCGTCGCGTGGGTGAGGGCGTGCGCGCTCACCGTTGCGCCACGCCCGCTCTTTGTAGCAGCGACCGCAAGCGAGCGCGCGGGTCTCAGCCGTTCGATCGAAGATTGATGGCCAAGATCTGATCTTGGCTTGATGAAGGCGCGGCGCACGGTGGGGCGGGCCGACGTGGCGCAATCTGGGCCGTTGATCTCCAAATCAACGGTCAGAACTTCTTGGGCCCATTGTAGGAGCTTTGGATGTCGGATTTGGCCGATCTTGAGTCCATTGGACTCCGTTAATTGTTCTGAATCCATCCGTGTGGTCTGATTGCTCATCTGAGGTCTGCTTTGACAAATGCTTACACAAATGGCCATTAATGCAATTTATAAGCAATCTTGGTACATGATGCATGCAATGCTGCTATTCTACTTATGTTGTGCCTTTTATTCTAAAGATGGGCCATATTCAACATAATTATCACCCCCTTGTGTAGTGTTATCAGATACCAGCTCAACTCAACTCAAATCCTGCTCAACTTAGTTGACAAGAGTTCATTCTAGCCCCAGTCCAGCTCTCCCCAGCTCCACTCAACTCATGGTAGTTGAACTTCCTATAGTTTAGCTACTACCTATCAACTTAGTAGCTAAGATAGCTCGGGAGTTCTCAATAAAAGCAAGTCTAGCTCAACCCAGCCCCAGATAAGTTGAGATCAGCTCAACTTAGCTCTATTACTCAAGCTTAGCTGCTAGCAGAAGAATTAGCTAGCTAAGCTGAGCTCCTGAGAAGACCCCTTCAGCCTTCATCAACTCCAGGAAAAATTATTCAGCTTCAGACCAGTTCCATTCATGGTTACCTCACCCTAGCTCATCCACTACTACCCTACTAGCTAAGCTAGATTAGCTAGCTTAGCTCGGCTCATTAGCATTTCCTCTACTATGCCCGTCTACCATAGTAGCTCCACCAAAAACCACCACCACTTCTCCCCCTTCTTGGCACCATTTTGAACCAACCACCACCACCTTCACACCCTTTCCTTTTGGTGCCAATTGAGGCATCTCTTCACCACATAACCACCACCTACAACCACCCCCTTCTAGAAACCCTAGTTGGTGCCAACACACACCCACTTCTTCACCACATAACCACCACCTACAACTACCCATCTTTGGCACCAAAACTCCCTTTTAATCTTAACCCTCCATGCCACCTCAAACCACATCTAAGCCCTCCAAAGTTGGTGCCAACAAGAACCCTGCTAGAAAGCCCTCCTCCTAATGTTCTGATTCCATCCGATGACGTGGAAATCAAGCCCTAGGTTTTAAGCCTGATAAAACATTTTCATGGGCTTTGCTCTGAAGACCCGTTTCAGCATTTGGAGGACATGACCTCTTTGTTCCAGACCACCAAACCATGAAATGTGGACAAGGAGTAGATGATCATGAGTCTTTTCCCTCACTCTCTCAGGGATAAAGCTGCACATTGGTACAGAACAATTGGGAGGTCAATAAACATGTGGAATGATCAGAAATCAGCCTTCTTGAAGAAATTTTTCCTTGTTGGGCTCACCAATGCTCTGCGACGGGCAATTACGACTTTCGTCCAGTAGTCGGGGGAACCGCTTCATGGTGCTTGGGAGCGATTCCATGATCGACTACAGAAGTGTCCACACCACAAGGTGCCAAAATGGAAACTCATGTAGATTTTCTATTACGGGTTGACGGAGCAACTCCATAATCACGTGGACGCTTCTTGCGAAGGCAATTTGCTCAACAAGGATGCAGACAATGCACATGACTTATTTAAGGAAATGAGTGAGAATTCTATCAATCATGTCTCCATGGAAACTTTCAACCGGTCACAACAACCTAGATCAAATGCTAATGAGGTCTAGGACTCTCATTCATTTGATATGGAATTGATTTGTAATAAATTAGATAAGGTGTTCCTGGTTGTGAAAAGGATGGAGGAGTGGATGGCTAGAAACTTTGGAAATACTTCTAGATCCACTCAATCCTAAAATTCAAGATTCAATTCTTCACGAGCTCCTTTTGGATGGGAATTCATAAATCAATTGGAAACAGCTCAACCTATGAGCCAACATTTCTCGGAACCCCAAGGGTTCCAAATTGGGGCCTTTGATCCTTCTCCTTCGTTCCCACCATCCTCACCCTATGAGGATGTGTATGCTATACAGGAGAATGTTATGTCCTACCCATATTTTAACTCTTCTAACACGGGTTGGAGGAATCACCTTAACTTCTCTTGGAAAAACTAGGGTAGCAGACCTAAATCCAAGCAAGCTATTATGTGAAAGAGCAATCTTCGTTTCCAATAAAAACTTTAACATAAAATGACGTGTTATTATAGCTCGTGCATGGTAAAAAATCTCTTTTCAAAACATTTAATTATTCAAAATCTAACCACAAAAATAGTTAGGTCGTCTCCACAGGGAGGAATTAGCCTATTAAATTCGTGAGTGGTGCCTAGTTTATTTAGGAATATCAATGGGTGCACTTACTAACTGATGCAACTTATTTTCAACATAAGTACTCAATTTAAACAATTAATCAATAATGAAAGTGTGCACGTGCAAAATCACCACAATATAATACTAGGTAACATAGTGATCTTGATACAGGTAACCCCGTAAATATTAATTTGCTACAAGACAGAGCCTATTCACTATATCTAATATCCCATATTTAATGTCATTCATGAGGAGAATTCAGCCATAAGTAATTAATCAAAAATAGAGGGATATTCATGCAATTTCCTTTCAATATATTAATTCATTAAATAAAGTAATAGTAAAGTGGCAATGGCAAGATTCATCAATTTTAATTAGGTGGAAAACAGAGGTTTTTGCCTCTCTCCTCTTTGTGCACAGGGAGAAGAACGACGACCGGCGAGGCTCTGGGGGAAGGTCGGTCTGTGCGTTGGCTTCGCAATGGTGGTCGTGGCGTCGACGGAGGTGGCCGGAGTTGGCCGGCTAGCAAAGGAGAAGCTCGCCGGTGGCGGGTTGTGCGTGCGCATGCGTGAATTGCGAGAAGGGCTGCTGGAGGTGTGGATGGCCTCGTGAGGGTGAGGTGAGGTCGATGGCGTTGACGGAACGAAGTTTTGTCGTCAGGAGTGGCGGTTGCATGGAAGGGGGCGGCGCTGATGATGGGTTCTTTTTGGGAAGTTGCAGCGGGTGGGGACTGTTGGAAGGGGAGGATGAAGATGAAGATGAAGATGAAGAGGACGAGGAGTGACCGACCTGCTGCGGGGATGGCACACAGCACGCGCACGATTGTGGCGTGATGGTGGCACGTGCGGCCAGCGGCTGAGGTCTGAAGGTGCGGTGGTTGCGGCCGTGGTTGAGAGGGTGTTGGGTTCCCTCCTTGGTTGCAGTAGGTGGAGGAAGAGGATGCACTGGTGGCATGTTAGGCGGAGTGCCCAATAAGGGAACGGCTACATTTGAGCGGAGGAGAGAGGCGGTGGCATGCACACACTGTCGCTGCATGCATGAGTGGAGATGAGGGCGAGGTCGGAGCACACGGTGGTCTATGGTGTTCGCTGGATTCACAGTGCACGCTTGAAGTTCACAATGTACGCTCCGACCACAGGGTGCACACCTCCTTCATGATGTAGAGGATGAAGAAGTCCCTGCCAAGGGGAGAAGGCCAATCCCATGAATGCCAGTCTGCCTCCTTTCAAAAATAATCTTCATATGTTTCCTTCAGCAGTAAACTTCTCTAACACTCGCAAAGATCATGAGTGGTTGGAACAAAATGATAAGTCTAGTGGTGACACATCAGACGTCTGATCTGAGCTTCAGACATCTTAAAAAAATATAAAGCTAGTGAGTTTGTGATAGTGGTTCAGACGTCTAATCTAAGCTCAGGATGTCTTATATAAGCAAAAATGGACATCTGACTTTTACACCTAGCCTGCATTCATCAAATAAATAATGTTATCATATCATATGATGTTAAACGTAAAATCAACGCATAAAATTATATGCAGACTAAGGTGAATAATCATACAACTCCTAATCAATTAACAGCTAAGAACAACTAATTAAAGAGTACTTAGATCAAATAATGATCCACTAAAGTGGACTTATCATTATGCACCACAACGACCAATGGGTCAGGGTCATGTATATACCCAGCTGCCCCCAAATCAGGTCAATCAGCCAGCTTGGAATGCCCGACAACCCACACGGCAGGTTGATCTAAACCGTCATATGGTAGAAATGCAAGGATCAATGCTCCAGCTCATGCAACAAATGAAAACTTCGCTGAACAACTTGCAATTCGGGCTTATTGCAACACCCATCAACCCGGATCTCTACTATCTCAACCTGTACCTAACCCCAAAATATTCAAAATCAGGGCAATCGAGCCCAAGGGTACGGGAATTAGAGGGCCCACACGTACATGCTTAGGTGGTTGAGTAGGGTCCTTCTATTTCTTCTAATCCTAGATATTTGGCAAGTCAAGCCCCTCCAATCATTCCTACCCTTCCCCAAGACACGAATCCGTATGCTTCTTCAGACTCCGTCACCTTAAGGAGTAGAAGGCAAACCCAGGACCCAACATTACCTTCAACCAGCAAGCAAAACCCTAGTGAGCCTGAGGAAGAAATGGAGAAAATTGAAGAAAATATTAAGGCTCAGGAACCTGAAACTAATGATACCACTGATATCCTGTTTCCTAAAGTCTTACTGAAATTCAGGAATAAGAAGCCCGTAGATAGCAATGAGGACTTCTTGAATATATTCAAGAATGCTAAAATCAATATTCTGACTTACCTTAAGGATTTGTGCTATCAGAAGTGTAAGTCGAAGAAACTTACCCCAAGGAAGGTGATACTCTCCGAGTAGGCTAGTACTGTTATCCTACATCACCTTCCTCAGAAAAAGAGAGATCCAGGTGCCCCTATACTTTCATGTGTTATCAGGGATTACACTTTTGATCGAGCACTCTTAGATCTAGGTGCATCCATTAACCTATTCCCGACTTCCCTGTATGAAAAGTTCAGGTTAGGTGAACTTAGGCCGACCTCAATAACACTGCAATTAACGGATTGTTCGGTCACCAATCCGAAAGGTGTTATTGAGGATGTTATTATCAAGGTTAAGGATTTCCATTTTCCTATAGATTTCCTCATCCTTGACATGGACGTACCTGAATAATTAAGGAACACTCCCATCATTCTGGGGCATCCGTTCTTGGCTACCGCTAAGGCTAATATAAATTGTGAAAGCAGTAGTATGGAGATCGCCTTTAGGGGTAGAAAATTAACACTTGATATTTTTAAGGTGATCAAGAAATTTGAGGATTGTGCATATGTTGAGGAACTAGAGGATAATGATTTGAATATTAAGACATGTATGGCTTTCAATGTTCTTGAGGATTCCACCTGCAACACTGAACCTGAACCATAACCCTCTATGAAGACCCCCTACACTTTGAAGAGATTTTTTAGTTTGTTTATTCTCAACCTCTTCCTCTGGATTGTCCTGATGGGCCTTCATTAGCATCCTCTTTACCTTCTATTCTTAGCTCGCCCCAGCTAGAGCTAAAACCATTGCCTGACAGTCTGAAATATGAATTCTTAGGACCAAAGAAGATGCTCCTTGTGATTATCAGTGCAAAGTTGACTAAGGAGCAAGAATTGAAATTGCTTAAGGTCCTTGAGGCACATAAAGAGGTAATTGGTTGAACCATTCATGACCTTAGGGGGATCGAGCCATCTTATTGTAATCATCGAATTTATATGGAAGATGGATCCTACCCTTCTCGCCAGATGCAGAGGAGATTAAACCCCAATATGCGAGAAGCGATCAAGAAAGAAATCATCAAGTGGCTCAATGCAGGAATAATATACCCGATCTCAGATAATCCGTGGGTAAGTCTCGTGCAAATTGTTCCCAAGAAAGCAAGATAACCGTAGTTACTAACGAGAAAAGAGAATCTATCACGACTCATTCAGCTTCCTCTTGGAGAGTCTGTATTGATTACAAGAAGCTGAATACAGCCATGAAAAAGGATCATTTCCCATTGCCCTTCATCGATCAAATCCTTGAGAGGTTAGCCAGCCAAAAGTATTTTTGTTTCCTGGATGGTTATTCGGGATATAACCAAGTCCCTATCCATCTCGAAGACTAGGAAAAGACAATTTTCACTTGCTCCTATGGAACCTTTGCATTCCATAGAATGTCGTTCAAGCTTTGCAATGCACCTACGTATTTTTAAAGGTACATGCTAGCCACCTTCTCAAACATGGTGGGAGATTGTCTAGAGGTATTCATGGATGATTTCTCCATTTTCGAAGATTCTTTTGAGTCTTACTTGGCTAACCTGGAATTGATCCTAAAGAGATGTATCCAAACTCGATTGGTCCTTAGCTGGAAGAATAGTCACTTCATGATGCAAGAAGGAATCGTCTTGGGACATGTAGTCTCTGCTTGGGGAATTGAAGTTGATCGAGTTAAGGTGGATGCTATCTCCAAACTTCCCCTACCTACATCTGTTAAACAAATTCGATCATTTCTTGGTCATGTGGGTTTTTATAAGAGGTTCATCAAGAACTTTTCAAAGGTTGCTCGACCCTTGAGCAACCTTCTGGCCAAAGATACACCATTCGAATTTGATGAATCATGCCACAAAGCATTTGATTTACTCAAAATGGCAATCACTTATGCTCTGGTGTTGCAACTACTAGTCTGGACAGCCTCATTCGAGATTATGACCGACGCTTCCAATTACGCAGTCAAGGCTGCCTTGGGTTAGAAGGTTGAAAGAAAGCCCTCTGTCATCTACTACGCTAGCAAGACTCTAGACGAGGCCCAGAGGAATTATGCTGTCACAAACAAAGAATTACTAGTTGTAGTTTTTGCTTTGGAAAAGTTTAAGGCTTATCTCTTGGGTTCTCATGTAATAATTTATACCGACCACTCAGCCTTGAGACATCTCTTAGCCAAAAAGGATACCAAACCCTGGCTCATTCGATAGATTCTTTTGCTTCAAGAATTCGATCTTGAAAATAAAGACAAATCTGGGGCACAAAATGTAGTGGCAAATCATTTTTTGAGAATCCTAATTGATTCTCCTCATTTGGATATTCCAATTGCTGACACCATTTCTAACGAGACCATTCTTACAGTTTTGGGTGTCCAAACCCCTTGGTTTGCTGACATTATTAATTATTTGGCCATTGGTCAAGTCCCTCAGGATTGGACCAAGAAACAACAGGATAAACTTGTATCCGATTCCAAATATTACTTTTGAGGTGACCCTGAACTGTACCACATCGGCTCTGATTAAATTATTCGTCGATGTGTCCCAAAAAATAAATTCCAGAGTATACTTGAGTTCTACCATGCATCTATGTGTAATGGACATTTCTCCGGGAGAAAGACGGTCGCAAAGATTTTGCAGTCTAGATTTTATTGGTCATCTTTATTTCAGGATGCCTAGGATTTCTCGAGGTCATGTTCCCAATGCCAAGCACTCAGGAGCATAGCTAAGAGAGATAGGATGCCTCTTAACCCCATCCTTCCCATTTAAATATTCGATGTTTGGGGCATCGACTTCATGGAACCCTTCCTCAATTCATTTGGACATCAGTATATTCTCGTTGCTGTTGACTATGTGTCCAAGTGGATTGAGGCTATTCCCACTCGAAGCAATGACCACAAGGTGGTCATCGATTTTTTCAAGAAAAATATTTTCAGTCGGTTTGGGATTCCAAGAGCCATCATCAGCGATGGTGGTACTCATTTCACCAATGCCCGATTTTGAAACTTACTTACAAAATATGGGGTGAATCGTAGGATTTCCACACCTTACCACCTCTAGACGAATGGATAGGCCGAGGTCTTCAATCGGAAGATCAAGAACATCATATAGAAAATGGTTACGCGTGATAGGAAAGACTAGACCCAAAAGCTTGATGACGCTCTTTGGGCCCACCATACGACGTACAAGACGCCTATCGGCATGTCACCATTTCATCTGGTATATGGTAAGATGTGACATTTACTTGTAGAAATTGAATGCCGGACATTCTGGGAAATAAAGAAATGCAATTTTGACCTAGGCTTAGCTGGAAAGACTAGGAAACTCCAACTATCTGAGTTGGAAGAGCTTAAAAATGATGCATATGAGAATGCCAGGATCTATAAGGCAACGACCAAAGCTCTTCATGACCAGATGATTTCCTACAAGAGCTTTGAGTCAAACAAGAAGGTCTGGTTCTTTGATGCTCGACTTAAGCTCTTTCCCAGCAAGCTTAGGTCCAAATGGAATGGCTCGTTCATTATTGATCAGATATTCCCAAACGGGACTGTCAAAATCTCTAAGCCAAAGACGGGTAATTCTTTTAAGGTCAATGGACAATGTCTTAAATCTTATGTTGACCGCGTTATCCCTGAACCCATCTCAAACAAGATTGCTTTGGCCTTGATCAAACTTCTTTGGCTGGACCCCACCTAGCTGATGGCACTAAACTCAACATTTGTATAGTCTGACTCAGAGCTGACCCGAGCATCATAGAATGCAGGTGATATTTTGCTTATTCTGCCCTTTATTGTTCCTTTTATTTATAATGAGGGCATTGCATAAGCTAGGCATGGGGGGTGGATTCATTTCTGAATTATATTGTCTGCTCTGTAGATTTCTTGTAAATTTCTCTTATTTTTCCCATTATTTATATAAAAAAAATGAAATAGGAAATGAGAACTTAGGCATTAGAATTTTTCAATGTTGGGAAATAATATAATAGAACCTAAACACTTAGACTCTTCAAGTCTTCAGGCTTAATCATCATGGGTTTTTTCGAGTCCTCACTATTTTTAATTCATTTCTAATTGGTTAATAAGTTTGAGTGATAACTACACGACTTATCAACCTGTTCTCTGATTTGAGGGGACTTATAGTCTAAGCATTTGCACACTATCTACACTGACTCACTTTTCAACAATTTTAATGGAAATTATGAGCTAATGAACTTTCTAGGGTGGTATGGCTGGCATGTTATCGTGGGTAATAGCCCATTGGTCGATTGTCTAGGTTCCAAACACATGACCATTCTCTTTCTAGTGCCTTTAAGTAAATCTTAGATCAAGGAAGCTACCTACTCAGAAAAAAAAAATACTCAAGAAAAGAAAAGTGAGAAAAAGAAAATATAGAAAAGAAGAAAAAAGAAAAAAAATAAGCCACACTTCATTGCATGAGTATGGCTGGCAAGTTGCCGTGGATAACCCCCCATTACCGGTTGGTTATCCAGAACCAAGCCCACAAAAATGCACAAATAATTCCTAAACACTTAGGAAGAAGTGGAGAAGTAAAATAAGCCGAGAAGATATACATTGGGTTTGCCCTTGTGTTGACCCCTAAAAATAAAATTAGAGAGAAAGTTATCAATCGAAAAGATAAACCTTTAGCCAGAAATTTTTCTTAAGGTCACCTAAGGGCGTAGAAACCTGAAGTCGTTTCTAATTGCCGCTTAGTGAGTCTCACTTTTTCACAAATAAGATTGCTTAGAACTTAGAGTTCTTTTCTAGTCTTGGGTGGGTTAAGTAGCCATAGAAAAATGCCATCGAAACCCTAAACTCAAAAATCCAAAAAAATTAGAAAAGAAGAAAAAAATAAAAAAATGTATTTGCTTTAAAATAAGGCGAGTGTTTGAGAGATTTGCATTTTGGCAGGTACTTGAGCGCTGTTGAGTCTTTGTACTTTAGATCCTTAGTTGAAATTTTCTATGGTTGAATAATAATTGTCGCCTAAGTAATTGGATCCTAATTTTGTTTATAAATATCATGTAGTTTTGCAAGAGATTAACGAAAGATAGGCATGGGGGTGTGATGTGTACACATCCATGTGGCCTAAATTCCTATGTAAATAGAAGCATTTAGCATTATAAATATTACATAATATGCATTACCATACATTTAGATTAATTTATATAAATTGTAAATTAATTCTCATTTTATTGGCTAGGGGACAAGGTGGCATCTTTCAGGGCTTCAGATTGAAAATCAGACCTTGCGAATGTGATTAAGGTAATGACCGAAGTTTAATGCCTCTGAAATTACTTTCATTCGACATCCGTAGCATCTTGTACAAGCCATAAAAGATCAAAGGCAATAGGGTAAGGTGGTGAAAATTCGAATTTCAAACGACAAATCCAATTGCACGGATGGATTCAAATTGACAATTGCAGCCCAATGGCGTGAAAATTGACCCAATCCGACATCTGTGGCACCACCTATGAGCAAAAGAAGATGCATGGCTCAGATGGCGCCACGTGGTGCCATCCAAGCAGCCCAACACCAGCTACAGTTGATACCTTGCCTCAAGAACACCTTCGTAGAACAATCAACACTAGCTATGACTGCAGTGCACGCAACCTAGCCGTTTGATCAAGATCTGAAGGCTCATGTTCAATGCGCCTTCAGCAACGCTCACCTACAACAACGCATGTATGCATCACTAAAGGCCTTGCATTCATTTTTAACCCTTTAATATGACATTTTTTCCCTTAAACCTCACCTATAAAAGGGCACCTACATCCCATTCGTCCATCATACCTTCTTTCTCTTCTCACATCTCCTAAGAGCTAAGAACAAACATTCTAAAGCTCGTTGTAGTGCTTCCAAGCTACGGGAAGCCTCGCTAGAGTTAAAATCAAATATTTTTCCACTTCTCATCCCGTTCACGAAGCTCTCACCAGCTGTCTTCTTGCCCCCATTTCGGAAGCAGATCCCAAGATGACGATGTCCTACCTCATCCCCAATTCTTCCAATTTCATCCTCCTTCCATCTCTGTTATTCTTCCTCCAAGCATCGGTTGATCGGCTCGTCCTCCAAGCATTTGTCAAGGAGGATAATCTATCTTTCCCTATCTTTTACTGCTTTTTAGTGTAGATTTCAATTTTCAACATTAGTTTTGTAATAAACATTTGTTATCTATAAAAGTAATTTCTCTCTCTCTCTCTCTCATTCTTTTTCTCTCTTTATTTTGTAAGCAAAATAGAATAGTGTAGAGTTGTAAATATTGTGACCTTTTCTCTTATAGAAAAATACAAAAAGAAATAACCGCAGATTTGTAATCAACGTAGCCTCCTTATGTTCTACTTAGGACTCACTTTGAGTTTTGGTAACTACAACGACGGCTTTTTAACTCAATCTTTCTTATGTTAAAATCTCGCTTGTCATGAACTCAAATTGTTTAAGAATGGAATCTGAGTTCAATTGAACAATTTCATGAATGATTCAATTAATTAATTTATGCAAATTGATCCCTAGAATGAGGTGATGGTGTGTGGGAGATCAATTAGGTAAAATTAGCTCATCGGAGCTCCGCCATAGACAACGAAAGTCCATTGAAGGTGAAGAAATTGGGCGTAATGTGCACGAGGGATAATTGAGAGTAATTTAAGGTGATGCAGTGTCGTGGAAAGGTGAGGAGAGTGACTAAAGGTTCAATTCGATGAAAGAACACTGAACAATGCCGAAATGGCATTGCTAGAGGCAAAGAAGAAGACTAATTGTTATGACCGATTCCTGGATCTCTACAGGACCCGAGACCGACTTACCTCGATGTCGATCGCACTTTCGTTAGTGTTAAAAATATGTTCGTTGTAGTATGTTGCGAAAAATGATGATTAGTTTATTTTAATTTATTATTCGAAATTTAGAATGTTCCAAGGTCGAACTCAGGGAGCAAACTTAATTCCAGAAGCATAAAAATTCACAATTAACTATAATATACTACTTTACAAAAATTAAAGAGAGAGAGAGTGAACAAAAAATCCTTTTCTCCTTTTTTTTTTCTTTCTTCTCTTCTCTCTTCCTTCTCTTCTTTCTCTGCCTTTTCTTTCTCAGACGCCTTATCTGTCTCTTGCTACAGTGCCTTTGCAGGTTCTCCTCTTGGCTTCTTCTTCTTCTCTTCTCTGTTCGGCCTTCTTCTTCTTTCTTTCCTTTGTGTGGCAAGCTTCCCTCCTTCTCTTTTCCTTTGGCTTTCTTCTTCAGATCCTTCTGCTGTTACAGCTCTTGGCTACTTCTCTTCTCCTTTTCTCTGTTGTGCTCCCTCCTCTTCCTTCTTCTTCAACTTCTGCTGCTCTGTGCGACTAAGTGTCCTCAGCCTCTCCTCCTCCTTTCTTCTTCTCCTGCTTCCCTGCACATTACAAGGTTAGGCAAAACCTAACCCCTGCCCATCCCACGTCTCTCTCTCTATTTCTCTCTTAAAGGTTCACTCCCATAGCATTCGCGGGTATACGAGTCGGGTGTACGTGCCCGGGACCAGGCCCACCAGTGTGCGGTGGTGGGTGAGGAGTGCTTGGTCGGGTAATCGGGTTTGGCCCAGGCCTGCGAGGCGTGAGCGCTGGCGAGGGCGGGTGCGAGTGCGTGGCGCGCTGCGTGCGTAGGCGAGGGACTTGACCCTTGTGTATCGAAGGTGATAAGCGTAACTCACTTTTTCAATTTATTCGAAGTGCCGCACTCAGACGTTTACGAGGTGGGACTAAAAGTCCCACCTAAATTTCGCGCCCTCACCCGCAGCAGGAATCCTCGCAATTGCAGTGGTACGCGAGCTCTCGCCTTCGATTGGGGACCTGGGACCGTGTGTGAGTCTCTCCTGCGCGACGTGGGACTCCCACCTGGGGCTGCAGAGGCTTGGAGCTGCTAACAGGCTTGCTCCAAGCTCGACAGCAATGGCGGTGAAGCTTGAGACCTAAAAGCAGTAATACAGCCTTGCGGCCCTATCAAACAATCAGAAAACCTTCGCCATATCACGGCGAAGGTGAGGCAGGAGCTGGCTGGCCGCGGGGCAGCCTAGGCGTGCGTGCCTAGGTCATCCAGTGGCCGTGAGGATGGGTTTGTTTGGGGGGAAGCGACAAGGGTTGGTGCGGTCAGTGAAGGGTCGTAGGGTGATCAGTGGGTGGTGGTGTAGCTTCTGAGGTGTTTGGCGAGGTGGATGGGTGGGAGGAATGACGGAAGCACCTCGCCGGAGGTCTGGCCGGAGGTGGAGGAGGTGGAGATGGACAGTGGATGTCGAGGGGTTGAAGCAGCAAATTAACAGGGGGAAATAAAGGAGAGAGTAAGAGAAACATAGCTACGAGTCCAGAGTGAAGGGGGAGGTGCGGAAGTGGCGAGCGGCCGGTGCTGCCGTTGCCGGAGATGAAGTTGCCAGGGGAGAGAACGGCGACGAGGAGAAGGGATCGGAGAGTGCCCGCTGGTATGGCGCGGTGCTGCAGAGGATGGCAGAGTTAACCCTGCCACTAGTATGGTGGAAGGGGGATGAGAGAGGAGGAGAGTCGCCAGAAGCTCTGGCAGTTGGTCGGAGTTGGGAGGAGACGAAGAGGAGGGGGGATCTTAGGCCAAACGAAACTTGCTTGAAACGGCAGCCCCTGCCGCTCCTTAAATAGGTGTTGGCGAGGAGGGAAACACGAGGAGGAGGCATAGGCAGGCCGCCAGAGATATGGCCGGAAAAGAGACCCATGCCTCTCGCGCGTTCGCACGAGAGGTATGGGTGTCGGCAGGGCATGGGAGGGGGTCCATGCTGAAGAAGACAACGGCGGGGACCCTCCTCTCGTTTCTGGGGTCAGTTCCCATACCCTGCGCGGCGCCATCCTCCGCGCAAAGTCGCCGGAGGCATGGGTTGCTGCTGTGGGTGGCAGAGGGACCGGTTTGAAAAGAACGAAGGGAAAGTTAAGGGGTTAAGTGCAAGGGTTCAAAACTTTAAGGGTCAAAAAGTAATTCTTAAGGACCAATTTGTAAAGTATGTCAAAATGGCCTTCCCTTAGGTCCAAATTTTGGTACAAACCTAATTTGGACCTAAGGAATCCAATGGCGAAGTTTGATTTTAGGTTTGACTACGTTTGACTAGTCAATTTGCACAAAAATTCAGATTAGGTCAAAAATTAGGTATGATTCTCAATCTAGGTCAAGACAGGTTCCAATGGCCAAATTGAAAGTTCTAAACCCTAGGAGATATTTTTTATGAATTTTAGAGGGTTTAATTGATTTTTATCTTTCCTGGAACTTCGTGAATTGAAGTGGGTTTATTTTAGGGTTACAGAATGTCATTTAATTCTTAGAAGCCGCTATAACCCTTTTCAAATCAAATCATCCAACTTTTTCTCTTATTAAGCCCATTTGACCTGTGTTTAGACCCTTAGAAATCCCGTTTGTGTACTACATTGGTAAAATTACTGTTTTACCCCTAGCGAATTGCTTTATACTCAAATTTATAATTCTCTGATTTAGGCTTTCCCTCAGGTTTTGTAGGAGCTTTTGTACACTTATTTAGGTCAAAATGTGCTAGTTAGGGTTCATGATGAGGTTCTCATCACTCGACTAATCCCAAGACCTAGTCGTCCAACGAGATATAACCAAAAGCAGGAAAGTAAACCACATTAACACATGCAATATAACTATGCAGAAGGAAAGAATGCAGTAGTAAAGAAAAGTAGAACACTGTCTCAAAATAGTACATGCCACCACAACAACAACAACAGAAAGAAAACATAAAGTAACAGGAACAGTAGCTCAAAGGTCCAATACTCACAACCACAACAAAAACAAAAGAGCTGGAAAGAAAAATACTATGGTTGGGCTCGGCTGGGCCCAACTCCCTCTGCAGTTGATGTTACGAACGCGCGCTTCAGACGTCTTTTAAGACGACTGGGAAGTGACCCAGACGTCTGACCAGACGTCTGGAACCACTTCCAGACGTCTGGAAATCGATTATTTTTGGCACCAACGGTTTCGTCTGCGCGCTCAGCAAACGCTCTCTCTCTCTCTTTCCCTCTCTCTTGCGGCCGCAGGCTGTCTGTTCGCTCTCTCTCTCCTCCCCGCGCGGCTTTAAAAGGGCACGCCCCCTCCCTCACTCTCATCACCTCCGCCCCCTTCCTCTTCTCCTTCCAGCCGGTGCGCGTGAGCGAGCGCGAGTGAGCGGCGGCGGCGACAGCCGCGGCGGGTGCGGGAGGAGGTGCTGCGCGGGGGAGGAGGCGTCGGCCGTGAGGGATCGAGCCTGCCGGGGCAGAGGGAGCCGACTGGCAGGGGTGCAGCAAACGCGGGGTGGCGCGGGAGGCCTACTGCAGCTCGAGCAGCAGGCGGAGCACTCGCAGCGCGGCCGTGCGTCGCCAGCGGAGGGCGAGTGGCGCCCTAATTCTGGAAAATTTTCCAGAATCAGACGTCTGTGATTCCAACCAGACGACTGGGAAGACGTCTGGAAGACCGTCCAGACGTCTAAAAGGTGAGTTATTTCCGCTTCTTCATTTTCTTCGACTGACCGTACTAAGAGAGAGAAGAAATGGGTACGCGTAGGTTCTGAGATTCGCATCCAACGCGAAACAGACGTCTGGCTACAGTGCCAAATGACTGGAGAGACTTCCAGACGTCCGGGGTGACCATCGGAGGTCTGGGAACTAGGACAGACGCCCCCGCAGGCTTCTGGACGTCTGAGAGACCACGCAGAGCAAGGTAACCCCTGATCCACTTTTTAAGACGTCTGGAACGTCCGATTTTGCACTATTTCGTCGTTTTCGACCCGTTTAGGGCTTGTTCGGGTTCCGTTTCCCGCGTTTCAAGTTGCGTTCTTTTTAGAATTAAATCCTCTACCTGTCTACAGTAGCTGTATACTGTTTTGAGAAATTCCTTATGTTTGATCCTTGTGATAGGATCCTGTTCCGTTGCAGTCTCGGGGGTTGCGGAGGCACACGGGATTCCCGACCACGTCCCCAGTTTGCCTGTTGTAACCGGTAGAGTGGCATTTAAGTTTATTAGCATAATCTGTTAAATTATAGAACCATAAATAGAACCTAGGACATTTCATGAATCCTAGGAATGAGAAACGAGATTGAATGATAGATCCTAAGGTATTGCATAAATCCTAGGGCTGGAAAACTAGATTTTATGACAGATCCTAAGGTATGACATGAATCCTAGGATGGGAAAACTAGTGGAATATGTGAACACTGCAGTCTTGAAAATGTGGAAAAGAAATAATAGTTGCCTGTAAATTTGTTTAAACAGCTGCCTGTTATGAATAAATAAACATGATTAAGAATATGGGATGTATGAACGTGAAACTCGAAAGGTGAAACCGGAATGTGCTGAGTTAAAGAGCTGGAACCCTACAGGGAATTAGGAGTAGAACTCCTGGAAAGTGAATGGAATAGAATTGGGGAAGTGAGCTGGCCCTTGAGTACGGAGTACCAAGGAGAGCGACTGTCCCCCTATTTAGTGCAGAGCGGAGCCAGCCGCCCCAGGGACCCGGGGTTAGGACTGGCCACTCTATACCGACTTGCTGGCCCTTGTGTACGTAGTACCGAGGAGAGCTACTAGTGTAGGGAGGTACTAGCTACCCCACGGGCCCCGGGGTTCTGCTAGCCTCCTACACCGACTTGTTAGGCCCACTGGGGCAAACCAGGGTAGTTAGGCGAGGGTGCGCGGACTGTGAAGGGGAAAGGCCCCTGTTTGGTTACTGTGGAGGGGTTGGACCCCTGTTACTGAGAGGGCTCTGCCCTGTACTGGTTCCGTGCTGTGCTTTGGGTGCACCCGTTAATGGAAACGACTGACTGCGTGCCAGTGCGGGTTAGCTACCCGTGTGTTTACCACGCGTGCCGTAGTCCCCGTTACGTCTGTCAGTGACCTTGGGGTGGTTGACTGAGAGTAGGATCACCACGGGGGACTCTCCCGGCCAGGAGAGCACCACGTGCTACTTCTACTGTTCGGAAAAGACTACAATCAAGATCGTTCCCACGAGGAACATTCGAGATCAAGTGAAGGATCTGAGAAATAGATAAATTGTGAAACAATAGAAAGACGTAAATAAAGGAAGAAAGAAAATTAAAACAGCTACTGTACACTTTACTGTTTCTTTAGTTTAGCTGCCACTCTACTCAGCGTTTTGCTGACGTGTTACACTCGTTACCTTTCAGGACCAGGTGTTGAGCAGCCAGGGTCAGCGGCTGCAGAGGACGCTGGGCCGAGTAGGGTCCAGTGGAGTTACCACTGTTCTCTTGTACCTCTTTTTGGTTCCACTGTAGTGAGTAGTTCTTGTTTCCACTGTACTTTTCTTTACCTGCAGTTCATATTATGTTATGAATGTTGTGGTGGTACATACTGTTGTGGTTTCTTTCCTTACTGCTGTATTTTCTTACTGTTAGTTATATTCATGCTGAATGTGGTTTATTTTACTGCTCTTTTGGTTACTTCCTCGTTGGACGACCAGGTCTTGGGATTAGTCGAGTTGGTCCGGTTCTCGTGTCTCGTAGGGACTCGGGAATCAGGTCGTTACAAGATGGTATCAGAGCAAGGTCGTCTCGAGAAGTGAATCAACTGACTGGAAAATAACCAATTCATATGTCTATAACTAGAGTAGCCACCACAACATATCTTTTGACATGAGTTCTTAGACGTTTCCCTTAGGTATCATTCCGTAGTGACGTGTTCCGTTTTGTTTCGCGTCTCCTTGCAGGAGATGCCTCGTCGTGGGACCAGTGAGGCGGGCCGCGGGCGCGGCCGAGGATGAGGTCGGCGAGGTGGACGTGCTGTTGTTAACGTCTCGGTGGACCAGCCACCACTCCCGGGCATCCAGGCCCAGGACCTCGCCCGGCTGATACGAGACATTGTACGAGAGGAGCTCCACCCACCGCCCCGAGCGCCTCACCCTGGGGCTGTGGAGGGGGAGTCCTCTGTGGGACCACTTGATGGACGCGGCGCTGGACACGGGGGAGGGGATGGGCCGCCGCAGCCCCCACCTTCCTCCGATACTTCTGTGCACGAGGCACCGTTGCCTGGAGGTGCACCAGCATCCCCACTGCAGCGCCACTCCGAGCTCTCGGCCAGTTCCGGAAGCTGAAGCCCCCCTCCTTCAAGGGGGATGAGGACCCGACCGAGGCAGAGGACTGGCTTGAGCAACTGGAGAAGATTTTCGACACCCTTCACCCCCCGGTGGAGTGCCGCGTGGCCTTTGCCACGTACCAGCTGGAGAGTGTGGCACACAAGTGGTGGAGGGCGGTCCAGGGACAGGAGAGGGACGAGCCGACCTTGGACCGATTCGTCACCCTCTTCTGCGAGCAGTACTTTCCCCAGACGTGGCAGGACCAGAGGAGGCGGGAGTTCCACACTCTCCACCAAGGAACGATGACTGTGAGCACGTACCGCACGCGTTTCCTGGAGCTGTCCCGCTTTGCAGCGACAGCGGTGGCTACTGAGGAGGAGCGCCTTTGGAGGTTCACCAAGGGGCTCCGGCCTGCGATTCGGGGGTATGTAAAACCCCTGAAGCTGCCTATGTTTTCGAGGGTGGTGGAGGCAGCCATGACTTACGAGGAGACCAACCCGTCCGCGAGAGACGCTGACGGCGGGCGGAAGAGGCCCTTTCAGCCAAACTTTTCACAGGACCGGCGAGAGAGGAGACACGTGGCGTCCGCAGGAGAGCCGTCACGTTTTACAGGGCCATCAGTGGCCTTTGGGGGCCCTCGACAGGGGCCAATCGCCAGCGCCGGACCCCAGCCCAGCCGACAGCAGGGACCCACTGAGGGCGGGAGCCGGGTTCCCCTCTGTTACCAGTGTGGCCAGCCGGGCCACATCAGGAGGGACTGCCCGTCTAGGGCAGGAGGTCAGCAGATACTTCCCGCGCGGAGCACTGGAGGGCGCGCAGGAGGTCGCGGTTCCCAGGCACGAGGAGGAGGACAGCAGTCGCGAGGAGGGTACCGGCCAGCACCTACCCGTCCGACGCAGAGTGTGGCTGCTTCGTCTGCACCTAGAGCTGAGGGGCGTATCAACGCCCTGACACACAGGGACGCCAAAGCTTTGGGATCGGTGGTAGCAGGTATGGTTTCAGTTTCCGGCAGACTCGTTTACACACTTTTCGATTCCGGCGCTACGCACTCATTTGTCGCAGCCAGTTTCGCAGTTAGTTTGGACCAGGATTATACACTGTTAGAGAATCCGTTCGTAATCAGAGGTCCGAGTGGTCAGCTGTTTGTAGCTGAGGAGGTGTACATGGATTGCGAGGTCAGCGTCGGGGGACATAGCCTACCAGCTGACCTGATTATGATACAGATGGAGGACTTTGGAGTGATTCTGGGGATGGATTGGTTGTCCGCTTACCACTCCTTGGTGGACTATTTTGAGAGGAAGATCGTCTTCTCCATTCCGGAGTTGCCTTCTTTCGAGTTTCACGGACAGCCAGTGGACGGAGGTTTCGGGTGCATTTCGGCACTTCAGGCGGCGAGACTTTTGAGCCAGGGGTGTAAGGGTTTCCTAGCTTGTGTAGTAGCAGAGCCTAGCCCTGTGGCAGACTTCCAGAGCATCCCGGTGGTCAGAGAGTACCCTGACGTGTTTCCAAACGAGTTACTAGGACTACCGCCCGAGCGTGAGATCGAGTTTGAGATCTCACTAGTACCAGGGACCAGCCCTATCTCCACCGCGCCATACAGTATGGCACCGCTTGAGCTACGAGAGCTCAAGTCCCAGTTGCAGGACCTTTTGGAGAAAGGTTTCGTGAGACCCAGTGCGTCTCCCTGGAGAGCCCCGGTACTGTTTGTGAAGAAAAAGGATGGGACCTTACGCCTTTGTGTGGACTACCGACAGCTGAATAGGGTCACCATCAAGAACAGATATCCACTGCCGAGGATCGACGACTTGTTTGACCATTTGCGGGGTGCCACGGTGTTTTCCAAGATCGACTTGAGGTCGGGATACCACCAGTTGAGGATCAGGGAGACCGACGTCTCCAAGACAGCTTTCCGCACCCGGTACGGACACTACGAGTTTTTGGTCATGCCGTTTGGGCTGACCAATGCCCCCGCTGCTTTCATGGATCTGATGAACTGGGTGTTTAGACCGTACTTGGACCAGTTTGTGGTGGTTTTCATAGATGATGTACTCATCTATTCTCGAGATCAGACGCAGCACGGATAGCACTTGCGGACGGTTCTGGACACACTGAGACGACGTAGGCTGTACGCCAAATACAGCAAGTGCGAGTTCTGGTTGAGGGAGGTGACCTTCTTAGGTCATGTGATCTCTGGAGACGGCTTGGCGGTGGACCCAGCCAAGGTTGAGGCAGTACTCAGGTGGGAGAGACCGCGTTCAGTCACTGAGATTCGCAGTTTCTTGGGACTGGCAGGTTACTACAGACGTTTCATCAGAGGTTTTTCACAGATCACGCGTCCTATGACACAGTTGACCCGGAAGGACGTGCCCTTCGCTTGGACAGACGCCTGTGAGGCATGTTTTCTGGAGCTGAAGGAGAGGTTGACCTCGGCTCCCGTGCTCACCATCCGTGACAGTAGTGGCGGGTTCGTTGTGTACACGAACGCCTCCTTACAGGGTTTAGGAGGTGTGCTCATGCAGAGGGGTCACGTTGTCGCTTACGCTTCGCGGCAACTGAAGCCCCATGAGCATACCTACCCTACCCATGACCTAGAGTTGGCAGCTGTTGTCTTCGCGCTGAAGACTTGGAGGCACTACTTGCACGGTGAGACCTTCGAAATTTTCACAGATCACAAGAGCCTCAGATACCTTTTTGATCAGAAGGAGCTCAACATGAGACAGAGACATTGGTTGGAGCTCTTGAAGGACTACGACTGCAGCATCTCCTACCACCCGGGAAGGGCCAATGTGGTGGCTGACGCCTTGAGCCGTAAGGCGCCTGCACACTTGGCCAGTTTACAGTTACAGAGTTGGAGCCTTTTGGAGGTGGTGGGCAGTTGGCGACCCCTGGAGTTACGGGGGCACTGTGGGGCAGTGATTGTGACACGGCAGATTAGGCCAGAGCTGATAGATCGTATCATCACAGGACAGATGGCCAATCCGTACTTGCAGTCCTTGCGCGACAGAGTACTGTCGGGAGACCCGGGGGACTTCTCTTTCACAAACCAGGTGCTACGCTTGAGGGGACGGTTGTGCGTTCCCAGAGACGAGGAGCTGTTGAGAGAGCTCCTGATTGAGGCACACGGTTCCAGATTCACCATACATCCCGGAAACACGAAGATGTACCACGACTTGAGACGCGAGTTTTGGTGGAGGGGGATGAAGCGGGATGTGGGTGAGTTCGTGCAACAGTGCTTAGTGTGTCAGTAGGTGAAGGCCGAGCATCAGAGGCATGCAGGGCCGCTACAGCCGCTTCCAGTGCCAGAGTGGAAGTGGGAGAGCATCACCATGGACTTGGTGGTGGGCTTACCTGTTACCCAGCGAGGACACGACACAGTCTGGGTAATAGTGGATAGACTGACGAAGACGGCGCGATTCTTGCCGATCCGAGTCACTTTGGGACCAGCACAGTTGGCAGAGAGGTATATCCGTGATGTGGTACGACTACACGGAGTTCTGCGGGAGATCGTATCCGACCGGGATACCCGCTTTACGTCCCAATTTTGGGCTGAGTTTCAGCAGGCCTTGGGGACGCGGTTGAGGTTTAGTACGGCTTACCACCCCCAGACGGACGGACAGTCTGAGCGCACGATACAGACACTTGAGGACCTTTTGCGTGCCTGTGTACTAGACTAGAGGGGCTCTTGGGAGGAGCACCTGCCCCTAGCGGAGTTCGCATACAATAACAGTTATCACTAGAGCATCGGCATGGCTCCCTACGAGGCTCTGTACGGACGGAGGTGTACGGCGCCCTTGAGTTGGGTTGAGGTGGGGACCAAGTGGGAGGTTGGCCCCAGGTTGATCCGGCAGAGTCAGGAGGTAGTCGAGCAGATCCATAGGAGACTCCGCACTGTCAGGAGCAGACAGAAGTGCTACGTGGATCGAAGACGCAGAGAGGTGCAGTTCGAGGTTGGGGATCACGTCTTTCTTCGTGTTTCACCCATGAAGGGCCTGCAGCAGTTTGGGGTGAGAGGGAAGCTCGCGCCGAGGTTTGTGGGGCCCTTTGAGGTCCTGGAGCAGGTTGGACCCGTTGCTTACAGGCTTGCCCTCCCTCCCCAGCTTTCTAGTGTGCACGACGTGTTCCACGTGTCCAACCTACTGAAGTACGTAGCCGATCCCAGTCACATACTGAGTCACTAGAGCGTCGAGGTGGGCGACGACCTGACCTACCCCGAGCGGCCAGTGCAAATTCTAGACCGAGCCGTCCGCAGTTTGAGACGAAAGCAAGTACCCCTGGTAAAGATTTTGTGGAGGAGCCAGTGGTACGAAGAGGCTACCTGGGAGCCTGAGGTGGCAATGCGGGAGCGGTACCCGGAGCTTTTTGCGGGTACGTCTTTTCAGATCGGCTTCGGTCCTCTTTGAGTTTGTTATGGTTATTTTGACGTCTTTTCCGCACCCTAGTTAGCGCAAGTTTCGGGGACGAAACTTCCTTTGAGTTTGTTATATTGTTACGAACGTGCGCTTCAGACGTCTTTTAAGACGTCTGGGAAGTGACCCAGATGTCTGACCAGACGTTTGGAACCACTTCCAGACATCTGCAAATCGGTTATTTTTGGCACGAACGGTTTCGTCTGCGCAGACCTGCGAACGCTCGCTCTGTCTCTCTTTTTCCCTCTCTCCTGCGGCCGCAGGCTGTCTGTCTGCTCTCTCTCCTCCCCGCGCGGCTTTAAAAGGGCACGCCCCCTCCCTCACTCTCATCACCTCCGCCCCCTTCCTCTTCTCCTTCCAGCCGGTGCGCGTGAGCGAGCGCGAGTGAGCGGCGGCGGCGACAGCCGCGGCGGGTGCGGGAGGAGGTGCTGTGCGGGGGAGGAGGCGTCGGCCGTGAGGGCTCGAGCCTGCAGGGGCAGCGGGAGCCGGCCGGCGGGGGCACAGCAGACGCGGGGTGGCGCGGGAGGCCTACTACAGCTCGAGCAGCAGGCGGAGCACTCGCAGCGCGGCCGTGCGTCGCCAGCGGAGGGCGAGTGGCGCCCTGATTCTGGAAAATTTTCCAGAATCAGACGTCTGTGATTCCAACCAGACGACTGGGAAGACGTCTAGAAGACTGTCCAGACGTCTGAAAGGTGAGTTATTTCCGCTTCTTCGTTTTCTTCGACTGACCGTACTAAGAGAGAGAAGAAATGGGTACGCGCAGGTTCTAAGATTCGCATCCAACGTGAATCAGACGTCTGGCTGCAGTGCCAGACGACTGGAGAGACTTCCAGACATCCGGGGTGACCATCGGACGTCTGGGAACTAGGCCAGATGCCCCCGCAGGCTTCTGGACGTCTAAAAGACCACGCAGAGCAAGGTAACCCTTGATCCACTTTTTAAGACGTCTAGAATAAGTTCCAGACGTCTGATTTTGCACTGTTTCGTCGTTTTCGACCCGTTTAGGGCCCGCTCGAGTTCTGTTTTTCGCGTTTCGAGTTGCATTCTTTTCGGAATTAAATCCTCTACCTGTCTACAGTAGCTGTATACTATTTTGAGAAATTCCTTGTGTTTGATCCTTGTGATAGGACCCCATTCCGTTGCAGTCTCGGGGGTTGCGGAGGCACACGGGATTCCCGACCACGCCCCCAGTTCGCCTGTTGTAACCGGTAGAGTGGCATTTAAGTTTATTAGCATAATCTGTTAAATTATGGAACCATAAATAGAACCTAGGACATTGCATGAATCCTAGGAATGAGAAACGAGATTGAATGATGGATCCTAGGGTATTGCATAAATCCTAGGGATTGAAAACTAGATTGTATGATAGATCCTAGGGTATGACATGAATCCTAGGATGGGAAAACTAGTGGAATATGTGAACACTGCAGTATTGAAAATGTGGAAAAGAAATAATAGTTACCTGTAAATTTGTTTAAACAGCTGCCTGTTATGAATAAATGAACATGATTAAGAATATGGGATGTATGAACGTGAAACTGGAAAGGTGAAACTGGAATGCGCTGAGTTAAAGAGCTGGAACCCTACAGGGAATTAGGAGTAGAACTCCTGGAAAGTGAATGGAATAGAATTGGGGAAGTGAGCTGGCCCTTGAGTACGGAGTACCAAGGAGAGAGACTGTCCCCCTGTTTAGTGCAGAGCGGAGCCAGCCGCCCCAGGGACCCGGGGTTAGGACTGGCCACTCTGTACCGACTTGCTGGCCCTCGTGTACGTAGTACCGAGGAGAGCTACTAGTGTAGGGAGGTACTAGCTACCCCACGGGCCCTGGGGTTCTGCTAGCCTCCTACACCGACTTGTTAGGCCCACTGGGGCAAACCAGGGTAGTCAGGCGAGGGTGCGCGGACTGTGAAGGGGAAAGGCCCCTGTTTGGTTACTGTGGAGGGGTTGGACCCCTGTTACTGAGAGGGCTCTGCCCTGTACTGGTTCCGTGTTGTGCTTTGGGCGCACCCGTTAACGGAAACGACTGACTGCGTGCCAGTGCGAGTTAGCTACCTGTGCGTTTACCGCGCGTGCCGTAGTCACCGTTACGTCTGTCAGTGACCTTGGGGTGGTTGACTGAGAGTAGGATCACCACGGGGGACTCTCCCGGCCAGGAGAGCACCACGTGCTACTTCTACTGTTCGGAAAAGACTGCAATCAAGATCGTTTCCACGAGGAACATTCGAGATCAAGTGAAGGATCTGAGAAATAGATAAATTGTGAAACAATAGAAAGACGTAAATAAAGGAAGAAAGAAAATTAAAACAGCTACTGTACACTTTACTATTTCTTTAGTTTAGCTGCCACTCTACTCAGCATTTTGCTGACGTGTTACACTCATTACCTTTCAGGACCAAGTGTTGAGCAGCCAGGGTCAGCGGCTGCAGAGGACGCTGGGCCAAGTAGGGTCCAGTAGAGTTACCACTGTTCTCTTGTACCTCTTTTTGGTTCAACTGTAGTGAGTAGTTCTTGTTTCCGCTGTACTTTTCTTTACCTGCAGTTCATATTATGTTATGAAAGTTGTGATGGTACATACTGTAGTGGTTTCTTTCCTTACTGCTGTATTTTCTTACTGTTAGTTATATTCATGTTGAATGTGGTTTATTTTACTGCTCTTTTGGTTACTTCCTCGTTGGACGACCAGGTCTTGGGATTAGTCGAGTCGGTCCGGTTCTCGTGTCTCGTAGGGACTCGGGAATCGGGTCGTTACAGTTGAAAACTCGGGCTGCTCAACTTCTGGTCCTGAATAGGGTTACGAAAAGACGGAGTCAGCGAACACTGAGTAGAGTGGTGTTTACATTATTTATGTGCAAGTAAAGTAAAAACAACAAGCATGTTTTATTCTCATTTCTATTTATCTCATTTATGTATTTTTTGTTCATCTATTTCACAAAGTATCCAAGTATTTCTTGATCTTGCTTGTTCCTCGTGGGAACAATCTTGATTGCAGTCTTTTCCGTGGAGTAGAAGGTACACGTGGTGCTCTTCTGGCCGAGAGAGTCCCTCGTGGTCGTCCTACACCCAATCAACCACCCCGAGGTCACTGTCGAGACGTAGCGGTGACTTCGGCATGCGTGATAAGCGCACGGGTAGCTACCCAGCACTGATACGCGATCAGTCATTTCCACTAGCGGGTACGCCCAAAGTACAGTACGGAAAAGTATAGGGCCTTGCCTTCTTAGAGCAGGGGTCTTGCCCCTCGAAACCAAACAGGGGTCTCTCCCCTCCACAATCCGCGTACCCTCGTCCGACTACCCCAATTTGCCCAGGGGGCCTAACAAAGTCGGTGTAGGGTAAATAGCTTAACCCCGGGTCCCGTGGGGTGACTAACTCCCTCCCTACACTAGTAGCTCACCTTTGTACTATGTACGTGAGGGCCAACAGGAGTCGGTGTAGAGTGTCCAGTCCTACCCCGGGTCTCAACCCAAGAGGTGGCTGACTCCCCTCTACACTAAAAAGGACAGTTGCTCTTCTTGGTACCATGTATACAAGGGCCAGCTCACTTCCCGTCTACATTCCAGATTCCTTTCATAAACAGCAGCTCTACTCCAAATTCCCCGTAGGGTTCATGTTCATTATTCATCTCATTTATCTATATTCAGATCTCATGTTTCATAACTCGTTCCTCATCCATATACAGGCAGCTCGTGTTTTCACAATTTAATTCTCAATCATTTACATGCAACTTGTGGTTTCACCATTCTCTTTCTCATTCACATACAGGCAACTCATAATTTAACACGCATCTCATAAGTACACTAATATTATTTGCTAGCAATTTATTTTAAACATGCACTCAAGTAAACAGTATAGCTCAAAACAGGCTCATACATTTCTACCCTAAGGTTCATTCCACATCCTAGAGTTCGATCCGATTATTCCAAACAAGTGCATTCTTATTTAAATATTAAAAATTGAATTAAACTACTCTATCGGGTATCACGGGAGGAATAGGGGCCTGCACTGCAGATCTCATCGTCTTCGCGAGTCCCGAACACGCCATCGGCTGGTAACCTATACTAGCAACTAATTTACATCAGACGAGCTCAAAACAATAGATACTCACACATACAAGTAGAGAAACTCGAGTGGAACGCGACGGTACTTCGTTTGTGGAATCCAATTCTGTTTGGGCCCCAAACGGGCTAAAAACGTTGTTATAGACCAAAATCAGACGTCTGGGACTAGTCTTAGACGTCTTAAAAGACGTTAGATCTTACCTTATGTTTCCTGCGGCATTCTCAGACGTCCGGATCCCTTCGCTACCGTCTTGGGGCAGCTCCAGACATCTCACCCTCCTTCCAGTCGTCTGGAAGGGCCGTTGGACGTCTGACGATGCGGTCAGACATCCAAAATCACCTTGAAGTGCTCACCCTGCTCCTTCTTGATGCTCTGCGCCTGCGTGCAGAGCACAGACTTCATTTTTTAACCCAACACCTCCTGCGCTACAATCTGCATGGCGGAAAGTAGCGCAGGAAGGTACGTACTTCGGGATATTATGCCTTCAAACGTCCGGCTTTAGCTCCGGACGTCCTAGTGCCTCGCCAGCTGTCTGGATGATACTCCAAACGTCTCATACTGGAAAGCTTCCAGTACCAGAACCCGCTACGTGACTCTCTTCTCCTCGCAACGTCGCCTGCAGCGCATCGCAACAGCTTCAACAAATGTAGAGGGCCGGGAGGCCGCCTCCCCGAGCCCTTCCTCCTCGCACATGCACCCGTTGCTGACTGTGCGAGCTTCGCCGAGCTCCCGAAGGTCCTCTGACCTTCACGCTCTCTTCCTTCCTCTCTCTTCCTCTCTTTGTCCCATTCTCCCTCGCTCGCCCTCTCTCTCGTCCCCCTCGCTCTCCCTTGCCACTACCGCACAAGGAGGATGCTGGAGGTGGTGGTGGCTGGTGGTGAGGGGGTGAGAAGAAGAGAAAGGGGGGGGGATGTTTATATAGGATGGGTTTAGGGTTTAAGGGGGTGAGGGTGCTGAGGAGAGAGGAGGCTTCTGTGCGCTACCCAGGCACAGAGCGCAAAGGGACGTATGAAAATTTTCACTTTCAGACGTCCGGGCATGTGTTCAGACGTTTGGACAAACGTCTGACTGAAACTCCAGACGTCTTATCCGACTAAAAAGGCAACGGGTCATTTCACTAATCGAGAACTAAATCTAAGCTAATCTTATAAATTTAAGGTCATAATCTATTCTACAGAAGGAGGTGAGGATTATGAAGGCCTTACTAGGAAGAAATGATGAGAGGGGCCCCGGTGAAGCCTCGTTAGAGTAGAAAGTGAAACAGTTGAGTTGAGAGAAGAACCGACATGAGTGAACGGTGAAGAGAGAGAAGTTGTGAGTGCAACTCCACTGTTGGCATGGTGAAGCTAAGGAAGAGGAGGTGAGGGCTGCAGCGTTTGTCATCGGAAAATGCCCGAGGACGAAGAGAGAGGATGCTAGAGTATGAGAAGAAACTCTACTAACCGAGCTCTATTGGTGAAGGAAGGGACTCAATCCATAAAATCAATGGTATGGAGGCCTATTTATAGGCTCCGATGAAGGTGAAGGTGCGTGAATCTGGACGACAATGTGGCTAGGTACATGAGAATACCAATCATCGTCTCCGATGATAGTGAATCCTACACATCACGGTTGGTCATTAATGGCTAATCCAAGTCGTTGAATTTAAAGACTTTGTTGGACTCTTTCTTGGCATCCACAGAAATAGTCATTCGTGGTCCGATGAGTGATCATCAGTGGAGAGGAATACCAGTTGCCGTCGATCGTCGAACAGAAAGAAGAGAAGACATACATGGAGGACCTAAGCACAAAAAGAAAAGGACCTAATGGAAATAAAAGGACTTGAATGCATTAATTCTTAGGGACTAAAATGTAATTTAATTTTGTAAATTAATTTATTTCTTTTTCAACTTTTTATGATATGTTATATAAATGTTAAGGAATATTATTAAGGTTGAAATTACATTTTTGCCCCTTTTGTATTATATAACTTAATAGTTAATATTAATACTTATATTATTAACTTAAGTTATACATTACATATAAGCTTAGTTAACTAAATTATAAATAACTTAATTCAAAATATTAAGTCCTTATAGAGGAATGCCTATTATACATTAATTATGCTAATTTAAGGTATAATTAAGGTCCTGGCTTAATATTAACTTATTTGATCATTAATCCTGATTTTATGTTATTACTAATCAATTAACTAAGTAAACTAGCTTATTTTAGTGAATTAGGAGCCATAATAAGTCCCTCATTACCTTGGTGTGGACTATTGGGAGGTTTATATAGAAGAGCGAGGAAGGGCTGGTTTGGCATAGGGTGATGTGGCAGGTGTTGGAATTTCTATGCCTTGAGAAAGCCATTTAAGTATTTTGTAATATTATTACATTTTAACTAAATAAAAGAACTCTATTATTTTCCAATTACATGCCTTGGGCCCCTTAGTATGATTAGAGTTATTTACTTGGTTAGATCGAATAATCTAATGTGTATTAACTCAAAGATCGAGAAGGTTTAGTGCATCTAATAACACTTCAAGAAACCATCTAATTCAATCATCTGTTTCCGGTCTGAGTTGGAATGGCAACCTTCTCTGGATGCCGTCTCCTGATTGATGTTCTTGAATGGAGATTCGAAAACTATCACGTGAGTTAGGTTAAGGAGTTAACCTGATGAGATAGGAGATAATGGAAGTCCTTCTTTGATGTTGCCATGTAGAAGGCATATTTCTAGACCTAAGACAAATATGTGCCTCTATTCATGAACACATTCATTTAGTGGACCATGAAGTTGATGCACCCAACTTGGTGTTGATACTGGAAAGTTGGTGTGTATGGGAGGGGACAGAAGGCACGTGGTCTCTCGAAGGAATCGCACAAATCATTGCATAGGTGTATGTAACAGATTGAAGGCATGAGCTCACTCTACGTATATTAAGAATGACTGATTCCACATGTAGTCGCAGAGTCATAATCAGACCCAAGGCAAGAATAGAAGAAGATAGACCTTTTTTAAAGGTTCTAATCTTCTTTCTAGTCCCAATGATACAAAGAGATATTATGAATAATATTATCCATGGAGGATTGATAGTTGTTTAATAAGATTAGACCTTAAGATAATATTTTTCCTTCATATGTAAAAGATTCATGAGTATTTGGAATACTTGAGGGAGTGTTGTGCTAGTTTTTTTATGAAACTTAAAGCTTCATTATTGGTGTGATGAAACCAATAATGATTTAGATTATATTCTACTTGATAGAGGGATTGTTCATCATAAGTTCACATTTTAAGATAATTACGTCATAGTATAGCGCAAAAATATGTCGAGGCAAATAAAATGTAGTGAGATGGTGAGTCTCGATCGAACTTAAGGAAGCAGTAAAATGACTTGATTTTAATACTGATCTAGAACTAACTAGAATTAGAATAATAAGATATATATATGAAGCAAACTCATTTAGATGATAATCAGGCTATTCAAATAACTATAACTAGAACTAGAAGAAACTACTAGAACTACTAGAAATAAAATAGGTATCTAGTCTACTAGAACAAGGACACCAAGGGTGGTCCTTGGTGGCCTTTGGAGA
This sequence comes from Thalassia testudinum, assembly GCA_037157565.1. Classification (NCBI taxonomy): domain Eukaryota; kingdom Viridiplantae; phylum Streptophyta; class Magnoliopsida; order Alismatales; family Hydrocharitaceae; genus Thalassia; species Thalassia testudinum. The sequence goes on along the minus strand of JAZHRO010000035.1, from coordinate 65,770,163 downwards.
GGTTGGGGAGAGCAACAGTGGTGCACCAAGGTGATCTTGATGGATGCCTTAAAGGAAGAGGGAGCAAGAGAAGCTTGGAGATGTTTGGAGGGAGAGATATCTTGACTGAAGGAAGAGATGCCTTCAAATGGTAGCTCTAGGGTCCTTTCTATAGCCAAAGTTAGGGGCAAAATAGGTATTTTGGGCCCCAAAATCGTGCATCAACCTTGGATTGATCAAATCTGTCGATCAGGAGATCAATAAATCATATCGCATCCCAAAATAGCCTCAAATGTGCCTTCAATGCACGTGCTGCATAGGATTGCACTACGTGTCACTCTCAGCATTCTCTGATCACAATCGCGTGACTAAGACCCTGCACTGCTCAATTGCCTTCACTTTTCTCGTGTGCGCGCATACGTTTAACCTTGGTCGTTTGATCGCGATGATCAACAGCTGAGGATGCGTGCCGCACCGCCTCATTGAGCCGCATATATCGACGCATCTAACTGCGCGTCGGCTCACGTGTGCATCAACTGCCTCATCTGACGCCCTACTGCTTGCCACGCGACCACCCCCGCACCATCTATTGAAGATCATGCGGTCCAATTGCACCCGCTCTCCATCGCCTCTCTGATTTCACATTTCGCGCGGTTCAAACACTCGCTGCCTTGCTGACTTCAAGCACGCTAACCAACATGCTACGCTAGTGGATGGTCTTGATCTTAATTTCGTGCACGGTTGTCCACAATCGTTGGAGGAGGATCCAATAGTTGAGATGATCTTCCTCTAATGAAGGAGTGGGGTATGCGTCAACATGGTGCTCTTGTGGCCGTTGGATGACAATCCAATGGCCCATAAAGAGCATAGTGAGTGCTTCAATGGATGGGGTGGCGGTAGCAGCCGTTGGGATGACGCCACGTGGTGCCATCCTGACCGTCAATTTTCTCCCTTTTATAGATGGTGCTGCAGGGCTCCGATCGAGTTGATTTTTACACCATTGGACTGCGATCGTTGATCCGGATCCATCCATACGATAGGATTTGGCATTTGAGATTCAGATTTGCACCACCTTGCTTCTTGGCCTTTTCTCTTCTACAGGTTTCGTAAGTTGCTACGGGAGTTCGATCAAGACAATCTCGAAAGAGTTGGACACTCCCGTCATCGTCCTGAACAGATCTACGCGGTCGGATTTATCATCTGCGACCCTGAATTACCTGCAATTATTATTGCCTCTCAATTAGAACATAAAATAGCATTATTAATTACAAAGCTAACAAATCAACTATGATGCAAAATATGCAGTTCATGCATGCATTATTCCTAAGTTAAGTTAGGATCTAACTTAATTCAGGTAGATTAGGTCCTATGATTGCTACGCAATCAAGGATAAATTGTGAAATCTTTGTGGACTAGATAATAACATAACAAAAGTTGTTATGGGTAGGAATATATCCCAATTGTTTAATTATGTTTAGCCATGGAAACCCTATAAATATCTCCCTTGTGAAACCCTAAATCCTTTTCATCAATCCCAAACACATCCACCAACAAACAGCTGTTGAATTCATCAACATTAGTTGTAGCAAGTCGTCTCACATCGTTGCTGTTGGCCAACCAGCTACATAGGAGTTGGTTGACCAGGCATTTAGCCGGCCGACTAAGTGCTTGGATTAGGGAGGATAAGGGTAGGTCCAGGACTACACCCCTCTCTTCCCTTCACTTGCTAGTCGATAGAAAATATGCTTTGGTTGATCAATTAGTACTGGTGCAACCCTCTTTGGTCCGTTTGAAGGATCTCTTGATGCTGGTTTAACAATTGGGGTAAGGAGTTACTTTAGGATCACGAAGGATTCGTACATCCTCTCTATACTACTAGAAAAATAAGAATTGATCACGATTTTAGGAATTATGACAAAAAATAACTTATAATTATAATTCTACTTAAAATCATGACAAAAGAAACTGAGAGTAAAATTTATTTTCTATTTTAATCATTTATCATAAACTTGAGAATCATAATTAAAAAAAAACTTTGACACCTTCCCTCCAAAAAACTTTTTCCTTCCCTCCCACCCTCTCCCGAATTTCCTCCTGGACGCCGCCAACTTTCCCCTTCCCTTTCCCCAATCCCGGACGACCTCACCTTCCCCTTCCCTCTCCCGACTCCCCCAATCCCCAACGGCATCACCTCCCCCATCCCTTTTTTGACGCAACAGCGGCGTGTCGACGGTGGCGGTGACAACAGCAGCGCCTCCCCTTCCCCCTCAACGGCGGCGGCGGCAACAGCAGCGCCTCCCCTCCCCCCTCGACTGCACCGCCTCCCTCCCATCGACCGCTTCCCTCTGGCGAGTCCCTCCCCTCTCGCGACCACCGCAACACCTCGCCTCCAAGGACTGCAGCATCGATTACTCCTCCCCTTCCCCCTCGATGGCAACGGTGGCAACAGCAGCACCTCTCCTCCCCCCTCAACTCCGCCACCTCCCTCCTGTCGACCTCTTCCCTCTAGGGAGTTCCTCCCCTCTCGCGACCACCGCAAACCTCGCCTCCAAGCACTACAGCATCGCCTCGTTCTCGCTTTCTCGGAGTGCAGCAGTTCCCCATGGAACCCTGAAGCTCTCTGGCAATTTTCCCGACTTGGGTATGCCTTGATTTGCGATTTAATGTGCTCAGTCCCACATTTGGCTTGTAGAAGGGTGGCCACCTTACTGCTTAAAAGGAAAAAAGGAACAACAGGTTTTGTTTGGTGGTTTTGGGAAAAAAAGGAGCAGACTTGCGCTATCTTTTTGCTTCTTTTCTGGAGGAATCTGAAATGGGTCTCTGATATTTAGAAGAAGGGAGGCAGGAGTTTTTGTTGGGCACGTTTGGTTTTGGATAAAGTTGCTCTTTTTATGCTTTGATGGTTTCCTTGGAATTTGGTTTTTTTTTTTTTTGGTCGTGATTTTTACAGATATTGTAGTCTATATTTAGGGAGGTGACGCCATTTTTTTCATGCAAAATGTTAGGTCGATCACCAAGTTGTGTGCTTACTCTGGTGAGCAATTCTGGTTAGAGAAGGCACCTCAGTCCCCAGAGTCTTTAGCCACCAGGGACTATTCTGTGAGTGGCATTTTAGTAAAGACCTTAGATTTTGAGATGAAGTTTGATGATACCCAATTGGATGATGTGGAATCCACACTGAAGGAGACTCTTTCCTTGAACTATGAGGTTGACCCTCTCTCTCCTAAGGTCTGTGGCATTTCAAATTTGTGAACCAAATGGATGTTTTTTATTTGTGTGTGTGGTTGTATTTTGTGTCTGGAATTCGACAGGAAGCGCGGGCATTGTTGGGTAGGTTGGAGTATCAGAGAGGCAACTATGTTGTAACTCTTCAGGTGTTTCAGGGGATCAATATCCCTGGATTGAAACCAAGGATGACAGAGGCTATAATTGTGAGGATGAGGCCGAAGAAGGCACGGAACAAAGAAGGCATTGTGCATGTGAATGTAATGTCCATGCATTCGGTTAGCCTCCTCATCGAAGCCATGTTGCTCAAGTCAAAATCTTTGGAGATGCTTGGGAGGTGTAAAGGTGACTTTCCTCTCCTTTGTTGCTTTTATACCGGCCGCTTCTTTTTGCAATGTGAGCTTCTATAGAAATGACTGGTGAAGTCGGTAGCAATACTGACGTCCTGTTTGGCTTCCAAAAGACTTAAGATTTACTAGCATAATGATCAGGTAGCCATTGGCCTTACTATGTTAGGTTGGTCATGCAAAGCCGTCTAGTGGAGAAGCCTATCAAACTAATGTTGGACTAGGAAGGTTCTTGGATACTTACTTAAGGACCACTTTGAAATCTGCTTAGATTCTGTAAACATGGAAGCTTTAGTTTCTTAAAATGCTCTTCAGAATTAAAACTTGAGCATGCAGAATGCTTTCCACTCATGTTGAAGTTCGACTTGAATATATAATATTTGAACTGTTAAAACTATATTATGGCTGCAGCTGTGGTGTTTTCCCAATCAATGTTGATCATTCCCAATCAATGTGGGATTGCTTATCTGCATGATGAGTTCCATGTCCGTGTCATACACCATGATCTAAAGCCAAGCAACATACTTCTCGATGAGGACTTTCAGGCAAAGATCGCAGATTTTGGGTTAGCGAGGCTCCTTCCTAAAGACAACAGCCACATGACCACCAAATTTGCTGGAACACTGTAAGAAGGGTTGTGGTCTCCTATTGCTTTAATTTCATGAGCATGAAGATGCTGCATAGCATATTTGATGCTTATCAAAGTTATATGCATATTGAGAAGAATCTGATTTGAGATTGTTCAGCTATTGTTCAGCTATTGGCATATTGAAATGGAGGTTTCTGTAAAAAGACTTCCAGTTTTTCAGTTGCAACGGATGTGGCGGTGTTGGAAGCTTTCACAATGGTAGTAGCATCAACAACAGTTGTGAACTCTGATTATTATTCTGGAGTTGGCAATAAAGAGCTCAAGTATCAGATCTACCTGCCCTTTTTCCTTCTTTCACCTTTTTTTGTTTAACTCTGATTTGTGGTGTTCTTTTTTTGATGTAGGTGGTCAGAGGGCATGTAAGAGTGCAAGGGAGGGTGTGATGGTGATGCAGTAGCAGCAACAGAGCCCTGGCATGTGATGCAACAGCAGGAGGAGCCAAGATCTTTCTGCTCTTAATAAAGTGGTAGCTTTGCCGTTCGGATTAAATGTGAAGGTTATCCTTTATTGTTACCCTTCAGATTAGCTTTGCCCTTCAGCAGCGGAAATGAAGGATAACACAGCCATAAAAAGGTGGTCAGAGGGATCTTTAAGATATGTTAGCTTCTCTAAAGCCAAGCATGAGTCATTTCTGACCCTCTAAGCTATATTTAAGCTACAACCTCTAGACTAATTGACTCTATTATGTGTTTTAAAAGTTAGGTTTGTAGATACATGGGTTTCATGGTATGTTAATGCTAAAATCACTTAATCTAAGGATGACTGGTTCTATGATTATTAGATGTACACACATTATAAAGTTAGATCTAAGCTACAACTTGTGTTTGTTTGAGAATTTCCAAAGTTTTGGTAGCATTTCTCTCAGTTCAATACATTACAACCATTTTAACCAAATCCTGGGATTTTGTCAATTTGCTCCAATACGTCCTTGGCAAGTCTCGAAAGTGCTTATTTATTGGATTGTCAAAATCACCAAGATTTTGGCATTTCCTTAGCATTCTTCCAGCATGCCTTTAGAATGCAATTTCTCAAAATTGTCAAAATAGTGTCAGTTTGAAACTACTGCTTGGTTCTAGATCCCTTCCTCATTTATATCTGATAGCATAAATGGGACCATGAAATGAGCTCTAATCCTAAACCAGGATCCACAAACAAAGGGATCAAGATATGTTATTGATAAAAATTATAATAATTAACTTTCATGTCTCTGAAGTTCTGAAATAGAGGTTTCTATGTTTAAGGAGATTAACGAAAGTCTTTTTTTTTTCGGAAAACTTGTCAGCTTTGTGGTAGTAAAGTTGAATGTTGCACATCTAGCTCATATTTGCAGGTTCATATTACTTTGAAAATCCTGGTGTAATATTATCGCTATCAACACTGTAGCTTCTTAATTATGTATCCTTGCAGAAACTGGGTTTGTGTTGAGTCAAGTTCTGATTCATTCTTACATGTATTGATGATGGATCTGTTCTAGGTATTTGGTAGAGGTGGAGAAGAGATGGATTTTCTACAGCAGAAAGGAATAAAAGTTAAGGTCATTCTTGGTATGCTACCTACCTTCTCCATAATTAATGGCTTCTGAAATACAATGTTTCAATGTATCTTAACTTGCTTTTCTATACTTAGGAATAAGTTCAGCATCTGGGATTGCTGTAGAATTGGGCATTCCACTAACCCACCGGGGTATTTCAAATAGGTTTGTCATAAATGGCTGAAACTTCCATGCGATTTCGTATCATAGAACGTTTATTGCCACTGCTGCACAAGATGGAACTGTTTGACTTATGGCTTAAAATAAATTTTGTTCTCTTTATCTGGAAATCATAGGCTGCTTGTAGTTGCTATGGTCTGATATTCTTTGGAAAGAAAATAGAAATAGAAGTTCTTTCAAGCTTTCTTTAAGAATTCCAAGGGGTAAATTTAGGAATCTGTGTAAATCGAAGTATATAGTTAATGGAAAAAAAACTTAAGCTTCAATGCTTAACTTCAATGCAAATTTTTCATGGATCTACTCACCAAGAATTCTCTATCAGAGTTGATTCCTGTTTATTCTGGCAATTACAAAGATGTACAGGCATATTACAGATATTTATCCCAAAAGGAAGCCAAAGAGGAAATGCTACAAATAAACTTTTCGAGATACACATGTTCTCCCTTGTATACATACTCCATTTTGTCCTATACAAGATTCCAAATGTTCCATAGGATAGCCAAGACGTTTTCCTTTTCTTTCTTTGATTTCAATGTATGTGGGCTTGATTGTCTCCATCCATTCCTGGAGTTCCAAAAAGCTTGCTCATTAGAGTGGGTCAGCATCAATGTATACAGAGACCCAAGTCCCTCAGAGGCGTCCAACTCCCCTTCAAGGTGTGTGGGTTAGCATCACCATCCAGCTCTCCTTTAATGCCCTTGGCAGCTGCATCTCCCCCAAGGTCGGCCAGCTCACCACCCTCCGCAAGCTGTGTGTTGTGCACTCTGCAAGTTGTGTGTTGTGCACCTTGTCACCTTCCAAAAAGTCACACAGCACATGGTAAAAAGGAATGGTAACCCATCTTCCAAAAAGAAACAAAAAAAAGAAAAAAAAAAGATTTTTTAAGCTAAAACCCACGATGAGCTCAACACAACAGTAAAGATCCAACCTTTTTGCACATACCTTAGCTCCTGGCATAGCCAAAGGAGGAGGATGCGAATAAGGAGCAGCAAAGATTCCTGCTTCACGGAGGAGGAAGTTGGTAGCTATGAGAAGTTAAGCATCTGCTGGCCTTCGGGGAAGAGGGGGTTGCCGTTGGATCTGAGGTGCTGTGTACTCTACGAGCTGTGTGCCACGTATGCTCTGCCACCGGTGTGCTTGCAGCTACTGCTCCAGGAGCATGTGCATCGCAGCTCCCGAGCGAGAGTGGGATTTGGGTCGTGCATGCTCCTTTTATGAGGTGAGAGTGGCGTGGAATGTCTTCGAAAGCTTCCTCTGCATGCTATTACTCTTGCAACATCTAGGAATCTAATGGAATTAATATTTTTGTTTTAAGAGACCTTTGATCACGGTTTACAAACCATGATCAAAGAAAACCTTTAGTAACGGTTAGTTAGCCGTGACCAAAGGTAGCCTTTGGTGACGATGGCCCCTTTGGTGATGGTTAAGGAACCATGACTAGAGGAACCCTTTTTTTCCTCGCCAAACTCTGGTCATTGTTATTAACCGTGACCAAAGCTCTTTCTTTGGTCAAGGTTCTACAACTATGACTAAAAGTCTTTGGTCACAGTTTATAACCATGACCAAAACTGTTGAACCTAGCTAACGGTGGGGCTTTGGTCACAGTTTTAGGTGGAACCATCACGAAAGCCTTTAGTCACGGTTTTGGGTGGAACTATCACCAATGACCTTTCCGCAACGTAGCTTTTGTTGACGCTAGTTGGTGACGGTTATTAACTGTGACCAAAACCCTTCTTTGTCGTAGTGTTAGGATCATCTCTCCATGACATGAGGGTCTCATCCACCCGTCGCGGATGAGAGTGCAAGGGTTTACTGAGAGTTATTTGAGAAGGTACCACATGTGAGGTGCTGTGCAACACCACCCATAAAAGTATAATTTCTTATACTCGTGAGTTCTTTGAATGAGAGGAAACTAGTTCCTCCCATGGGGTTTCGATTTAGGGTATTTGATTGTGTTTTCGATTCTTGATTGGGTTTCTAGCATTGATTCGATCTTTAATTCAAAAAGAAAATTTTAAAAAATACCCATTTTCATGCTTTTGCAATGCCTTAGGGGGGGGCTTGTTTGACCTATCCCCTTCAATATTAGAGCCTTGGTCGATCTAGTTTTCATCAAAAAACTTGGATTTGTAGGGTTTCTGTTTGCACATGCTATAATTGAACGACCGGTCACATGAATAGCCGATCAGCTATAGCTTAGTCGAATGATTGATAGTTTGGTCGGTCGATCGAATACCAAGGTTGTGCACTTGACATTGGATGTTAGGCATTTAGGCCAACTTTTTAGAAGCAAGTCAATGGGTTAGTGAATTTACTAACTATCATTGTTATAGTTGGTCGACTGACTGCAAGGTTGGCCTACCAACTACAGAGAAAATATTCTTGGCAGGTTGCGATGTATGATGCTATGGCCGGTCAACCAACTGGCATGACAATCGACTGGTTACTTGGTGACCAATCAATGCCTAGGTTGGGTGGTCGACTGACTACTAAAGGATTGGATCCTATGTCTCGTGTTGTAGGCAGTCAATTGGCCAGCATTGTCAGGGTTGCTTCTTTGTGCATTTTGACCCTATTTTCGAGTTGGATTCGATGCGACCAATGTGGAAAAAGTTTGATACGATAGTGAACATTCGTTGTTTTCCTAGCATTTTTCCATGGTTTGTTTGTGCAAATGATGCCTTAATTCTTGTGGATATGGTCATCATAGAGATAGGTGAGTAATATTTTAAAGTCAAACAAATCCTAAAAGATTTGTTTTGAAAATTTAATTTCAAAGATTAATTGAATTAATATCTTGATTAAAAGTTTTTCAAAACAATATGATGTTATTACACTCCACGCTAGGATTACAAGAGTAGTAAACAACAACACACGCTCACTTGATTAATTAATAATCAATAGGAGAAAAGGCAATCGCGTCCCTCAACATGTGATGTCGTGTATGCTTGGTTTTTCTGCAATTTGATGGTTTGATTGTGGAATGTATGATGATGAGATCATCTTAGTCATATAGTGTGTGGAGCAATTATGAGTGTATTGAGTTATTTTTCTTGTAATCCCTTTGGTTTAGGAAATTTTTACATATGATGTAATTTTCTATGGAAAGATGTATGATTATGGTTGTAATGCATGAGATGTGATCTCAAACATGAATCATAAGGACAAGATCAGAATGTGATTCAATCTTTAGACTAAGTCAAGATTAGTTAATTTAATAGGATAAAATTGAACTTTTCTAGGTCGTCATTAGTACACCTACCTACAAGTAAGAACCAGCAAGAACTGATGGCCACAAAAGGGTCGGGCTAACACCTGCTACCACTTCGTTGTTCTTGGATCTCTGGAGGCATCCAGAAATAGATATAAGCCTCCATTAGAAATAACATAAAGGGTCGACAGAGAGCCATGAGGGGCGACGATAGGGGCAACATGAGGAAAGGAGAAGATCGGCGAGCGTGGGGTCGGAGAGGCTTTGACGTTTGTAGGCGTGGGGGAGTCTATGCAGGAGGGAGGTTGAGCACCTTGTGCTATAGGTGCAAGGAGAGGGGCCACATGGTCGTAGAGTGCAAAAACGCGATGGTATGCCTTGCGTGTGGAGGCCTAGGGCATAATCACGACATATGCAAGAAGGTGTGGGCCGACGATGATGGTGGGCATGGAGGCCATGCGGTGGTGCAAGGGGCATGGAAAAACCCTATCAGGGGTTATGCTGTGTGAAGGTCGGAAGACGAGGTGCAATACGAGGAGGCTCATGGAGAACATGGGCACCAAGTCGACGGTGATCAGCCTTTCACGTAGAGATAACCTCCACCTCCTCCTCCTCACTCTCTCGATGTGGAGGTGCCGTTGACATCGGAGGTGATGGCAGCGGAGACCTTTCTACGTGAGGTAGTGATAGGCAAGGCCATGTGTAGCTTGTCAACAATTGAAAAGCTTCGGGAGGTAGTAAATTCTCTATCTCTCTCTTCGTCTATGTGGCGGATTTCGATGTTGTGTGCATGGCACTTCTTGGTGTTTGGGTTAGGCAAGGGGGATGTGGAGAAGTTGAAGTTTAGAACCTCGTGCATGGGTAATTTGTCTATTCTTTGGAGACTTGTATCTCCATTTGATGGTGCACTTCCAGTCCATCCTCCCCAGAGAACAGTTGGTAGGTGCAGGATTGTGTCGATCCGTGGCTTGCCTTTACACCTTTATTCGACAGTAGTAGTAGTTCATGTAGTGTCTGGCTTTGGGAACCTAAATGAGGATTTGATGGTGGGTTTGGTTGAGGGTGATGGCAATGAGGTGAAGGTGGGTGTTATCTTGAGGTAGGGTGGCTTTTTTCCTGATAGAGTTGTGTTGTGGTGGGTCTTCTTGGCTGCTGTGGGTGAACGTGGAAGTCCAACCGGTCCATCTTGTTGAATCGGTGGAGGTAATAGTGAATGGTGAATAGTGTGAGGAGGGTGAGATGCAATGGAGGGCAGTGCATTGTGTAGTGGTGGGGGGAGTCACTGGAGGATTGAAGAAGAGTAAGGTCCACAGCGTGGATGGGAGGAATGTGTGGCTACTTCAGGGGATGACATGGAGGGAGTGAGGGAGTTGGAGGCCATGGAAGCAGTGGGTGCAATGGAAGAAGTAGGGGGTTCACTTTTATAGCTGAGGAGGGTGTGGCATATGATGCGGGGTCATCATCACGTGCATGTGGTGGATCTTGAAGCTAGGGAAGGTATAACTTGAGAAGTCGTGGGCCGGTGCAGACTATGCCAAGGCAATTAGTGTGACTCATGTTTAAGGTGGAAACGTGGGGAGTCATGCCTTGTTATGTTAAAATTCTTTCTATGGAATGTGTGTGGCTACGTGACAGAGCCAAATGTGGGTCTTTGGCCAGGTACTTGATGGAATGGAGAGTGGATTGTTGCTTGCTACAAGAGACTCATATAGATAGGGAGGAAGCTACAGACTGGCGGCGATTGCTGTTGGGGGGCCAAGTAGAGGTCAGATGCGTTAGAGCTATGGGGAGGTTAGGGGGTTTGGGCATCTGGTGGAAGAGGGACTCGCTAAAGCTTGTTGACACGTGGTATGGGTCCTATATCATTACATGCAGGTTCATTTGTGTACAGGATGATAGTGAGATCTTTATTGCATGTGTGTATGGACCTTGCCAGCAAAGCCACGAACCTCAGCTGTGGGAGGAGATAAGGGACACTACTTGCCGTGTGTAGGGGGTGCATGGCTGATAGGAGGGATTTCAACACTATGTTGTCCTCAGCAGATAGACCAAATGGGTGTACGAATTCTTCTTCCTTTAGTTTTCAATCCTTGGTGGTAGATTTAGACCTAGTTGATCTCCTTATGTCAGGATCTATGTATATGTGGTGGAATGGTAGCGGTTTGATGACCAAGCTAGATAGATTTATGTGCAATGTGGAGATTTCAGGCTCTTCTCAGTTGGCCTCGATGGTGGCGTTGAAGCAGCCACTTTTAGATCGCACGCCTATAATGTGGGAGAGCAGGGAGGGTGCCAATACGTGCACCTACTTCAAGTTTTAGAGGTCGTGGTTGAAAGAGGACGGGTTTAGAGAGATGGTTTCCTCGTGGTGGAGTGCTCAAATAGACACGGGTTCTGCTACACAGAGCCTAGCGTCCAAGCTAAAAGGACTATGCCATCTCTTTATTTGAATATAAAAGGTTTCTTGCCATCTCGAGAGCACAGAAGAGGATCGATGCTCTGGATGGTGTGAAGCATCTTGATGATAAGGAGGAGATAGAGCCTCTTTTTGAAGAGGATCTATAACATAGGAAGGTGTGTCAAAATGTTATAGCCCAAGAAGATTTAAAGTGGGAGATGGATTGGTGCCAGTGCTCGAGGCAGTTGTGGCACAATTAAGGGGATGCAAACACGAAGTTCTTTCATGGGGTTGCTAGTGCGAGAAGGAGGTGCAATCTTATTTTGGCCTTGAGTTGTGATGGGCACGTGGCAGAGACATTGCATGAGATATGTGAATTCGCAGATAAGTATTTCTATGATATGTCGCGTGCAGGGCCAAGGAGAGGTTGGCGGCTATGCTCCTCTGACATGCTGCTGCTAGGGGAGGAGGATTGCAGATTATTATGTAGACCGATTGTGGAGGAGGAGGTGATTGGTGCGTTATAAATGGCCTTAAGTCCAAGGGATCCCTGGGATCAGATGGTTTTTTTGTTATGTTCTATAAGGAGTTTTGGTCTACAGTTGGAAGGGATGTGATGAAGGTGGTTGATGAATTTCAGCGGGGAAACTTTGGGCTTGAGAAGATCAGTAGGTTCCTTCTTTTCCTGTTGCCTAAAAAGCAGGGTGCGGTGGCATATTGCTATTTCCAACTCCATCTACTTGATCATTGGGAAGATTCTTGTAAATCGCATGAGGGAGGTTTTGCCTGGACTGATAGGCCTTGTGCAGTTGACGTTCTTGAAGGGTCGTTCATTGCAGGAATCATTTATTTTGGCGTAGGAGATGATCTCTAGGTGGGTGCGAAGAAAAAAGGCTGCATTTATGTGGAAGGTTGACTTATCCAAAGCGTATGACTCCATCTCATGGTTATACCTTTGGGAGATCTTTCAGAGGAGGGGATTCCCAGAAGAGTGGGTATAGTGGATGAAGCAATTCATTACTACGTCCTCCTTCTCCCCACTGGTGAATGGCCGACCTACGGGACAGTGGATCCAGCTGCAGAAAGGAGTGAAGCAAGGCTGTCAATTGACACCTTTAGTATTTATTCTTGCTGTAGGTACACTAGCATGCCTCATGTTTAGAGCTTGTGATGGAGGTCTCCTACATAGGTACACATTGAAGAATAACCATGCGCTAACACCTATATTATAGTATGCAGATGATATGATTTTCTTCATTGAAGGGGGAGTCAAGAAGGCAGAATGTCTCAAGTACCTAGTAGGCATCTTTGGGGAGATTTTTGGGTTGAAGATTAACGGGGGGAAATCGTCCTTGATCTACTTTGGAGGCGTGATCGGTATGCAAGAGCCTATATCGCAGCTTTTACAAACTCTTGTGCTGACACTCCCAATTAGATATTTGGGCCTTCCCCTATGAGCCAAAAGAATGAAGTGTAGTGATTGGAAAGATCACTTAGAAAAGATGTCAGTACACTTGTCTGGGTGGTGTGGCAAGCTGCTATCCAAGGGGGGTTGACTTGTGCTGTTAAATTCTATTCTATCAGCTATGCCTGTCTTCTTATCCATGTTCAAGCCACCAGAATGATTCTCAAGAACATGGATGTGATGAGAAAACATTTCTTCTGGAAGGGGGTAGGTCACGAGGGGCGGTTTATGCAACCAGTAGAGTGGAGCACCCATCTGTAGGCCAAAGGAGGGGGGGTTAAGCATGCACTCCCTCAAGGAGTTCGGTGACTCCCTTCTTAAATGAGGGCTTATCATCCTCAAAGGTGAAGAGGGCATGTGGCAGGATGTGGTTAAGGATTCCTGTGGTGATACAGAGGCACCAATGGGCTTTTTGCACCCGACCAAGCCGTCCCCTTTTTGGTCCTCTATCTTTGTGGTGGTACAGGATTATAGGGCCTGATTCTCTCCACATCTAGGTGACGGGAACCTATTCCGCTTCTGGAGGGATGATTGGTTTGGAAAAGGAAGATTGGAGGACTTGTACCCACACTCCTTTGGCCGGGCGGTTGACAAGGAGGTGAAAGTAGCAGGATATTGGGAGGAGGAGCTTGGCATGTGGCATTGCCCAACATAGGTGGACCACTATGAGGGGAGATCTGTGGAGGATACGGGAAGAATGATGGAGATGCTAGAGGCCTTCCGTTCATGTGGTGGAGTGGATGGCTTCACTTGAAGGGAAGGTATCTATACACCTTCCAAGGCTTATGCTCACCTGATTGCAGGTGGTGGGAGTGATGAGCATCAGCATATGTGTTCGATGATGTGGAAGCTAAGGATTGCCCTGAAGGTGCGAATTTTCTTGTGGTTGACTATAAGGTTTGGTTTGGTAATCGGTGAGTTCACACCATACTATGGGCACACCATTTGTGGTCTATCCATTATGTGGGTTTGGTGAAGATGGTGTCAGACATTAATTCAGTTCTTGTCTTGTTTCAAATGAGGTCTGGAACTAAACTTTCTCCTCCTCCATGCCAGCATGGGATGACTTGTGGACGTAGCTTCTAGACTCAGTTCGGCCTTGGGTTCGAATGGTTGCAGTTTTGTGGGTAATTTGGAAAGCCAGGAATGATGTTATCTTTAATGGTGGAAGGCGATGGGTGGAGAACATTTGTAATGATGTAGTTTCTTTCGCCAATTTGTGACTTTCAACTATGTAATTTGATTTTATTTCAAAAAATCCGGATGACTACTATTGATGGTAGTAGTCCTCTGTTTCTTTCAAAAAATTAAACTTTTCTCAAAACAAAACCTAGTCAAATTCCCAGTAGGACTAGTTCCCTCATTTCTCAAAATGCATCATAAAATTAGTCATGGTGATGATGATTCTTAGTCCCTATCATGATGGGGAGCCAAAACCATGGGGTTGTACTAGTGAGTTTGCTCCCCAAAGGGAGGGCACTAGTATGGCATTTGTGTGGAGTGGGTCTGCTCATTTCCTTGGGTTGGGTCGTGCATCTGTCTCCATGGATGTAGTTCCTAGCCCAAATGTTAGGTACATCTATGCATCTCTTGTGCAAAATAGCTCAACGATGGTCGACAGGCATGGTATAGAGTACACCAAAGAATCGAATCATATGGACATGCAAGTTGGACTTGTGAGGTAGAAGTGTTCTTGCTCTTCTCAATGAAATTGTGTAGATTGCCAAAGTAAATACATGGTATCATCGGAGAAGATTGACCGATCCTACTTAAGGCATTAGGGTTGGCATGCCTCTTGGTCTGAGTGTTAGAAAGGGATAACATTTAAATTTTCACGTAGTGGGCAATTTTATTTTCAAAATCTTGAAACAAAATTTGTCATTAAATTGGATTTTTAATCAAATGATCTTGAATTCTTTGTCAGATGATGAACCTCAATCCACTCAATCGCCTTCTTGAATAGAACCAACTAACAGGCCCTAAGTATATGGATTGGATCTGTAACCTTGAGCTCGTTCTTGCCACGAATCACATATAGTATGTGATCAAGCAAAACAAGCACAAGACTCCAAGGAATGCTCAAGAGAGGAAGCTCAATGAGAACTGAGATAAGGACAATATACTTGCTCGGTGCTATGTCCTTGGGTTGCTCTCCATTGTGCTTTAGAAGCAATATGAGGAGATGCAAACTGCCTCTGAGATCCTAATCAGTCTGAGGGGGATGTTTGGGGATGTGAACAGAACTCAGTGCCATTATGTGCTTAGGGAGTTGCTTTCATGCAAGATGAAGGTAGGGAATCTGGTGACGGAGTGCATTCTAAGAATGTATGGACATATCTCGGAGCTCCAAAAGTTGGTGATGAAGATTGATGATGAGACCCTTACGGATATCATATTGCAATCTCTTCCAAGCTTCTTCACCAACTCCATCGTCTCATTTCATATGAGAAAGATGAAGACTACACGTGTTGAGGTCATATCCTTGCTTAAGTCTATAGAGGACATTATTAAGAAGGAGAACCCACTTGAGGCAATGGTTGCTAAGAGTAGTAAGAGGTTCAAGTGGAAGAAGCAAGGCAAAGGGCAAGGTTCCCAAAAGAAGGGCAAGTCTTCAGCTCCTTTCGTAAATCTCACTTCTTCCAAGAAGAAGAAGGACAAGACGATAGACGCATGCCACTTTTGCAAGAAGCCTGGCCACTGGAAATGAAATTGTTTGGAGTACACGAAGTCATTATAGAAGGACAATGGCAAGGTCAATGCAGGTATAAAATCTCTTCTCATCATTGAAATCAACTTGCTTGTTGGACAAGTAGGAAGTTGAGTTGTGGATTCTGGTACATCTGTTTGTATTTACAATTTGTTGCATGATTTTCAGGTGACCAAAAGGCTTAAGGAGGGAGAAGTGTAGGTGATGGTGAGATTCGAGGCAATGGTTGCCGCGGAAGCCATAGGGACCTGCAGACTCAAGATGCCCAAGGGACACATCCTGCTACTAGAGCTTGTCTCTATGTACCTTCCATTAGGAGGAACCTTTTATTTATATCTAAGCTAGTTAGATATGGCTATTCTTTTCATTTTGAGCATATTCTTACTATAAGACATTATAGTAAAGAAATTATCTTTGGTTCCATTACTTCTGGTAATATGTATGAGCTAGATGATTGTGAATGTGTCTTGAATGCTTCTGACATTATGATTGAGAATCGTATTCCTTTTAAGCATTCTGGGAAAAATGCAGACAAATCTGTCATGATTTGACATTAAAGACTTGGACGTGTGTTTATTAATACGATCAATAGACTTGTAAAGGATAGTTCCTTGGATTTTTTGAAGGTTCAACCTTTACCTACTTACGAATATTGTCTTCATGGGAAGATGTCCCAACCACCCTTTCCTGGAAAGGGAGTCAAATGTGAAGACTTGGTGGACCTTATACATACGGATGTATGTGACTCATTTGGTACTTTGACTAGGAATGATTGACAATATTTCATGACATTTACTAATGACTATTCGCGATATGAATTTGTTTACCTGATGCGTTACAAGTCTGAAACATTTGAAAAGTTAAAAGAATATCAGGCATTGGTTGAGAGCCAAACGGGTAAACGAATCAAGGTAATTTGGTCAGATAGAGGACATGAATACCTTTCTAAGGAATTCAAGGAATACCTCTGGGAGAAACGAATCATCTCTAAACTCACACTCCCTGGTACTACATAATTAAATGGCATATCTGAAAGATGCAATCGAACCTTGTTGGACATGGTGAGGTTCATGATGAGCAAAGAAGAATTGTTGCTTTCTTCTGAGGGTATGCACTGGAGATAGCAACATACATTTTGAATAGGATTCCAACCAAATCCGTTCCCAGAACTCCACATGAGATGTGGATAGGACAGAAGCTTGGTGTAGGACACCTACACATTTGGGGTTGTATGGCTCATGTTAAGAACATGAAATTGAACAAACTAGAATCCCACCCTACTAAGTACTACTTCATTGGGTATTCGAAGGATAGTAAGGGCTGTTACTTCTATGACCCTGACACCCAAAAGGTATTCATCTCTAGGAATGCTAGATTCCTAGAAGACGAGTTCCTTGTAGGCTAAGATAAGAATAAAGTAAGGGAACTTGTTGATTCTGACGAGTCCAATGAAGTCCCTAACCCAGAAGAAAGAGATTTACCATAATTTAGTAATGCTCCCATTCTACTTAGAAGGAGTTCTAGAGTGGTGCATCCACCTAAGCAATATGGTTTTGACATCTTAGATGAGTTTGAGACTAATCCTACCACATATGATGAGGCAATGAAGGATTACGATGTGGACAAGTGGAAACTAGTAATGCAGTCTAAGATATACTCCATGCATAAGAACAATGTATGGGCCCTCATGTATCCTCCTAAAGGGGTAAAACCTATTGGATGTAAATGGAACTACAAGAAAAGTAGGGGTCCAGATGGGAAGGTAGAGGCCTTCAAACCATGACTTTTGGCCAAGGCCTACACCCAAAGGGAAGGGGTTAATTATGATGAAACTTTATCCCCTATTGCCATGCTTAAATCTATTCAGATTTTGCTAGCCATTGCTGCACACCATGACTATGACATCTGGCAGATGGATGTCAAGACAACTTTCCTCAATGGTTTCCTCGAGGATATTTACATGGAACAATCAAAGGGTTTCCAAGTAGATGATGAGGAAAGAAAGGTATGTAAGCTAAAGAAGTCCATTGATGGACTTAAGTAGGCTTCTTATAGTTGGAACCTCTAGTTTAATGAAACCATAAAGAGCTATGGATTCCATCGGAATGTGGATGAACCTTGTGTCTACAAGAAGCCTAGTGAGAGTGCTATCACCTTTCTGGTACTGTATGTGGATGACATCCTTCTCATTGGGAATGATGTACGTATGTTATCTAGTGTGAAGCTCTGGTTTTCCCAAAACTTTGAAATGAAAGATCTCATGGATGCCTTTTACATCTTAGGTCTGAAATGTTCAGAAACAAAGAGAAGAAAATATTAAGATTGTCACAACAAGGATACATATCCAAGGTCTTGGAGAGATTCTGCATGGATAACTCCAAGAAGGGCTTTCTTCCTATTAGACACGATATCCACCTATCAAAGGGAATGTCTCCTCAAATGGTTGAGGATAAGAAAGTCGTGGGTGGATGACCATACGCTTCTGTAATAAGCATCCTAATGTATGCCATGCTCTATACATGACTAGATATTTGTCACGCAATGGGAGTGGTAAGCCATTACTAATCTAACCTAGGACAGGAACTGGACTGTTGTCAAGAATATCCTCAAGTACCTGAGGAGGACTAAGGATTACCAATTAGTCTTTAGAGATGGGGATCTCCAGGTGTTGGAGTACACCGACTCTGACTTCCAATCGGATATTTTTTTTTTGAAAAGACTTCCAATCGGATATTGATGATAGAAAATCTACGTTAGTGTTCATTTTCTTGTTGCATGGTGGTTATATGAGTTGGAGAATACAGAAGTAGGATACCATGGCTAATTCATAAATTGAAGCCAAATATATTGTTGCATCTAATGCTATGAAGGAAGCGATGTGGATACACAAGTTTGTTAAGGAACTTGAAGTAGTTCCCTCAATACAGTTGCTAATCCTATTATTGTGCAACAACACGGGTGCTATTACACAAGTGGAGTCTCGTCGTCACCAGAAGAACAAGCATATTAAGAGGAAGTACCACATCATCTGGAAGATTGCCAAACATGGAGATATCATCATGAAGGTGCCCTTTGTAGATAACGTTGTTGATCTACTGACCAAACCCTTGATTAGAGAG
This sequence comes from Thalassia testudinum, assembly GCA_037157565.1. Taxonomy (NCBI): domain Eukaryota; kingdom Viridiplantae; phylum Streptophyta; class Magnoliopsida; order Alismatales; family Hydrocharitaceae; genus Thalassia; species Thalassia testudinum. The sequence goes on along the minus strand of JAZHRO010000035.1, from coordinate 65,751,352 downwards.
CCATTTGGTCGACATGTTCACAATATGGAGCTGAAAGAGGTTTTGGAATGGCTTTAAGGGCAAGTGGGAGTTTGTTGGAATTGTATGCCTTAAGGGAGCCATTTGAGTATTTTGTAATATGATTACATTTTATGTAAATAAAAGAATTTGATTATTTTCCAGTTAAATGACTTGGGTCCCTTAGTATGATTAGGGTTACGTACTTGGCCAGATCGAATAACCCAATGTGTGAACTCAAAGATCTAAATGATTTAGAGGGTTTGATAGTACATCAAGAAACCATCTGACTCGATCATATGTTTTTGATTTGTGTTGGGGTGGTAACCTTCTCTAGTGGTTGTCGTTTGATTGATGTTCTTGAATGGAAATTCAAGAATTATCACGCAGGTTAGGTTAAAGAGTTAACCTGATGAGACAAGAGATAGAGGAAATCTTTCTCTGATGGTATCATAAAGAAGGCATATCCTTAGACTTGAGACAGATGTGTGTCTCTATTCACAAGCACATTCATTTGGCGGACAATTAAATTGATGCACCCACCATAGTGTTGATATTGGAAAGCTGGTGTGGAAAGGGACATGAGGCACATGATCTCACAAAGGAATCACACAAATCCTTTGCAAAGGCGTATGTAACAAATTGGAGGCATGAGCTCACTCCACGTATATTTGGAATGACTAATTCTACATGTGGTCACAAGGACCTGATTAGACCCAAGGCAAGAATAGAAGATAGACCTTTTTGAAAGGTTATGATCTTTGTTCTAGTCCTAATGATACGAGAATATATCAAGAATAACATTATCCATGAAGGATTGATAGTTGTCTAATGAGATTAGACCTCAGGATAATGTTTTTCTTCCATGCATGAAGGATTCATGAGTATTTGGAATACTTGAGGGGGTGTTGCGGCAATTTTTTCATGAAACCTAAAGCTTCGTTATTGGTATGATGAAACCAATAATGATTTAGATAGTATTCTACTTGATAGAGGGATAAATTGTGATTTAAGGAGTTAAGTTACAATTAATTTAGCATTTAATTGTACCTAATGTGATTTAACCAATAATGATTTAGATAGTATTCTACTTGATAGAGGGATCAATTGTGATTTAAGGAGTTAAGTTACAATTAATTTAACATTTAATTGCACCTAATGTGATTAGATAAAGAATCAAAGTGTTGGATTGCAATTAAGTTATCTTTGTGGACTAGATAATAACATAACAAAAGTTGTTATGGGCTTATCTTGTAAAATCCCAAAGGTAGGAATAGATCCCAACCCTCGGATAGAGATCCAAGGGTTACCATCTAATTAGGTTTAACCTTGGAAACCCTATAAATATCTCACTTGTGCAACCCTAAAGCCTTTTTATCTATCCCAAACTCATTAACTAAGAAATGACCACCAGATTCATCAAATTTGGTTGTAGCAAGTCATCCAACATCGTTGTTGGTCGATCGACTACATAGGAGCCAATCGACTGGTGATATGAAAAATGTAGGGTTGATGGGAGGTGGTTATGGGATCAATGGTAGAGGAGGGTTGGTGCCACTTTAAGGGTTGTGGGTGGTGGTGGTTATAAGTGAAATCCACCCTTTGGTGGTCGACTAGGGGTGGAAGGGAACCAAGTTTTGGTGCCACCTAAGGGGGTTCTGGAAGGGAAGGTTTTGGAGGGAAAAATCAAGGGTGGATGTGGTTGGTTGTGATGATGTGTACGTGTTACTATTAGAAATCGTGATGTTAATTAGTTTTAATTGTAGTATAGTCACGGAATCCAACTTAAATAAAAATAATAACAAGATGGTAAGTCCTGATCGAACTCAGGGAGGTGTGATTGACAAACTGATTCTAATTCCTACTCGCTTAAAAACGTAGTCTGATTCCTACAGTGCGTAGATAGGATTTGCCGATTGCATTGTTAATATGAAGAACGTGCACGTGAGTAAGAAAGATAACAAATATGAACATGTGGGTTTTTGTTCGCACTACTTCAACTATCCACGAGTTACCGATCAAATTCCTATCTAACAAAAAATCATTTATGTTCTTCGATACTAACATGATTTATTTTGCTAAAAGAAGAGATGATCCACAAATGATAGCAAAATTTATTTCATTGAATCATCATTATCTGTTTACAAATAAAGCTAGAGGAAAGCTTATACATGGAAAATGAAAACAACCACATCTAATAGAAGCTCATCTTGTCGTGAATGCTTTAGGAGCCATCGGCATTGGAGGATGAGGGTGGTGAGACCAAGGGTATGATGGCTCGTCTACACCACGCAGAGAGATACACGCCTAGAGCCCAGAGGGAGCTTAGGCATGCAATCAGAAAGAGAGATTACTAGCACTACTAAGCAAGAAATAAATGCAAGAATTAAAGCAATGAAGAACTACCATATCTAATAGAGAGTGGGGCACCAAGGGTGTGCTTGGTGACCATGTGGCTTGAGGTGGCGAGAGGCAATGGAGGGTGGCCACAGGTGGTGGTGGTTGGCCTCTTGGAGGTGAAGGGGGTGGAGCTCTAGTGGAGGTGATGGTTGCCGTGAGGTGAAGTGAATGGGAGGAGGAAGATGATAGGTGGGGTGGCCAAAGAGAAGGGCTTTCTATAAAATATGGGAGGCCTCTTGAGGTGGCGTTGAGAAGACTCTAGAAGAGTCTTTGGATGTCACCTTTGATGGGACGAAGAGGTCTTCTAGATCCACTTTTGGTGGAGAGGAGTTGAGTGGACGTGGATCTAGTTGGAGGTGGGTCTTAGGTGTTGTGTTGGTGTTGGGCGTGGATCTAATTGGGTTGGGTAGACCACTCTAGAGTGGCAGCTAAATAGGTCCTAGGTTGAGTCTAATAGGTCTAGGTAATAGGTTTAGGTGAGTTTCCTAAAATAGGTTCATTTAACCTATTACTAATGTGGTAGGTTCAATTAAACTTATCACAAGTTTAATTGAGTTGTAGTGTGTGAAATTGGGATAAGCAATTCCCAATTAGGTTGTAGGTGGGTCAATTGGACTATGACCGAGTCTAATTGAACTTGCATGGATTGAAAAAGGGTTCAATTGGGTTCCATGAATCCAATTAGATAGAAGGGCTAACCCAATTGACTTGTACTGAATTAATTAGATGTAGTGTGAACCTAATTAGGTTCTTAGGTAGGGTTAATGGTAGTGTACTAGGCTTAGGTGGTTTCTAGATAGGTTTCCTAAGGTGTATGGTATGATTCTTAGGCTTAAAGAAGCAAAATATGGCTTCTGATTCTAAAACAAGAACCAGGGAAGACCTCCAAACATCTAGAAGTTTGGTCATACGACTTATACTTCAAAGTTGGATGTCTCAGTGATAGGTTGGATGTCCAATTCTGTATCAGTGTTGGTATTAGGTTCTGTCTGGGGTTTCTGTAGAGATTGGATGTCCAGACACACTATCTGGACATCCAGAGGTGTGCTGGAAAGTGCATTGAACTTTTCCTAGGCTAAACTAACCTAATAGGAGGGTGGCTTAGGGATAGGAAGGTGGATAAGGTTATCTTAAGGACTAGGAATATGGGTAGGGTTATCCTAAGTTCTTTACTTTAATTTTTACATTTATTCCTACAAGTAACCTAATATACCTCCTTACTCTCTGTCTTCAACTCTTCTTTATTCCTAGCTTTATTCCAGCTTCTACTCTAGCTCTACTGCAGCTCCAGCCTCTATCCAGCTTTTATTTAGCTTCTGTCTAACTTTAGGCCATCTCTTGAGTTTCTTATTACTTGCAAACCCAATTATTCACTAATTAATATGGAAATATAGCATTATTTCATCAACAGCTAAGTAGAACAATTATAATGCAAAATATGCAGCTAATGTATGTATTATTCCTAAGTTAAGCTAAAGATTTAACTTAATTTAGGTTAATTAAGTCTTATGATTGCTGCAAAATTATATCCCCACGTCTAAATTTTTTTAGTCCCTAGCAAATGCAAGAAAGAAAAATGAATGCAAGGTGTATGGTCCATGCTATTTACAACACAGCCTCCAAAGGATTACTTATTCCTTTTTATTAAGGGAATGACAAAAGATTTCTTCTTGTATTCTTCCAAAAATTTAGAGATCCAGACAAACATGAAATTATCGTGCTAGTAGCTTAAGCAACAAATCCAAATGAAAAGCTAACTTGCATTTAAAATTCATACTTGACCTTTGGTAAAAATTCTATCAGGAAAGACAAACTTCTTCCCTCAGGGATAACATAGCAAGTAATCTGTGATTTGGCCTTGACTTTTTGGCTTAGGTAGAAGATATCAGAGTCAAATGATTTCATATTTGGTGGCTTACACTCATCTAGTGCTATATTTAACCTAATACCATAGACTCTAGATCTTTAGACCATTAAACAAGTCAAGCTAGGTAGTCTCAAAATTGTTCCCCTTTAGTTCCTTTGCACTTTCTCTCTCGTTATTTTTTCTTTTTCCTTTTTTTTCTTTTTTCTTTTTTTTTGAGCCTTTCTTCAGAGAGCTTATAATCTCATCAGATTTATAGAAGCACTCAATATTTGGTCGACTCACATGGCATCAACACTCCAATTATAATTCTGATAACCCTACAACTAAGTCAGAATCCTCTAGCCAATATTCAGATGGTTAGAAATACTGAAAAAGTAGGTAAAGGTCATATTTGGTGGATGGTAATAGATATTCTTGCCTCAACGAATTAATATGGCAAAATCAACCCATGAATATGAATATGTACTTGAACACTTTTTTTCTTTCTTTTCTTTCTTTTTTTTCTTAACTGCCAAAACAACAACACAAACTTTTATTTATGAGGCATTATTGGGGGATGATGATATTTAAGAGGATATTGTGTGACTTATTTGATGGTAGTGTCTATTCTTGACATCAGGGAAGGATGGATAGAATAAGTGTACTTCTGACGATTGGCATTAATACCATTCTTTAGTCAAGGATTCTATGAAGGACAGTCGTAGTCATCCACTATAGTCATAGTTTTATTAGAACTCAATCTTTGTGTATTTGCCTTATTTAATGGCTCTAAAAAATTCACACAACAATATTCGCCTGCAGGAACTGAGAATGAACTGTCCTCACAACATAATTTGATGGCTCTCAACACTATGCCTAACCCTGAGGCATCATTATCAAATTATGCAAAACCTAAGAGTCTTTACACTATACTTAGCGTACCAGTAGACACTCTACTTTCACCTCACAAATGTTTGGTGGATCTAATAAAAGATAGTTTGCCTGACTCCCTAACTAACTATCCAAATGTTTAGGAAAAGAAGCAATGCTTCTCCTCGGTAAATTAAAAATATCTATTGGTTTTCATAAAGGATCCATTACAAAGTCTACGTGCAAGTGAAATAAATGTACTGGATTCTAAACTAGGAAATAATTCAAGAAGAAAATCTTTAATAAAACCTCCTTGATAAAAATCTTTTTGATCAATAAATGCATGAATGCAATATGTATAAATGTTATGTATAAATGCCTTAGGTTCTTCAATGAGAACCTTTCACAGTTGCACTTCAGTATGTTCTCTCACTTGGGTTCACATTCAACTTGGTTCTTAATTTTAGAATAGGAAGGTGAGTGGATGAGTCGGAAATGATTGTTGCAGATGATTTTTAGCTCCAATGTGAACATTGGAGGTTGAGTCAAATGTTCTTAATTAAGGACCCTAAAGTGCAATTAGCGTGATGTTCAAAAATACTGAAGGTTTCTTTTCTAGGTGTTGGCAGAAAAATTTTTTTAGTGAAAGTTTACTAGCCCCTCCCATGCCTACTTTTTTGCATGTCCTCGTACATGAATATAACAAAAATGAATACGAGACAAGAGGTATAAAGGATAGAAATCACTTGGAATAGCTCATGAATTTTTCGTTTCACTTGATGCCACACCTATGATATGGTTCTCAATAAAGATGCTATATACAGAATGATATTTACATATTTATAAGTGTTGAGTTTAATGTCTCTAGTTGGGCGAAAACTCAATCATACACCCTCAAGAAGGTTGATGACTTCATCAGCAGGAGGGGGTTCCTGGCCAATAAATGGCTTGAGACACTAGCCATTTACCGTGGAAACTAATGAGTCCACTTTAGTAGACCATTTAATTGCCTAAGCACATTTTACACAGATTTTCTTAGAGTTTAATTAGTTAGAATTAGGTGTTAATTTATCTTATTGGAGAGATATAACTTATCACATATTTTTATAATATATGTAGTATATCCCCCAAAATATGCAGACACACATTGCTACCAGTTTCCACCATTACCAAGCCTCAACGCATCGCCTCCCAATCGCCTTAATATCCTCGTCAAGTTGTTGGCCAAGACTTCGGGGGAAGAAACAGATCAAGGGAGAGTCGGGGAACGTCTATAAAAGAGAAGATGCCCGCGTGTAGGATCATATCTCTTCCACCGTGCTTTCAACTTGCACCGTGAACTCAAAGTGCACCATGGCATAGGTGTACTCCTCCGTTCATTCCCCTTACTCCAGCTATACGGTGACAGCGAGTAGCCACCACCACCATCACCGCCATCAACACCAATGTCGTTCCCTTTTTCTTCTTTTTTTTCTCCTTCATCTTCTCCCCACCGTTCCACTGTTCACCATCTTCCTCAAAAGAACCCACCACCATCAGCCCTTCCCCCTCACCATAGTCATCCACCATGACCACCATCACCACTGACAACCCCACAGCCGTCCCCACCCTCTCTCGCTCACCATCAACACCAACGCCTTTCCCTTCCCCATCTTCATCTCCTTCATCTTCCACTCGCCACCCCTATTCCTCCCTTCCATGCAAAAGAACCCAATGCAACCTTTGAGCAACACCTCTATCTAGCCTCCTTCAACCTCCAACCTCGATGCTGATACCATCGACACCTTCCTCAAGCACCACCTGAGCACCCTCGTCGACCTCGAGCACCGCCCGAACACCCCCATGCTTCATCGTAGCAACCCATCATCGTCGGCCTTGGACCCTCCGACTGACGACCTTTGGTCGCCACTCACCATGCCATCACCACCGTTACGAAGCTCCATCACCGGTGCACCACCACCAGCAGGCAAGCAACCGATCGAGCCTCAGCGCGTGCACACGCCATCACCCAAGCAAAACCCCTGTTTTGCTATAGTAAAGTAGCAATTAGTTTTTATGCATTTTGCCATTGTAGACATCATTATTCATTTATTTAAATGATATTATATTGTGATGATTTTGCATGTGAACATCTACGCTCTTGATTAATTGGTTAGAATGATAATTTGTGTGGGAAATGAGCTTGTAATAGTTAGTATGCATACCCATTTATATTCCTGAATAGACAAGGCACCATTAATTATTTTAATAAGCTAGTTACTCCTTGTGGAAATGACTTAATTATTTTTGTGGTTAGATTTTGAAGTATTTGATGTTTTGAAATTCGATTTTCCACCACAAAATGCATTATAATGAAATGGCATTTTGTGTAAAAATTCATTGAAAGCGAAGATCAACTTTTCAAATGATGACGTTGCTTGGGAGGAAATAAACCTATTAAGTTTTTCGGGGGATTTAAATTATTTTTGTACTATTTTTAAAGCTTTTCTGAATTGCTGACATTGATTCTATTTGTGTGCAAAAAAAACGTATGAACAAATGCAACAGGCACGTACGACGGATGCGATATTTTTGGTGGACCTTGAAGGCACCTGGAGGACACCAACAGGTGCTTGTGGACCTTCATACCACACACGTGAAGGCGTATGGGGGAGTAATAAGGAGAATTGCTTTCCTGATTTCATTGCTTTCTCTTCATTAGATCTTAGTTTAGATTTAGACTTAATTTTAGACTTTTAGAATCTAATTATTTGTTTTCTCACCCTTGTAACCTGGGGCTAGTTTTCAGGGGGAGTGCCCCATTTCTTTAGATACTAGGTTTATTTTTAATTATGTTTATGGTAGTTAGTTTCCTTTGATTGCTCATACAAAAGAAAGAATCGAGCTGCTTACTATAAGTTGCATATCCATAGGTCGTTCATCTAGGAGTGCTTGAGTAGCATCTACATTTTTCTTATTGCATTGCATGCATTTCTGCATTATAGTGCTGAAGCAAGATGCGTAATTCCTATCTTTTTGCATCAGCTATCTATACACGCATTACATTTGGATGTAATTAAAGAATACTACTTAAGTTGATTTGAAAAGATTAATCAAGTGGTCACATTAATTTTGAAAATTGGAGTAAAATATATAGGAAGTGTTTGAACAACTTGATTATAATTTTTAAAAGAAAAATCATTTTTTGTAGTGTGATGCACACTTTCTGTATTGAGCACGCATTATAGACATCACACTAGGTCTCTGACCCTTAAGGTTATAGGCATCGATCTCTTTATTAGTTTAAATCATCCTATTTCACTTTGTGACGGTGGTATTAACTATTGCCCAAGTGACTTGATACTTTAAGGAGAGGGACACCCCTTAAAAGGAACTAAAGGTTAGTTAAGAGGCACCACTAGCGCATCGCCTCAAGGAAGGGTTCACTTTACTTGCATCCCTTAGTTCCATCCTTGGACTACCTTTTCACTTGAGTATTTGAAAATATCGTTGCAACAAAGTGTAAGTTTTTAGGGCACTTGAAGGTTAATTTAGGGGGCATAATTGGATTGACAACTTGTTTGGTCACCCGTAAGAATTAAGTGACCTCAACCTCCTTGACATACATTGGCTAGGAATCTCAAGTGCCTCATTTCTCTTATACCACTTAAGTGGGAAAGGAGAAACATTGCCTTGCCTCTATTTAGCCAATCAGGGATGTTGGTGGAGGACTTAAAGTGCTTTAAAATGACAAAAGACCTTTTCCCTTGTGTTTGCTTAGTGTATGCTTGGTAGGTGCTCACTTATGAGAAGTCTTGTTTTTGACCTTGAACCTGAGAGACTTTTTAAGAGAGCCAACCGAGAAAGAAGAAAGATGGCAGAGGAGGGACCAGAAGGAGAAAATAGTGTTGGTGAAAATTAGAGAACTTTGAGAGACTATTTCTTACCTACAACTCACCAAGCCCTACCTATCTGAAGGCCTGGAGTGGATAATCTTTATGAAATGAAGAGCAATACCATATCTTTGCTTGCCTCTTTCTATGGTACTGCTAGGGAGGATCCATACAGGCATCTTGAGGAATTCACCGAGGTCTGATCCGTGGTGAAATTCTAGAGCTTTACTGATGAAGCCTTAATGAGAACCTTATTCCTTTTCTCCTTAAAGGATTAGACCAAGCACTGGTATCATACCTTTGATGCAATGGTAAATGATTGGGCTACCTTAAAAGGAGAATTATTGAAAAAGTACTTTCCTATGAGTAAAACTAATCATTATAAGAGAGAGATTATAGGCTTTACTCAACAGGAATTGGAGCAATCTCATGAGACGTGGGAGCATTTTAATGACTTACTTAGGTTATGCCCCCACCATTAAGTGCAAAATGGCAACTAGTCGAAAGGTTTTATAATAGCTTATCTGAACGGCATAGGCAAACTATTGATGCAGGCTATGTTGGAACCTTCATGACTAAAATTGAGGATGAAACCTAAATTTTATTTGAAACATTATGTGACAATTCTATACATATGTCCTCTGCTTATCAAGAAAGAAAGCCATCATTCTTACAGAAAAAGATAGAAGCCCATGAAGCTGGGGTTACTCAGGATTTGGCTTATCAAATGCAATTGTTAAATAAAAATTTTGATAGGCTTTTAAAAAACCTCGGCATGCACCTGCAAGCAATGTCTATTCCAGGCCTCAAGTGAATGCTCCATTTTCCAAAGCACTACACACGCCACTATGGTATGCCACTTACCAAATCAATTCCTTGAGTTGATTCAAGTCGACCTGAATGTAGCCCAAGGTTTTCGACCACCCTCTCATAATAACCCGTATTCCAATACCTATAATCCGAGGTGGCGAAATCATGCAAACCTTGCATAGAAGCAAGGTGATGCCTCCAACTCAGGGAATGCATGACTCTAACCTCTCCAACCGATGTACCAACCATCCTATACAGACCCTCCTCAAAACAAGTCCTCTGAGATGGCCATGATGAAAGCGATGCAATAGCATCAGAATATGATCACCTAGTCTTAGAATAAGATGATCACTGATATGCAATCACAAATTGGTTATCTTATTGAGGCAGTTAGGCAGTGGGATCCGGGGAAGTTGCCTAGCTCTTCTGAGGACAACCCAAATGGTAAGGGGATTATATTCAGGGAGAATGCTCAAGCTGTAACTATGTTGAAGAGTGGCAAAGAAATTGTCAAACCTGATAGCCCTTCTGTGGTCACCCCTTAGAATTCCCCTTCTACTACAACCCTGACTTTCACCCTCATCGGGAAAGAGCCACACTGCCCTCCCTCACTTGCAATCGCTCACCCGGAGGATGTTGTCATTCTACCACCCCTTTTCCAACACAACGACCCCTCCACGTTGAAGTCGAGGGTGCCCTATCCAGAGCACCTATTTGCTCTTAGGGAAACTTCTATTGGCTCATCTAGAGCCAAGGATAGGACATATGAGATTATGGACACTTTCAGGTAAGCCAATATCAACTTGCCTTTATTGGATGCTATAAAGCAGATCCGGTCCTATGCCATGTTTCTAAAGGACCTGTGTACCCAGAAGCGTCGATCTAGGAGACAGGTCCGAGCTAAGGTCTTCCTACCTGACCATGTTAGCTCGGTGCTCCAATATGGAACACCCCTCCAAATTGAAGTACCTAGGAGCCCTATATATTTCAGTGGTTATAGGCAACCAACACATTGATGAGGCTCTGCTTGATTTAGGTGCGGGGGTGAACATTTTGCCGAGCTCTGTCTACGACCTTTTGGGAGGAGGTGATTTAAAGCCTAGTCCTGTCATCCTCCAAGTCGCAGATAGATCGCTTAAGACACCATGGGGATTACTAGAAGGTGTCCTTGTAAGAGTGGAAGACTTCTTCCCTATTGACTTTCTCGTGTTAGATACTGACCCATCTAATAAGCCCACCAGGCTGTCCATTATTCTGGGATGCCCTTGCTTATTCACAGCCAACGCCTCTATCAATTGTAGATTGGAGGCACTTAAAATGGGCTTTAGGAATAAGAAAATCTGGTTAAATGTCTTGGATACCTACAAGTAACTAGGATTGGAAGATTGTTTCCAAATTGAGGTGGTTGATGAAATCATTGAAGAGCCTACTCTAGCACTCTTATGTAGTGATCCCCTTCAAATGGTCATATCTAAGGACCATCTTTTGATTATTGAATAAAATGAAGGGGATATGCCCAAATTGGAAGAGTTGTTGGGAGTACATACAGAGTCTCTGTCCCATCCTTAGACTTTGAAGGTAGACCTACTACCTGAGGTGGGGACATCTCAACTTATACCCTCAATTCAAATGGCTGCTGAGTTGGAGCTCAAACCCCCCCTCCCCCCCCGGAAATATGCTTTCCTTAGCCCTAATGGTACGCTCCCCATGATTATCTCATCTATGTTATCTGAATCATAGGAGGGAGCACTGCTCGAGTGTTTACAGAGGTATAACGAAGCTATTGCATGGTCGATAGTTGATATTAAGGGTGTTGACCCCACCCTCTACATGCATCATATATACATGGACGAGTTTGTGAAATCCTTTCGAGACATTTAGAGAAGGCTCAACCCCAATATGAGGGAGGTTGTTAAGAAAGAGATTCTGAAATGGCTGGATGCAGGCATTATCTATCCCATTTCAGACAATAAATGGGTTAGTCCGATACATGTGGTGCTCAAGTAGGCAGGAATCACTACGGAAGAAAATGACCAAGGAGAGTTGGTGACCACTAGACCCTCTACTGGCTGGAGGGTCTACATTGATTGTCATCGTTTGAATACAGTTACCTAGAAAGACCATTTCCCCTCACCTTTTATTGATTAGATTTTGGAAAAACTAGCGGGGAATAAGTACTTTTATTTCCTAGATGGGTATTTTGGGTATAATCAGATAGCTATCTTCCTTGATGATCAGGAGCATACCACCTTCGCGAGTCTGTATGGCACGTTTGCATTCCGTCGAATGTCATTTTGGTTATGTAACGCTCCTGCTACTTTCCAATGATGTTTGATGGCTATCTTTTCTGACATGACCGACGAGTTTGTAGAGATCTTCATGGATGATTTTTCCATTTATGGATTGTCATTTGACCTATGTCTCTCACACCTTGATAAAGTCATAACCCGCTATGAAGAGGCAAAGCTGGTGCTTAGCTAGGAGAAGAACCATTTTATGGTCCAGCAGGGCATTATTTTGGGGCATGCAGTTTTCAAGAGAGGATTAGAGGTGGATAAAGCCAAAATCGAGTCCATCTCTAAACTTCCATCGCCCATCAATGCTTGTTAAGTTAAATCTTTTCTTGGCCATGTAAGATTTTATAGGCGCTCACTAGATATTTCAGTAAAATCTCTAAGCCACTCTGTGACCTGTTAGCAAAGGATGGTTCCTTCGACTTTGATGACAGATGTGGCGAGGCTTTTCAAGTTTTGAAGAAAGCTCTTATTACTATGTCAATTCTCCAAGCACCAAATTGGGCCCTCCCTTTTGAGCTTATGTGCAATGCATCTGATTTCATCATGGGAGTAGTCTTAGGTCAAAGGGTTGATGGTAAACCTCATGTACTGCATTATGCTAACAAGACCCTCACAGATCCTCAGCAAAACTGCACTGTCACTGAAAAGGAACTTCTTGCAATAGTGTTTGCTTTGGAAAAGTTTCGATCTTATTTATTGGGGTCTAAGGTTGTGGTGTTTACTGATCAATTTACCTTAAAGCACCTTCTTGCTAAAAAGGACACCAAACCTTGACTGATTCGTTAGATTTTGCTACTCTAGAAGTTCAACTTGGAAATCAAGGACAAAAAGGGAGTTGAAAATGTGGTAGCAGATAATCTATCTAGGATCCCCATTGAGGCATCAACCCTTGCTAGCAGTATTTGAGAGACTTTTCCTGATGATTCTCTGATGATCGTGGAGGCCAAAACTCCTTAGTTCGCTGATACAGTGAACTATCTGCTCATGAGCATTACCTCCAGTACTTGGGACAAGCAGAAGCGAGACAGGTTTCTTGCCGAAGCTAAATTTTATCATTGGGTGGAACTTAAGCTGTTTAGAATTGGCTCTGATCAATTATTCCATCGTTGCATCCTTGACGAAGAATAAAGGAGTGTTATGAGTTTTTGCCATGATCGCCACTGTAGAGGGCATTTTGGTGGGAAAAAGACTACCTATAAGGTCCTTCAATCTAGCTTTTGGTGGCCCACATTATTCAGAGATGCACATACGTATGTGGGCTCATGTCTACGTTACCAACAGACAAGAACAATTGGAAAAAGGGATGAGATGCCCAGCAACCTATTCTCCCCGTTGAGATATTTGATACCTAGGGCATCGATTTCATGGGTCCCTTTCCTGTATCCTTTGGATATGGGTACATCCTTGTGGCCGTTGATAAATGCTAGTTTATCATCATTCTTAAACACTAAAACAAACATAGCTCTTAGGATTTTAACTTTGCAAACGGATTTCTGGGCTGCATTTAGGCATCACTTAGGTTAGGCATGTATTGCATAATTTTTGTTGTTTTTAACACGTTTATTGAGTGTTAGGGATGAATAGATCGTGAAATCCCTAAAACCCTAGCATTCAAGAAGGAAATAGGTGAAGAGGAAGCTCAATTTAGTTTAACCCCAACCAAATCCAGCTCATCATAGCCGGATACCAGCTCACTTGAATTAGGGTTAGCTCTCTTAAGCTTCATTTAGCTTATCTTAGCTGGATGGTAGCTTAGGGTAGCTCAACTTAGCTCAACCTAACTCAAGTCAACTCAAATCCAACTCAACTTAGTTGAGTCTAGCTTCTCTTAGCTCCAATCAGTTCACTGGGAGCTCTAGCTAGTTCAACTAAGTTGATAGGAGTCCACCTTAGCTCAGGTCCAGCTACTTCCAATTCCACTCAACTCATGTCAGTTGAAGATGACCTCAACTAGCTCAGGTCAGTTCAAGTCCAACTCTCGAAAACTCTACTCAGCTCAACCTAATTGAGCTAATCTATTTAACCTATGCTAGCTACTCCAACTAGCTAGGTTATTTCCGGGAAGATCAGACCCAGCTCACCTTAGTGTAATTCAGTAGAAGCCAGCTCACTTTAATTTGGCTTAGTAGTTAGCAAAGAACTAACATGCTAAGCCAGCTAAGGTAGTTCCTTGCTATTTTCTTCAACAGCCACTAGCTCTAGTGTAGCTCCAGACAATTTGTCCTCAGCTTCTCTTCCCAAAACCCTAGCTTTCTCCTACCTCTACTCCTCTACTCACCTACTAGCTAAGCTAGCTTAGCTAGCTCAGCTAAAATATCCATCCCTTGGCCATCTACTACCAACCTAAACCCTAACTTAACTCCACCTTAACTCTACTCCAAGTCCATCACCTAAGGTAGCTACCTAACTCTACCTATATATAGTTGGCGCCACATCCATGCATCCCTTCACACCACCACCTCTAATAGCCACCATGGATGTGGCACCAACTTCCCCTCCAAAATCCCTTCATATCACCACCATCCATCTCCTTTTAAAGTCATCTCCATCATGCACCTCATCTCTCTTCTTGAAGCCCTCAAAGTTGGCACCAAACCATGGCATCCTTCCATAGTTGGTGCCACCTTTGGTGTCCCTTCCAACCACTAACCACCAAGCCTACCACCCCTTCATATGGCACCATTTATTCTCCACCCTAGGATCCACATAACTACCCCTTCTAGCCATCCTATCCATCCATCCTAAAGTCACCAAACCCACTTCGCATCCTTTGATTTGACATCGTTAATCCTTGGCCCTTGGATCTCCATAACCACCTCCAAAAGCCATCCTAACCTTCCCTTTTATCCACGCCAATCCTTCCCATCATTAGCCCTATATATACCCCCCATCCTATCACCACTAAAATCACCTTTGGCTTCATTAATCCACTTATACTTCCACCTTCATTCCATCATCCCCATGGCCAAAAGGAGAAGAAGATTAAGGGGACACTCTGTCCTCTTGGTGCCTTCCCCTCTTCCCTTCTTTCTTGTGCCCACGCCAGCCAGAGGACAAGTCAGGCAGGAGGACGTCCATGAGGAGGTTCTTTAGGGTGGTGCATGCCCACCCTAAGAGGAGGCCTTTTGGGTGGAATTCTTCCACCCTTAGAGGAGCAAGGGCACGCCCATTTAGGGCTTGCTAAGGAGGATACACCTTGGAGGAGCACCTCGAGGAAGAGATTAGGAGAAATCCTTTTCAGGCTCAGGAGCAGCTGAGCTTGGAGCAAGGACCTTCTCCTCTTCACCAACATCACCAGGTTGATTTGTGTTTTCATTTTGTATTTTTATTTCTAATAGTAGAAGCATTCCTCTATTAGCGATTTTGTAAGACATCTTTCTTCCTTTATAAAAGTTGCCATTCCATCGTTTGTTGCGTCTTACTTAATTGTCTTTTCTCACACTTTTCACTCCCTCTCTCTAATTACCCTAGGTCTCCACGTACCTAGGGTGAGCTTAGAGAGAGGTTACTTTTGTCACTTAGGTGTTAGCTTTAGCAATTTAGGTGTAGTCTTTTCTCGCTTACTATTTCATTGTTGCCCGTTATTTCAAAACTAAAAAAAAATCTTATATTCAAAAATCCTAAAAACAAAGGTGATTTCCTAATATCAAGCGAGAGTCTTTAAGTTTCAAACTTGCCTCCTTAGATGATCCTAGATACCCCACTATCTAGAATTTATAAATTATAAAGCAATTGTGAATTTGCGCGTTGCAATGATTTAAACCCTAGTTTTAACAAATCATGCATTTTTCGCTATCAGCCGTGGACTATGTATCGAAATGGATAGAAGTCATACCGACATGAACCAATGACCATTTTGTTGTCTTGGATTTTGTCAGGGCTAATATCATTTCTCGATACAGGTGTCCAAGGACTATCATAAGTGATGGAGGCTCTCACTTTAAGAATGTGCACTTAACAAGACTACTCCAAAATTTGGGGGTTAAGCACATGATAGCCTCACCTTACTATCCTCAAATGAGTGGTTAAGTTGAAGTATCTAATAGGGAGATTAAGCACATTCAAGAGAAGACCATTAGGCTTGACAAAAAAGACTGGCTGAAAAAGCAAAATGATGCTCTTTGAGCTTATAGGACAGCTTTTAAGACTTCCTTGGGCATGTCGCCTTTTAAGCTGGCTTATGGGAAAGCTTGCCACTTACCTGTAAAAATCCAACACAAGGCCTACTGGGCCGTCAAAAATGTTAGTCTAAATCTGGATAGAGCAGGTAAGGCTCATATGTGTAGGTTTTGACGGAGGGGGGGGTGAGATTTGCATGATAAATAAGATGAAATGTGGAACTATAATAACAATCTCACAAGAAATGGAAAATACAAGAACACAAAGGATTTTTAGGTGGAAACCCAAGCCCGGGTAAAAATCACCACCTAAACATCTTAGTTTAGGATTTTTGATTGACCAAGTCGATCAAATCCACTAACAAGTCACTTAAATGAGGGTGACTTAACCTCTTAAAACTACACTACTTATACGGGGGTAGTGTACCTCAAACCCTCCTCTTTACGAGGAGTATTTTGTCCCATGAAGGAGACGGGAATTCACAAAGTGAATACCCAACCAAAAACAAAGGATATTACAACAGTCCTACAAAGCCACAAAGTATTAATGTTAATCTAGCTATAGGAAAAATAAACTTCCCTTAGATGGAAGTCGGAGTGCGTGAACCACGCAAGGCACGAAGATGCTCTCGAATGTGTTGAGACGGGAGAACAGTTGTGCAGCTAAAAGGATGCTCTTGGATGTATGCTTAGGAGCTTGGAGAGTAGAGTGACTTCTTGATTCTCTCTTCTCTTGGATACAAAATGAGTGGAAAGTAGTATTACTTGGTGTATCTAACAAAGGAAGGATCCTCTTCTATTTATAGGTGGCTTAAGAATCCTTAGAAAGGCTATGGATGCCTTAGGTAGCTATTGGAAACAAATCCAAGGCTAATTAGGTCAGAATCAGGGCTATTAATGATTCTGACAGTGTTATTAGATGTTTGGACTTAAGGTTAGACATCTAGGTCTTCGTCTGATTCTATGATCGGTCATCTGATCTAAAAGGGTAGAAGATCTGGATTAGCTTAAATCAAGACGGATGTCTAGAGAAGTGTTTTAAGATGTCTGGAAAACTAATCAGACATCTAATTTAAGTCGGGTTTCCTTCCTATTTTGCCCAGACTTGAACAGGGTTTTAGGTCTTGTTGGTCAGATGACAGGTCGATTATTTGGCACAAAGTCTAGACGTCTGGAAATACGATTCACTGCGGGAATTGATTTCCTGAGTCTAAATCGCTATTGGGTCTAACAAAAAAGTGATTTATGTCAGATTTAGCCTAACGTCTATTTATCAAATGTCTATGGTTCTCTACGGACGTCTGAAAGTGAATGTAAATCATATTAAAGGATAATCCTTAACGATTAAGTTTGACAAAGCCAACGGTCCTCTAGTTGGATATTTGGTGAGGTCATTAAATGTCTAGATTAAGGGATGGGTGTCTGAAACTAGCAGATAGAGAGTGGGTTTCCAGCCAAAGTGTTTTAGATGTATGATCAAGCAGTTAGACATCTTAAAGTCTAAGATCAGACATCTGATGTTCAGATTGGACGTCTGATTAAGCTATCTGATGCCTACTTTGGTTTTCTGATTTAACTAAGAGTTTGTCTAAGTATCCTAGGGTTGTGTATGCGTTCTTGATGGGAACACCATCATGAGTCATAATTAGCTCAATTTGATCTGATTAAGTCATTAAATACTCCTACATAATCATTATAAGGCCATAATTCATTGCAAATCCTTTTCGAGAGAGACAATAACATAAGGTTAAAATTGTAATTTTACTATCATATCTTGAATGCAGAACAACCACGGGTTTTCTCAGGGGTTAGATAAATGTCAAATGGTCTTAAAAGTTTAATAAATGGGTTAGAACATACAGAAAGGAGTTTTCACGTGTTTTGAGAATTAAATGACTTTCAAAACTCTAAAAATAAACCTGTTTAATTAATTAAGGTTTTAGTTAGGATAAAATTTACCTAAGCTCTTTAAAATTCATAGAAAAATATTCTCTAGGGTTTGGCATACTTGATTTGACCATCAGAACTCGTATTGACCTAAAATAGAGCCACAGGCTGACTTTTACCCTAATTTAGGTTTTTACATAAATTACCCAGTCAAACTAGGTCAAAACCAAAATCTAACTTCACAATAGGATTCCTTAGGTTCAAATTAGGTTTGTACCAAAATTTGGGCTCAATTTGAGATTGTCTTGACATAGTTTGCAATTTTGTCATGTCTGATTCTTTTCTCTCACATATACGCCCTTAACTTTTGAATTCTTATAAAAAGGCCCCCAGCTTCTTTGTCTTCTTCACAGAAAGGTCCTTGCCGCCATGAATCCTAATCCTACAACTCCGGCGACCTTAAAATGGCATGTTTTCCTTGATTTCTTGACGAATCCCTCTTAGATTTGAAGGGGAAGTTCGTCTAGGAATTTCCTTCATTTTGAGTCAAATCCCAAGCTCTAAAACCTTCCCAATCTCTCATACGAATGCATGAGAGATTAGGGTATCTTGGAATTCCTATCTCCGGCGAACATTTCAAGCTTGGGAAGCTTGCTTCCCAAGCCCAAAACTCCCTCCAGAGGTCTATAAAAGGACCCCTAGATCAGGTCGAACTTCTCACGCTCGATTTTGGCTGGAAACTCCCCATATTCCTCCTATCTCCTTCATCCTTACTGTCCAATCCCCACCGGAGTCACCTTCGTCTATGGCGTTGGCCGTACCGCAACCAGCACCAACTCTGATCCCCGTCGTCCGCTATCGACTCTTCAACTTCTCCACGTCACGACAACACCTCTGACACTTCGCTTTGACTTCTGCATCGCCCTCCACGACCTCATCTTCCACCTCGCCGGCATACCACCGGCGAGCTCCAGCGGCCACCACAGATCACCTACACCACCGCTTCTATGCTCTACACCTTCTTCTTGACCTGAGGAGCAAAAGCCCTAACTTAGGTTGATTACTCCTTTAAACCCCCTGCTGAACACACCCACCTCCGCGCACCAACTTTGTCACCGTCTGGCCACCACAGCCACTCCCACTCCATGCTGCACCCACCACTGTACTTGACGTCCTACGGTGAAGCTCCTGAACCTATTTAATAAGGCCATTAGGCCGTTTTTGTGCTTTCAAGTACACAGGTCATCGTTGCCATTGACGAAGTTGCTTTGAGCAAGCTCGAAGCGTGTTCTTGCGGCAGCTGCTCCAGGCTCCATCTCCAAGTAGAGTGGAAGACTTCCAGGAAGACGCCTAGGCCTTCGACTGCGAGCTTTGATTGCTCCACCATCAATTGATCGCATCTTCAGCAGTTGGTAACACACGAAGGAGCTGTGGGATTTAGTCCCACATCGTGGATTGAGGAGTGGAAGAAGGCGCATAAATTGATTTTCTATTTCCTTATTGCCTCAAGTAACACATAGGGGGTGAGGTCCCCATGCCCCTCACGTGCCTCTCCCGTGACACTGCTAACACAGGTCTAGGGCATCCGATTGCCTGCCTAAGCCCTGTTCACACCTCACTCACCACCCACTGCCGGTGAGCTTGGTCCCAGGTGCGCTCTACCCG
This sequence comes from Thalassia testudinum, assembly GCA_037157565.1. Taxonomy (NCBI): domain Eukaryota; kingdom Viridiplantae; phylum Streptophyta; class Magnoliopsida; order Alismatales; family Hydrocharitaceae; genus Thalassia; species Thalassia testudinum. Next base: position 65,731,590 of record JAZHRO010000035.1, on the reverse strand, counting down.
AATACCTGATAACCCGAGGCCTTGAGAGGGCGGATCCCTGAGAGAGAAGGAGAGAGCGTACGGGGGAAAAAGGGGGGTTTGGCTCTGTGAGTCAGCGGCTGACACTTAACCGTTTAAGGAGCCCTTCCCCCTTGTGTGTGAGAAGAAGGAAGAAGAAAAGAAGCCACAGAGAAGAGAAAAAAGGAGAAGGCATAGAAGAAGAAGAAGGCACAGAAGAAAGCCACAGGAAAAGGAGAAGAGAGAAGCCTGAGAGGAAGAAGAGAAGAGGAGCTGAAGCAAGAGAGGAAGAAGAGCTGAGTGATTAAGTCGTCTGATCGACTGAGTAGGCGTCTGAGATTCAACAAAAGCACTTATCCTACGTGGAATTTAATTGCTTAGTACTGTTGAGTTATTTGATATAATTGTGAGGGGTAATTGGTGATTCAAATCACCATTTAATCCCATTCTTTTTACACTCTTTGACATACGCTTTCATTCATATATCATTATTGCTTGGAATTTTATTGCTTATATATTTGTGTTGAATTGCAATCTTGAGAATCATCTTTGCTAATTGCTCTCTGTGTTCAACCTCGGACTTTCATTCGAGTAATGAATTTTATTTATTTTTCGTACTGATTTGAACTATATTACAACGCGACGATTTTAAAACATGATTCGAAGCGAACAACATTTTGGTGCCGTTGCCGGGGAGTAATGTGCAACTTTGACCTCTTGATTGTAATATCTGATTTGGTACTAACTCGCTTTATCTCTTTTGACTGTGATTTATTTCAGGGACTCATTGGAGGAAGATTAGTCACACATCAGCCACTCTAGGGGCAGGTAAACTCCATCCATCCTCTTCTAAGCCCTTGATTCTGAAAAGCTAAAAAAGGAAAAAAAATCAACTAGGGCTACTTGCATTATATTCTTAGATTAAACATCAAGTTGCCTGATTTGATACATTTTAGAGAACATCCAAACCCTGATTTGTGCACCTACTTAGGACTTAAGGTATCTAGGGCTATCACCTTATTGCTTAAACCTTAGGTACCCCATTTAGACGGATTAAATTGGACCAACAAGAGCCAATTAGGGTTTCCAGTTTAGGGTTTTTAGAGACACTTGCTTAACTAAGAATTAACCATCCCAAACAATGTGTACTTAAGCTTTGGTTGAATTGATCTATTCAAGCAAACCCTAAAATCAAGCTCTTAATTTCATTTGAACATTAAAAGAGGGACCTAAACTTTTCAAAATAAGTGAAGTTGACTCATCTTGTTGGGTTAACCAATCTTCAAATTAGGTCATTTTGCACAAAAACATCTTAAAGTTCAAGTGAAATCATAAGCACATTTGCTCTTAACTTAAAACTAATAGACTTAAGAGGTCAAGTCCCCATTCAGGTCTACCTAGATCCTCAGTGACAAGAGAGGTCGGGTGGCGGAAACCCTGTAACTCGTGGGGGCGCTCTACCGTGTAGGGGTCTTCGCAGGACTCTCCCTCTCTGGCTGCCTAGGTAATTCTCAAGTGGATGGCTTTCTGACTAAGGGGTATCATCTACCCTGAACCTCTATAATCATCCAAAATTTTGGGGTGTTTTGATTGAGTTCATCACCTGTTACCCCTCATCCATTCCATCAGTGCATGTTCGGGAGGAGGTCCTTAAGACCATCCTTGAGGCCTCCATTAGCTATTCACTTTCATCGAGGTCAAGCCTCGACTTCCATGTTTGTGTAACAACTTGATCACATTGAGATATCCTCTGATTCAGAACCTACTTCCCCCTTATCAACTATGGATCACCAAGAAGATCAACCTAACCTTGAGCAACAAGTCCATAATCTAGAAAATCGAATCTATGCCATCGTCAACCCACTGCTGCATCCTCAAATGCGAGATCACTATAATCTTGCAATGGTGGAGATCGAACTTGAATCAACATTCCCGTGGGAGGACCCGAGGTAGATCTCAAGGCTAGCATGCTTCATATGACTCCAAAATTTCATGGCTTGAACTCCGAGGATCATTTCTAGCACATCAAAAACCTCAAACATCTGGCCCAAACTTTTGGGGCAGATGTGCAGAATTGGGACGGATTACTCTTAAAGCTCTTCACATTCTCTTTGGTTGACAAAGTCGCTCACTGGTTTCAAACTCAACCACACACAATCAACACATGGGGAGAACTTCAAAACGCCTTCCTGCAAAAATTCTACCCCATTGGTCGTATAGACATGATGCAGCACCAAATCACGGACTTCTCCCAAGGAGTGGGAGAATCTCTACACGAGGCATGGGATCGTTCTTTGGATCTCATGCGTAAGTGTCCCCATCTCGGAGTTCCGAAGTGGGAACAAGTCTAATCCTTTTACCATGGACTCTGGGAAGGCATCAAGCTCTTTGTTAATGCAACCTGTGGTGGTAGCATCATGGGTCAACATGAAGACACGATCTGGGAAATTCTCGAGAACATGTACGAGAACTCCCTGAATAATGAGTCATTGGGTGCGTACGACCAGACGTCCACCCGCACATTGACAAATAATCAGGGGGTACACGAATCCCAAGGCCTTTCCGCATCCGTTGATTTGGAGTTGATAGCCAGTCAATTGGACAAGGTCTCCATTATCAAGAAAAAGGTGGACGACATCACTCGTCATCTACACAAATCCACCTCTGCACCTCAAAGCACATACGCGCACCCATCCACGGGAAGGGATGCTGCGCACAACATCTACTACTCCCCGGGGATGGATGCATATCCACCCCCATTTGATTATGGCTTTGGAGGCAACTTCGGGTCAGCCCACCTCAGTTGGGGGAACACTGAACCCCCGTACCCTGATTGTCGCGGAGCTTCTCAAACCTGCGAGGATCTCCACGCCGTCTAGAATAATCCTTTCTCCAACACTTACAACTCTAGATGGCGCAATTATCCTAACTTTTCGTGGTTGGGAAATAACCTAAATCCAAGACTTCAATTACAACCTCGACCACAGGCTCTGCATCCTTATCAGCCCACCCAACCAAGGCCCATTCAAAATTTCCAATCTGGACCACCTAAAGAAGATCAGACATCTTTGATTCTTCAAACCTTGGTTGACATGTAGAAACAACACAAAGAAGAAATCACTGAATTTCGTAATCAAGTGACCTAACTAGCAAGTTATCGCCAGCTGGGTACACTTCCTTCCCAACCTCTGCCAAATCCTGACAACATTGTAAACCAAATCCAAGGTCAAACATGTTATACCCAACCTGGTCCAACGACTCATACCTGCATATTTTCTCCATCCACCTTAGCTGAGCCAAAACATATCATGACTTACCCAATATTACCCCCACAGCAACAGCAAGGTTTGACTTTTCCCCATCCACCTCCCCACCATGATTATGTTATGATCAATGTTTTGAAAGAACAGAAACCCATCCCTAGCCAATCCATTTCCCTATCCCAGGTCGTATCTCACCTCCACACTAAAGAATTGTCAAAAAGTGATATAACAAGACTGTTGAGGAATGCACAAGTTACAATTCCACTACTTGATATCCTCACTTTCAACCCAACCTCACCTAACTTACCCAGGAAGGAGATGGAAGAACAAATACCAGGAAAGGTAATACTGTCTGAAAATATAAGTGCCATAATCCAAAACAGTCTACCTCCTAAGAAATCTGATCCAGGCACCCCACTAATTTCCTGCAATATCGGTGATACAAACTTCAAGCGGGTTGTGCTAGACTTGGGCACCTCAGTCAACCTCATCCCTACCAACCTATTTGAAAAATTACCGATTGGACAGCTAAAACCTGCTCATGTCACTTTGCAACTAGCTGATCGAACCCTGATCACACCAATTGGGATAATAGAGGATGTGGTAATTAAAGTTAAGGATTTCAACTACCTAGCAGATTTCCTAATTCTTAACATGGAGACACCACAACAGGTACAGGATATGCCCATGATTTTGGGAAGACCATTCTTGGCCACTGCGAGAGTCATAATCAATTGCGAATCAGGGCATATGACAATTGCCTCTGGAGATCAACATGTTGAGATGAATATTTTTGAGGCAGCAAAAGGAAAATGCTTGACAGAACAACTAGGTTTTATACAGGATCTCGTGGGCATATCCTTAGTAGGAAACTTAGAACCTGAATTGGAAACCTTTCACATCCTAGATGATGATCTAGTCGAGCATAATGATATGAGCACAATGGAGGTTTTCACATTTGAACTTGAAGATATACCTAGAAATGTTGGGAAACATGGTGACAGACCAGATTCAGAGTCCCTGGATATGGAGACTTTTTGTTTTGAGGACCACCAAGAATCAGGATTGGATGCTATTGATATTGAGAGTGACTTTCACCCAGAATATGAATCCTTTATAGACTTCAAGTTTTATGATTCAAAAGTCACTCTCCAAGCATTCATGTTTCGGGATGAAGATTATAGGGAAGATTCATTTGAAGACCGAATCTATGAGTCATTTCTTGAGGAGATAATCTCAAACCAAAAAGAAAAGAATTGTAATGATTCATCAGCTATCGATTTGATAGGTCACAGAGCACGAGAGGAACCACACATCTGGGGTACACTAACTAGACCCATTTCTATTGAGCCTTGGAATCACCATAACCTTACTACAAAATCCCATGATCACTATATCTTCCAAATGTTCCCTCCACAGAAACTCAAGAAAGATCATCCAGAAACGAATCAGCCTGACCTATCAGAGATATTCTAGAATGACTCTCTACCATGCTTTGATACTTATTTGTGGCCATCCAATTCTCATCCATCACGATCATATCATACATGCAGTCAATCCATTCTACCTGAGCATATTGTGCCCAGCTGATGGCGTTAAACTCAGCGCTTAACGTGAGGTAACCCGTCATCCCTTTGAAAAAACCCGAAACCCTTCTTGACACATTCGTGCTGAACTCATATTGCACTTTAGGGTTCGTCCATTAGAACAACCGACTCCACCTCTGGTACCCGTACCCGAGCTTGAAATCATCCGCAATAGTCATCTCGACCCGGCCACCCACCCAAAACCTATTCTAATGTATGATCTAAGCTGAATTCGAACCCACCTAATTTATAATAAAGATATTGCAAAGCGTAGGCATGGGGGGTATTAAAGTGCAAAATGCTATAAGAACCATGTCACAAGAAATGGTTTCATAAAAAAAAAAAAACATAGTCCAAATAACCAAAAAATAAAAAAATTGAAAAAGAAAAAAAAGGTGAGGAGGGAGGAAATTTTGAAAATTGCATATCATTCTTGAGGAGGAAAAGAGGAGGTGATATAAATGTCAAAAAAGAAATAAAAAGATAAAAAGTGCTAAGAGACAAAAGAGATTAGTATGAACGTTGATCTTAGGTTTCTTGGGCTTGTGTTTAGGCTTAAAAATTCAAGTATTTGTTAAGATTTAGATAGTCCTCAGGAGGTTGGGGAAAATGCGAAGCTTAAGTATTAGGTCTAAGGTTTGGGATTATTCGGCCTCGTTAATTGACCTCTCGTTTGCGGAACTCGGTAACCTAAGCACCCCAATCCACACAGTCTGGTTTAGTGTGCTTAATTATCAAAATCACGCAAATGCCTTAATTATGTTCAGAAAAAGCTATCTAGGTTAGGAGCGGTTGATCAACACAAGTTGATTTGGAAGAGTTCCCGATGCAGAGAGACGGGAAATTCTCCTCGAAGATGCACAATAACATACCATCTCCTCGGTGCTTATCTCCTAGGATATCTAAATATCCTACTGGGGGTACGTAAGCAACTTGTGCTGGTTCAGATGCCATGGGTGGCATTATTACAAAATGTCAATTGCAAGGGTCTGGATTTAGCTACAGAACGCCATGGGTGGGATTATCCCAAAATATCGAAAGCTAAGGTTTTAGGGGTTGCCATGGGCGGTGCTATTTCGAAACATCGGTTGCTAGGGACCTTGCGAGGATTGATGGTGGGAATCAGGAATCCGATACAGATCGTGTTGTAAAGCCAATCTGAAGCTAGATATAAAGAAAGAAAAGAAAGAGAAAACTCTCCGAAAATAAAAAAATATTCTTCTCTCTTACAAAATGCACTGCAAACTGAATCGGGACTAAGCATATTTTAAGCACGGGTGCTTAAACTGCGGAGTTCAACGAACCTTAGGTTAGTTCCTGTGGGCCTTAGAAACCTTTGCAGCAGACTAAGGCTAGAGTTGGTTAGGTTTGGATCTTGGTTGGTACTTGAGTACCTCTAGGCCTATTATTGGCATTCTGACGTAATCTACAAAAGAAAGCACACATCAGAGATCTAAACACATGGTCTAGAATTTAAGTTAATTCCATGAGATTTTGCTAAGGGATTAGCAAAAGCTATGCATTGGAGTATGATGGGAACATCATCATAAGTCATAACTAACTCAATTTGCTCTGATTAAGTTATTAAATGTTCCTACATAACCATCAGAAGACCATAATTCATTGCAAATCCTTTCAGAGAGAGACAAGAAAACATGGTTAAAACTGTAATTTTACCATCATATCTTGAATGAAGAATAACCACGGGTTTTCTCAAGGGTTAGATAATGGTCAAATAGTCTCAAAAGTCTAACAAGTGGGTTAGAACAGATAGAAAAGGGTTTTCATGTGTTTTGAGAATTAAATGACTTCCGAAACCTTAAAACAGATCTGCTTAATTAACTGAGGTTCTGGTCAGGATAGAATTTACCTTAACCCTCTAAAATTCATAGAAAAATATTCTCTAGGATTTGGTATGCTTGATTTGACCATCAGAACCCGTCTTGACCTAAAACAGAGCCACAGGCAGACTTTTACCCTAATTTAGGTTTTTGTATAAATTACATAGTCAAACTGGGTCAAAACCAAAATCCAACTTCACCATAGGATTCCTTAGGTTCAAATTAGGTTTGTACCAAAATTTGGGCTCAATCTGAGATTGCCTTGACCTAGTTTGCAATTTCGTCATGTTTGATTCTTTTCTCTCACATATACGCCCTTAACTTTTGAATATCTTACAAAAAGGCCCCCAACTTCTTTGTCTTCTTCACAGAAAGGTCCCTGCTGCTATGAATCCTAATCCTACAACTCCGGCGACCTTAAAATGGTATGTTCTTCTTGATTCCTTGACGAATTCCTCTTAGATTTGAAAGGGAAGTTTGTCAAAGAATTCCCTTCTTTTTGAGTCAAATCCCATGCTCTAAAACCTTCCCAATCTCTCATGCGAACGCATGAGAGATTAGGGTATTTTGGAATTCCTATCTCAAGCAAACATTCCAAAACTCCCTCCAAAGGTCTATAAAAGGACCCCCAGATCAGGTTGAACTTCTCACGCTCGATTTTGGCCAGAAACTCCCCATATTCCTCCTTCCTCTTCCAGCCGAAAGGCTCCTCGAGCTTCGGCGATTCCTCCCGTACTCATTCCTCGTTTGTTCGCAATACCGGTGACAGATTTGTCTCCCTCACCTTCATCCGCATCGTGCAATACCGGCTGATGTCCTTATCTCCATCCTCACCGTCCAATCCCCACCGGAGTCACCTTCGTCTCTGGTGCCGGCCATATTGCAACTGGTGCCAACTCTGATCCTCGTCGTCCTCTATCGACTCCTTAGCTTCTCCATGTCACGACAACACCTCCGACACTTCGCTTCAACTTTCGCAACGCCCTCAGCGACTTCATCTTCCCCCTCGCGGGCGTACCACCGGCGAGCTTCAGTGGCCACAACAGACCACCTACGTCGCCGCTTCCACACTTTACACCTCTGCCTCGGCCTCAAGAGCAAAAAGCCCTAACTTAGTTAGGTTGATTACTCCTCCAAACCCCTTGCCGAACACACCCACCTCCGCGCACCAACTTCGTCACCGTTCGGCCGCCACAGCCACTCCCATTCCACGTCGCACCCACCACCGTACTCGACGTCCTACGGCGAAGCTCCTAAACCTATTTAACAAGGCCATTAGGCCGTTTTCGTGCTTTCAGGTACACAGGTCATCGCCGCCATTGACGAAGCTACTTGGAGCGAGCTCGAAGCGTGTTCATGCGGTAGCTGCTCCAGGCTCCATCTCCAAGCAGAGCAGAAGACTTCCAGGAAGACGCCTAGGCCTTCGATTGGGAGCTTTGACTGCTCCTTCACCATCAATTGACTGCATCTTCAACAGTTGGTAACACACGAAGGAGCCGTGGGATTTAGTCCCACATTGTGGACTGAGGAGCGGAAGAATGTGCATAAATTGATTTTCTGTTTCCTTCTTATCGCCTCAAGTAACACACAGGGGGTGAGGTCCCCGCATCCATCACGTGCCTCGCCCATGACACTGCTCACACGGATCTGGTGCATCCGATTACTCGCCTAAGCCTTGTTCATACCTTGTTCACCACCCACTGCCGGTGAGCCTGGTCCCGGGTGTGCTCTACCTGAATACTCGATAACCCGAGGCCCTGGGAGGGTGGATCCCTAAGAGAGAAGGAGAGAAAGCGTGTAGGGGAAAAAGGGGGGTTTTACTCTGTGATTCAGTGGTTGACACTTAGCCGTTTAAGGAGCCCTTCCCCCTTGTGCGTGAGAAGGAAGAAGAAAAGAAGCTGCAGAGGAGAAAAAAGAAGGCATAGAAGAAGAAGGCACAGAAGAAAGCCATAGGAAAAGGAGGAGAAGAAGAGAGAAGCCTAAGAGGAAGAAGAAGAGAAGAGGCGCTGAAGCAAGAGAAGAAGAGTTGAGTGATTTAAGCCGTCTGACAAATTGAGCAAGCGTTTGAGATTCAACAGAAGCACTTATCTTACGTGGCATTTAATTACTTAGTACTATTGAGTTATTTGATATAATTGTGAGGGGTAATTGGTGATTCAAATCACCATTTTACCCTATTCTTTTTGCACTCTTTGACATACGCTTTCTTTCATATATCATTATTGCTTGGAATTCTATTGCTTATATATTTGTGTTGAATTACAATCTTGAGAATCATCTTTGCCAATTGCTCCTTGTGTTCGATGTCAGACTTTCATTCGAATAATAAATTTTATTTGTTTTCCGCACTGATTTGAACTATATTACAACGCGACAATTTTAAAACACGATTCAAAGTGAATAACAGTTCCTAGGACTACTGTTTGTTACTTTAGGCTCTTTAACATATAATCTTGACAAAAAAAGAGTAAAGAAGAAAAATAATAAATATAGAATACAAGACAATAGAACATCTATCATATTCTTCTTGTCTTCAAGTTCTTGCTCTGCGCGAAGCTTCTTCTCCTCCATCAAGCTCCTTCAATTTGCCATGGATGTGAGCTTGAGCTCCTCCTTCACACTTGTCATCATTTGCATTTTTCTGAAACCTTAAACTCAATGCAAATGTTAAATGACAATTATTTTGTTATCATCAAAATTAATGATCGTGGTGCCCTTACACCAACAATCTTTCCTTTTTTGATGATGACAAAACCATAAATATTAATCCAAAAAATCTCTCCCTTTTTGACATTATCAAAAAGGTTTAATCAATTTTAGTTATCCTATACTCTCCCTTAAAACATTCTCTTCTAATTTAATCTTTTTGACATAACAAAATAGCTATTCATTTATCCATTAACTCCCCCTTTCTAATGGAAATATAGCTATATTCTTTTAAAACCTCCCCCTTAATAATGGATAGATAGCCTTATCAAATTTTAACTCTCCCTATCTAAATGCTATAGATGGAAAGATAGGGTTAAAGGTGTACCTCACTTATCATGGCCAATAGCATGGCTCAAATGGAGGTAGCCAAAATGGATGGGTCTCCCATCCGAAGCTTGGAGGTTCGGGTATTGGAGCTGATCTCCAATTTAGCGGTTGACGTGCGGTGGTTCGATCACCTGCCGGTCTTCTTGTTGATCTTCTTGTCTTCCTCTTTGGTCTTAACGTTGGTCCACCTAGTTTGAGTAGATCGTCTTTCATTCTGTAGGTCCAATCTCTCATATTGCAATCTCCCTTGAAACCTAAAAAACAAGTGTCAAGTTCTCTTTTCTTATCTAAGTCAATTCGGATCCAAATTTGTTAGTTGGTTTCCTTGATGGAGATCCTTTATCACCCTTATGACTAGTGCTAACTTTAACATTAGAAAAATTATCTAATTTATTCATCAAGTTATTAGAATCTTTCCTAAGATATGCAAGTTCTTCTACAATAAGCATCTTAGTTTTTAAACTAGAAATTTCAATTTTTAGGTTATTATTCTCCTAAATCAATCTATCATTTTCATTGATTAGGTTTTTATTTTCTAACATCAAATTGTCATATTCAGAAATGCTAGGACTAATTTCTAGATCCTTAACTTTAATTTCTATTATTTCATTTTCAGATTTTAGAAAATTAAGTTTTTTTTTCATGCTTTTGTTCTCTACTTTTAATGGCTTACTAATTTCATAAAGTTCTTCTAATGCTTCTTGTAATTCTAAATCGGTAAAAGAATGTACCTCCTCTTTGTTGGAGTTGTCGTCTTCTTCACTATCCTCTGTAATGGCCATCAAACCAAGACATGTGGTTTCATTCTCCAATCTCTTCTGAGATTCTTCTTCCTCCGAGCTTGATTCTCCATGAGCTATTTCTAGTTCTCTCCAAATCTCAAAAGCGGTGTCACAACTTGAGATACGGTTGACGATTGAACTCCTCCATGCTAAGAGAGCAATAGAGAGAGTTCATGGCTTTTGCGTTGAGGTTGAGTGTGCATACTTGCTGCACCGTATAACCTCCTTTAGGTTTCTTCGAGATGGTGAATGGGGTCTTGCAGCGATCCCATATCTCGAACTCGGTGGCTTGAAGGTACGTCTTCATCCTCAACTTCCAATATCCAAAGTTGCTCCCGTCGAATTAGGGAGGATGACTAGTGGATTGCCCTTCGACGTGTCTAGTCGCCATGATGCTTCCCTCCATGATTAGATCCTCGCCGGTGTGTTACGCCGATGTCGCAAGACCTGCTCGGATACCAATTGTAGGTTCTGATGGAGGGGGTGAGATTTGCGTGATAAATAAGATGAAATTCGGAACTATAATAACAATCTCACAAGAAATCGCAAACACAAGAACATAAAGGATTTTAGGTGAAAATCCAAACTCGGGTGAAAACCACTACCTAAATCTCTCGGTTTAGGATTTCTCGATCGACTAAGTCGATCAAATCCACTAACAAGTCACTTAAATGAGGGTGACTTAACCTCTTACAACCATACTACTTATACAAGGGTAGTGTACCTCAAACCCTCATCTTCACGAGGAGTATTTTGTCTCATGAAGGAGACGGGAATTTGAAAAGTGAATACCTAACCAAGAACAAAGGATGTTACAACAGTCCTATAGATCCACAAAGTATTAATGTTAGTCTAGCTCCTATAAGAAAAAGAAACTTCCTTTAGGTGGAAGTCGAAGTGTGTGAAATGTGAAATGATAACTCCTTTCCCTTCCCCATCTTTGACATTGAAAAATGTGAAATGATAACTCGTTCATTGTACTGTACAAATACTTTGCCAATTTTAAAAGAAGAAATGGAAAGGTGAGTTTAAGTGTCGATCTTAGGGAGGCAGAAATCAGATCAATTAATTGCTTATTTGCCACATGATATTTATTTAGTTTCTTGCGTGAAAAAGAGAGGGAGAGGGAGAGAGTATGGTTAGAAATCCGAGGTAGATAAAAGATCACTAACTATGCATGAAATAAAAACATGATGAAGCATAAGATGAGCGAAGTAGACAATCACTTGGAAGGCATAAGAAAAAACCAACCACTCCTTTAGATTATGTAGCCAATATACTACAGATATGAGCAAAAAAGAGGAATGCTTGACAACTACAAGTTAAAAGAAAATTAGCAATCAAAGGCGAAGATAAGGGTCGTCGAGGAAGCCACGGTGGTGCAGGGACTTTCGACGACGGCTTGGCTGCTTTGGGAACACACTTTGAGCTCTAAAAGGTGGTGGAAATGTGATTGCTAGCTAATAGGAAGAGATGGCATCAAAAAGAGGTCTATAGGGCTATTTATAGGGCTCAATCCAAATCATTTGGCCCAGCATCACACTCAAACACGTGCTTATCACGACCATCTTGTGCATAATTGTGCACACAATGCGTAGCCAGCACATGCACACCGCATAGCCCGCGCGCGCTTGTTGCGATCCATGTGCTCGCGTCCACAACCGTCTGATGGACGATGAACGGACGCACGCTCGTGATTGCACATGGAATCACACGTACACTCATCGCACACATCTGGCACACGAGGTTGCGCCGCGTGGAGCCTTAGTGTCTACCCAATGGAAATCTAGCAGGTGAATTTCGTCTGCGGCTGTCGCGTGGTTGATTTGAGGTGTTCCGTGGCTCGAACTCGTGCATGAGCCTTGGGAGTGCTCCTCTCGACCAATGCTCCATGTGCTTGGATTGTCGAGTGGATGGTTGTTCAGACATGCAGTCTTGACTATTGGATGGAGATCCAACGATCGAGGTTATTCGTGGGCATCTCCTTCATGTCGTGTGGTGCAAATGAGGTGACGTGGCTGATTTCCAGTCGTTGGATGGGCATCCAATGGCCTCAATCGGTGCTGGGTGCGATGAAGGCTTGGGTAGTTGCCAAGTGTCACATTTTGGGCTGTTGATCATTAGATCAACGGTCAGAACTTCCCGGGCTTGTTCAGACATGCGGTCTTGATTGTTGGATGGAGATCCAATGGTCGAGATCATGTGTGGGCGTCTCCTTCTGGTCGTGTGGTGCAAATGAGGTGACGTAGCTGATTTCCAGTCGTTGGATGGGCATCCAACGACCTCAATCGATGCTGGGCGCGATGAAGGCTTGGGCGGTTGCCAAGTGTCACATTTTGGGTCGTTGATCTTTAGATCAACGGTCAGAACTTCCCAGGCTTGTTGTGGAAGGTACGGAGGTCGGATGGATGCAATTTTGAGTCCATTGGACTCTGTTCATCGATCCAAATTTATCTGTACGGTTCGATTGCCCATCTGAGACCTGTTTCAATATACACCCGTACACATGATCATTAAACATTAATTATTAGCAATCCAAATATAAAAATTACACAATATGCATGTATTACTCGCAAACCCACTATAACAAGATATTAATGCACATGCACCCTTGAAATTGACTCTAATTGATGTAAATATCACTATCATTTGTAGAGTCATCATAGCCTCATGCCCACCCCTTGCTAGTCCCTAATAACGTTAACCTAAATGATATTTACAATTAGAATTACAAATCGATAACTAAGGCATAAGTTGTCACAGGAGGAAATTTCCACCAAGAACCTAATCCACAGAGACTCAACAACACCTGGGTGTCAGCCAAAATGTAAACCACCTAAGTCTTCGCCTTATTCTGCATAAAAGCAAATTCTCTATTTTTTTTTCTTTTTCCTCTTTAATAATTTTTTTGGATTTTGGAGTTGAGAGTTTCGGGGTAACTTTTTATGGTTACCCAACCCACCCAAGACTTGAAAAGGACTCTTAGAGCTAAGCATCTTGTCGTGAGAATTGTGATAGATTCACTCAATAGTAATTAAAATAGACTTTGGGTTTCTACGCCCTAGGTGACTTGAAAAAGAAAATGCTACCTAAAGGTATATCTGTCTGACTGGTAACTTTCTCTCTACTTTTATTTTTGTGGGGTCAATACAAAAGTGAACCCAGTGTATATCTCCCCGGATTATTCTATTTCTCTGCTTCTTCCTTACATGTTTTGAAATTTTTTTACATTTTATGAGCTGGGATCTGGCAAACGGCCAATGGGGTGTCTAACCTATGATAATTTGACAGCCATACTTGTATGGTGAAGTGTGGGTTTTTTTTTTTAATTTTTAAGTAGATGGCTTTCCTGATCTAAGATTACCTAAAGGCATTCATCAAAGAGAATGGTCATCTGGTTGGGCTTTGGATAATCAGCCAATGGGGCATCTAACCCACAACAAATTGCCAGCCATACCACTTTAGAAGGTTCATTAGCTACCCAATTTTCGTTAAAACTACCAAAGAGTGCATCAGTACGAAATGTGTGCAGATGCTTAGACTATAAGCCCCCCAAATTAGAGGATAGGTTGATAAGTGATACACTTATCACCCTACCAAATTAATATAAATTAAGGTGGTGAGGACTCGAGAACAAGTGCACATTTTAGTGGACACCCAGGCTTATTAAGCCTAAAGACTTGAAGATTCTAAATGTTTAGGTCCTTAATGTATCATTTCCTAAAGTTGAGAAGCTCCTAATACCTAAGTTTTCTTTTCCTAATTCTCTCTTTTTTTTTTATAAAAACAAAAACTAGTTCAAGCTAACAATTTTTATACTTAGAAAATAAGAATTACCCGCCCCCCCCCCCCCCCCCCCCCCCCCCAATGCCTATGTTGGATAATGTCCTTATTGGAAAATAAATATATGTAAGGGAGTAAGGAAAGAAATCACCTGAGTTTCAGCTATGTATCTGGTTGGCTTGAATCCTCTAGATTACCTTCGAGGAAGCACTGAGTTTATTGCCTCCAGCTGGGTGAAGCTCTAGATTTAACCCTCATTGAAGGTTACGATTGCTTTCAGGGGAACTTGGGCAAGAAAATGTTTTAATCTTTGGCCATTTACTGTAAAGGTTTTCCCGATTTTGGGATTAGCAATTTCTACCGCCCCATTTGAAAATGGTCTGATTACTTGGTAAGGTCCTGATCACTTGGATCTCAACTTCCCGGGAAACAACGTAAGCCTTACATCAAATAGCCAGACTTGTTGGCTCAACTTGAAGGTTTTCCTATTAATGTGCCTGTCATGGATAGCTTTCATCTTCTCCTTATAAAGTCTATTATTCTTATAAGCATCCCAACGTATCTCTTCAAGCTCTTAGAGTTGGAGCTTCTTTTGAGTTTTAACTATATGGGAATCCATATTACATTGCTTGACGACCTAGTATTATGCTCGGTGTTCCAACTCAACTGGAAGGTGGCAAGTGTTGCCAAAGACCAACTGATATGGTGACATGCCTATTGGGGTCTTATAAGTGGTTCTGTATGCCCAAAGGACATCATCCAATCGTGTGGACAAATACTTTCGGTCAGGTCTCACAGTCGGTTGCAGAATATTCTTAATTTATCTATTTAGGACCTCAGTTTTCCTGTTCGTTTGCGGGTGATACGGGGTAGCAATGTAGTGATTGACCCCGTATTTCTTAAGTACGAAATTAGGCATTGATGAAGTGACTCCCATTATCACTGATCATGGCCTTAGGTATCCTAAACAGTGAAAAGATATTCTTCTTAACAAAGTCCATGATGGCTTTATGATCACATTTCCAAGTAGGCATGGCTTCGATCCATTTTGAGATAGTCCACTGAGACTAGTATATATTCGAAGCCGTTGGATGGTGGGAAGGGACCTATGAAATTAATGCCCAAAACATCGAATATTTCGATGATAAGAGTGGGTTGTAGAGGCATCATATCTTTCTTGGTCATGGTCCCTAGGGTCTAGCATCTAGTGAAGGTTTTAGCAAAATTATGTGCATCCTTGAATAGTGATGGCCAGTAAAAATCACACTGTAAAACTTTTGCAGTCGTTTGCTTTCCCGAGAAGTGGCTATCGCAGACTTGGTCATGATAGAAGGACAGCACACTTCGAACCTCCTCTTCGGGGATACATCTCCTAATGATTTGATCAGCACAAAGTCTAAACAGCATGGGATCATCCCAGAAATAATGTTTGGCCTCAGCCAAGAACTTGTTCTACTATTGTCTAGATCTGTCATACAGAATCTGTCCTACCACTAAGTAATTAGCCAAGTCTGCATACTAGGGGAGACTCTTTCCTTGCATAGCTAGAATTTGCTCATCAGGAAATGTATCAGCTAAGGGTAGTGAAGGTCCAATATGCTTCAGGAGAAGTCTAGATAGGTGGTCGGCTACAACATTCTTGGATCTGGTCTTGCCATGTATTTCCAGGTCAAATTTCTGTAGGAGCAGGATCCATCTGATTAGCTTGGGTTTAGCATCCTTTTTGGCTAACAAGTGCCAGATAGCCGAGTGGTTAGTGTAAATTATCACGTGGGATCCTAGAAGGTATGATCTAAACTTTTCCTATTTGAACACTATCACGAGCAGCTCCTTTTCCGTTACAATGTAGTTCCGTTGAGCCTCATCTAATGTTTTGCTCACGTGGTAGATCACCACGGGTTTCTTCTCTTATCTTTGTCCTAGGACTACTCCAATAGCAAAGTTTGATGCATCACACATTATTTCAAAGTCCTAGGACCAGTCTGTGGGCTGTAAACTAGGTGCAGTCGAGACTGTATCCCTTAGAGTGGTGTAGGCTTTGATGCAATCAGGTGTCATGTCAAAGTGCACATCATTGGCTAGAAGGTCAGTCAAGGGCTTGGATATCTTGGAGAAGTCTTTTATGAACCTTCTGGAGAAGCCAAGGTGTCCCAGGAAAGATCTGATTTGTTTGACCGAGTTGGGAGGTGAGAGTTTGGAAATTAAGTCAACTTTAGCTCGGTTGACTTCTATGCTCCTATGTGAGATGATGTGACCAAGGATAATCCCTTCTTGAACTATCCAAATGGCTCTTTTCCCCGCATAAAAGTAGGTTGACCTCGATACATCATTTCAAGATTTTCTCTAGGTTACTAAGGTAATGGTCAAATGAATCTCAAAAAATGGTGAAATCATCCATAAAGACCTCTAAGTATTCACCCACCATCTCTGGAAAGATGGCTAACATGCAACGTTGAAAGGTAGTAGGTGCATTACATAACCCGAATGACATACGGCAGAATGCAAACGTGCCATATGGGCAAGTGAACGTGATCTTTTCTTGATCTTTGGGTGCGATAGCAACTTGGTTATATTCTGAATATCCATGCAGGAGTCAGAAATATTTCCGCCCTGTCAATCGTTCGAGAATTTGGTCAATGAATAGCAAGGGGAAATGATCCTTCTTAGTAGCTTCATTTAGCTTCCTATAGTCAATACACACCTGCCACGTGGTGGTATTGTAGGTAGGGATGGATTCGCCTTGATCATTTGTGACAACGGTGAGCCCAGCCTTCTTTGGTACCACTTGAGTAGGGTTCACCCAAGAGCCGTCGGAAATCGGATAGATGATTTCCGCATCGAGCCATTTAATTATATCTTTTTTAACGACCTCTCGCATGTTCGAGTTCAGTCGCCTTTACATCTGGCAAGAAGGTCGAGCCCCATCTTCCAAATAGATCTTGTGTGTGCAATAGCTAGGGCTAATTCCTCTCAGGTCAGAAATTGTTCACCAATTACTGCCCGATGTTCAGAAGGAGTTGCAGTTAACCTAAGCTGTTGGTCCCTAATCAGGTATGCATTGACAATCACAAGGAAATTATGATCAGGTCCTAGGAAGACATACTTGAGGTTGTTGGGAAGAGGTTTCAGTTCAGGTGCAGGTGGTACAATGTTTGATGGGTAAGGGAAGGGGGGGAGTTGAGTGGCATCAATCTCCTCAAGTGGAGGTTACCGGTGATAATTAGCTCTGTAAAGTTTTGCAACCTACAAAGATTGGGATAGGTCAGGGTAGTCTAAAGCTGGTTGAGTCAGATGGTCCTCTAAGGAGCTTTCTATCAGGCATTCTTCAACCAAGGTTTCCACGAGATCACATTCCTTGATCCAACCGTAATCAAAAGAGTTAGTTGCCTTAAAGATATCTAATTGCATTTTCTTATTTCCAAAGGCAATTTCCATACATCCCATGTCGCAGTCAATGTTTGCTTTGGTGATAGCCAAAAAGGGACTACCGAGGATGATGGGTGTGTTTTGTAATTGTTCGAGAACTTTCATGTGAAGGACTAAGAAGTCAACTGAGAAGTAGAAGTCCTTAACCCGAAAAATTACATCATGGACTACCTCTTTCGGGATTTTCATAGATCAATCAGCCAGTTGGATAGTCACAGGTGTAGGCTTAAGTTCTCCAAATCCGAACTGGTGATAACGGGTAGTCAATATTAAGTTTATTAAAGCACCTAAATCCAGGAGTGCTTTGTCAAAAGTCAAATCACCAATATTACAAGAGATCAAAGGCACTCCAGGGTCTGTTCTTTTAGGAGGTAGACTACTAAAAATCATTGAATTAGCTTGCTTAGATAACACTACATTTCTAGGTGCTTGGGTTCTTGGCTTATGCTTGGGTGTGCAAACATCCTTCAAAAACTTCACATAAGCGGAGATATGTTTGATTGCCTTGAGGAGGGGTATCTCGATCTATACTTGTTTGAATATCTCTAACAACTCCTTGTTCTCAGCCAAAGTTCTCTTCTTTTTGACTTGTCCAAGAATTCAGGATATGGGATTTGGGTTTGAACAAGCTTGGGTTCCTCATCCCTGGATTTCTCTCTCTCATCCTCAGAATCATCAATTACCTTGGGCATTGCATTCATGAGAGGGGTCGGTAATTTGGGGTCCTGGGTTTGTGTACAGCTTCTCAAGGTAACCTCATTAGCTGAGGCATTGGAACCAGGGTTGGGTCCTTGATGATAAGTCATCATTAGCCATATCTAGTTTTAATTAGTCATAATTCATTGATAAATGCTCCTACATAACCATCAAAGATCCCTAATTCATTGTAAATCCATTCTGGGAGATAAATAGTAAAACATGGGTAAAATTGCAGCTTTAATAGAATATCTTAATTGCAGAACAATCACGGGGTTTCTCAGGGCTTAATTGAGGTCAAGTGATCATAAATGCCTAACAAGTGGGTTAATGCAGACAGAAACGAATTTTCATGCGTTTCGAGAATTAAATGACATCTAAAATCCTAAAAACAGATCTGTTTAATTCACTGAGGTTCTGGTCAGGATAAAATTCACCTAAACCTTCTAAAAAACATAGAAAAATATTCTATAAGATTTGGTATGCTTTCTTTGACCATCAGAATCCATTTTGACCTAAAAAAGAGTCTTAGATAGACAGTTGCCCTAATTTGGATTTTTACGTAATTTTTCTAGTCAAACTTGGTTAAACTCAAAATCTGACTTCACCATCAGATTCTTTGGGTTCAAATTAGGTTTGTACCAAAATTTAGGCCCAATCAGAGATCATCTTGACCTAGTTTACATTTTGGTCCAGTTTGAGTTTTTTCTCTCACACACATATCGCTAACTTTTGAAGCCTTTGCAAAAAACCCATAACTTCATCTTTTTCACCAACTTGTCCCCATCGCCTTCAACTCCTAAACCCATCAATTGGTGACCTTCAATCAGGAAGAAGTCCCTAGTTTCACGGCCAATCCCTTCCAAAATTCGAAGGGAGTATCTTGAGACGTTCCTCTTCCACTTGAGCTTGATCATGACCTTCCAAATTTGCCCAAAAGCTCGTGCGAATTCTTTGAACTCGCAGGTCTTATTCCATGATTTCTGAGCTTTCAAAGCTTGGTTTCCAAGCTTGAAGGCTGCCTGATGGCCTATAAAAACTTGCCGATGACAAACCTTACCTCCTTAGCTAGGTTTGGGGCCAAAATCTCTTCTTCTTCCCTACCTCCGGCCCCTCTCAGACCAAGCTCTGACGAGCCCCTCCGTCCACCTTTCTCGTCCACCCTCACAGACAATAGCAAGTGGATTCTTCTTCCCCATAATCGTCCTCGTCTTGTGGTACCTGCAGATGCCGTCTCCCTCCTATCCTTGCCGTCCCCCTCCGGAGAACTTCACCTTCCACGGCACTGGCGAGCCACAATTGGTGTCCATCCTACCTCCTTCGTCCCCTTAGAATAGGTAGTTAGGTTATTTTAGAATTCTAGGTTAGTTTCCACTATTCAAAACCCAAAAATATCCCTCGACGCACACGCTCACCGTCATCTCTCCTATCTTCGGCCACCTCTTCGGTGAGGCTTTCCCGTCACTTCACACCTCCAAACGCCTTGCCAACAAGCCACACACCTCTGCCACATCACCACGAATAAAAGCCCTAACCTTTCCATGGCTATTGACCACCCAAACCACCCCTTGAACACAACCACTTTCTCCGACCTATTCTGCCTTCGCCAGCCATCTCCGACAACCCTCGCCGCACGCCACCGCCACCAACGCCCTCGCCACTCCTTACGATGCTTATGAGCTTGTTTGATGTGGCTGTAAGGCCATGCTATTGTTTTCAGGTGTTCGCCCATTGCCGCCATTACTGAAGCTGCTTCGAGCAAAGCTCGAAGCATGTTCTTGAGGCACCTGCTCCAGGCTCCACCTCTAGGTGGTGTGGAATCAATACCTACATACTCCCAGATCCTCAATTGGGGGAAAGAGGCGCAATTGCGACTCCAATTTGCGAGGCCACCTTCAGCAGCTACTACGGGCTCTTGTGCAAAGAGAAGGGGAACATTTCGTCCCATATCGAAAAATGAAGAAGCATCGGCAGCAAATAAATTGATTTTCTCTTATTGCTTCTTTGCCCAGTTCATGGGGGTCGGGTCCTCAGCACCTTACCCACTCACCAACCCGCTTATGCCTACTCACTCCTCGGGTACTACCCACTACTGGTAGCCCTGAACCTGATATTTCTCATACTCGAATACCCGATTGGTTACTCGGATATCTGAGGAAGAGGAGGAGGAAGGAAAGAAAGAGGGAGAGAGAGCGAGGTAGGGGTGGGTTTTGCTCTTCAGAGTGAAAGCTCGACCCTTAGTCACTGTGAGCAGAAGGAAGAAGAAGAGAGAAGGTTGTGCTAAAGGCAGAAGAGAAGAAAAAAAAAGGAAGAGGTGAAGCAAAGAACAAGAAGAAGCAAGCCGTGCATGAAGAAGAAGACACTGTAGCAAGCAACAGTTAAGTCGTCTGATACACCTGCCAGAAATTTGATTTGGCTTTAATGCTGGTACTATTGGAACATTTAAGTACGTAAGTTGCTTGGTTGAAACTACTATAGTATTATTTGAATAATTACTACATTTGATTAGGCTAATAATTGGTGATCTAAATTACTATTATTTTATCTTAGTTATCTTTTTGATCTTGAAAAACATTCAACTTCATTGAATACTTAATGTGACAGATTAATATTCATTTAATTATCATTATTGTGCTCAATTTCTTGTGCTTATTTATACATTAATCAAGATTAGTGTGTGAATTCCTATTTGCTCCCTGTGTTTGATCTCGAACTTCATTTTTCGACGATTTTTCGAGTTATAAATATCATTTGTTGAAGAGCCATTTAGGAGACTTTACAACAACGAGACACTTTAATCTCTTGAATTGCCTGTTCAACAGTCCTTGAGAAGATGAAGAAGTAATAAATCCAGGGGGTGTTTGTGGGGCTTGTAAAATCATATGGGCTTGACCCTGGTTTGGTTGGAACCCTTGAGGATTGTGGCCTCTATTCATTAAATTCCTTGAGTTTGGTTGTGGATGAGATGGAAGGGTTCCCTGTTGTTTGTTATCTAACAGCTAACTTAATTGTCCCTTCACTAAAGCCATTTCCTCCTAATGATTCTGATTCACATCAGCTATCATCTTAATCAGAGTGTCAATTTGATTTTTCTATGCAGGAGTTGCCCTATTTTGGTTATAGGGTGGACCCTACTGATAGGACGAAGGGTTTGACCTAGGTTGGTTTTGAAATTGGTTCAATTTTTGGTTTGACTAAGTAAAATTTGGGTGGTTGCGCCATCCAGGGTTGTAAGTGTTAGAGAAAGGATCAGGCTTAGAGTAACCCTAGATGGTATTGGCATCTTCAAAGGTAGAAGGTGTTGAAGGGGAGGGGAAAGAATAATTAGGATTTGAGGGAACAAAGGTCCCTCCCTAGAACATAGTCAGGGGTTGTTCTAGTTGCACTTAGTTCATACACTGAACCAGGTCAACATTGTGAGCTCCTTTTGCTAGGGAGAAGGTTTGCAGTGGGGCTTGGGATTGATTCAAAACCTCATAAATTTTTTTGTCCACCAACTCAACTCGATACAGCTTCTTTGCTATGATATCCATGTCAACCATCCTCGAATTAGTTTGTACTTCATAAATCCTATCACGAGATTGACTGGACCTATTAAATTGAGTCATGGAGGCATTTTTAAGCAAGTTCTCATCCTTGTTCAGAAAATTGCCTCCACAGGAGGCGTCAACGAAATTTGTAAGGTTGTTGTCCAGACCATGGTAGAAGATCTGGGCCAATTACTACCTCAGAACCTCGTGATGTGGGCATTTCCTCAATAACTCATTAAATCATTCCCACACCTCATGGAATTGCTCTCCACTTTCTAAGGTGAATGTGGTAATGGCTCTTCTAAGGGCATTAATCTTTCCTATGGGGAAAAACTTCTTTAGGAATGCATGCCTTAATTCCTCTCAAGTGGAGATGCATCTCCCTAAGGTTCTAAGCCAATGGGAAGCTTCTTTTAGGGAGAAAGGGAACATCTTCATCAAGCCAATATCAAGGCGGATGTTCCTAGGTTTTACAATCCGAGAAATCTTGTCTAGATCCTCCAGGTGTTGAATAGGATCCTCATTTGAGCTCCCATAAAAGTGGCTTTGAATTAAACTAAGGACATTGGGTTTCAGCTCAAAATCATCTCTCCCTTCGGGGACCCTAAGATATGGCTCAACTTGGATGGCAGACGGATCGTAGAAATCACAGAGAGTCCTTAGTTGGCTCTCAGGGGGTTGTGGTGGGTTAGGTGGGGGTTGCCCTTGTGGGTATTGCAGTTGGTGTATGGCCTGCATGATGGTTTGGATCTGTTGTTGTTAGAGTTGGTGGTTGGCTGTGATTTGAGCCTGGATAATGGCCATGGCATCAGGTTGAGGTTGGTCCTCAATATCCTCAACTCCCGAGTCGGCCATTTCCGCAGTTCTATCCCTCGAAAAACTTAGTCTCCTTGTGGGGTTTCTCTTTAATGCAACCAACTCAGGATGAAGTGAATGTCTTCTGTGCATACACTAGAGAAGAATAGGGATGGATGCAAAGGAGACAGGAGAGAGAATAGTGTGTGCATAATCAAGCAAACAAATCTATGCCCTATGCTGTAGACTTAGGTGACCTAAAAGCCTAGGAAAGAATACTCAAATCTACAAGCACTTAAACCCCTCTTCCCAAAGTTAATCCGGCCAGCTTGATTACGAGGGGATTGAGGGGAAGGTTCAGCCTTGGGCTCGTGTCACTGGTTCCTTGATACCCCCCAACTGCGGTTATTTGACACTTTCCCGTAGCCTAGACACCAGATTTCACAATGGAAATTAAGGCCAAGCACTTAACAAATCCAATATGCTTCCAGGACATAGATTGGTCCTACCTAGGGCACGTTTAATCAGTTTTAATTAAGGCTAAGACAGTGCTTATGCTCAAGGTATGTGATGAGGTGTTGTTGAGGGCTGTGCCTCTTAATTAATCCGATTTGAGCTGTGTGTGCACTTAACAAAACATGATTTTCAAGTAAGGTTTTTTTTTGGATGCTCTGTCTTTTAATGATTCATCCTTGCTTTAATTCCATTTAGGGTTAGAATGTCTTAATATATTCAAGCAATGTTTGTAGGTGGCTTACAAATTTTTACACACAACGGGTGATTGTAAATTTCCTTTTAAGCAAATAATGTGGCCCTAAAAAAATAACTTTAATGTATTCACCTTAAAGTTCATGTGATTCTATCAGGTGAATTGATTTTAATGTAGTGAGTACAGGACATAGGTGGCTTCGCAAATACCACACAAAGGGAAAAATACTCAAAAGGATTTTCAAAAGGTATTAGAGTGTAAAGAACATTTTTTTTTCCAGGTGATGGGTTTGAGATGTGGATCAAGTAGTAATTCACCATGCTAATTTTTTTTGATCTTTTTTTAAGTAAGCAAACAAGTACACTAGCCTAGGATTTACGCACGAGCCTAAATGCAATTTTTTTTTTCAAAAATAAAAGAAAGATAAGACTACGCTAGGTAGAGTGATACTCATGAAAGTCTTCATTGCTCTTTGCTCCCAATCTAACGTCTTCAAGTGTGCTCTCGTTGCTTTCGTGCCAGATTCCTTCAATCAATCAATAGAAAGAGAGAAGCAAGCTAGAAATGTGAGCACTAATGCAAGGATAAAAGTGACAAAAGACCATTGCCACCCTGGCAACAGTGCCAAAAACTAACGTCGAAAAATGCAGAATGATAACTCGTTCGTTGTAGCATGTAAATATGACGTCAATTTTAAAAGGAGAAATGGAAAGGTAAGTCAGTGTCGATTTCAGGGAGGTATAAATTGGATCTATTAATTGCTTAGTTGCCACATGATATTTACTCTGTTTGCTTGCGTGAAAGAGAGAGAGGGAGAGAGAGTAGGGTTAGAAATCTAAGGTAGACAAAAGATCACTAACTACGCATGAAATAAAAACATGATGAAGCATAAGATGAGCAAAGTAGAAAATCACTTAGAAAGCTTAAGATAAAACCAATCACTCCTCTAGATTATGTTGTAGGATCTAAAAGGCACATGCACACTAGAACGGGTGATGATTAGTGTGGTAAACAAAAATTATGCAAATGAAGCAAACTACAAAATATCATACAAAATGTATAGTGGTTCCCCTCATTTGGGTACTCCACTACCTAAGTGTCCTGACTTAGGATTTTTGACCTGATTCCCTCAACCAGGAGGGAATCAATTTACCATAAACGGAGGTAATTAATGTGTTACCTCAACCCAATTATAAGATTAGATAAGAACAAAAGATACAGGTGTAAGCAAGAAACAATTTTGCTTACAATTAAGTTCCTAAATTTCCAACAAGAATTAGCTTAATAGAAAGTTTATATACCAATCTAACGAAAAACACTAAAGTGAAAAAGAGTGATTTTACGATGAAGAATGAATTAACCTAAAAAGACTTGTTGCAAAGAGTGAATTGCCTTGAAGAAAAAAGCAATAAACCAACAACCCTTGCACTTTGAATTGAGAAATAAGGAAATTTGAGCAAGGAGATTGTTTATGCTTGTGTTATGTGCAAATGACACACACAAGGTGTTAATATAATCTACTAAACATCTTTCCTACGATTACTAGCTGTTAGGGGAAAAATGAGAAGATTAGAGATAGGATTAATTGCAAAATAGCTGTTCAAATTAGGTATAATGGTTAGTTGGTGCCGGTACTAAAGTTGTGGTACTGGCATTGACTACTCATAGTTAACCAGCAGCCAGCCCAATAAGGCTTGGGTATCGATATTCATCATGGGGATCGGTACTTAGTGCTTACAGTTGAGTACCAACTAAGTCAATAGGTACCAGTACTCATGATAAGTACCGGTACTTGTAACTCAGATTCGGGTCAAGATTCAAACTGTAACCTTCATGTATCGGTAGTGGTGATTAGTATCAGTACTTGTAAGGTCCAGGCACCACCCATGTGTACAAACTGTGAGCACTTGGTGCCGGTACTCATGATGAGTATCGGTTCTTGTTGTTCACAGTTTGGGACTAGGACCCAAACTTGTGCCTAGTAGGTACCGATACTGGTGAACAGTACTGGTACTTGTAACAAGTACCTTGAATAAAATTTATTCATCAATCTTTGGTGCTATTTGAATGCAAATATACGATAAATATGGCAAAGAAATGATATAAGTTTTTCAAACGAATAATAGAATGGAAGCGTGATTCCTAATTATTTCTATTTTGATTTTAATTCCTAAATCATTTTTCTTGTTAGGAGACATACAAAATTTAAATTACAAGCTATAAGAACAATATGAAATCAATCTTCATTCTGCATGCCATCACCACTGATTTCATATTTCCTAAATCTTGTGATTTCTTGTAAATGACACTTCATAAACTCATTAGTTTTAAAATAGTTTGTTAACACCAAAACATAAAAGTGAAGTGGAACTGGATTCCAACAATCTCCACTTTTTTGGTGTTGACAAAACGATTGAAATACCCACATTTAAAATAATAGAAACCTCATAAGAGAAGGAATACAAAAAAACTCTGCTAGGAGTGAAACCTTCCCCTCATATTAAGCTTCCTCATTTTAAATACGATGTATTTTCCATTTCTCCCCCTTTTTATCAATCAAAACAAAAAGAATACAATCATATGCATAGACAATGACCAAGCATGAGAAAGGATTGTAGAGAAACAAAATGATCAACTTTCAAACAATATAATTAAAGTCAAACATCTTAAAGAGCATGAACTCAAACATGAACGCATTGAAAAATCCTAACCAAGGAAGCATATTCAAATTGTCTCATACAAGAAAATGTAGACTAAACTAATTGCGAGGTCATTTTCTGATATACTTTTGAGCATGTCTTTAGCTAGTTCCATCATCATCATCTTCTTCATTTTCGTTATCATCTTAGCTTCATCTTCACCTTTACTTTCAGCATAAGAAATCTCTTCTTCATCTTCATTGTCTTCTTCCTCTTCATCATCATGGAGAATAGGTTCTTCCTTCGCCATTGGAGAGGAAACATGAGACTGGTCTTGAAAATGCTTTTGCCGTCTCTCACTATATTCTTTGGGTGCTTTTGGTTACGTACGCTTCTTTTTCTTAGGATGTTGAGTGGAAGAAGCAAGACGAGAGGATTCAATAGAAAGTGAAAGATCACGAAACTTGCGTTCCATGTGACGAAAGGCAAAGTTGAGTTTTGAAAGATTTTGACCAATATAATTGAAGGTGTTAATCATATTAGGATCAGTTCCAGACATATGAGATAAATTGACCCAAGCAATTTCAGCTTCTGGATATTGATAAGTTATGGGAACAAATCTGAGGATGAGTCAGGAGCTAGATGAGAAGAAGGTTGAGCATTTGGATCAACTTAATCTTCTTCTTCATCATCACTAGATGATTCCTCTCTAGCAGGTTTTACTCTCATTTTTCGGAGGGTAGACCATTTGAAGTAGGCCACTTTTCTAAGCAGAGTAAAGTTAGAGAGATCAATTCTACTTTTGATAAGTATGTGAGATACAAGAATATAAGAGGTAGAGCAGAAGCACGGTAATGAGGTCTTAAGAAATGGATGAATATCGTGTTCCAATTAATAGGAAAACTTATGATAATAGCATAGATTAAGTGTAAAATATCTATAGGAATTTTGTGGAATCCCAAGTATTTGGCCCTTAGATTCCATGCTAAAATTCTGAATAGTACCATAGCAAATAAGGTCATGTTTGGGGCAACCAAGGCTTTTCCCTGATAGTTAGGAGTAAAAGTTTTTCATGAATTTGTGAAGAGATGAATTTCTCTTTAAGAGTATTGAAGGCATGACCCTCATTCAGACATTGTATTATGGTGGATAGGAATTTTGGTGTAACAATTATTTTTTGACAAAAAATATTTGAAGTTAAGATAAGATGACCTTGATTGTCTTGTTCTTGGAGATTTGCAAAAAATAAACAATTAATGTCAAGATAAACTCTAGGAACATCCACAAAAAATGTCTCATCAAAGAAATGCATGAGATGTTGTTCAGATAGATGAGTAGTGAAGTTGAAAAGATGTAATGAAAAGTCTTTCCACTCAACATGCCTATAATGATGAAGCTTAAGGCCCTTCTACCAATCAAACTTGGACTTGGCATCCTCATCGATGCAAAATTTGTGAAATGCATCTTGAGATGCCTTTCCCTTACTCTTAGATTTAGGTGCCATCTATAAACATACAACAAATAGAGTAGGAGAAACAATGAGAAAATCAGAATATTTCCTTTCATGTGTGCAAATAAAAATACACTTAAGTCTGCATGTATCGGTACTAGTGATTACTATCGGTACTGGTTGGTTCCAGTTCCAGCCAGAAAATTGAGCGAGTACTGGTACTGATCATTAGTACCGGTACCTGTTGTCAAAAGCAGGTTCTGCTGCACCCAGCAAGTACCGGTACCGATGATGGGTACCGGTACCATTTGGTACCCGACGAGAAAACAATGCAGCAGTAGGAGTGATTCAGGGAAAAGGAAAAAAAAAGATATAGAATGAACCATGATATCAAGATGTACTTAGGGAATAGGAGAATTGCCTAGAGTAAAGACTTGGAAGAGATCCTTCTTCTTCTTTTTGGCTAGGGTTTGGAGAGGTTCTTGAAGAGAATGGGAACTAGGTTTGGAGAGAACAAAATGAGGCAAGTGTTTGCAGTTTTCCTCTTTTATATGGGATGGGAAATGTGCTAGTCACATGACCACTTAAGTGATTGAGAAAATATCAATGAACTTAGGTATTGAAAAATAATGTAATCAATATCCTAAGTTAAGCAACCATATTGCAAACCACACCCTGATATTTCCAGAAATATGAAAATATTACAGTATACCACTTTTTAACAAAAGTAGGTAAATTGTAGTTAGGCCCTCAGGGATTTTCATAAATACAAATAAGTTATAAAGCAATCAATCTTTTAATTTTGAATTTCTTTAATTGTACAAAGCCCTAATTTTCTTCTTATAAAGCAAAATCTCTCTACTGTAAGAGGTTTTGTAAAAATGTCTGTCAATTAATTTTATGTATCTATAAATTCTAATTGAATGGCACCTTGTAGCACATTGTTTCTAAGAAAATGATGTCGAACATCTATATGTTTGGTACATGAATGATGTA
Organism: Thalassia testudinum; assembly: GCA_037157565.1. Classification (NCBI taxonomy): domain Eukaryota; kingdom Viridiplantae; phylum Streptophyta; class Magnoliopsida; order Alismatales; family Hydrocharitaceae; genus Thalassia; species Thalassia testudinum. Next base: position 65,703,061 of record JAZHRO010000035.1, on the reverse strand, counting down.
CTAGATTTTTGGATAAATTAATTGCGTTTGTACTATCACATAAAATTTTGGATTGTGCAAAAAATAACTCAAAATCGGACAAAGTCTGTCTCATCTAAATGACCTGAGAGCAAGGAAGTAAAGCAGCAATATATTTTGCTTTAGTCGTAGAAAGTAAAATACATGTCTATTTTTTAGAGAATCATGCAACCAGGGATTCTCCAATAAAATGATAGGTGCTGCTAATGCTCTGTCGGTCTGTCCAACTCCCTAGATAATCTGCATCACTATAGGATAATAAATCAAAGGTTTGTGCTTTAAGATAAAAGAGACCAAGAACTCTTGTGTTATTTAGGTATTGAAATATTCTTTTTTCTGCATTTAAATGAGATTCCTTGGGTTCGGATTGAAATCTGGCATATAAACATGTAGCAAAAAGAATATTAGGTCTAGAGGCTGTAAGGCATAGTAGTGAACCTATCATACCTCAGTATTTCTTTCCATCTGCCCTCTTGCTGGATAAATCTTCACCAAGAGAAGTAGATGGAGCAATTTGAGTCTCTTTTCCATTTACATTTTCAAAGTCAAACTTTTTGAGAATTTTAAGAACATATTTTGTTTAACTAATGTAGATACTTGTGCCTAATATTTGGATTTGGAGGCCTAAAAGGAATTTGAGTTCACCCATCATACTCATTTCAAACTCAATCTTTATAGTTTCACAAAAATGCTGACACAGGGACTCCTTGGTTGATCTAAATATAATATCGTCAACGTATATTTGAACCAACAGGATGTCATTTCCTTCTTGCTTTACAAAAAGAGTTGAATCAACAACTCCAATTTTTTATCCATGCTGGAGAAGGAAGGACATAAGTCTATCATATTTGGCCCTAGGAGCTTGTTTAAGTCCATATAACACCTCATTGAGCTTGAATACATGTTCTAGGTGTGCTGGGTCCTCGAATATGGGAGCTTGATGAACATAAACTTCTTCCTTAATATAACCATTAAGAAAATCGCTTTTGACATCCATTTGAAAACACTTGAAGTCCTTTGCACTTGTAAAGGCAAGTAGCATCCGAATGGACTTCAAGCGAGCAACAGGAGCAAATGTCTCATCAAAGTCAATTCCCTCCTGTTGGTTATAACCTTGAGTTATAAGCTTGGCTTTATTTTTTCTTGAAAAGAACAAGTCTCGCTTTATTCCTGATTACTGAACCAGATTCATCCAATTTATTTGGGAACACCCACTTGGTTCCTGATGATAACGTCATCATCTATCATATCTAGCTTTAATTAGTCATAATCGACAGATAAATACTCCTACATAACCGCCAAAGATCGTAATTCATTGCACTTCCTTTTTTGAGAAATAAACATAAAAGCAGGGGTAAAACTGTAGTTTTAACAGAATAACCTAAACTCAAAGCAATCAAGGGTTTCTTAGGGGTTAATTAAAGGTCAAATGGTCATAAATGTCTAATAAGTGAATTCATGTAGATAGAAACAGGTTTTCGTGCGATTCAAGAATTAATAGACATCTAAAATCTTAAAAATAGATCCGCTTAATTAATTGAGGTTCCGGTAAGGATAAAATTCATCTAAACCTTCTAAAAATCATAGAAAAATATTTCCTAAGGTTTGGTACCCTTGATTGACCATTGGAACTCGATTTGACCTAAAATAGAGTTTTAGATAGACAATTGCCCTAATTTAGATTTTTGCATAATTTACCTAGTTAAACTTGGTCAAAACCTAAATCCACCTTTACCATCAGATTCCATGGGTCTAAATTAGATTTCTATTAAAATTTGGGCTCAATCAGAGGTCATCTTGACTAAGTTTGCATTTTGGCTTAGTCTAACTCTTTTCTCTCACACACATGCCCCTAACTTTTGAATTCTTAGCAAAGACCCCCCCAACTTCATCTTCTTCGTGAAAAGGTCCCTGCCACCATGGCTGTGTGAACCCAGCAAGAGCCAACCTTCAATCAAGGTATTCTCCTTGATTTCATAGAGAAATTCTTCCAAAATTGGAAGGGGGACTCTTGAGGAGATCCCCTTCTATCTAAGCTCTTCCATGCCTTGCCTAAATCGTCCAAGATTTCATGCGAACTCTTGGAAATTCCTAAACCTAAGCCCCTGATTTCTGAGCTTTGAAGCTTGTTTCCAAGTTTGAAGCTCGACCCTATGGGCTATAAAAAGACCTACATTGCAAACCTTACATCCTTAGCTTGGTTTGGATCGGTTCTACACCTTCTCCTTTCTTCGGCCAATTTTTCTGCAAGCTTTGGCGTGCTTCTTGTCTACATTCTTTGTCGGCCATCATAGACCATAGCCTGCTGGTCTAACTTCCTCAAGTTCCGCTGCCACTCGCAATGCTAGCGAGGGTTTTCTTCCACATCTTCCTTGTTGTTTCTCCCTCATCGGAGGTTTCACCTTCTATGGCGCAGACCATACCACAACCGATGCCTTCCTACCCCTTTCATCCAATTAGATTAGGTAGTTAGGTTAGTTAGATCTTTAGGTTAATCTCTACCACTCAAAACCCAAAAATACCCCTCGACCTCCACAAACGGCACCTTCATCCTCACCTCCGATGACCCCTCCAGTGTGTCCGTCCCACGTCCACAACCCACCAAACAACTGGTTGACACTCCCAAAAGCTTTGCCATCCATCCACCATTAAAAGCCCTCTCCTATTTCATCCTCTCGGCTACTTAAACCCCCCATCTCTTAACCTACCTTCGCATGCCATTCTCCGTCATCGCCAGACCTCCATGACGCTTCTTGCTCCACGCCATGACCAACACCACATTCATCATGCCTTGGCGAACCTTTCGAGGTGTTTTGACGTGGCCGAAAGGCCTTATTCTCTATTTCAGGTTCCAGGTCGGAGCTCTACTGTCGCGTCATTGTCTCCGGCTTGTTTTTCGTCCCGCAGCCCTGTTTTTCACCAAGGACCCCTTCAGACCATGCGGGTGACCTCTAGGAATTCTCCCAGGTCCTCAATTAGAGGCCTTGGTTGCGACTTCAATGCCAATTCGATGAGCCTTCTACAGCAGCGCATGCAAAATAAAGGAGGGACATTAGTCCCACCTCGGAAACACAGGAGCGTGTAGAGGCGCATACGTTGATTTTGTCTCTATGGGTTATCACCTCGAACACATGGGGTGAGGTCCCTCACACCCGCACATGACCTGACCGGACTAGCTTCTCACTCCTTGGCTACGACACCCACGCACGCAGCCCTGGATCCTGTTACGCATACCTAAATACCCGATTAAATCGGATATCAGAGAAAGCGGAGAGGAGGAGAAAGAGAAAGAGAGAGCAGGGAGGGGTGGGTTTTACTCTCTGAAAATCATACCCAATCCAACACTTAGCCGTGAGAGCTTGAAGGAAGAAAAGAGTTAAAGGCAGAGGACGTAGACTTGAGAAGAAGGGGAGAGTTAAAGGCAGAAAGACAAAGCTGAAGGACCATGCTAGAGAAGAGAAAGCTGAGATCAGAGAAGAAGAAAGGCAGCAGAAGAGAAGAAGAAAATCAGAAGATTGAAGAGTACTATAGCAGGTGAGAGTTAAGTCGTCTGATTGTCAGATCAAACGTTTGAGTATTGTTCATTTGTTTGACATTATTGAGTAATTGATATATATGTGCTTTGGATAATAATCAGTGATTTAAATCATTTTGTTCTAGGCATCTTTTTACCTCTAGATACATTGATTTTCATTGAATACTTAATGTGACAGATTAATATTTATTGAATATTTTTATAGTGCTTCATTTTTTGTGCTCATTTACATTTTAATTGAGATTAGCGTGTGAATTCCAATTTGCCTCCTGTGTTCGACTTCGGACTTCATTTCTAGATATTCAAGTTATAAATTTTATTTGTTTAAGAGCTATCTAGGAGACTTTACTACAACGAGACGTATTCTATCTCCTAAAAAGCCTGTTCAACATTTTGGCACTGTTGTCAGGGAGCAACGCACAATTCACCGCTATTCTTGTTCTATTTGATCATATCTAAGCACTAACTTGCCCTTGTTTGTTTCTTGTAATTTTGCGGGGTACATCATGAGACGATCTTTCACGTCAAACAGCCACTCGCAGGGCAGGTAATCTCTTTTCATCCTTAAACCTGCTAATCCTTGGAAGAGAGAAAACGAAACAAAATCAATTAGGAACCACTTTCTTATTTTATTAATAAATCATCATTTAAAAGGCAACTTTTCCTTATTTGCGAAAATTTCATATCTGATTGAAGCTTGGGGCAATTCTGTTTAGAAATCCCTACCTTGATTTCCTGTGCCTACCAGGGATTGTGCGTAATTTCTAATCTTCCTTGGACTACGCATTTCTTATTTGAAGTCCAGGGAGAATAATTGGAGATCAAATTGGACTTGCAATTGGGCTAACTAGGGTTATACTTTAGGGTTTTGAAATGCTAGTTCACATTTGCCTGCATAAGGAGAATTTACCCTCTCGCGTTTGTGTGCTACCCAAGTCTCTGCTTGGAAAGATCTAAGCAAGAAAAACCCTAAAAATTAAGCTTTAATTTCACTTGAACCTTAAAAATTGTGAAGCTAATAATCTGAGAGTCATTCAAGGTGATTTCTAGGTCTTGACCTAGACTTCATTATAACATCTTTAGGGCAGGTCAAGTGAAGTTTACCTACATTGTGGGCTAACCAACCTCTAAATTAGGTCACAAGTCAAATCAACTTTTAATCAAGTGAAATTCAAGGCATAAATTAGGCTAAAATTGGTAGACTGAAGGTCTTAAGTCCATACATTCTGATCTACTTGGAACCGCAATTACAAGGAAGGTTGGGTGGGGGAAACCCTGTAACCCATGGGAACGCTCTACCATTTACAGGTTGTTACGACTCGGTCCCAGATTCTTACAGGACCTGAGATCGACTTGTCTCGACTAATCGCAATACACAGCTGTCCAACGAGAAATAACCCAAAAGCAGAAAATATATTACAACCACACATGCAATGTAACTAAGTAGAAATAATAAAAGGCAGTAAGAGAAATAGAATGATAAGTCTAAAAAATATTACATGCCACAAGCAGAAGAGTACTACAACATACATATCCATCACAATTACAAAAGAGGAAAATATAACATGAACAGAACAATTAATACATACTAAAGTACTCACTACCACAAAAGGGTTCTGGAACAGAAAAGGAACAACACTATGGTTGGGTTCGGCTAGGCTCAGCACCCTTGGCAGCCGGTGGCGCTAGCTGCTCAACTCCTTGACTTGAACATGGTTATACAATCTGTAGTCAGCTAATGCTGAGTAGAGTGGTGGTTAATCCATTTATATGCAATTTAACTTAAAGAAAACAAGAAAGTAACTAATCATTCATTTCCATTTATCTCAAGTTGGTGTTTTTATGTATCGGTTATTCTAATAAGGATCCACAACATTTCTTAATCCTTTTGTTTCCTAAGGGAACGATTTTGATTGCAGTTTGTTCTTCGAAGTAGGATGTACACGTGGTACTCTCCTGGCTGGGAGAGCTCCCGTGGTAGTCCTACGCCCGGTCTACCACCTTGAGGTCACGGTCGCGACGTAGCGGTGATTACAGCACGTGCGATAAGTGCATGAGTAGCTATCCCGCACTGGCATGCGGTTAGTTGTTTCCACTAGTGTGTACGCCCAAATGTACAACACAGAACAGAATAGGGGTCTCGCCCTTAACAGTCTACGCACCCTCGCCCAACTATCCCGATTTGCCTAGCAGGCCTAACAAGAGTCAGTGTAGGGTGGCTAGTCTTAACCTTGGGCCTCATGGGGCGACTGACTTCCCCCTACACTAAAGTAACCAGAGTCGGTGTAGGGGGCCATTCCTAACCTCGGGTCTCAATCCAAGGGCAGCTAGCTACCCCCTACACTAAAGTGATGGTAGCTCTCCTCGGTACTGCGTACACGAGGGTCGGCTCACTTTCGATGCAAAAAGGACAGTTACTTTCCTCGGTACCGTGTACTCGAGGGCCAGCTTACTTACCTCCTACATACAATCTTTGTTCCATACATGCGAGTTCCTTTCTAGTTCCCTGTAGGGTTCGTACATTGAGTTTCTCATTTACACATCCAATTCGTTAAATACATAACAAGAAGCTCAAGACTTCACAATCGATTATTCAGTACACCGCAGATATTTTCATTTATGTCGTGGTTCATTAAATGTGGTACAGGTAGCTCATGATTTACTACTTTCTCTAAGTATCACAGCAATTTAATCATTCAATACATGCACATTCATCTCTTTTCATCCCTAGTGTTCATTTTACAACCTAGGGTTCAAGCGAATATTTCTAAAGTAGCATGCATTCATCTTTTTCAGCCCCAGGGTTCATATCACAACTTAGGGTTCAATCAAATATTTCTAAAGCATGCAATTTAATTATTAATTTTAGGATTAAAGAGAGAACCACTCTACTGGGATACACTGGTGGAATGAGGGCTCGAATCGCAAATCCCGTTCTCCGTGGGCCCCGTATACTGTACTGCTTAGAGAACTATACAATTGACCAACCACATCAGACGAGTTCAAAACGGTATACGAGTGACACTAATGCATAGAGAAACTCGAACGGAAACTAACGGTACTTTGCGCAAAATCGACTCTCTTTGGACCCTAAGCGGACAAAAAACGTGCACTCTGACTAAAATCGTACGTTTGGGACTAGACCTAGACGTCTTAAACGACCTCAGAATCTCACCTTGTTTTCCTGTGGCTTCCTCAGATGTTTGAACCCCTTCGTAACCGTCTGAGGGGGATCCCAGACGTCTGGTATTCCGTCCGGTCGTCTGGGAGTGCAGTCAGACGTCTGGAACCGTCTCCAAACGTCCTAAAGTACCTTGAAGGGCACGCCACACGCCTTTCCCACGTCCTGTACCTACGCATGCACGTAGCTTAAAAATCATGACTCGTAAAAGCACAAGTATGTGCATGTAGGTGTGTATGCAGGACATACCTTGGCACTCTACGTGCTGCCAGACGTCCGGCACTAGCCCCAGACATCTTGAGGATCCTTCAGACGTCTGGATGGAGTTCCAGATGTCTGATATTGCGGAAAATAGTTCCACAATACCCTCCTACAAGCTTTCTCCTTGCGTTCTCTGCTCACAGAGGCTGCAGCAGCACCTCTCGCGGCTACAGGTGGTTGCGGAGCTCTTATCCACGAGCTCCCTTGGCCGCAACTCCGGCCGTACACCCGGCTCCTCCCCTTGCTCTCTCTCCTGAGCTCCCCCCAAGCTCCTCCGAGCTCTCGACCGACTCCTCTCCTATGCTCTCCCTTTCCTTCGCCCACACTCTCCTTCTCTTCATCTCTCTGTCTTGAGCTCCCCTCCCCCACTCGTGACCGGAATGGGGTGGGGAAGGGGAAGAGGTCACTGGTTGGTGGTGGAGGATGAAGGTGGAGGTGGTGGTGGTGTGGAGAGGTGGAGATGGTGAGGATGGTGGGGGGTTAAATAGGGAGTGGGTGAGGGTTGTGTGCGTGGGTGGGTGTGTTGTGTGGGAAGAGAGAGAGAAAAATTGTGAGATTTCCCCTCGTGAAATCTTCCTTTTCCCGCAAGACCCACACACTGAAACCCAGGGGGTTTAAAATTAAGCTCATGCCCCTATCTTTTCGAAAAACTATGAATGACCATTTGGAAGGGTCATTTCAGGGGTCTTTGCTGGGCTCTCCCTTCGTGGCTGCCCAGGTATTTCTCGGGTGTGAGGATTTCTAATTCAGAGGTATCATCCGCATCGAAATTGCCTTCGTCATTCAAAATCTTTGGGTGCATTGATTGGGTCCAAATAACATCCAGTCCCTCATCTTTTCTATAGAGCACATACATAGGAAGGTCCTTAGGTTTTTAACCTAAGGAACCTGATTAGATCTTCTTGGGAATCTCTTTTCAGATGTGATTAACTTCAATCTAACTTGAGTTTGATTCTACATCTTGATTCCACCACCTGATTTGAAAATGCAACCTAGCGATCTAGGAAGACTATTTGGGAAACCTGAGCCCAAATTAGCATGAAAGAAAAGATGATTGAGGATGCTTATGGCAATACGAGGAATATTGTAAAAGGGACATTCAGGATAAATTTAAGAAATCAATGGAACACATTTTGAACTGTATGGAGATAAATATGGATACAACTAAACCATAATTCAACTCGGGATGATCTCCTAGTAGGACATAATGAATTGGTCAAATTACACAACAACGATTGTCTGCAATGTTGGTCAAATCCTTTATTTCCAGAAGCCCTCCAGAAATTTTTGGAAATACAGGGAGAATTGATGAATAGGTTATATCGATCCATTGATAAAAAATGCGCGTCAAAAATTAATAAAACATCTTGGAGTGATTCTAGTGATCAACATGATTCCACAAATCCAGGGTTTGATGATCAAAGTTGTTGTGGACCCCCAACCCAAATGAATTCAGATTCAAATTTCATAACAATTGACATTCTTGATCTTGAGATGGGTTGGGAGGATCCAATTACAGGTGTTCTCGATTCTAAAGCGGCCCTAGGAAACCAGGAAGCTGGTCCATCAAGCTTAGATTTTCCCGACACCTGTGATGATGAGCTTAAAACAGAACTTCCTGAGAATGTAAATCTCGAGCCTTATCCTGTTAAGGTGATTCTCGAGAATGATTCTGACATCCTTGTAGAGCTCAGCCTAGATCCTAGTGACCTAATGCCTACCTTTAACCTAGAATCTAGATCAGAGCCTAATTGGGATGAGTATGAGGCCCCTTGTGATGAAATGCATATTTCGAATTTGAAATACTACTCAGGGCCTGTATTTGATGAATACACCTCTCCAACCTCCTTAGAGACACTAATTGATTTCTTAGAAGTCACACCAAGTTATGATACAGAAATCGAGGAGTTGGAAGAGTTGGGAATCGATTAGGTCTACCCTAAATGCCAAGAACTCGAGCCTATGCCTAATAAGGATGCCTTTTTAAGCTCGGAATACGAAAATAGGTTAGATCCAAGTCAGGTTGTTGCTTCTACACATCTTGATCCTTTCTGTGGTGGAGCCTCTGATCTAGAATCGAATTAAGAACACGATCTTCGCAAGTTGTCTGATGATTTTGAATCCTACTGTGATTTCAGACAACCTTTGTTTCCTGACGACTATGAACCAGTTTACAACCTCAGCATTCATGATCTGCTCTTCAACTCTGACTCTGAGGTCCCTGATCCCGAAATCATTGATTCAAAATCAGGTTCCATTGAGATGGAATCATTCCTTTTTTATCTTCAGGAATCAGAAACAGTAAGTGTCGAGTGTGTCTGCAATCCAGAGTTCAAATCTTTTCTTGACTCAGATTTTGATGATCCTATAAGCACTCTTCAGGCATTTACCTTCAATTTTGATGACTATTATGAGAACTCTCTAGATAAACCTACTTTTGAATCTTTTCTAGAGGAGCCTTCAACTCACATAGTCTCCGAAGAAGCCACATCTTCAAATCCACATACAAAACTTTCTCAGATCCAATCTCAACCTTAACCCGCAATCGAAATCAATTTCTATTCTGATTCTCCTCTCGATGATCTGGTCGCACATGATTCTTTTCCATCTTTTGATTGGGATTTAGACATCGATCAGACTACAAATCACGTCCCATCCTTCTCTGATCACTATTGTAGGATTCCTACATCCTCCACTGATTCATTTGAGGATCCCTACTCTGATCAAGCTGATCAGATTCAGCCAAACCCACATTTCTCACTGCCACATCCTTTTGAGCCTCACAGCATCTGGTGGGCACCACATCTAGTAATCCGCATCCATCAACCCACCATATTGATTGGGTTTGGGCTGCATCATCAACTTGTTGATCTAAACAAGCATCTGGTTGGACCAATCTGACTTTTGATCAAGGTGCTTGTTCTACAAAATTCATCTGATTTGACCACTCCTCCATTGACTACTCTCTTGCTTGGCTGAAGGTATTGAATTTAGCACTTAACGGGAGGTAACTCGTCATTCCAAAAACTCGAGACCCTTATGATCATCTTTTGAGCTTCATGACTATTGTACTTCTAAGTTTAGAGTTAGAATAGCCAACTCCACTTTAGTATTCGTACCAGAGCTTGAAATCATACGCAATAGTCACCTCGACCCATTCACCCACCCTTTTGACCTCGTTCTAACCCGTGAACCAAGACGATTTTATACCCTCCGATTTACAATGTGGACATTGCAAAACTTAGGCATGGGGGGTGTTAAAGTGCAAACACATAAAAATTTATGTTTCTGAAGGGTTCTCACAAAAAAATTACTCATTCAAAAAATAAAGCAAATTAAAAAATTAAAAAAAGAACAAAAAAATGGGAAAAGGGCTGGAAATTTTGTGAGATTAATTGCATATCATTTTTCAGGAGGAATAGAGGTGATTTGAATGCCAAAAAGGAGCAACAATTTGAAACAAAAAAGGGATAATTGTTAGTAAATAATTATAGAATCTACTTAATTTCTAGACCTAATCAAAAGAAAGAAATTAGGTCTTGAAAGAATAAAGAGATAAAGATATTAGTATGAGTGCTGATCCTAGGCCTTTTGGACTTGTTTTCGGGCTTAAAAATTCAGGTATCCGTTAAGAGCTGGACAATCTTCAAGAGGTTGAGGAAAATACGAAGCTTATGTATTAGGTCTAAGGCTTAGGGATTATTCAATTTTGTTAACTGACCTTTTGTTTGCGGGACTTGGTAACCTTAGCACCCTAATCCACACACAAGTTTGGTTCAGTGTGCTTAATCAATCAAAATCACGCAAAAGTGTTTACTCTGTTCTGAAAAAGCTACCTAGATTAGGAGCGGCTTGAAGGCACAAGTTGATTTGGATGAGTTCTCGACACGAAGAGGTGGGAAATTCCACTTGAAAATGCGCAATAACATACCGTCTCCTCGATGCTTGTCTCCTAGGATATCTAAATATCCTACTAGGGATATGTAAGTATCTTGTGTTGGTTTAGGTGCCATAGGCAGGATTATCCCGAAATGTTGATTGGCAGGGCCTGAATTTAGTTATAGAACGCCATGGGAGACACTATCTCGAAGTGTCAAAAGTCAGGATTCTAGGGGTTGCCATGAGTGGTGCTATCGTGAAGCATCGATTGCCAGGGACCTTGCGGGGATTGATGGAGGGGACTAGGAATTTGATATAGTCCGTGTTCTTAAGCTAATCCGAAGCTAGAAATACAGAAAAGAAAAAGAGAGAAAACTCTCCAAGAATGCAAAAATTTTTCTATCCCTCTTACAAAAATGTGCTACAAATTGAACCTAGACTAACCATGTTACAAGCACGGGTGCTTTAACCGTTGGGTCCAACGAGCCTTAGGATAGTTTCTGTGGGCCTTAAAAACCTTCGTGGCAGACTGAGGCTAAAGCTGGTCATGTTTGGATATTGGTTGGTACTTGAGTACCTCTAGGCCTATTATTAGCATTTTGACCTGATTTTTAAAAAGAAGAAAGAATCATGACTTTGAGCATCATGGTTTGGAATTCAAGTTCTTTTCAAAAGATTTTGCTAAGGGACTAGTAAAAGTTAGGCATGGGCATATGTTGAAAACGTCATTATCTACCATATCTAGCTTTAATTAGTCATAATCTACAGATAAATGCTCCTACATAACTGTCAAAGAGCCGTAATTCACTGCACATCCATTTTTGAGAGATAAACGTGAAAACATGGGTAAAATTATAATTTTAACAGAATATCCTAAGTGGAGAGCAATCAAGAGGTTTTTTAGGGATTAATTAAAGCTCAAATAATCATAAATGTCTAATAAGTGGGTTCATGCATACAAAAACGGATTTTCACGTATTTCAAGAATTAATGGATATTTAAAACCCTAAAAACTGACCTGCTTAATTAACTGAAGTTCCGGTTAGGATACAATTCACTTAAACTTTCTAAAAATCATAGAAAAATATTCCCCAAGCTTTGGTACCTTTGATTTGACCATTGAACCCGATTTGACATAAAACAGAGTCTCAGATAAATAATTACCCTAATTTGGGTTTTTGCATAATATACCTAGGAAAATTTGGTCTAAACCTAAATTGGATTTCTCCATCCAATTTTGTGGGTCCATATTAGGTTTGTACTAAAATTTGGGCCCAATCAGAGATCATCTTGACTAAGTTTGCATTTTGGTCTAGTTTAACTCTTTTCTCTCACACACATGCCCTTAACTTTCGAATTCTTTGCAAGGACCCCCCAACTTCATCTTCTTTGCAAAAAGAACCCACCAAGAGCCGACCTTCAATCAGGGTTTTCTCCCTGATTTCATGGAGAAACTCTTCCAAAATTGGAATGGGGACTCCTGAGGCGATCCCCTTCCATTTAAGCTCTTCCATGACTTGCCTAAATCGTCCAAGAGTTCATGTGAACTCTTGGAAATTCCTAAACCTAAGTCCCTTATTTTCGAGCTTTCAAGCTTGTTTCTAAACTTGAAGCTCGACCCTATGGCGTATAAAAGGACCCACATTGCAAGCCTTACATCCTTAGCTTGGTTTGGACCAGTTCTACACCTTCTTCTCCTCGCTCCGACCAATCCCTCCGCAAACTACGGTGAGCTTGTTGTCTACATTCTTCGCCGGCTGTCACAAACCATAGCCGGCCGGTTTACCTTCCTCAAGTTCCTCTACTGCTCGAAATACCAGCGAGGGTCTTCTTCCACATCTTCCTCACTGTTTCTCCCTCATCGGAGGTTTCACCTTCCACAGTGTTGACCATACCACAACCGGCACCATCTTATCCCCTTCGTCCAATTAGATTAGGTAGTTAGGTTAGTTAAATCTTTAGGTTAATTTCTACCACTCAAAATGAAAAAATACCCGTCGACCTCCACGAACGCCACCTTCGTCCTTACTTTCGGCCACCCCTCCGGCGTGTCCGCCCTACCTCCACAAGCCACCAAACAACTCGCCGACACTCCTAAAAGCTTCGCCATCCATCCACTATCAAAAGCCCTCTCCTATTTCATCCTCTCGACCACTCAAACCCCTTGTCGCTCAACCCACCTTTGCATGCCATTCTCTGTCATTGCCAGACCTCCATGACGCTTCTCGCCCCACGCCAAGACCATCACCACATTCGCTGTGCCCTGGCAAACCTTCCGAGGTGTTTTGACGCAACCGAAAGGCCATATTCTCTATTTTATGTTCCTGGTCGGAACTTTACCGTCGCGTCATCATCTCCGGCTTGTTCTTCATTTTGCGGGGATACCGTCCTAGACTTGCATTTCAATTCTATTCTCTCCAATTCGAACTTAGACCTACTCAATGTGATGATAAAGATCATTTTTTGAATTTTCTTTTTTTCTTTCCCATACGAAACAACCGAAAAAAGATGAGTGAGGAGAAATTTATTGCAATTTTTTGTATCGCTAATTTTCTTTCTTTTTTCCCATGTCAATAACTAGAATTACAGGGCATCCGGGAAAAAATGATTCATTTCTATCAATATACCTGCTAAAGACCCAAACCATATTTCACCCTGCAGCCCTGTTCTTCACCAAGGACCCCTCCAGGCTGTGCGGGTGACCTCCAGGAACTCTCCCAGGTCCTCAATTAAAGGCCTTGGTCGTGACTTCAACGCCAATTCGACGAGCCTTCTGCAGCAGCGCACGCGAAAGGAGGGACATTAGTCCCACCTCGCAAACACAGGAGCGTGTAGAGGCGCATAAGTTGATTTTGTCTCTATGGCGTATCACCTCGAATACATGGGATGAGGTCCCTTACACCCGCACATGACCCGACTCGACTAGCTTCTCACTTCTCGGCTACGACACCCACGCGCGCAGCCTTGGACCCGGTTACGCATACTTGAATACTTGATTAAATTGGATATCAGAGAAAGAGGAGAGGAGGAGAAAGAGAGAGGGCGGGGGAGGGGTGGGTTTTGCTCTCTTAAAACTTACCCAGTCCAACACTTAGCCGTGAGAGCTTGAAGGGAGAAGAGTTAAAGGTAGAAGACTTGAGAAGAAGAGGAGGTGAGTTAAAGGCAGAAAGACAAGGCCGAATGACCATGCTATGGAGGAGAAAGCTGAGATTAGAGAAGAAGAAAGGCAGCAGAAGAGAAGAAGAAAATCAGAAGACTGAAGAGTACTGTAGCAGGCGATAATTAAGTCTTCTGATTGTCAGATCAGTCGTCTGAGTACTATTCATTTATTTGACATTATTGGGTAATTGATCTATATGTGCTTAGGATAATAATTGGTGATCTAAATCACCATTATTTTGTTCTAGGTATCTTTTTGTCTCTAGATACATTGATTTTCATTGAATACTTAATGTAACAGATTAATATTCATTGAATTTCTTTATAGTGCTTCATTTATTGTAGTCATTTATACTTTACTTGAGATTAGTGTGTGAATCCCAATTTGCTTTGTATGTTCGACCTCGGACTTCATTTCTAGATATTTGAGTTATAAATTTTATTTGTTGAAGAGCTTTTTAGGAGAATTTACTACAACGAGACATATTTTATCTCCTGAAAATCCTATTCAACAGTTCCAATAATGGAATTACTCTTAGGAGCGGGTACCATGTCTCATACATTGTTCCTTGTAAATTGAAGTAGCTTCCCCTACATAGCTACAACTCAAGATTCATCTTTTAATGCCTCAATAACTTTCTTGGGTTCAAGTTGAGAAACAAAAGCACTAAGGACAAAATCAGCTCTAAAATGTGATTTGGTTTTTACCCCTTATTCAATATCACCTATAATTTGATCTTGAAGGTGATCCTTGTGGTGTACCCATTCTTTTGGAAGATCATGTACATTTCGTGTGTCTTGCATTTTTGATAAATAGATGAAGGGGGTATCGTCATCATCAGACTCTAGATGATTTGATTTTGGTTCTCCTAAAGTTGTTTCACCAAATGAAACATGCAGGGATTCTTCTATAACAAAAGTTATTTTATTACAGACTCGATAAGCTTTGCTTCTTGTTGAATAGCTAATAAAGATGCCTTCATCACCTTTACCATCAAATTTATCAAGTCAATCTCAAGTGTTTAATAAATATCATCGATTTCCAAACATCCTAAAATATGAGATCCTAGAAGACTTCTCATAATATAGCTCATATGAAGTTTTCTAAATAATAGGCCTTAAAAGAGTTATATTAAGAACATAACATGCCTTATTAATGGCTTCAACCCAGAAATATTTTTGAAACCCAAACTTCAAGAGCAAAGTTCGGGTACATTCTTCTAGAGTGCGATTCTTGTGTTCTAAAACACCATTTTGAGATGGTGTCTGAGGAAATGAAAATTCATGGGATATGCCAGAATTGACACAAAAGCTTGAAAATTTTTCATTTCCAAATTGACCCCTATGATTAGTCCTAAGTCTAAGAATTGAAGATGATTTTTTCTTTTGAAGTCTTCGAGCATAAGTTAGAAAGTCAAATGCGTCATCTTTATGTTTCAGGAAGATGACCCAAGTGAACCTTGAGAAGTCATTAACAATAACTAGGCAAAATTTTGATCCATTTAGGCTCTCAAATCGTGTTGGGCCAAATAGATCAAGGTGTAACAACTCTAAAGGATGTATAGTTGGAATTCAGTCGTTTGGTTTAAATGAAGCCTTGTGTATTTTTCTGAGTTCACAGGATTTGGACAATGCATCTTTTTTATAGGTTAGTTTAGGTAGGCCCTTTACTAACTCACTTTTGGCTAGCTTATTTAAATATTTGTGATTTATGTGACCTAGCCTATGGTGCCATAAATCCACCTCAACATGTGTGGCAAAGTGATATTTCCCAAATTTCTCTTGTGAAAAATGAAGTGCATAAATATTTTCATATCTAAAACCTTCAATTAGAATTATATTAGTTCCTTCTTTTAGTATTTTAAATCCAGTTTTTGTAAACAAACATCACAACCATTATCACATATTTGGCTAACACTAAACAGGTTATGTTTTAAATTCTCTACTAAAAGTACATTTTGTACCAGCAAAGATGAATTGCCTATTGTACCTTCACTAATAACGTGACAACGTTTGTTGTCGCCCAATTTGACGTGTCCATCTTGAATTCTCATCAATTTGATAACGAGGTCGAAGTGTTTCGTTATGTGCTTAGAACACCCATTATCTAGGATCCACTTGTCTTTCTTGACCTGCAAAATAATTTAATAAATCTGATTTAGGTACCCTTTATTTTTTGGTCCTTGATGGTTAATTCCTTTCAAATCCTTAGATTTATAGCTCACTTTTGTGTTGGATCTCTAATTCTTGGGATTCTTGACCTTTTGGTAAATCCATGGATGCCTAGGTGCATGTAATTTATTTTGTGTGTTCTTTTTACCATGAAATTTTACTTTTAATGCATTACAAAATTCAGTATTCATTCTACTAGTTGTTTTAAGATTGTTTAAAGTTCCCTCAAAATGTTTATAAATATCCTCTAATTCTACTATCTTTGCATGCAGCTGTGAATTAGTGTCTTTTGCTATATCTTTGTGTATATACAATACACACACTGTTATCAGAGCAAGATCAAGGTTTATAAATGATGCGTCGTAGTATAGGTCAAAATCGCTTGAAAACATATAATATTTATTACTCGAATATCAGAAATGAGGTCCGAGATCGGACATAGGGAGCAATTGGAAAAAATACTTCTTAAGATTATAATTCAACACAAATATATAATCAATAGAATTCCAAGCAAATATAAATGAAAGTAAATGTCAAATAACGTAAAAAGAACGGATTAAAATAGTGATTTGAATCATCAATTACCCCTCACAATTTATGTCAAATAACTCAATAATACTAAGCAAATAAATTCCACATAATATAAGTGCACAGTGCACTTCAAATGATGCTCAGACGTCTGTTTAGCCGATCAGACGGCTTAAATCACTCGCTGCTACAGTGCCAGGAGGGCACCCTTCCTCTTCAGCTCCTTCACTGGTTTCTCTCTTCCTATTCTCTGTCTGTTGCTTTTTCTTCTTTCCTTCTTCGGCTTTTGTGCCTTCTCTCTTCTTCTCTTTTGGCTTCCTCTCCTGCTTTCTCTTCACATACAAGGGGGAGGTTTCTTAAACGGCTAAGTGTCGACCGTTGGACCTGAGAGCAAAGGCCCCTGCCCCCACGCACTTTCCTCTCCTCCTCTCTCTGGGATCCGCCCTCTCAGGGCCTCGGGTTATCGGCTTTTCGGGTAGAGCGCACCTGGGACCAGGGTTGCTGGTTGTGAGTGGCAGCCTAGGAGTGCTTAGGTTAGGTGGGTATATGGATCGGCTAGACCCGCGTGTAAGGTGTCGCGGCTGAGGCTCGTGAGTGGCGCGTGCGGGGACCTCACCCCCTGTGCATGCTGAGGTGATAAGCCTATGCAACCGAATCACTTTATGCAGGTGCAGGTGCTCGTTAGCTTCCGAGGTGGGACTATCCAACCTCCCTTCCTCTGCGTGCACTGGTAGCTGCTGCTTCGTGCGATTGCAGTCAATGGCCCAGTCAAAGCACCCAATTGGTTCTTGGGTCGTGATCTAGGAGACGCTTCGTTGCGCCTGGGACTTCGCCTGGGGTCTGCAGATGCTGGAGCAAGGCTTCAAGCTTTGCTCGAAGCTTTGTCAATGGCGACGGAGGACCTGCTACCTGAAAGTTAGAATACGGCCTCTCGGCCTTGTTAAATAGGTTCAGGAGCTTCGTAGGGATGCGGTGAGGGTGTGGGTGGCGGTGGCGAGCTGCGAGGATGGTTGTTGGTGGCTGGCGAAAGCGGAGATGAAGGTTCGGAGGTGGGTTGTTCGGTGTAGTGGATGGGGGCGTAATAGGTTGAAATAGGATGGGGGTTTTGTGGAGGGTGGTGTGGCGAAGGTTGTGAGGTGGTCGACGAGGCGTTTGGAGTAGTGGAATGAGCGGGAAGCCTCGCCGGAGTGATGGCCAGAGTGGAGGAAGATGATGGTGTTTGGTAGTGTTTAGGGTCGAAATAGGGATTAGAAGAGGGAAATTTAATCTAAAAGTGAAGAGGAATTAATCTAACCTATGATAATCAAACGAAAGGGGAGAATTTTCCTTATCGGGGGTACGTCGGCTCTGGAGAAGACGAAGGCTCTTGTGAGTGGGAGACAATGACGAAGACGTGGATTGGAGCGGCCGTAGGTGTTGCGATGTGCGGAGGAAGAAGAGGACGGTAGATCTGTTGCCGATATTGTGAACAAATGAGGAATGGAGTCGGAGGAGGTCGTCGGACGTTGTGGAGCTTCTTGGCCGGAGAGGAGGGAGGAAGGAGGGGTATTCCAGGTCGAGAACGAGCATGGGATCTTCGGTTTGATCTAGGGGTCTTTTTATAGGCCTCTGGGTGGCGTTTTAGGCTTGGGAAGCTTGCTTCAGGTTCCAAAGCTTGGAAAGCTCACCGGAGAAAGAAATCCCAAGATACCCTAATCTCTCATGTGTTCGCATGAGAGATGGGGAAGGTTTGAGAGTTTGGGAATTTGCTCAAAAGGAAGGGATTTCCTTGACGAACTTCACTTTCAAATCTGAGAGGGATTTGTCAAGGCATCAAGGTGAACTTGCCAAATTTAGGTCGCTAGAGTTTGTAGGAATAAGATTTTTGGCGGAAGGGACCTATTTGATGAAAACGGTGATAAAGATAGGGCATCTTTTTCAAGATTTTGAAAGTTAAGGGATATATGTGGTTAGACAGGACTAAATTGTAAACTAATTTAAGATAGTCTCAGATTGGACTCAAATTTTGGTACAAACCTAATTTGGACCTAAGGAATCCAATGGTGAAGTTGGATTTTGGTTTTGACCTAGTTTGCCTGGGTAATTTATGCAAAAACCTAAATTAGGGCAAATGTTTGTTTGGGCCTTTGTTTTGGGTTAAGGCAGGTTCTGATGGTCAAATTGATGGTATCAAATCCTAGAGAATATTTTTCTATGAATTTTAGAGGGTTTACGTGAATTTTATCCGGACCAGAATCTCAGTTAATTAAGCGGATCTGTTTTTAGGGTTTTAGAAGTCATTTAATTCTCAAAACTCGCGAAAACCCTTTTCTGTTTGTATTAACCCACTTGTTGGATATTTAAGACCATTTGACTGTTAATTATTGCTTGGAAAAATCCGTGATTGTTCTGTATTCATGATATGATGGTAAAATTACAGTTTTAACCTTGTTTTCTTGTATTTACCTCATAATGGATTTGCGGTGAATTAGGGCTCTCTTGTAATTATGTAGGAGCATTTATTTCTTGATAATGACTAAATTGAGCTAGTTACGGCTCATGATGGTGTTCCCATCATTCTCCCATGCCTAGTTTTTGCTAGTCCCTTAGCAAAATCTCATGGAATTAACTCAAATTCTAGACCATATGCCTTTTTATGCTCAGATTTCTGTTGTGTGCTTTCTTTTGTAGATTAGGTCAGAATGCCAATAGTAGGCCTAGAGGTACTCAAGTATTAACTAAGATCTGGACTTGACCAGCTCTAGCCTCAGTTCGTCGCGAAGGTTTCTATGGCCTACATGAACTAACCTAAGGTTCATTGAACTTCGCGATTAAAGCACCCGTGCTTGTAACATGTTTAACCCGTGCTTGTAACATGTTAATGAATACTTGAATTTCTAAGCCTAAAATCACAGCCCAAGAGGCCTAAGATCAATGTTCATATTAATCTCTTTTGTCCTTTAGCACTTTTGTCTTTTTATTTATTTCTTTTGATTTGGTCTATAACTAAGTAGATTCCTTAATCTTTTACTAATTATTATATATATTTTTTTCAAATTGTGCTCCTTTTTGACATTTATATTGCCTCCTCTTTTTCTTCTTAAGAATGATGCAATTTTCAAAATTTCCACCGTTCTCCATTTTTTTATTCTTTTTCAATTTTCTATATTTTTGGTTTTTTGGAATATGTTTTTTTTTGGGAGAACCCTTCCGAACTTTGATTTTTTGTCTGTTTGCACTTTACCACCCCTAATGCCTAAGTTTTGTAATGTCCTCATTGTAAACGGATGGTGTGAAACAGCTATGGTTTAGGGTTTAGAACAAGATTATCGAGTGGGCGAACGAGTTGGGATAACTGTTGCGGACGATTTCAAGCCTTGGTACAAGTACCGGAGGTGGGATTAACTGTTCTGAAACTGAACTCAGAGTGCGATAGATGTGAAGTACATTAAAGATAATCAGAAGGATCTCAGGTTTTTCGAATGACGGGTTGCCTCCCGTTAAGTGTTAAATTCAATGCTTTCAACCGAGCGGAAAATGGTATAGTGGAGTGGTCAAATAAAATGAGTTTTGTAAAACAAGCACCTTGATCAATAGCCTGGTTGGTCCAACCAGGTGCTTGTTCTAATTAGCAGACTGATGATGCAGCCGAAACCCAATCAGTCTAGCAGGTTGATAGATGTGGATCAGGAGATGTGGTGCTCACCAGATACTGTGGAGCTCAAAAGGATGTGGAAGTGTATAGTTAAGGTTTGGCTGAGTTGGATCAGCCTGATCAGAGTAGGGATCCTTAAATGAACAAGAATTAGTGGAGGATGTAGGAACCCTACGAAAATGATCAGAGAAGGATGGGTTGTGATTTGTAGCCTGATCGATGTCCGAAACCCGATTGGAATGTGGAGGAGAATCATCTGCAATCGGCTCATTGAGAGGAGAATCAGAGTAGAAATTGAGTCCGGTTGCGGGTCGGGGTTGAGAACAGGTTTGGGAAAGTTCATGTGTAGAAGAGGTGTTTGTTTTCAAATCATTGACCTCAGCGTCAGAATCAAAAGATAGGTCGTAGTTGCTGAGGTTGTAAATTGGCTTGTAGTCATTAGGAAACAATAGTTCTTCGAAATTAGAGTAAGATTTGAAATTGTCGGAGAAGTTGCAAGAATCATGTTCTGAATCTGATTCGGGATAAGAGATTCCACAACAGAATAAATCAAGATGTGGACAATGAGCAACTTGACTTGGGTCTAACCTATTTTCAGATTCCAAGCTTACAAAGATGTCCATATTAGGTTTGGGCTTGGGTTCTTGCTTGTAGGGAAGACCCAATCAAAACCCAACTCTTCTAACTTCTCAGTTTCTGTATCATTGATTGGCGTGACTTCCGAAAAATCAATCTATATCTCTGAGGAGGTTGAAGAGGTGTACTCATCACATACAGGCCCAAAATCGTAGTCCGAATTCGAACTTTGATTTGTTTTGCACGGGGCCTCATAATCATTCCAAGAAAGCTTAGATCCATATTCTAGGTTAAGGGTGTAGGTTGGATGACTAGAATCTAAGTTGGGCTCTACAGGGATGCCAGAAGTGTTCTCGAGAATCACCTTATCAGAATAAGGGACGGAATTTACACCCTCGAGAGGTTCTGATTCAATCTTATTATCATAGGAGTCTAGGAAATCTAAGCTTGGCCAACTAGGGTTTTGTATCTTTAGGGCTGGCTCGAAATCGTGATCTCGTGCAATTGGATCCTCCCAACCCTCATGAAGATCAGGAATGTTAATTGCTATGAAATTTGAATATGAATTTATTTGGCCTGGGGATCCACAATTGTCATCATTGAACCCAGGATTTGGGAATTTGTGCTGATCACTGGTCTCACTCCAAGATGTTTTGTTAGTTTCTAACGAGTATTTTTGATCAATTATTTTATATAACTTATTCAACAATTCTCCCCGTTTTTCTAAAAATTCATCAAATTTTTTTGGAAGTGACGGGTTTGACCAACATTGCAGATAATCATTGTTGTGTAATTTCATCAATTCACTATGTTCTGCTAGTAGGAGATCTTGGGTTGAATCGTATTTCATTTGTGTCTATATTATTTCTACACAGTTCGTGATGATTTCTGTTGTTTTTGCAAATCTTTCCTGAATGTCCCTTGCATAATGTTTTTCATGGTTTCTATAGGCATTCTCAAGTATCTTTTCTTTAAAGCTCATTTGAGATTCAGCTTTCCTAAATAGTTTTCCTAACATGTCAGGCTGCATTTTTGAATCAAAATGGTGGAATCAAGATGTAGAATTAGAACTCAGGTTAAATTTGAAGTTGATTAGATCTGAAAGAGATTCTCTAAGATGATATGTGTATGTGCTTTAAATAGAAGGGATGAGGGATTGGATGTGATATTGACCCAATCTAGGCACCTAAAGATTTTTGGATGACTAAGGCAACTTCGAGGCGGATGATACCTCTGAATTAGAAATCCGCACACTCGACAAATACTTGGGTAGCTAGGAAGGGAGAGCCCTGCAAAGAGTCCTACACGGTAGAGCATCTCCACAGGTTACAGGGTTTCCTCCACCCAACCTTCCTTGTCACTGAGGGTCCAGGTAGATCGGCATGTACGAGCTTATGTCCTTAAGTCTACCAATTTTATGTCCTAATTTGTGCCTTGATTTTCACTTGATTAGAAGTTAATTTTAACTTGTGGCCTAATTTGCAGGTTGGTTGGCTTACAATGTTGGCTAACTTTACCTGACCTGCCCTAAGGACGGCAGAATGAGATCTAGGTCAAGACCTAGAAATCACCTTGATTTGACTCTCAGGTTATTAGGTCCAAGGATTTTAGGGTTCAAGTGAATTAAGAGCCTGATTTGTAGGGTTTTGTTGATTAGCTCTTTTCAACCAAGGGCTTGGGTAGCCCACAAATGCGGGTGAGTTTGTTTCCTTTTGTGCAGGCAAGTGTGAACTAGTACTCCAAAACCCGAAAAATTGAAACCCTAATCGGTTCTACTTCCAAGTCCAATTGATCTTAACTTGTTCACCTTGGGCTTCAAGTAAAAAATGTTTTAGGCCAAAGTGATTTAGAATTTAAGTGTTGTCCCTAATAGGTACAGGAAATTTGGGGTAGGGAATTCTAAATAGAATTACTTCAAACTTCAATTAGATTTGAAAAATACTTTCTCAAATCATGAAACTTGCCTTTTAGATGATGATTACTACTAAGAATAGGGCAAATGATTTCTAATTGATTGTTTCCCTTTTTTTGTCTTCCAAAGATTAGGAGGTTTTTAGGGAAGAGTAGAGAAGTTACCTGCCCTGAAGTGGCTGTTTTGCGCGAAAGATCTCATCGTGAAGTACCTCACAAAATCACAATAAAGCAAATAGAGCAAGTCAGTGCTCAATATAATCAAATAATGCAGAGAATAGTGGTGAATTGTGCGTTGCTCCGCGGCAACGGCACCAAAATGTTATCAGAGGGAGATTGAGGTTTATAGATGCTACGTCGCAGTATAGGTCGAAATTGCTTGAAAATAGATAATATTTATTTCTTGAATATCATAAATGAGGTCCGAGGTCGAACAAAGAAACAATTGGCAAAAATACTTCTCAAGATTGTAATTCAACACAAATATATAATCAATAGAATTCCAAGCAAATATGAATAAAAGTGAATGTCAGATAATGCAAAAAAAAAGGGGTAAAATGGTGATTTAAATCACTAATTGCCCCTCGCAATTTATATCAAATAGCTCAATAGTACTAAGCAAATAAATTTCATGTAATAGAAGTGCACAGTACACTTCAAATGATGCTCAGATGTCTGTTTAGTCGATCAGACAGCTTAAATCACTCACTGCTACAGCGCCAAGAGGGACCCTTCCTCTTCAGCTCCTTTGATTTCTCTCTTCTTCTCTGTCTGTTGCTCCTTCTTCTTTCCTTCTTCCGCGGTTGTGCCTTCTCTCTTCTCTTCTGGCTTCCTCTCTTACTTTCTCTTCACGCACAAGGAGGAGGTTTCTTAAACAACTAAGTGTTGGCCATTGGACCTGAGAGCAAACCCCCCCTTCCCCCACGCGCTTTCCTCTCATCTCTTTGGGATCTGCCCACTTTGGACTTGCGTGTATGGTGTTGCGGGCGAGGCGTGTGAGGGGCGCGTGTAGGGACCTCACCCCCTGTGCTTGCTGAGGTGATAAGCCTATGCGACAAAATCACTTTATGCAGGTGCGGGCGCTCGTCAGCTTTCGAGGTGGGACTATCCCACCTCCCTTCCTCTGCGTGCACCTGCAGCTGCTGCTTCGTGCGATTGCAGTCAAAGCACCAAATTGGTTCTTGGGTCGTGATCCTGGAGATGCTCCGCTGCACCTGGAACTTCGCATGGGGTCTGCAGATGCTGGAGCAAGGCTTCAAGCTTCGCTCGAAGCATCATCAATTGCGATAGACCTGCTACTTGAAAGTCAAAATACGGCCTCTCGGACTTGTTAAATAGGTTCAGGAGCTTTGCAGGGATGCGGCGAGGGTGTGGGTGGCGGTGGCGAGCTGCGAAGGTGGTCATAGGTGGCTGGCGAAAGCAGAGATGAAGGTCAGGAGGTGGGTTGTTCGGTGTAGCGGCTGGGGGCATAATAGGGTGAAATAGGATGGGGGTTTTGAAGAGGGTGGTGTGGCGAAGGTTGTGAGGTGGTCGGCGAGGCGTTTGGAGTAGTGGATTGAGCGGGGAGCCTCATCGGAGTGATGTTCGGAGCGGAGGAAGATGACAGTGTTTGGCGGCGTCGATGGTTGAAACAGGGATAAGAAGAGGGAAATCTAATCTAAAAGTGGAGAGGAATTAATCTAGCCTAAGATAATCAAACGAAAGAGGAGGATTTTCCTTACCGGGGGTACATTGGTTCTAGAGAAGACGAAGGCTTCGGTGAGTGGGAGATGGCGACGAAGGCGTAGATTGGAGCAGTTGTTGGTATTGCGACACGTGGAGGAAGAAGGGGAAGGTAGATCTGTCACTGGTATTGCAAACAGATGAGGAATGGAGTCGGAGGAGGTCGTCGGACGTCGTGGAGCTTCTTGGCCTGAGAGGATGGAGGAAGGAGGGGTATTCCAGGATGAGAACGTGTGTGGGATCTTCGGTTTGATCTAGGGGTCTTTTTATTGACCTTTGGATGCCATTTTGGGCTTGGGAAGCTTGGAAAGCTCGCCAGAGAAAGAAATCTCAAGATACCCTAATCTCATGCATTCACATGAGAGATTGGGAAGGCTTGAGTGCTTGGGAATTGGCTCAAAAGAAAGGGAATTCCTTGACAAACTTCCCTTTCAAATCTGAGAGGGATTCATCAAGGCATCAAGGAAAACTTGCCAAATTTAGGTCGCTGGAGTTTGTAGGAATATGATTCATGGTGGCGGGGACCTATTTGATGAAAACAGTGGTAAAGATAGGGCCTCTTTTTAAGGATTTTGAAAGTTAAGGGCATATGAGTGGTTAGATAGAACAAAATTGCAAACTAGGTCAGGACATGCTCAAATTTGGTCTAAATTTTTGTACAAACCTAATTTGGATTTAAGGAATCCAATGGTGAAGTTGGATTTTGGTTTTAACCTATTTTGACTGGGTAATTTATGCAAAAATTCAAATTAGGGCAAATGTCTATCTAGGACTCTATTTTGGGTCAAGATGGGTTCTGATGATTAAATTGAAGGTACCAAACCCTAGAGAATATTTTTCTATAAATTTTAGAGAGTTTAGGTGAATTTTATCTTAATTAAAACCTCAGTTAATTAAGTGGGTCTATTTTTAGGGTTTTAAAAGTCATTTAATTATCAAAACACACGAAAATCCTTTTTTGTCTGTATTAACCCACTTGTTGGAAATTTAAGTCCATTTGACCCTTAGTTATCCCTGGAAAAATCCGTTGTTCTACATTCATGATATAATGGTAAAATTTCAGTTTTAATCCTCTTTTCTTGTATTTCCCTCAGAATGGATTTGCAGTGAATTATGGCTCTCTGGCGGTTATGTAGGAGCATTCATTCCTTGATAATGACTAAATTGAACTAGTTATGGCTCATGTTGGTGTTCTCATTACACACACACACATATATATGATTTGATTTTTCCTAATTCCTACTCTTTGGAAGGGTTACCACACGGTTCTGTTCCATCTATTTCTTGATTTCCCCGTGAATTGTATGCTTGTAACAATAAGGACAAAATTTTCTCAATTCTAATCGACTTTGTGTATTGTGTTGATTCTTTTGCATAATATATCTAAAAATTCGTGACGATTTTTTTTGATAACTCTATTTCTAAATAAGATTTTTCTATTTTCAAAGTCATATAGTTATTATGTAAAACTTTATTTTCTTTTTTAATTAACCTAGCTTTGTAATACAAGTTTTCATATGCTTGCAATAATTCATTAAATGTAACTTCAAAATCTACCTCATTTTCTGAGCTGTTGTCGTTTGCCATCAAACAGAGATGAGCAACTTCATTATCCTTGGATTCTTCAGAGGAGGATTCCGTGTTGGAATCGCTGTCATCCCAAGTAGCTTTGTGTGCTTTTCTTGAAATCTTCTTCTTCTTACGATCAACTTCTTTATCTTTCTTCTTTTCTTCCTTTTTCTTCTTGATCATTGGACAATCTTTTCGTACGTGTCTCATTTTCTTGCATTCAAAAGAAACTATGCCATTTGAAAATTTATTTACTCTTTTACCTTTCTTTCAGATGAGTCATCGAAATCTCTTGTTAGAAGAGCAAGCTCTTCTTCATCGGAGTCAGAGTCTTCGAGATCTGAGTCTTCCTTTAGAGCTTTGAAAGCAAGCCTTTTCTTCTTGTTTACTGATTTCTCCTCTTTTTTCTTCATATTCTCCAGTTGGACCTCATAGGTCATGAGGCTTCCAATCAGATCATCAAGAGAAAGGATTGAAAGGTCCTTTGCCTCTTGAATCGCCGTTGACTTCGGAGACCAATCACTTCTAAGAGATCTTAAGATATTTCTTACGAGTTGTTTTTCAGTGAACTTCACTCCCAAATTCTTCATGGGGTTGACGATATCCCTAGACCTTGTGTACACCATGATGGTTTCACCTATCTCTATCTTGAAACTCTCATAACTTTCTGTTAGAATAGATATGAGTATTTCTTTTATCTTGTTAGTCCCTATGTAGGTGACTTGCAGCGTGTTCCATATCTCATATGCGGATTTACAAGTCGAGATACAGTTGAACTCCTCCTTTGATAACGCACAATACAGTGCGTTCATCACCTTCGTGTTGCTCACGATCTCTCTTTTGATTCACTATCCACGCTACTCCTTATGGCTCCAGATCAGCGTATCTCTCTTGAATGAGGGTCCATGATTCCTCATCCATTGCCTTGAGGAAGACTTGCATCCTCCTCTTCCAGTACCCATAGTCCGTCCCATCAAAATAGGGAGGACGTGTGGATGATTGTCCTTCGGTGCACTTGGATAATGATGCCATTGCGAGTGAGATTTTCTACTTTTTCTCGCAACCTGCTCTGATACCACCTGTAGGATTTAAAATGTACAAGCACGCTAGAATGGGGGATAAATAGTGTGGTAAACAAAAATTATGCAATAAGGCAAACCACAAAATATAACACCAGATGTATAGTGGTTCCCCTCACTTGGGTACTCCACTACCTAAGTCTCCCGACTTAGGATTTTTAACTCGATTCCCTCAACTCGAAAGGAATCAATTTACTATAAATAGTGGTAATTAACGGGTTACCTCAACCTAATTACAAGATTAGATAACAACTAAAAGATGTAGGTGTAAGCAAGAAACAATTTAGCTTACAACTAAGTTCCTAAGTCTCCAACAAGAATTAGCTTAATAGAAAGTTTATATACCATTCTAGCAAAAAACACTAAAGAAAAAAAGAGTGATTTTATGATGAAGAACGACTTCGTCTGGAAAAACTTGTTGTAAAGAGTGAATCACCTTGAAGAAAAATGCAACAAATCAACAACCATTGCACCTTGAATTGAGAAATATGGAAATTTGAGTAAGGAGATTTTTTATGCTTGTGTTATGTGCAAATGACACACACAAGGTGATTATATAATCTACTAAACACCTTCCCTACGATTACTAGCCATTAGGGGCAAAATGGGAAGATTAGAGAGGATTAATTGCAAAATAGTCGTTTAGATTAGGCACAACGGTTAGTTGGTATCGGTACTAAAGTTTTGGTATCGGTACTGATTCCTCACAGTTATCCAGCAGCCAGCTCAACAAAGCCTGGGTACCGATACTCATCATGGGTGTCGGTACTCAGTGCATACAGTTGAGTACCAACTAAGTCACTAGGTACCGGTACTCATGATAAGTATCGGTACTTGTGATTCACAGATTATGGTCAAGATTCAAACTATGACCTTCATGTACCGGTACTGGTGATTAGTACCGATACTTGTAAGGTCCAGGCACTACCCATGTTTACAATCTGTGAGCACCTGGTATCGGTACTCATGATAAGTATGTGTACTTGTTATTCACAGTTTGGGACTAGGACCCAAACCTGTGCCTAGCAGGTACTGATACTGGTGAACAGTATTGGTATTTGCAACAAGTACCTTGAATAAAATTTATTCATCAATCTTTGGTGCTATTTGAATGCAAATATACGATAAATATGGCAAAGAAATGATATAAGTTTTTCAAACGAATAATAGAATGAGAGTATCATTACTAATTATCTTTATTTTGATTTTAACTCCTAAATCATTTTTCTTGTTAGGAGACATACAAAATCTAAATTACAAGATATAAGAACAATATGAAATCAATCTTCATTCTTCATGTCAAATCATTTGGCCCAAAATCATGCCCAAACACTCACTTGTCCCGGCCATCTCGCGCATAATTACGTGCTCGTTCACGTACAGCCGCGTGCATAGTGCGCAGCCAATGCATGCACACTGCACAGCCCGTGCACGCTCGCTACAATCCGTGTGCTCACATCAACAACCGTCAGATGGACGATGAAAGGTTCAGATCGCATGCGAACATGCGTTGAAGATCGCACCTCCCTTGCTCATACGATTGCGTGTGGAATCACGCGTACACTCATCTCACTCATCCGATGCGTAAGGTTGCACCACGTGGAGCCTTAGCGTCCGCCCGATGGAAATCCAGCCGGCGAATTTTGTCTGCGGCTCGAACTGATGTGTGAACCTTGGGGGCACTCGTCTCGACAAATGCACCACATGCTTGGATTGTCGAGTAGATGGTAGTTGCGACACTCGGTCTCGACCATTGGATGGAGATCCAACTGTTAAGATCATGTGTGGGCCTCTCCTTCAGGTCGTGAGGCGTAAATGAGGAGGTGACGTGGCTAATTTCTAGCCGTTGGATGGGCATCCAATGGCTTTTTCAATGCTGGGCTCAGTGGAGGCTTGGACGATTGCCATGTGTCACATTTTGGGTTGTTGATTATTAGATCAATGGTCAGAACTTCCCAGGCTTGTTGTGGGAGCTACGGAGGTTGGATTAAAGCGATTTTGAGTCCGTTGGATTTTGTTCGTCGATCCAGATCCATCCATACGATTCGATTACTCATTTAAAACCTGTTTTAATATGCACTTGTACACATGGTCATTAAACATTAATTATAAGCAATCCAAATATAAAAATTATACAATATCCATGTATTGCTCACAAACCCACTATAACATGATATTAATGCACATGCACCCTTGAAATTGACTCTAATTGATATAATTATCACTAGCATTTGTAGAGTCATCGATCTTCATCTCCTTTATCTTCCACTCGCCTCCTTTGTTCCTCCCTACCACGTAGAAGAGCCCAACGCAACCTTCGAGTAGCACCTCCATCTAGCCTCGTTCAACCTCCAACCTCGACGCTGACACCATCGACGCCTTCCTTAAGCACCACCCGAACATCCCCACGCTTCATCGCAGCAACACATCACCGCCAGCCTTGGGCCCTCCAATTGGTGACCTTCGGATGCCACTCGTTGTGCCATTACCGCCGTTACGAAGCTCCCTCACCAGTGCACCACCACTGGCAGGCAAGCAACCGGCCGAGCGACCTCACGTGTGCAAGCCATCTCCTAAGCAAAACCCCTATTTTGCTATAGTATAGTAACAATTAGTTTCTACACATTTTTCCATTGCGGAGATCACTATTCACTTATTTAAGTGATGCTATATTGTGGTGATTTTTCATGTGAACACCTACGCTCTTGATTAATTGCTTAGAATGATAATTTGTGTGGGAAATGAGTTTGCATTAGTTAGTATGCGTACCCAATGATATTCTAGGATAGACGAGGCACCATTAATTATTTTAATAGGCTAGTTCCTCCCTGTGGAAACGACCTAACTACTTTCGTGGTTAGATTTCGAATTATTTGATGTTTTGAAAGTCGATTTTCTACTATGAAAGTCATTACAATGACATGACATTTTATGTGCAAAAATTCATCGAAAGCAAAGATTGACTTTTCAAAAACATGCCCAGTTTTTAGGTCCATAATATGAATTGCCTCATTAGGATAGGGGTGAATCACAATGAAAGGGTCAGTCCACTTGGACTTAGCTTGCTCGCAAAGAATTTCAGCTTGGAGTTGAATAACCAGACTTTCTAGTTGGGTGTGAGATTTTCTCCAGATGTGGCGGTCGTGAAAGGCCTTCGTCTTATCCTTATATATCTTCGCATTCTCGTAGGCCTCCCATTGAATCTCATCCAATTCATTGAGCTGGAGTTTCCTTTCATAACCTCCTACATCAAGGTTAAAGTTACACTTCTGTACTGCTCAAAATGCACGGTGCTCTAGCTCGACCTGATGGTGATAAGCTTTTCAATACACTATGCGGTTTGGCAACATTCTTAGTGGGGCCTTGTATGCGGTCCGATATGCCCATAATGCATTGATCAAACGATCGAACCAGTCCTTCCGGTTAGGTCTAACCGTCTTTTGGAGAATGAGCTTAATTTGACGGATAGAAACTTTAGCCTACCCATTGGTTTACGGGTGATAGGTGTTACGTGTGATTTCTGCGCTAAAAGTTGAGTTTGAAACTTGTTATGGTCACGTAAAAATCCGTCCATCGGATAATTTTTTACGGAAACTCAAAATGAGTCCTGGGTCAAACATGAGGAGGCAAACGTTTGATCAAAAATCGAGTAAGAATTATTATCACGAAAGTAGATTAGTTAGTAGAAATTAATTTACTAGCTATTCTACTTAAAGACTAATTAATAGAAGAGAGAGAAAGAATAATACAAATAAAGAGAAATAGGGAGAAAATAAACAAATGATTCGTAACGATAACATCATGTTCATTACATCTAATTGCTACAACTAGAAAGTGGGAAATCTATGCTAGAAAGTGGTAAAAAGAGAAGGGGTTGAGAAGTTATCCTCCTACACGACTTCTTGGAGGATGAGCTGCATTGATGGAGCACTCGAACGAGGGTGGTGAGATGACGGACGAAGGAGGACGAAGTTGAGGACGGAGAACGAAGTAGAGCAACGTCTCAACGGGATCCGCTTCCTGAACGGCGGTGAAAGGTCAATCGTAGGATGCTCCACAAAAGAGGTGTGAAGATGGAAAATTATTTTACTCTTGAGCTAATGGAGCATCTTGGGTATGGGATCAGCTCGTAGAGCTTTGGAGGTGGTGAGAGGAGAAGAGAAGGGATGGTAAAATATGTCGGAGTAGCCCTCTTATAGTTGTAGGAATGGGGGGCATAAAGGTCTTTTTCCAAGCTTAAAATTTAATATGGGGCCTTTAGTGATGATTATGTGCGTCATTAAAGGCAAAAGTTGCTGAAGCTGCTCCTCCATCTCTGTCGTTTGCCTCTAATCCGAGTGCTCACACCACGCCAAGTGGTCGCCTATCAACCTTTAGCCGTTGAGCGTGAGATCACGCCCAATTAAGATCCTTCGTTAGATGTGTGATTGGGCGGCTTAAAATCACACACGACGCATAGTCTTACCACGCGAGCAACGCCCGCGTACGATCGCATGTCATCGCGTGCGTGCACTGCGCTTCCATCCGACGCTCGAGAAGGTGCAACACCTCTGCCTCCGTCATCGCTCATTGCACATCCAACGGCTCAATTATGCTGTGCCTTTAGCGGATCTAATCCGCATGTCGCGATTTGACCCCTCGCTAGCGCGTTGAGAGCGCTCTTGTGCCGAGTTCTTGAAATTCCCGTCCACGCTCTTTAACTGTTCAATGATAATTTAACGGCGGAGATCAACGTTGGATGGCCCTCTAGAAGAGTGAAGGCTAGTTGTGGGCGGCTTGGATGGTCTGGATGGTGCCATGTGGCACTGTCTGGATCGTCCATATTTAGATGCTTGTAGGTGGTGTCATGGACATCGATTTGAATCAATTTTTGCACCGTTGGGTTGCGATCGTCGATTTTAACCGATCTGTGCGGTTGGATTTGTCATCTAAGGTACGGATTTACACCATTTTTTCCCTTGACTTTTGATCTTTCTTGGACTATACTTGATGCTACGAAAATCCGATCGGGGCTATCTCGGAGGAGTTGAACTCCAATTATCGCCCTGATTAGATCGTACGGTTGGATCTTCAATCTGAGGACCCAAAATGATATTACCATATCCCCTCGCCACAAAAAGGGAAATTAACCTAAAATTTGTAAAAACTAATCTAAATGTAGAATGATGCATGTTATTGAATATTTATAATGAATGTTGCTTCTATAGATCTAGGGACATGCATAAATAAGCATTTTAGACCAATTGGATGTGTGCACATTACACCCCATTCCTATCTTTTGCTAGTTCCTAGCAAAATTACATGCCATTTATAAAAGAGTTAGGATCAAATTACTTGTGCAATAGTTATTTATTAACACTAACAAATTTCTACTAAAGACCTGAACTACAAAAACTCAACAACGCCTAGGTGTTTGCCAAAATGTAGATCGCCCAAGCCTTCTCCTTATTCAAATGCAAATACATTTTTTCTTTTTCTTCTTTCCTAATTTTTTTGGATTTTATTTCTTGAGTTTAGAGTTTCGATGCAGCTTTCTACGGCTACTCAACTCACTCAAAACTTGACAGCAATTCTAAGTGCTAAGCATATTTTTATGTAAAGTAATAGACTCATTAATTGGCAATTAGAATGGACTTCAGATTTCTGTGCGCCTAAGTGACCTTGAAAAGAAGTTCTGCCTAAAGATGTATCTATCCAACCAGTAGTTTTCTCCGTACTTTTTATTTTTATGGGGCCAACACAAGAGTGAATCCAGTGTATATCTCCCTGGCTTATTACACTTCCTCACTTCTTCCTAAGTGTTTGGAATTAAACGTGCATTTTTGTGAGCTTGGTTCTGGACAACGGGCCAATGGGTTGTTACCTGTGACAACTTGTTAGTCATACTTGTGTGGTGAAGTGTGACTTATTTCTTTTTTTCTTCTTATTTTCTATTTCTCATATTTTTTCTTTTTGAATATTTTTCTTTTCTTTTTAAGTGGCTTCCCTGATTTGAGATTTACCTAAAGGCTGTGGAAAGAGAATCGTTGTGTGGCTGGGCTCTAGACAACCGGTCAATGAGCTGTTACCACCAACAACTTGCCTGCTATACAACCTTAGAAGGTTCATTAGCTACCTAATTTCCGTTAGAACCACTGAAAAGTGAGTTAATGCAAATAGTGTGTAAATGCTTAGACTATAAGTCCCCTTAAATCAGAGGGTGGGTTAATAAGTCTGTACTTATCACGCCAACTTATTTAACCAATTTGAAATAAATTAACGAATGGCGTGGACTCGAGAATCAAATCAACATTTTAGTGGATACCCAGGTTAATTAAACTCGAAGACTTGAAGGGTCTAAGTGTTCAGGTCCTATTATATCATTTGCTAAAGTCAAAAAAACTCTAATGCCCAAATTCTCTTTTCCTAATTCAATTTATTTTTTCAAAAAATAAATAGAAAATAAAAAGAATCTACGGAGCTAACAAGATGATTCAGAGATGAATATCCACCCTCCAATGCTTATCAAATGCAATGTCCCCATTGTTTTAAATAACATGAAAAAGAACGGTGTAGAGAAGAAAGCACTTGAATTTTGTTATTAACAGGTCAGCTCCGAGATGAAAACAAACTGTATACGTGCTGAATTTAGTGCCTTTAGCAAGGCATACTATATAAACAGAGAAGAAATAAAGAAATCACAACTGCAGGTCAAAATCAAAAGAAAAAGATTCACCTCAGGACTTGCCAGCGGGTGTCCACAAATGTAGGCTCCATGCCACTAAGTCGAGTGTATCTAAGGTTCTGGATAAAAATTACCCAGAACCAGAGACTAGTATGCAAGCGGGGCTGGGCCTACGATTTGTGACAATGCAACTCAAGTTCAAAAAGTTGGACAATGGGAAAATTTGAATCAAAAGGATAATAAATGAATTTGTGATTGGGTTGCACATCCTCAGAATTAAAAATGTCATAAGGGTCCTGGTAAAAAGTTGGTGGTTTTAGGCAAATAGGAACACTTAGACTCAGCCTTCTGTTTCTCCCGGAATTGGCTTCCCAAATTTTCATTTCCCAGCTCCTATCCTCTACAATCAAAGTTTCCAAGACCTCGAAATTGTTATCAATCCTGTATACAATATCCAAGTCCAAAATTTGTGACTCAAACAAAATTGACTTGGGTTTGGTGATCTCAAGAAGATAATCATCTTTATGCTCAACGGGGTGTAATTGAGGAATGGGGCTATGAATTGAATCATTTGTGAAAACAGAATTTGTATCTTCCAAGCTAGCTCCAACAGGATTAATTTCCTCGATCATAGGGCCATCAAATGATTCATCGAATTCCTCAGGCCCAGTTGTCTCATTAAAATCATTTCCCTCAAACTTAGGTGAGACTTCACATAGGGATTTTTCACCTTCAGAATCAAAGAATTCTGGATCCGCATTTATATATGTCTCAAAATCATTAACCATTTCCTAGTCCATGGAGACATACTTTTCCTCGTACCCTGGCTCATGGATCTCGGGTGAAGAAATCAATTCATCCTCAATTGTTACTCGAGACGAACCTGGTCATCTCTGGTCTTGCAAAATGTGTCCCCCTATAAGTGCCTGAGCGGATTTTGACATTAGCTCTTCTAAAGGAGGTTCATCCTAGAAATCAACCCAAGATTGAACTAAAGCAACCATAAATGTCATCTTCAATTTTGATAATTTCCCAATTAAAAACTCACCTGGATCCTTATCCTTAACATCTTAGAGCCAATCCAACAAATACTTGTTAAGATCGTCAATCATGTCAATCAAAGGCTCCAATTTTTTAGTGCAAGGTGTTGGCTGGGTTTCTAAAGATTGAATGGTATTCCTTAATTTAGTCAACACCTTATCTTGGACCTAGTTTACCTAAATCAAATGGTTTGGTTCAGGGTTAGGTGGGTTTGGGTTCAATCTAGGGGAGTCAAGGAATTGAGGTTCTTAGTGCCTTCCTTGATAATAGGTCCTTTCTGATTGTTCCTAAAGGGGTGGTGACCCATATGCAGTGTAAGTTGGGGGAGGGTAAGAGTTGTAATTAGGTTGTCCTTCTTGATTGTAGATCGTATTAGGTTGTTCATAGGAAAGTAGTGATCTATAATCGATGTAGTTTGGAGAAGGATAAAAATCAAGATCATGGTGTCCAGGGTTAGACCCTACACATGGAGGTCCAAACCACAATCAGGACTATCCCAACTAGTAGATGAGTGAGAATAAATCTAGTTAGGATAATAATCATCTTGGAAATTAGTAGTGGTAAGAGGGTAGGAGTGTAAATGCGAGTAGGATGTGGAAGGATCCATGATAAAGCAGGAGAAAGAAAGGTTTCCTGCAGTACAAATAATCAAACCTGTTCTTAAGTAGGATGAGCAAGCTACTTAATGAGTAAGCTACTTGATGAGTTATTTTTAGATGGAGTGGTATGGCCCAAACAACTCAAATAATTGGCCTCGTGCACCACTGAATTAGGCACACAAATGGTTACCTAATCTGATTTCTACTCGATTATGTGTTGATAAGTGTACCAGTTCCAAAGATCGGGTTACCAGTTGAGTATGAAGAATCAAAAGAGGTTGTGTACCTCTGCGGGATTTTTTTTAGATTTTTTTTATAGGCAGAAGGTGAGGTGGGTAGAGTGACAAATAAACAACCAACACTAATCTTAGGGTTTATGTAAGCTTCTAGGTTAATTAGGGTTTGTGTTATTAGGTAATGGAATGAAAACTAGTGGGTGGGAGGTGGGGTATACTTACAGACCTTTCAACTCCACTTTGTTCCAATCTACCGCTTTTGCTCGCCTCGAGAGAGTTCTTGCAATTATGATAAGAATGGAGACAAGTGAGGCAAACGATAAGTTAGGCGAGAAACACGGGAAATCAAAGAGTGTTGCCTCCCCGACAACAGTGCCAAAATGTTGGACGGGATTTCTACGCTAAACGTTTTGAGTTTGAAACTTGTAGTCGCATAAAATCCATCAATCAGATAATATTTTACCAAAACTCAAAATGAGTCATGGGTTGAACACGGGGAGGTGAACGTTTGCTCAAAAATTGTGTAGGAATTACTATCACGAAAGTAGATTAGCTGGTTGAAATTAACTCACTAGCTATTCTACTTAGAGAATAATTAATAGAAGAGGGAGAAAGAATAATACAAATAAAGAGAAAATAGGGAGAGAATAAACAAATGTTTCATAACCATAACATCATGTTCATTACATCTAATTACTACAATTAGAAAGTGGGAAATCTACACTAGAAAGTGATAAAAAGACAAGGGGGTGAGATGTTATCCTCCTCGACGGCTTCTTAGAGGACATGCCGCATTGATGGAGCACCCGGATAAGGGTTGTGAGATGCTGGATGAGGGAGGACGAAGTTGGAGGACGGAGAATAAAGCGGGGCGACGTTTTAGCGGGATCCGCTTCCTGAACGGCGGCGAGAGGACAACTGTAGGATGCTCCACGAAGGGAGTGAGAAGATGGAAAATTATTTTACTCTATCTCTAAGGGAGCATCCTGGGTATGGGGCCAGCTCATAGAGCTTTGGAGGAGGTGAGAGGAGAAGAGAAGGGATGGTAAAATATGTGGGAGGGTAGTCCTCTTGTAGTTGTAGGAATGGGGGGTATAAAGGTCCTTTTGCAGGCTTAGAATTTAATATGGGGCCTTTAGTGACGATTATGTGCGTCACTGAAGGCAAGAGTTGTTGAAGCCGCGCCTCCATCTCTGCTGTTCGCCTGTAATTCGAGCGCTCACGCCACCCCACGTGGCCACCGATCGACCTTCAGCAGTTGAGCGCGAGATCACGCCTAATCAAGATCCGCCGTCCGATCGTGTGATTAGACGGCTTAAAATTGTGCACGTCGGTTCGTCTTACCACGCACGCAATGCCTGTGTGCGATCACACATCATCGCACGCATGCACGTTGCGCTTCCATTCAGCGCTCGAGAAGGCACCACGTCTTTGCCTTTGTCGCCGCTCATCGCACATCCAATGACTCAATTGCACTATGCCTCGCTTTAGCGTATTTAATTTGTACGCCGCGATCCAACCCCTCGCCAGCGCGTTGAGAGCGCTAACGAAGACCAATGTGCTACAATGCCTCGTGTTGAGTTCTTGAATTTCCTGTTTGCGCACTTCAACCGTTGGATGATAATCCAACGGCGGAGATCCAACGTTGGGTGGCCCTCTAGAAACGTGAAAGCTAGCTACGGGCAGCTCGGACGATCCGGATGGTGCCATGTGACACCATCTGGACTGTCAATCTTTAGATGCTTGTAGGTGGTGCCACAGACGTCGGATTGGGTCGATTTTCGCGCCATTGGGTTGCGATCGTCGATCCGAACCCATCCGTGCGATTGGATTTGTCAATTAAGGTACAGATTTACATCACCTTGGCTCTTGACCTGTGATCTTTCTTGGACTGTATCTAATATTATGGAAATCCAATCGGGGTGATGTTGAACACGATTTCTACACTAAAAGTTTTGAGTTTGAAAACCCGTCGTTGTAGTGCGTAAAAATCCATCAATTAGATAATATTTACCGAAACTCAAAGTGTGTCTCGCGTCGAATACAAGGAGGCGAACGTTTAATTGAAAATCGCATTGGAATTATTGTCACGAAAGTATTTTAGCTGGTTGAAATTAATCTACTAGCTATTCTACTTAAAGAATAATTAATAAAAGAGAGAGCAAGAATAATACAAATAAAGAGAAAATACGGAGAGCATAAACAAATGCTTCATAATCAAAATATCATGTTTATTACATCTACTTGCTACATTAGAAAGTTGTAAATCTACACTAGAAAGCAATAAAAAGACAAGGGGGTGAGAAGTTATCCTCGACAACTGCTTAGAGGACGAGTCGCGTTGATGGAGTGCCCGGACAAGGGTGGTGAGATGCTGGACGAAGCTGGAGGACAGAGGATGGAGCAGGGCGACATCGTAGAAGGATCTGCTTTCCGAATGGTGGTGAGAGGACAACCGCGGGTGCTCCACTAACGGGGATGAGAAGATGGAAAATCTTTAAAACCCTAGTGGAGCATCCTCGGTATGGGACCAACTCGTAGAGCTTTGAAGGGTGTGAGAGAAGAGAAGGGATGAAGAAAAAGTGGAGGACGTAGGGGCATTATATAGTTGAGGTACAAGGGCAAAAAGGGCATTTTATCTTTGAAAAATTAACTCTACTGCCTTTAGTGACATATGCGCTGTCGCTGTAGACAAGTGTTGGTGAAGATGCACGTGCAACGTCGCCCGCACGATGAAGATCAGACGCATGTCATTGTGCCACGTCGCCGCCTCTTCTACTTCCAATGTTAAGCTATTTGGTGCAACCTCGACGGTCCGATCAAGATCAGACGACCACGATCGCGTCGCTGTCGCCTCATCTTCACGCGTTATGACGCGAGATGGCCACCCTACGGGCCACTAAATCAAGATCGAAGGGTCGAGATCGTGCGCCTGCCTGCGCTTCAGATCGCGCGTCCACTTGGTCATCAGATTGCACGTGAGCGCGCTCGCTCATCCACACTGCCACGTAGCCACTTCTGTTGCAACATAATCGCCATCCAACAGGCGAATTTCGTTGTGCCCACTCGTGCAGTTGATTTGAGGTGCAACGCTCTCTTCGTGTAAAGCGCTCGCCCGCTGCGTTATGCCTTCGATTTGGTTGTGTTTACGTTTTAACGCTCACATGCTCTCAGCCGTTGGATGAAGATCTAATGGCTTAGAGACGTTGAGCGTTTAACTTCAATTGATACCCAGCGATGAGAAGAGCGACGTGGCTGCATCTCGACCGTTGGATCTTAATCCAACCGTCGAGATCTGATGGCGTGGGTGAACGAGGAAGAGGTCGGGTGGCTGTGGGCAGCTTGGATGGTGCCACGTGGTGCCATTTGGGCCATCCATCTTCTATTTAAAAATGGTTAGCGAAAAGAAACCTAACTACAGAATCTTTGTAGCGATTTTTTGCTAGAAAAATGACCACCACATGCCGCACTGTGGCAAAAACATAACACTCAAGATTTCAGATTCGGGGATGCACCTCCTGATTGTCTAATCAAATCCAATGCGGAAAAGCAAGGGGTCATCCCAAAAATAGAATTTGGGTTCTAACACGAACTTGAGTTTCTAGCCCTTGGATAATCCTACGGGTATCTTGCATGAGACAAGATAATTCGCAATATCCGTGTACTAGGTAAACTCCAATGAATCCACAGCCAGTAGAGATTCATCCGGAAAATTATCTGAAATAGGCGGGGAATATGGGATGTGGGTTGGGTCAAGTCGAGATAAGTTATCCACCATTACATTATGTGCTCTGGCTTTGTTGTGGATCTCAACATCAAATTCCTACAACAGAAGGATCCATCTGATCAAACGAGGTTTAGCATCCTTCTTTGCCAACAAATGCCAGAGGCTGGAATGATCAGTAAATATGGTTACTTTTGACCCAAGAAGATACGAATGAGATTTCTCCAACCTAAATACTACGGCTAGCAGTTCCTTTTCAGTAATGTTGTAATTGCGCTGAGCCTCATTCAGCGTCTTACTAGCATAGTAGATGATGAAAGGGTGGCATTCCCGACGTTGGCCTAAAACAGCTCAGACGGTGACATTGAAGGCGTTACACATCATCTTGAATTTGAGAGACCAGTTGCGTGGCTGGAGAATCGGAGAATCAGAAATAGCACTTCATAAGGTCTGAAAGGCGTTGAGACATAAGGAATCAAAATTGAATGGAACGTATTCATTAATGAACAAGCAATTTTCGAGAAATATCGAATGAATCTCCCGTAAAATCCAACGTGACCTAAGAAAGATCTAATCTGCTTAACCGAGCTAGGTGAAGGTAATTAGGAAATAACTTCTGATTTATCTCGGTCAACCTTGAGTCCATTTGCAAAGATCCTGTGACCTAATACAATGCCATCCCTCAACATGAAATGGCTTTTCTCCCTTGAAAGTACTAGGTTGACTTCAATATACCTCCTCAGGATCTCAGTGAGGTTATCATGACAAGACCTAAAATCATCTTCGAAAATGGAGAAGTCATCCATGAATACTTCCATGAAATCTCCAATCATATCAAAGAATATGGCCATTTTACAACATTGAAAAGTAGCAGGTACATTGCAGAGGCCAAAGGGCATTCATTTGAAGGCGAATGTACCAAAAGGATGCATGAAAGTTGTCTTCTCTTGATCTTCTAGGTTAATCGCAACCTGGTTATACCCGAAGTATGTATCCAAGAAGCAAAAGAAGCTTCACCCGGCTTACCTTTCCAAGATCTGATCAATGAAAGGTAAAGGAAAATGATCCTTTGTGGTAGCCATGTTTAGCTTCCGATAATCAATGCAGACTCGCCACGAGGTCACAATGTCGGTTAAGATGGATTCACCCTTGTCATTCTTAA
Organism: Thalassia testudinum; assembly: GCA_037157565.1. NCBI lineage: Eukaryota > Viridiplantae > Streptophyta > Magnoliopsida > Alismatales > Hydrocharitaceae > Thalassia > Thalassia testudinum. Next base: position 65,662,411 of record JAZHRO010000035.1, on the reverse strand, counting down.
TTATGGTGAGTCCCACCTTTTTGGGCACAATCTAAATAGAACTCACCCATTGGCAGTCGGATATGGGATATACAATATCTGTGTCTAGTCATTTGATGATCTCCTTCTTGACAACCTCTAGCATATTCAGATTTAGCCGCCTTTGAGGCTGTTGAGAAGGTTTCATCCCCTCATCCGTGTATATATGATGAGTGCAATACGAGGGGCGAATATCGTGGAGATCAGCAATATTCCACCCAATAGCAGCCCTATGTACTTGAAATGCAGAAATCAATTGCTGCTCCTGTTCTTGGGTTAAGTGAGCACTAATAATGATCAGATATGTCTCACTATCACCTAAGAACACATATTCAAAGAATCAAGTAAGGGCTTCAGTTTAATCACAGGAGGGGAGGGTACAGATTCGTGGGTGGGAGGAAAAGAATTAGTAGCAAAAATTTGATAATCCTGATTCGTGTTACCTTCTGTTGATTCCGCACCTGAGAGGAGGTTGGTCGTGATTGCATCGGCGAGGAACCTGTCCGTAGTAATCACGCCGTCCTGCACTAGCAAGGGCGAATCAGGAAGTAATAAATCAGGAGAATTAGAATCCGAGATGTTGCAATCATAAGGACACCCCAGACAATCAGATCCTTGGGTTGAAATGTGCACTGCAGTAGTCTCAGTCTTGTGTGGATCAACGTCCAAAAACCACGATAGTGAAGATAAATGCGACATTGTGTCCCTGCAGAGAAGCCCAATGTTTCCACAATAAGTTGAGTTCTCATCTTTATCTTCCTTGATAAGATCACAGTCAAAATTTCTCGATGCCCTAAATATATCCAATCTAAGTCTCTCACTCCTTAGGGCAATCTCCATACACCTGGATGCACAATCTATGTTTGCTCGGCCCGTCGCCAAGAACGGGAGACCCAGAATGATTGATGCATCACAGAGATTAAGAGGAACCTCCATGTCTAGAACGAAAAAGTCCGTTGGAAAGTAGAATCCACGGACTTTCACAATGACGTTTTCAATCCCCCCCTTGGTGTTTTTACTGATCGGTCAGCCAATTGGATGGTTACCGAGGTGGGCTTTAACTCCCCAAATTGAAATCGATTAAATACGGTAGGAGTCAGGTTGATGGATGAATCCACATCTAGAAGGGCCCGATCAAATGGAGAATCCTGCAAATAGTAGGAAATGAGTGGTGTACTAGGGTCTTTCTTCTTCGGCGGTAAGTCAGCTAGAATAACAGTGTTGTCCTCTTTCGACAATACTGCCTGTCATCCTATCTTCTGTTGTTGCCTCGAGGTACAGTAGTCCTTAAAGAACCTAGCAGTAGCAGGAATGTGATCAATCGCTTTGAGGAGTGGGACTTGAATATGAACTTCCTTGAACATGGCTTTCAGGTCCTCAAAATTCCGCGTTCCCTTTTTCTTCGCTAAATCACGAGTAAGAGCTTCAGGAAAAGGGACATGAATCTTTGGGTTTAGAGGTCGTTTGCCCTTATCTACCTTAGGAGGCTTGTGATCAGAGTAAAAGTGGGAGGGTGAGCCATCCTTTGTAGAGGACAGGTAGAATCACGACCTGCCTGCCTATGTGGTGGGTCCTTTATAATCTTCCCGCTCCTCAAAGTGACAACCTTTGCATTAGCCTACTGTCCTTGAGGTGGTGGAGGAGCGGAAGGGGCAAAATAGGTGAGGTTCGACAATAAAGCTAGCTGACCTTGCACATAAATAGATGGTGCAGGAGGTGCTCTAAGTACTGCATGCGCCTGTCCTTGTGGTACTTAGAACCTAGGTGGTGCACTTGGATTCTGCACATACCTCAGGTTCGAAATGGGATAGAAGGGCAAAGCTCCAGATAATCTATGTTCCTGCAACAATGGGTTCTACATAGTCTAGATATTTTGTATCTGGTTGGCCATGGCTTTCATGATCTTCAAAGTATCATGATTCGATTGTCGCATAGATTCTTTTAACTCCTCTTTTAATTCCTCCGAAGGGTCGGCCCGCTTTGGAGGATGATTAGTAGCATGATGCAGTGGCTGATAAATTGACGGCAACTACTGCTAGGATGGGAATGGTTGCTGCCTCGGGTATGTGTTCAGCGCATTCCCATAGTGCCTAGTCTGGTGTTGTAGATCTTGATTTGGCCTCTGTGTATTACAAGACCAAGAAAAATTCAGATGTTGGTGCCAACCAAGGTTATACATCTCAGAGTATGGGTTATTACGCCCGTATTCTTAGAAAGCGCTAACATCTTCATATGCCGAAGATGTTTGAGACGTATATTCGTCAAAGGAATATGCAATATAATCATCGTGAGGTGTGTAACCGTGATCATAAGGCACCAGATCCAGATTATTCACAGGTTCCTGATACGTAGGATCTCATGAAGGAACAGATGGAGAAGATACATCTTGAGTGAGTAGATGTACTCGAGCAGGAGGGACTCGGGATGGAGTGGAAGAGTGGGATACAACAGCATTACCAGAAAATCCTGGATGAGCGCGAATCAGTTTATCGAGCTTCTTGTCCAGCAGATCCACGTTATCCAGCTTCTTACACATAATATTCATGCCTGCTCGGGCTGACTCAACATGAGCCTCGTGGACCATAACTCATTACTGTTCAGGTTGCTGGAACTAGTTTAGAGGCGGCATTCATGGAGTTCTCTGCTAAAGACTCAAACAACTCACAGGCACTGTTCTCATCCTTAGCAAGTGATAAACGCCAGTTTATCATCATTTTTATGCCCTAAAACAAATCTAGCTCTTAGGTTTTTAACTCTGCAAACGAGTTTTCAGGTTGCATTTAGGCATAACCCAGGTTAGGCATGCATTGCATTCTAATTGTATTTTTGACATGCTTACTTGAGTGTTAAGGATAAGCAGATGATCAAAACTTCAAAACCCTAGCACTCAAGAAGGCAGAAAGTGAAGAAGATCATTTCAGCTGAACCCTAGCTGGATCCAGCTCATCTCAGCTGGTTATCAATCCACATGAGCTAGGTTTAGCTCCCGCAAGCTCCATTCAACTCATCTTAGCTGGATGGTTGCTCAAGGTAGCTCAACTTAGCTCAACTCACCTCAACTCAGCTCAGATTTAGCTCAACTTAGTTGACAGAAGTTCACCTCAGCTCAGGTCAAGCTCTAGCTAGCTCCGCTCAGCTCTTGGCAGCTGAACTCCCTCCAGCTTAGGTACTACTTGCCTAGTTAGTAGCTAAGCTAGACCGGGAGTTCTCGTCAAAGGCAATACCAGCTCAACCTAGCTTCAGTTAGGTTGAAACCAGCTCAACTACTCAAGCCTAGCTACTAGCATAAGAACTAGATAGCTAAGTGAAGTAGTTGAGTTCCTAAGAAGACCTCTTCAACCATCATCAACTCCAGGAGAATTATTTCAGCTCCAGACAGCTCTTGGCTACCACCTTCCAGCTAAACCCTAGCTCCTCCACTACTACACTATTAGCTAAGCTAGCTTAGCTAATAGTGTAGTAGTGGAGGAGCTAGCTTAGCTAGCTTAGCTAAGCTCAATACCTACTCCTCTACCCCATGGCCATCCATCATCACCCAAGATCCTACCTAGCTAACTCGACCAAAAATACCTAACCTTAAGTCCACCTAAGCTACCACCTAGTCCTACCCTTTTGGCACCAACCTTAAAGCATTCTGTCACCCCACTAACCACCTAAAGTTGTTACCACTTTTCCCTCTAAAAATTCCCCTCATCAGTACCATCCACCTAAGCCTCAACCCATCTAAACCCTACACCTAACCCCCCTTCTAGAAACCTTAAGATAGCGCCAACTTAAAGGATCCCCTCACCAAATAAGTACCCACTAACCAATCTATTTTTGGCTCCAAAACCAAGAGCCACCAACACCTACACCCTTCCATACTTAGCGCCAAAAATAAACCCATCATCCACCCTACACCTACCCTCCTAACCTATCTCCACCATCCAACAAATGGCACCACCCTTAACCCATCCTAAAGCTGGCGCCAGCCCCATTTAACCCCACCATAACCACCTCAAAACATCCCCTCATGTGGTGCCAACAAACCCTAGCCACCCATCCATTAACCACCATCATCAAAACACATCCTAACCCTACAACACATCATACAAACCTTAACCCTAGCATCCACCTAGAGTTGGCACCAAATCCATAGCTGCCTCTCCATTTTGGTGCCACTAAACATTAACCCTAGGATCCCATAACCACCCCCTATAAGCCATCCTACCCATCCATCCCTTAACCATACCTACCCCCCTACCCATCCTATAAAAAGGCCATTAACTACCCATTTCAAACCATCCTTGGTTACATATTATTCTCCACCTAGATCCACCATTACCAACGACCAAGGAAGAAAGGAGAGGAAGAAGAAGATCAAGGAGACACCTTGTTGGCTTCAACTTCTTCTACCTTGTGTCATCATCAAACCAAGGGGAAAGGCCAGGCAGGGAGGACGTCTAGAGGAAGAGAAATCAAGGATGGTCCACGCCACCCTAAGGAGGAGATTTGGAGTGGAATTCTTCTACTCAAGAAGGACCCAGGCACTTCCCACCTAGGGCTTGCTAAAAGGAAGGAGAGCTAGGGGTCATGAGCAAGCTTCCTTCAACCTAGGGGAAACCTGAGTTGGAGCGGAAACTACAACATCATCATCTTCTTCATAAGCTTTCTTCTACATTTTTTTTGTACTTTGTTGCATGGTAGTTTAGTGTTTTATTTTTCTTGTTGGAGATTACAAGTAGAAATTCTTCTTACTTGTGAGTTCTCCAACTCCGTGTAAAATGATTTCCTTTTTCAAGATGCATTCCTCTACTAATCTTTTAGATAGCTTGTGATTCTTTATTGTGGCTTGTTTCTCCATTATTCCAACCCTCCCTTGCTTGGAGTGAGTTGGAGAAACAAAGCACTTGTTGCTTTATTTCTCATAGTTAGAATTCTCGCTTTCTCCATAATTGATTTTCCCTTATTAAAAAACCCTAAAGTATATATATTTCAAAAATGCAAAAAAAGAAAGTTGACTTCCCAATTTCAAGCAAGTGTTTTCAAATTGCATTCCTAGCTCCCTTGGGACGACCTGAATACTCATCGAGTACTCAGTCTTTTATAAATTCAAAAGCAATCAAAATTGCGTGTTGCAACGGTTTAATTCTCGACTTCTACAAATCATTCGTTTTCGCGATCACTTTTTGGCATCGTTGCCAGGGAGGCACGGCTTTGCTTTATTTGAATTCTCTTGCTTGATACGCATATCTCATCCCATTTTCTCTCTCTTGTGTAAGCAGGCACTATAGGAAGAAGGCGAGATTTTTGGAAGCGAAAGCTTAAAGTCCTTGTCTTCCAACGGATTTGAGGTTAGTGTCTTCTTACTTGTCACATTAAACCTAAAAACTATCAAAACAATATTAAATCAGGCTTTCAGGATCAAGAATATCTAAATTTGATAAAGTGGTGATTTATAAAAATCATTGTTTGGGAACAATTATTCTTCGTTTTGAAGGATTTCACCCGGAGGGGACGGGCGATGGAAGGCGATCTTAGGGCGACAGGAGGGAAAAGCTGTGATGTTGCTGGATGGACAACTTGGAGGTCTAGGGCTTGGAGACGGAGGGAAAGAATAGGATTCATGGAGGCTGGTAGATGGGAGGCGGGCATGGGAAGGGTGAACATGGGTAGATCTTGGGGCAATAAGGAGATTGTTTGCTTCAGATGTTGACGACGAGGACATATGGTGGCGGTGTGCCGCCATCCCCTTGTATGTCTTGTGTGTGGGGGGCATGGCCATAAGCGGGACTCTTGCGTGGCCAATAGAGGGTAGGAGAAGGGAGGGACCACTATGCGCCCTGGAGTAACGACTATGAGAGCGTAGCCGTCGTCGCCACCGCCTCCCCCTACCTATGGGGGTCATACTGTTGACGTTGAAGTCCCTATGACATAGGACATCAAAATGGATGAATTGGTGCTGAGAGGGGCGCTGATCGGAGAGGTGATGACTGGCAACCCCTCATCAAAAAGGCTCCAACAATTGGTAAGTTCTTTATCCCTGTTGACCGATGGTTGGAAGATCACGTTCCTCACCCCCACACGTTTTGTGCTTCTTGGTTTGAGGATGATGGACATGGAACGCCTGCACTTTCAATCGAGTGCCTTTGAAGGGTTGTTGGTGATTTGGAGATTAATCACCCCTTTCGATGGGTCTCTGCCTGAGAGACCGCCCAGAGGGTAGGCTCTAGATCGGGGAGATTGGCGATCAAAGTTCTGCTGCTTCATCTAAGAGCAAGAGAGGTGGTGGCGGCCATGATATCAGGCTTTGCTATGCTGGTTGAGGATGCTGAGGTTGGTCTAATGGAGGGAAATGGATGGGTTCTAAATGTCTTGGTGGATGTTTTCAAGGTAGGGTCTGTCCTAGAGAGGCTAATCCTCCGGTGTGGGGGAAGCTCGTGGCTGTTGGTCTTAAGCTTTACAGTGGATGTTACAGTTGGGGAGAAGGGTCAAGATAAGACGTCTTATGTGTATGCTACCAATGAGGAGATTGATGTACAATTGACGGGCAGGCTGACTCCTGAAGAGGCACTGACGCCCAAGAAACGTAAGGACCACCACCTTGGGGAGGAGGAATTGGTGGATATGACTGCGGTGGAGACAACCATGGTTGAGGAAGAGACAACCATGATTGAGGTAGTGATAGCAGCTCAACCATCGACTGACATAATTGAAGAACGAGTCCTGAAAGAGATCTCGAATAATCCTTTGCAACTCCAGTCTAGTTTTCAGGATATTGTAGGTCTGAAGTTTGGAGCTGGATCAGTTACCAGGGTTGGGTTGGGCAGATCGCCTTACAGGCTTAGGCAGAGGCAGCTGACCACAGATTTGAAACTTGATGAAAACGCTGTGGCTGCTATTATGCAGGTTGGCAAGGTCCAGAACTCAAAGAGGGGGGTACCCAAAGAGGACGATGAGAATCCTGACATGGAATGTGTGTGGGTTGCGCGACAAGAGTTGGAGGGCTTCTCTCTTGAGATACCTAAGAGAGTGGGAGATTGATTGTGCGATAATACAAGAGACACACATTGAGAATGAGGATGATAGGGTCTGGAATGAAATGAGGAATGCGGGGGTGGCTGAGTGTGTGATGCTCAACGCACATGGCAGATTTGGTGGCATTGCTCTGTGGTGGAAAAAGGCATGGTTACATCTGCTAGAAGTGCATAGAGCTCGGCATTTGGTGACTTGTAAATTCCAAAGGTGTCTGGGGCAGGGAGTTTTTTATATTACTTGTGTTTATGGACCTTGTGTCGCATCGATGAGGCATGAACTATGGGAGGACTGGGTTGCAACCGTAGAGCTTATACAAGGGGATGCCTAGTTAGTGGGTGGGGATTTTAATTGTGTACTGACAGGGAGTGACAGGTCAAATGGTGTAGTGGACAGTGCATCACTTGCTTTCCAGCTGGTGGTTCAAGCTCTTGGTTTGAACGAGTATCCATCTTCAGGAGTTGAGTTTACTTGGAGAAATGGCATCGGCCTTATGTCAAAGATTGATAGATTTTTTGGGAATGCCACTCTTCTAGACACGTTCCAGTTATCTACTGTCTCTAGGCTGGATCGCCCCTTCTCAGACCACACCCCCTTATTCTGGGACAGTGGAGAATAGGTGCACGCAGGATCTTATTTCAAGTTTAAAAGATCATGGTTGAGAGAACCTGGGTTTCGTGAGATGATTGAGATGTGGTGGAGGGCCAAACATGTGGAGGGTTCAGCCACTGTCAAGCTTGCCTCTAAGCTAACCACTCTACGTATAGTGTTGAAGGAATATGGGGTTGCGGTGTCTGCTCTAAGGTAGCAAAGGCATCTTGAGGCTATGAATGAAATCCAAGTATTGGATGCTAAGGAGGTAGCAGGTCCCTTATCTGATGATGAGATTGATGCTAGAAAAATGTGGTAGGGAGTGGTGGCAGAGGAGGACTTAAAACAGGAGATGGACTGGAGGGAACGATCAAAACAACTTTGGCTAAAGGAGGGGGATGCCAATAGAAAATTCTTCCATCTCGCAGCCAGCTATCGTAGATGGGTTAACATATAATTTCATCCATACTCAAGGATGGTCAAAGATTATCCTCTGTGCAAGAGATTAGATCGGAGGCTATCAAATATTACAGGGACTCTTCAAGGGTAGCTGAGAGAGGTATATGGAGGATGACACCGTGTGATGCTCCTAAAGTCTGATGAACAAGCCTCTAATCTGACGGCTCCCATCACTGAGAAAGAAACTGTGGATGCCATAAAAGACTTAAACAATGAAGGCTCTCCTAGACCTGACGGCTTTCAAGTTTCTTTTATAAGGAAAGGCGGAGTGTGCTTGGCAATGAGGTGATGGATGTTATCAAAGAGTTTGAGAGTGGTAATTCTTGCTTTGATAAGATCAACAGATCTTTTCTCTTCTTGCTGTTAAAGGTACAAGGTGCAGAAAAATTCATTGATTTCAGATCGATCGCTCTTTCGAATTCCACTTACTTGGTGGTGAGGAAGATACTGGCAAATAGACTTAGGCTTATATTGTAGAACCTGATCCACCCTGTTCAATTGGCCTTCTTGCCCAATAGATCTCTTCAGGAATCATTTATTATGGCTTAAGAGATGGTGTGTGGTTGGCATAGAAGGAAGTGTAAAGCCTTTATGTGGAAAGTGGATTTTCGAAAGGCCTATGATTCTGTCTCATGGCCGTATCTCTAAGAGGTGTTTAAAAGAAGAGGTTTCCCTCCTCTCTGGATCCATTGGATGAAGCGGTGCATTACAACCATCTCCTTCTCTGCATTAATCAATGGGAAACCTTGTGGAGCTTGGATTTAGCCACAGTGTGGTGTTAGGCAAGGTTGCCTGCTAGCCCCATTGGTTTTTAATCTTGCAGTGGATGGTCTTGCTAGATATGCCTGCAAACTTTCCGAGGCAGGTGTTTTAAGAGGATATTCATTATCCAACAGGAGAGCTATGGCCCCTATTCTATAATATGCGGACAACACTGTCTTCTTTGTTGAGGGGACAACTGCTGAAGCTCGAGCACTAGGATACATGGTCAAGATCTTTGGAGACTTGTTTGGTTTGAAATTGAATAGGGAGAAGTCTACCTTGATATGCTTTGGTCTTAGTGAGCAGGAGCAAGAAGCACCTTCAACTATGTTGGGAACCCCTCGTTCCAATTTGCTAATTAGATACTTGAGATGCTCGAAACTGAGGAAGAGTGATTAGAATTTACTTTTTGACAATATTTCCGCTAAGTTAGAGGGATGGAGCAGTAAGTTCTTATCTAAGGGAGGAAGACTGAACCTGTTAAATTCAGTTCTTACCTCTATCTCGGTCTTCTATTTTTCCCTCTTCAGAGCTCCGAAGTCTATTTGGAAACATGTGGATGTGCTGCGAAAGAAATTTTTTTGGAAGGGGGCGTGACATGAGGGGAGATTCATGCAGCCTTTGAAATGGGAGCATCTATGTCGTCCCAAAGAAGAAGGTGGATTGGGGATTAAACCGCTTAAAGAATTCAACGAGGCCCTTCTGATTAAGTGGGAGATTAAAATTCTTAATGGTGAGGAAAAGTTGCGGACTGAACTTGTTAAAGATGGCTATGGATGCTCTAACAGTGCACTAAAGAGATTATGCCCTGTCAGACCTTCCCCGTTTTGGCGATCAGTTACTCTGGCCATTAAGAATAACTGGCACTTGGTGCAGCCGGTGCTTGGAGATGGCAGGGATTTCAACTTTTGGAGGGAAAGGTGGTCACTGTTGGGCATCTTGAAAGTGTCTTACCCAACGGTATATTTGGCTACAGTTGAAAAAGATGATTCGGTTAGCAGCTTCTAGTCTGAGACATGCAGAGGCTGGAGTTTTACTGAATCTGAAAGTAGTAGGTGGGGAACTAGATTGGGGGAGGAAAGGCAAAACTTGATTTCAAACTTACAAAGCTTCAGACCAAGGCCTGGCGTGGACACATATGCTTGGGATGGTATCTACACAGCCCAACGTGCCTGTGGCAAAATCATATCTTCTGGTAATGGTATGGGGAGTGATCATATTAACAAGAAAATTTGGTTATTGAAGGTTCCCCTCAAGGTGCAAATCTTTCTTTGGTTGTGCAGAAGGGAAGGTTTGATCACTAGGGACCTTAGACATAAGAGGTTGGGGACAACATTACACGAATGTCACCTATGTGGATTGCAAATTGATAGTCTAACTCACATTTTCTCTTCATGCTTGATCACGAACACGATCTGAAGAAAAGCTTGCCAGGAGCTGCTCGCATCGTGGGATTCCTTATGGTTGAGTTTTGTGACATCGGGGAGACCACATCTGCGCATGGCTGTGATCCTTTAGCGTGTGTGGAGGGTAAGGAATGAGAGATTATTTCAGAAGAGACCAGTGTTTTATGAGGAAATTGTAAATGAGTGCTAGTCCCTCATACATAGATGGGGATCTGATTTGTAGTTCTCCTTATTTTTCTTTCATAATATTGAATAAAAAGCCCTCCGGATCGCTATTGTAATACGATAGCTTTCCTTTCAGCCTAAAAAAAAAAAAAAAGTCATTGTTTGCTTGTTTGAATCATTTAACACCACTTTACCCTAAGTGTTGGTGTTCTAATTTTCGGGTTCAGACTTCTTTCTGAACTTCTAAAATCAATTCCCCACACCACAGACCTAAAATCTTCAAATTTCACCCAAAGATTCCAAATCAATACAGGAACATTTGTTCCAAATTTTAGAGCATTTGGACTTGTAGAGAATTTTTAAAAATTCTCGGACCACAGGGGGGTCATCTCCTCTGATTTCATTATTTTGTTACTGTCCGTGAATTCTAGGAAATTTTCTACTTATCCAATTTTTATGAAATTTAACTTTATGGAATCCTTGTGAAATTATACACAACATATAAAATCAAAAAAATTTTTGGTGGCCAATGGTGTTACTGAAAAGTCCAAAATACCCACGGGTATCAATTTTGGACTTTGACACTAGCACAAAGAAAATGCTCAAAAATATCAAACGAAATCTTAAAATCATAAAAAAAATATTTTTTTGGAATCATTGTTTGATTTTCCTTCCAATAGTGGTGTTTTTTACTTTGTTTGGATCACTACTTAATAAGAAAATCCTGAAATAATTTACTAATAGTAACATTTCTGCTTAAGGACTCAAATCAATTAGGGTTTTTCTTCATTTATTCTAATCTCACATTCTAAAGGAAATCTACTTGCACCAATACAACTTAATTTCTCTTTAATTGTGGATGTCAAACTTGTTTGAAAGCATAAAAAGAAAACCCTAAAGGACATTAACTTAAATAAAATCCTAAAAGCAGAAAGACAACAAAAATTGTGAGAAATTGATTTGGCATTGGACTCACTCTGTCTAATTACACACACTTAAAAATTGAAATAATAGAGCATTATCCCAATCAACATTCTCCACATTCCTGTGCACATTCAGATACCTAAGCCTAATTTAAAATAAGTAGTCATTTGACCACTTAAGGACTTCATCCAATTTAGGCTTGATATCCGACATTTAAGAATCATTAAGCACTCCCAATTTCCTTAGAAAATGCGGTGACAGACTAGGAGGGAAATCAAACGATAGGTAAGGGTTTACACCAGCCCCTGGTGATTTTCCTAGGACATGCTTAGGCCCAAGCGACCTCTTTAGCCTAGTCGGGTGCTTTTTGGGAAGTGGGATTCACTTGATGATCCCTTGTCAGGTTCCCAAGTCTTAAGTTTTTAAGGAGTCAACCCTAAGATAGAATTAGGCTTGGTTGTTTGTTTTGCACACATTCTCTTATCTATCTCTTCTCCTCCCCTCCCGTCTTCCATTTAGTGTATGCACGATCGACAGTCCCAAAACCCGTACTTGGAGGGACCAACTGATTTTTCGGCCAATTACATCGCCCGTACTCGCTTGTTTGCTTCATCTTCTTCCTCTACAAAAAATCAACAAAAAATGGAAAATGCCCAAAATCATACAAAAAATGCTAACAACCCATCCTCTTCTAACTAACAAAACGGGAACAACATACATCAATTTCACCAACCAGAAATTGAAGTTCCCGAACAGCAATTTGAACTGCTACCTCAGGGAAATCCGATGGGAAATTTAAATCTTGAAAATTCCAACCCGTTAGTCATGATAGTAACCTAACTTCAACAACTCCAAGCGAATCAACAACAATTGATTGGGACTGTCACAAACCTAGACAATAATAGACCACCCAATGTTGCACCCACCGCTCCATTGAGGGTTTTCTATGATCCCTCAAATTATGAAGAAAGACTAGGGGTGGTCATCCCTGATGGAGAGTTTGAAATCAAACCTGCAGTCGTAAATCACATTAAACATTTTCATGGCCTTCCTCAAGAAGACCCGTTTAGCCATTTAAAGGAGCTCATGGTCCTCACCCAAACCACCAAATCTCGGAATATTTTGGAAGATTTACGGCTAATGCGACTTGATGTAAACACATTAACTGAGGGTAAAATGCCTATTCATACATGTTCCTAGGCTTAGATTTGTATTTCATGTTATAAAATTGCATAGCATGCATCATTCTGCATCTTGAGTAGTTGTATATAATTTAGATTAATTACGTCCTTTTTATGATCAGGAGTGAAGGATATTTATTTCAGAGCCTTAGATTTACGATCTGACTATACAGATTTGATTAAGACGATGATCGGAGTCCAATGCCTCTGAAATCGCCTCCATTGGAGTCCCGTAGCACCATATGTAGTTCGAGGAAGATCAACGGCCAAGGGACTAGGTGATATAATTCGGAACTTCAAATGACATCCGACTGCGCGGATGGATTCGAGTCGACAATCGCAGCCCAACGACGTGAAAATTGACTCAACCCGACCTCTGTAGCAACCCCTACAACAAAAAGATGGATGGCCCAGATTGTGCCATGTGGCGCAACTTAGGCTGCCCATGCGCACACACGTGCCACTGCATGCGCATAGTAGCATAGGTGTGCACGCACGCGGAGGTGTGCATGCGCATAGCGCAGCGCCAGAGTGTGAGTGTGCACACGCGTGGCAAAGAGAGTGCACAGCGTAGCGTCAGCGGAGCATGGGGCGGGTGCGTGCTCGGCTGGCGTCAGCCTACAATGACGCCTGAGCTGGACCTATAGCGATGCTTACAGCCGTCACTAATTATTAGCACGCCAGCAAGGGCAACTGCGCGCGTTAGCAGGCATGAGCTTCCTAGAGCGACACTTCCAACGACGGCCTGGAGGTCGCTAATGGTCCCATACCTATTTTGCCTCTTCTCCACTATGAAAGGACTTACACCCCCTCCCTTCCAAGCCATCTCTACCTACTCTACTCCCATCTACTCCTAAGCTCTAGCAAGCCTACCAACGCTCCGTTAGAGCTTACTCTCAAGTTCCCAAGGCTCCTATTAGTGTAGTGAACATCTACCTTACAAAATATTCCTCCATCTTCTCATCCCCATTCATAGGTCACCTTGGAGTTGTCCTCCCACCTCCATTCCGATAGCAGATCATCTCTGCCTTCTCACCTCCATTCCGGAGTCACGCCGAAGTTTTCCTCTACTTGACGTCCTCCTGCATCTCACCTCCGTTGTCCCGCTCCTCACCTCCTTCGTCCGAGATTCCACCATGCGTCGTCATCGCACCGAACAGCTGCTTCGGGAGATTCCTTCTCACCTCTCTCTCTTTTTATGCTTTCGTAGATTATTGTAATAGACATTCATGATATATAACATATTTGTTTCATATCTCTTGTGATTTATTCTGCTTGTCTTCTTTCAAAAACATAAAAATATAACAAAACTTTAAAATACTAAAAACAAACAAAACGAAGCACGATTTTCAATTGAAGTAAACGTCGCCTCCTTGTGTTCGACCCGGGACTCCCTTGGAGTTTCGGTATAAATTTTATTTGATCACGAGTTTTGCAACTACGACGACGGGTTACTTGTAACCCCAGTTTCAAACTCGTGAAACACGTGCGATTATTTTGGCGTCGTTGCTGGGGAGGCAACAGAATTTACTTTATTGTTTTTCTCCTCCTTACATTTACATAGCACTAACTCCGCTTGTCTTTGATCTACTGTCTTGCAGGTACCCTAGCATAGAGATCCAAGTGCAGGAGCTAATTCAAGGCAGTTGGAAGAATTGCAGCAGATGCAGCAATGGTTCCAACGAATGAATGGTCAGGACGCTCGACCCTTGAAGGATTTTTATGATCCTTCAAATTATGAGGATCGTCTCGGCGTTGTGATTTCCGTCGGAGATGTTGAGATCAAGCCCCAGGTTTTGAGTCTAATTAAACACTTTCACGGGCTTGGCTCAGAGGACCCATTCCAACATTTGGAGGACCTGATCACTCTGGTTCAGACCACCAAATCGTGGAATGTGGATGAAGAACAGATGCTCATGAGGCTTTTCTCCTATTCACTTAGGGATAAGGTCGCACATTAGTATCGTACCATTGGAAAATTGATTGCTACCTAGACAGCTTTGAAATCGGCCTTCTTGACGAAATTCTTCCTAATTGGGTGAACCAATGCGTTGTGACGGATAATTACCACTTTTGCCCAGTGGTAGGGGGAACCGTTTCATGAGGCCTAGGAGAGATTCCAGGGTCTGTTGCAGAAGTGTCCACACCACGAGGTGCCTAAATGGCAACTTGTGCAGATTTTTTATCACTGGTTGAATGATCAACTCTGTAATCATGTGGATGCTTCTTGCGGAGGCAATTTTCTCAACAAAGACGCTGATAGTGCATATGATTTGTTTGAGGAAATGAGCGAAAATTCTTTAAACCATGCCTCCATGGAAACCTAATTTTTCTAGATCTACTCAATTTTAGGGATCGGGATTCCATTCTTCGCAAGCTCCTACGGGACGGGAGTTTATGAACCAACTGGAGTCGGCTCAACCTTCGAGCCAACTCTTCTGGGAACCTTATGGGTTCCAAACTAGGGCCTTTGATCCCAGTCTTTCTGATCCTTCTTCATTCTCATCTTATGAGGATGTTCATGCTATGCAAGAGAATGTTAGGTCCAACCCTTATTCGAATTCCTACAATTCTGGTTGGGAAAATCATCCTAACTTCTCTTGGAAAGATCAGGGACAGCAGATCCAATATCGACCCAACAACTATGTACCACAAAAACCAATGGGTCAGGGTCATGTATATACTTAGTTTCTCCTAAATCAGGTTAATTAGCCCGTGTGGAATGCTTAACAACCTGCCGAGCGGGCTGACTTGAACCTGAAAATGGTAGAAATGCAAGGGTCGTTGCTCTAGCTCATGTAACAGATGAAAACTTCGCTGGACACCTTGCAAGTCGGAATTAGTACAAACCACCGATAGCCCGGATCTCTACCATCACAATCTGTACCAAACCCAAGGAATGTTCAAAACCGAGGTGCTGGGCCTCAAGGGTTTGGTAATGATGGGGAGTCGCATGCTCAAGCTCATGCTATCTATTAGGTTATCCCAGGCCCTCTCGAAGCGAACCAAGTTCCTACCATAATCAACTGGGGCCCTCCTATTTTGCCCAACCCTCCCCAAGGCACTAACCAACAGCATTTTGCCATGGCAAACACCATCACCTTGAGGAGTGGTAGTAGACACAAGGGACCTACCCAACCCCATGTCAACCCCATTAGGCCCCGTAACAAGAATTCCAAACTCCCAATTAGGAATGTGATCAAAAAAACATCAGAGTCTGATTCGGGATTATGTTGTATGGGCAAACAGAAAAAGTCGGAGGAGAAATTGGAGGAAAGGATGTCCTTATTTCAGGCTTTCAAATTGACAATCATTTTACTCCTCGCGGCTATCAGATCAATCCCCGCCTACGCCATAGGTTTACTGAATGCATATAAAGAAAGGCGTAGAGCGAAATATGAAATCAATAGGAGAGTAGTTTTGTCTGATAACACAAGCACATTGATCCTAAACAAGCTACCTCCTAAGAAGCAGGACCTGGGAGCCCCGTTGATTTCCTGCACAATAGGAAACATTACTTCGGGTTGGGCCCTCCTTGACTTAGGTGTTTCCATTAATTTGATCCCCACCTCATTGCACATGGAATTGGGTCTAGGCTACCTAAAACACACTGACATAACAGCTCAACCACACCCCGATTATTTTGGGAAGACCTTTCCTATCTACTGCCAAGGTGAGGATTGATTGTGAATCGGGAAATATAGAAATGGCCTAAGGGGATAAGACAAATCGATTCAATATTTTCGAGGTCTCAAAGAAGAATAAAATTAAGTGTGGTTCGATGGAGGTGCTTGGTAAAATAGAGGAAGTAATGACCATACATACCTTAACAACCTTTTAATGGCCAACTCAACCCAAACTCGGGAAGATCACATGGTTGCGGAAATAATTGAGGACAAAGCAAAAATGCGACAAATTGTAGCAACGTGGTATGAGGAAGATATACATGAAATCAAAAATTTGTTGGATGATTCACGTGATCAAGATAAAACCCAACAACATCCTTATCCTGAATGCTTAGAGTTTGAGGTCCAACTTGTGGGTGGGAATTCTAAGGATCAGGAAGGTTGGTTTAAGAACCCAGAGTGTGAGGATGAAATTGAACATTGAGGAAGAACTCTTCAAACATTAGGTATTCTAGAGTACCCACAAATCTCCTGCACATTACAAAACCCTCATCGTCCTTTTTCACCCAACCATTGCACAAATTCTATACCCAACCACATTGCCTTTGTAATAAATTAGCAAAACTCCTATTAGAGACCATCTGGGCTCTCGCAGCACCATCAGCTTGCCACTTTCATTACTCATCTCTTTGGCAAGCTCATTTTCACTCTCCAGGACCCATACCTGGGGGCCCAGAAATTGTGTTGTTGTGGCCTCAATGTTTAATTATTTTTTATTGAGGACCTCGCCTAGCTGAAGGCACTAAACTCAACGCATGTAAAGACTGTTCCAAGCTGACGAGAGTCTCACGGAGACCAGGTGCTATTCTTCCACTTCTACTCTCCTGCATGCTTTCATTTTTCACAATGAGGACATTGCAATAGTTAAGCATGCGGGGGTGGACATATCTTATAACCATTTTGTCAGCTGTAACAATAATTTCCTGTTATTTGATTCTTAAAAAAAAAATGAAAATTCAAAAAGATAAAAAACAGGAAAATTAGAAAAAGAGAACTTAAGCATTTGGAAGTTATTAATTTTAGGAAATGATATGATAGGGCCTGAATACTTAGATTCTTTACGTCTTCAGGCTTAATTAGCCTGGGTGTCCACTCGAATGTGGACTTAGTCTCAAGTCCTCGCAAATTAAAATTTATTTTAAGTTGATAAATAAATTGGGATGATAAGTATGCGACTTATCAACCCACCCTCTAATTTGGGATGACTTTAAGCCTAAGCATCTACACACTTTTTTTTTGCACTGATTTATTTTGCGGCGGTTCTTTGGAAATTAGGTAGCTAATGAACTATCTAGGGTGGTATGGCTGGCAAGTTGTTGATGGCAACGGCTCATCAGCAGCTTGTCTAGAGCCCAGTCACATGATCATTTTTGTTGTATTGCCTTTCGGTAAATCTTACATTAGGGAAGTCACCTACTTAAAAAAAAAAACAAACAAAAAGAAAAATAAAAAATATATATGTAGAAAGGAGAAAAAAAATAAAAAATAATAAACAAAACCATACTTCACCGCACGAGTTTGGTTGGCAAGGTGTAGTGGGTAACAACTCATTAGCCGGTTGTCCAGAACCCAGCTCACAAAAAAATGCACAGTAATTCCCAAAACACTTAGGGAAGAACCGGAGAAGTAGAATAAACATGAGAGATATACACTTGGTTCGCCCTTATGTTGACCCTATAAATAAAAGAAGTAGGGAGAAAGTTACCAATCGAAAAGATAAATTTTTAGGCAAGGTCACCTAGGGTTGTAGAAACCTGAAGTTCGTTTCAACGGCTGCCTAGTGAGTCTTTCACTATTTTCACAAGGTACTTACCACTTAGAGTCCTTTTTGAGTCTTGGGCAGGTCAGGTAGCTGTAAATAGTTATCTTAGAACTTTAAAACTCCAAAAGCACAAAAAAATTAGAAAAGAAGAAAAATAAAAAAATGTATCTTCCCTTTTCAAGTAAGGTGAGGACTTGGACGGTCTGCATTCTGGTAGACACCTGGATACTGTTGAGTTTTCATAGTTTAGAACCTTAGTTGAAATTTTCTATTTTAAATAAATGATTTAGGCCTAAGCGATCTAATCCTAATTCTACTTTTATACATAGCATATAGTTTAATTTTGCTAGGGACTAACAAAAGATAGGCATGGGGGTATGATGTAAACACATTTATTGAGGGTAAAATGCCTATTCATGCATGTTCCTGGGCTTAGATTTGCATTTCATGTTATAAATATTGCATAATAAGCATCATTCTGCATTTAGAGTAGTTGTATGTAATTTAGGTTAATTACGTCCTTTTTATGGTCAGGAGAGAAGGATATTTTTTTCGGAGCCTCGGGTTGACGATCCGACCATATGGATCTGATTATGACAACGATTGGAGTCCAACGCCTCCGAAATCGCCTCCCTCGGAGTCCCGTAGCACCATATGCAGTTCAAGGAAGATCAACGGCCATGGGACTAGGTGATATAATCCGCAGCTTCAAATGACAAATCCGATCGCATGGATGGATTCAGGTTGATGATCGCAGCCCAACGGTGCAAAAATCGATTCAATTCGACCTCTGTAGTAGCCCCTACAACGAAAAGAAGATTGATGGCCCAGATTGCACCACATGATGCAACCTAGGCCGCCCATGCCCACGCACGCGCCACGGCACGTGCACAGCAGTGTAGGTGTGCGCACGCGCGTGGAGGCACGCATGTGCGCAACGCAGTGCTAGGGTGTGAGCGTGTGCGCACGCAGAGAAGAGAGCGCACAGTGCAGTGCCAGCGGAGCATGGGGCGGGCGCGTGCTCGGTTAGTGCTAGTCTATAGCGATGCCTGAGCTCGACCTACAGTGACGCTTACAGTCGTCGCTAATTATTTGCACGCCTGCAAGGCTAGCTGTACGCGCCAGCGGGCATGAGCTGCCTACAGCGACACTTCCAACGAGGGCTTGGAGGTCGCTAATGGTCTCATACCTATTTCTGCCTCTTCTCCTCCACTATAAAAGGACTTACACCCCCTTCCTTCCAAGCCATCTCTACCTACTCTACTATCACCTACTCCTAAGCTCCAACAAGCCTACCAACATTTTGTTAGAGCTTACTCTTAAGCTTCCAAGGCTCCTATTAGTGTAGCGAACCTTTGCCTCACGAAATATTCCTCCATCTTCCCATCCCCATTCATAGGTTGCCTTGAAGCCGTCCTCCCACCTCCATTCCGGAGCCACGCTGAAGCTTTCCTCTACCCGACGTCCTGCATTTCACCTCCGTCGTCCCGCTCCTCACCTCCTTCGTCTGAGCTTCCGCCAGGCGTCGTCGTCTCACCGAACAGCCGCTTCGGGAGATTCTTTCTCACCTCCCTCTCTTTTTATGCTTTCGTAGATTATTGTAATAGACATTCATGTTATATAACATAATTATTCGATATCTCTTGTGATTTATTCTGCTTGTCTTCTTTCAAAAACACAAAAAAATAACAAAACTTTAAAATACCAAAAATAAACAAAACGAAGCGCAGTTTTGTTCTACTTGGGACTCCCTTGGAGTTTCGGTATAAATTTTATTTGGTCACGAGTTTTGCAACTACGACGATGGGTTACTCGTAACCCTGATTTCAAACTCGCAAAACAGGTGCGATCATGGCTCTTCCCGCTATCCCTTAAATATATGGCTGCTTATTGGTTTAGGACTGTAGGAAAACCTATTATTCCTTAGACTCAATTAAAAAGTGCATTTCTAAAAAAATATTTCCCAATTGGTTGGACTAATGCTTTACGTCGTGCAATAACTAACTTCCAACAAAAATCCGGTGAGCCTATGCATGAAGCATGGGAAAGATTTCAGGACCTATTAAGGAGCTGCCCCCACCACAAGGTGCCACTTTGGCAACTCGAACAAATATTCTACCATGATCTTGATGACCAATTGAGGTGGTTTGTTTACAGCTCAATGTAGGAGCAATTTTTTAAATAAAGATGCTGAAAGCACCTATGAACTTTTCGATGAAATGAGCAAAAATTCTTTCAATCATTCGTCCATGGACACCTTTGGCAAAAATGCCAATCCTCCTGTAGGTGTTCATGAAGTAGGCACACAACAACAATCTTTCCTTATCACACAAGTTGATTTAAAACTTTTTGCACAAAGGCTTGACCAAATGCAAATCGATCAAAAGAAAATGGAAGAAAAATTTAATGCTCGATCGCAAAACTCTATTCCAACTAAGCCTAATTCTCACCTTTCTAACTTCGACACTAACCCGACCCTCCTCCGCTAGGAAAATGTGCAACAAATTGATACAAGTGGATTTGAAAACCTTGACCTTTCCCCTAAATTTTCTAGGACTTTTGACAATTCTTCCATGTATGTCCTAGTCAACGAAAATATTTTCACTCTCTAGGATAATTTTAGAAACAATTCCTCCAACTTCTATCCTACTTGGAGGAATAACCTTAATTTTTCCTAGAAAAATACCAATCAAATTCCTCATTTTCAAAGTCAAATAGGGAATCTTGGCCAAAACCAACCTTTGTAGGCTAATATTAATAACCAATTAATGAAAACCCTGCATAGAATGTAGTAGCAAATGAACGACGTTACCCTTGCAGTTTCTAATTTACAAAATCAAATCATTATAACGCCCGATCAAAGGTCAATGGGAAATCTGCCCTCCCAACCCATTTCAAACCCCAGAAATCAGTGGAATTAATTTCAAAATGAAAATAATCAAGGGCAACAAGATCAACAACCAATAAATCCTGCACCTCAATTTCCACCCGTTTTTCAAAACCTGCAACAAAATCAATGTTTTCTGCAACAAAATAACCACACTGCCAATGCAGTAACATTAAGAAGTGGTAAAACAACACACAATGCGGGAATCCCACAATCAGAACTAGAGCAAAATTTTCCCACCACCGTTCACTCTCAGGAAAAAGAAGATAGCATAAACACAATACCTTTTCCACAACCATTAAACTCCAAGAAAAAGAATCCTAAAAAAATTGAGCCAACTGAAGAACAATTACATGAATTTTTTAGCCAAGTGGAAATCAGCATCCCTCTCCTAGGTGCGATTAAATATGTTCCTGCCTACGCAAAATTTTTAAAAGAAATTTGTACACTTAAAAGGCAGCAAAAAAATCTAGGAAAGGTTGTCCTTTTCGAGACAGTTAGCTCTGTTGTTCAGAGCAAGATGCCTCACAAAAGAAAGGACCTGGGTGCTCCATTAATATCAGTTGTCATTAATGACACTACTTTTGATCACATCCTTTTAGACCTAAGTGCATCAATAAACCTTATCCCTACCATCCTTTTTGATGAATTCCAGTTCAGTAAACTTAAACTGGTGAAGGTCACCCTTCAACTTGCTGACCGATCTGTTATTCACCCAAAAGGGATTGTAGAGGATGTCATTGTTCAGGTACAGAATTGTCTCTTTGCTGTGGACTTTTTAGTCCTCAACATTGATGTACCTAAAGCTCTAAAGAGTGCACCTATTATTCTTGGAAGACCCTTCCTCGCCACTGCTAAAGCCAATATAAATTACGATTCTGGTAAAATGGACATCACTTGTGGTGGCGACACTCACCTTAGATATTTTTAGGGCTTCCAAAATATGTCACGAGCCAAATTTCTCTGATAACTCAGATTTTGAAACCTTAAATCTTGTTGAGGAAATGCTTTCTATGGATACATGTTTTACGATAAATTCTTCTCTTGAGTTGCTGAAATTGTCTAACCTACTCTCAACCACCACACCTAATTCACGTTAACCTCTAATCCCATTCCGGAACCTGGCTTACAATTAGATTTGAAACCTTTGCCAGATTCCTTAAAATATGTGTTTTTGGACCCATATCATACAAAAGTCATTATTAATGCACATCTTTCGGGGTTGCAAGAGGAAAAACTTCTCCAAGTCTTAAACAAATATAAAAAAGCCATTGGTTGGACATTAAATGATTTGAAGGCATTAATACATTCTATTGCACTCACTGCATTTATCTTGAGGATGACTCTAAACCCTTTTGCCAACCTAAACGTCGGCTAAACCCTGACATGCAGGAGGCTGTAAAACGGGAAATCATTAAATGGCTTGATGCGGGAATTATTTCTTTATCTCTAACAGCTAGTGGGTCAGCCCTACACAAGTTGTATCCAAGAAAGCTGGCCTCACTGTTATTACAAATGATAAGGGTGAAGAAATTCCCACTCGGGCTGCTTCTTTGTGGCGTGTCTGTATTGATTACCAAAAATTAAATACTGCCACAAATAAGGATCATTTTCCACTCCCTTTTATCGATCAAATTTTGGAGCAGCTTGTCGGACAAGACTATTATTGTTTTCTTGATGGATATTCCAGTTACAATTAAGTTGCAGTCCACCCTAAGGATCAGGGAAAGACCACTTTCACCTACCCCTTTGGAACCTTTGCTTTCCGAAGAATGCCATTTGAATTGTGTAATGCACCCGTGACTTTTCAATGGTTCATGTTATCAATCTTTTCTGATTTGGTAGGCGATTGCCTGGAGGTCTTTACAGATGATTTTTCCATTTTTGGAGATTCTTTTGATTATTATCTTTGGAATTTAGAAAGAACTCTCCAAAAATGTATTGAGGTTAACCTAGTTCTCAGTTGGGAGAAGAGCCATTTCATGGTTCAGGAAGGCATTGTCTTGGGCCGTGTTATTTCTGGAAAAGGAATCTCGGTAGACAAAGCTAAAGTTGATACAATCTCCAAAACTTCCCCTACCCAGTTCGGTGAAACAAATAAGATCTTTTCTTAGGCATGTAGGATTCTACCGATGATTCATTAAAGAGTTCTCCAGAATTTTCTGACCATTAAGCCACCTTTTGACTAAAGACTAACCTTTTGACTTTGATAAAGATTGATGGGAGAGTTTTATTATTTTAAAACAAGCAATTACTGAGGCACCCATTCTGCAAGCACCCGATTGGGCTCATCCTTCTAAGTATATGACAGATGCCTCAGATTACGCTGTAGGAGCCATCTTAGGGCAATGAATCGGCAAGAGACCCATTTTGATTTATTATGCCAGTAAAACACTTGATGAAATACAACAGAATTATACTGTCACCGAAAAAGAACTTCTTGCGATCATATTTGCCCTTGAAAAATTTCGTTCATATATGTTAGGGTCTGATCACACGTGTTTCGCGAGTTTGAAATTAGGGTTACAAGTAACCCATTGTCATAGTTGCAAAACTCGTGATCAAATAAAATTTAAACGGAAACTCCAAGGGAGTCCTAGGTCGAACACGGGGAGGCGAACGCTTGGTTTTATGAAATCCGCGCTTCACTTTTATTTCTTTTTGGTTGTTTTTATCTTTTCTATTTTTTTTGGTATTTTTAATAAGAAAAAGATTAGTTCGATGAAAACTTTATTTACTTGCAAATATATAATAGAGAGAGGGAGAGAGAGAAACAATCATCCATTTATCAAGAATTATTTGTTACAGCTACGAAAGCGGAAAATCTACACTATGAATGCGTAAAAAGATAGAAAGAGGTGAGAGAAATCTCCCTCGACGGTCGATTGGAGGACAACTCGCTTTGACGTCTCCTGGAGAAAGGTGGGGAGGAGCGGGATGAAGGAGGACGGAGCCGGAGGAAGGAGGATGGGGCAGGATGGTGTTGTGACGAGGATCTTCTTCCTGAAGGGCGATGAGAGGACGACCACGGGATGCTCCACGAATGGGAATGAGAGGTGGGAAAACTATTTGATTTTCTACTCTAGAGGAGCATCCCAGGCTTGGGACAAGCTCTCTCTAGAGCCTTGAAGGTGGTGAGGGAAAGAAAGGAAGCGATGGTTTGGAATGGTGGTGGGTAGGTCCTTTTATAGTAGAGGATGAAGAACAAATTTGCATCTGGGTCATTACTGATGTCCATAAACATCGCTGAAGATCCGCCATTCAATTCCTCTTGTTGGCGCGTGCAGACCATTAGTGACAGCTGCAAGTGTCATTAAAGGCCCGAGTTGCTGAAGATCCGTGCCTATCCTTCGATGGCACCCGCTCTGCTGATGTGTGCTTCACGTGCCCGTGCTCCCCACGCCGTGTGCGCACGTGCGCGCTTGCTTGCACTACGCTGCTGCTGCACGCGGCTGCGGTTGTGCGTGGTGCATTGACCGCGGCTGTAGCTGTGCACGGTGCACTGTTGCTGACTAGCATTGGGTGGCCTGGATGGTGCCATGTGGCACCATTGGGGTCGTCCATTCTTCTTTCTTTTGTAGAGGGTGCCATGGTGCTTCGATCGAGATGATTCCCGCATTGCTGGACTGCGATTGTCGCTCCAGATCCATCTGTATGGTCGGATTTTCCATCCGAAACTTATATGGATGTCGCATTGCCCCCTGACCGTTGATCTTCCTCAGACTTCGTATGATGCTATGGTTCTCCGATCTAGACAATTTCAGAGGCTTTAGACTCCGATCATCATCTTAATCAGATCCGTATGGTCTGATCACCTATCCAAGGCCTTGAAATAAGTCTTCTTCTCTCCTGACCATAAAAAGAACCATAAATGCAAAATGATGGATGTTATGTAATATTTATCACATGAAATGCAAATCTAAGCCTAGGAATATGCATGAATAGGTATTTTAATCTAAATAGATGCATCTATATCTTACCTCCATGCCTTTCTTTTGCTAGTCCCTAGCAAAATTAAACTACATGCTATGTATAAAATCAAAATTAGGATTAGATTGCTTTGGCCTAAGTCGTTTATTAACAATAGAAAATTTCAACTAAAATCCTAAACTACGAAGATTCAGCAGTACCTAGGTGTCTGCCAGAATGCAGACCGCCCAAGTCATCGCCTTATTTGAAAAGGGAAGATACATTTTTTTTTTTGCTTTTTTTGTTTTATAATTTTTTTATACTTTTAGAGTTTGAGAGTTTCGGGATAACTTTTTACGGTTACCTGAGTCGCCCAAGACTCGAAAAGGATTCTGAGTGCTAAGCATCTTGTGAAAATAGTGAAAGACTTAGTAGGTTGCCGTTAAAACGGACTTCGGGTTTCTAAGACCCTAGGTGATCTTACCTAAATGTTTATCTTTTCGACTGCTAGCTGTCTCCCTACTTCTTTTATTTATGAGGTCAACACAAGGGCGAACCCAGTATATATCTCCCCGGTTTATTCTACTTAACAACTTCTTTCCTAAGTGTTTTGAGAATTATTGTACATTTTTTGTGAGTTGGGTTTTGGACAACCAGTTAATGGGCTATTACCTACGACAGCTTGCTAGCCATACTCGTACGGTGAAGTGTAGTTTTGTTTATTTTCTATTTTTTTCTCCTATTTCTATTTTTTTTTATTTTTGTTTATTTTTTTTTCTTTAAATAGGTGGTTTCCCTGATCTAAGATTTACCTAAAGGCAGTATAATGGAAATGATCTTATGACAGGGCTCTGGACAACCGGCCGATGGGCTGTTACCATCGACAACTTCCTAGCCATATCACCCTAGATAGTTCATTAGATACCCAATTTCCGGAGAAACCGCCGAAAAGTGAGTTAGTGCAAAAGATGTGTGTAGATGCTTAGGCTTAATGTCCTCTCAAATCAAAGGGTGGGTTGATTAGTCGCATACTTATCATCCCAATTTATTAGCCAAATTAAAAATGAATTTGAATTGGCGAGAACTCAAGACTAAGTTTACATTTGAGTGGACACCCAGGCTAATTAAGCCCGAAGACCTGAAGAGTCTAAGTGCTCAGGTCTCAAAGTATCAATTCCTAAAGTTTGCAACTCCTAATGCCTACGTTCTCATCTCCTAATTCTTTTTTTTTTTATCGTTTTGAATTTTCAATTTTTTTTAAAGAAACTAAAGGAATTATATGGAGTTAACAAAATGATTTTAGGATTAAATATCCACCCTCATGCGTAAATGATGCAATGTCCTCATTGTAAAAATGAAAACATGAAAAGGGCGGAGTAAAGAAAATACCACTTGAGTATCGTGAAAATCCGGTCAGCTCCGCGGAGAGAAGAGTGTATACACACGTGCTAAATTTAATGCCTTCAGCTAGACATAACATACAAAGAAAAAATTGAGAATTCACAAGTGCGGGTCAGAATCAAAATAAAAATATGGATCCTAAAACCCGCCAACAGAAGTTGTCCACTGACGTGGACCAAATTATGGTGTAGACCCATGCCCCAGAGTTGAGTGGTTCTCAGGTTCTAGATGAAAATCACTTAGAATCAAAGGTTGTTGTGTTTGCGGGGCCATGCCTGCGGTTTAGTAGTGTGCAACCCAAGACCAAAGTGTCAGACAATGGGTAAAGATGGTTCAATAGGTGCGATTGTCCACTTAACATCTAGCTCAGAAAAATAATCAGTTATTTCGAGCTTGAGTTGCACGTGAAAGATATTGTAAGGGTCCTGGTAGAAACTAGGTGGTTTCAGGTCAATAGGTACCATTAGATCCAAATTCAAAGTTCCCTCATAATTAGCCTCCCAAATTTTTATTTCAACAATTCTTTCTTCCAACATCAAGGGCTCAAGCTTCGGGACCTCTAGCATATCATTCACCCCATATGATTCTCTCAAGTCCAGAAATCGTGGCTAAATCAAGATTAACTTGGGCACAATGATCTCAGAAGTCAGCTCTTCAGGTTGCAGATGAGGAATGGGGTCACTGATTGAATCATCAAGTAAATGAGGATTCGAATCCTCTACGTTAGCCCCAACCGAATCAAAATCTTCAACGCCTGGGCTATCGGATGGTCCATCATGCTCCTCGAGCCCATTTGTCTCACTAAAATCATCTTCCTTAAGCTCAAGTGAGACTTCACTAAGGGATTCCTCACCCTCAGAATTAAAGAATCCATGATCCTCATTTATATATGTTTCAAAATCATGTGTCATTTCATGGTCCGTGGAGACATATTTTTCGTCATTCCCTGACTCTAGGATCTCGGGTGAGAAACTCGATTCATCCTCAAAGGGTTGCTCTAGCCTAACCTGGTCATCTCCAATCTCAAAATATATATCCCCCCCGATAGGTGCCTGAGCAGGTTCTGACATTGGCTCACTTGAAAGGGGTTTATCTTGAGAATCATCCTAAGATTTAACTAGGGCAATCACAAATTTCATCCTCAACCTCGATAATTTCCCAAGAAGAAACTCACCCAGGTCCCTATCCCTTACACTTTGGAGTAAATCCAATAAAGAACTATTAAGTTTATCAATCATTTTGATTATAGGCTCTAGTGCTTCAATGCATGGTGTTGGCTGAGCTTCTAAAGATTTTACAGTGTTCCTCAAATTAGCCAACATCCTATCCTGGATCTGGTTCACCTGAACCGACTGGTTCGATTCAGGTTTGGGTGGGCTTGGGTTAAATCTTGGGGAGTCAAGATGTCGAGGTTCTCGGGTCCCTCTCTGAAAGTAGGTCGTTCTAGGTTGTTCAAAGGATGGTGGAAACCTGTATTCAGTGGAATACTGGGGAGGGTAGGTGTTATAATCATTATATCCTTCCTGATTGTAGATCGGGTTGGTTTGGTCATCAAAGGATGGAGATCCGTAATCATTGTAGGTTTGGGAAGGATAGCAATCATAGTTTTGTTGTTCAGGGTTAGGCCCTAGACATTGAAGTCTGGATTCGTATCCGCAATCAAAGTTATCTTGGCTAGTGGATGGGTAATTACAAGTCAAGTCGGAATAGTAATCATCTTGGGGATAAGTGGTGGTAGGAGGATAGGATGAGAAATGCATGTAAGAAGTGGAAGGATACATGGTAGAATAGGAGGGAAATTAGAAGAAAGAAAGGAGCCCTGCAATATAAGCAATCAACCCTGTCCTTAGGTGGGTTAGCCTAAAGACCTATAGATTCCGAGGACCTGTCTTGAGATTGTAAATGATTTGGTCTACTTTTATCCGATCAATCCAACCAGTTAGGAGGGACTGGAGAGAAGGTTATTCCCTTGGCTTGTACCTCTGTTCCTAGTATACCCCCCAGACACGGTCGTTTAATGCTACTCTCTTAGCTAGACATCAGATGGACCAGCAGAAGCATATTAATCGAAAAAAATCTCAGTCTGAGCCCCGAGGAGCGAATCAATCCTTAAGGTTAACGTCTACTCAGTTTTAGTTAGGCTTGGGATGATTTTGCTATTGGAATGTGATGGGCCCTTTAGATGGGTTGTGCCCTTAATGATCAGTTAAAATGTGTGTTCTTGCACAATCAGGGTTTGCAAACAAGGTTATTTGATAATGTGTCTTTTAGGGTTTAACCTTGTTTAGTAGCGTTTAGGGTTTAATCTTAGGTATATTCAATCAAGTTTAGGAGAACACTCCAAGTTTTGCAAGCACTGATGATGATATATTCCTTTAGAAATCAGAGAAAAAATGTGGAGTGCTTGGTTCAGCCCTAAGAATCAACCTTAAGTGGCAAGCTACTTGATGAATTGCTTTTATTTTGAGTGGTGCGGCCCAAACAGTTCAAGCAATTGGCCTATTGCATCACTTAGTTAAGGTACACAGAAATGTTTGACTTATGTAGATTTCTACTCACTTATTTGTGTGCTGAGTTAAGTGTACCAGGTTCATATGACAGATCCTGGTTAAGTGGTAGAATCGATGTTATTGTGTGCCTTAGGGTGAGAAGTTGTGAGTGTAAAGTGTGTGGCTTTCATAAAATCCCACAAGAGAAGAGTATTTTTTTTTTAATTTTTTTTTATATATGCGGGGGTGAGATGAGTGGAGGTGGAAAATAAACAACCAAATCTATCTTATGATTTATAAAAAGCACTCAGGTTGATTTAGGTTTGAGTTATTAATGTGGTGAAATGAATTAGTGGGTGGAGGTGGTGGGGATAAACTTACAAAACTCTCATTCGCACTTTCCTCCGATCTAACTATTTTGGCCTGCCTCGGATGAGTACGTGCAATCGCAGTAAGATCAAAGAAAAAGTGAGATAAAAGTTAGGTAAGGCAGAAAAATACGGAAAAAAAACTAAAGAGCATTGCCTCCCTGGCAATGGCGTCAAAATGATCGCAGGCATTTTGCGAGTTTGAAATCAGGGTTACAAGTAACTCGACGTTGTAGTTACAAAACGTGTGGTCAAATAAAATTTATACTGAAACTCTATGGGAGTCCCGGGTCGAACTCGGGGAGGCGAACGCTTGATTTTATGAAATTTGCACTTCACTTTTATTTATTTTTGGTTGTTTTTATCTTTTCTAATTTTTTTGGTATTTTTAACAAGAGATTAGGTCGATGAAAACTTTATTTACTTGCAAAAATATAAGAGAGGGAGAGAGAGAGAGAGAAACAATCATCTATTTATCAAGAATTGTTTGTTACAACTACGAAAGCGGGAAATCTACATTATGAAAGCGTAAAAAGATAGAAAGAGGTAAGAGAAATCCCCCTGGACGGTCGCTTGAAGGATGACTCGCTCTGACGTTGCCTGAAGGGAGGTGGTGAGGAGTGGGACGAAAGAGGACGGAGTCAGAGGACGGAGGATGGGATAGGACGGCATCGAGGCGAGTGTCTTCTTCCTGAAGGGCGGTGAGATGACGACAATGGGATGCTCCACAAATGGGGATGAGAGGTGGGAAAACTATTTGATTTTCTACTCTAGAGGAGCATCCTGGGCTTCGGATAAGCTCTCTTTAGAGCCTTGGAGGTGGTAAAAGGAAGAAAGGAAGAGATGGTTTGGAATGATGGTGGGTAGGTCATTTAATAGTGGAGGAAGAACAAATTCGCATCTGGGTCATTACTGACGTCCATAAATGTTGCTGAAGATTCGCCCTTCAATTCCTCTTGCTGGTACGCGCAGACCATTATTAAACCCTACACCTAACCCCCCTTCTTGAAACTTTAATGATGGCACCAACTTAAAGCATCCCCTCATCAAATAACTACCCACTAACCAACCTATTTTTGGTGCCAAAACCAAGAGCCACCAACACTTACACTCTTCCATACTTGGCGCCAAAAATGAACCCATCATCCACCCTACACCTACCCTCCTAACCTATGTCCACCATCCAACTAATGGCGCCACCATTAACCCATCCTAAAGTTGGCGCCAACCCCATTTAACCCCACCATAACCACCTCAAAACACCCCCTCAGGTGGCACCACAAACCCTAGCCACCCATCCATTAACCACCATCATCAAAACACATCCTAACCCTACTACACATCTTACAAACCTTAACGCTAGCACCCACCTAGAGTTGGTGCCAAATCCATAGGTGCCTCTACATTTTGGTGCCACTAACCATTAACCCTAGGATCCCATAACCAGCCCCTATAAGCCATCCTAGCCGTCCATCCCTTAACCATACCTATCCCCCTACCCATCCTATAAAAAGGCCATTAACTACCCATTTCAAACCATCCTTGGTTATCTCCACCTACATCCACCATTACCAATGACCATGGAAGAGAGGAGAGGAAGAAAAAGATCAAGGAGACACTCTGTCTCCTTGGTAGCTTCAACTTCTTCTTCTACCTTGTGTCATCATCAAACCAAGGACAAAGGCCAGGCAAGGAGGACGTCCTGAGGAAGAGAAATCAAGGGTGGTCCACGCCACCCTAAGGAGGAGATTTGGAGTGGAATTCTTCCACTCAAGAAGGTCTCAGGCATGCCCCACCTAGGGCTTGCGGAGCAAGGAGTCAGGAGCAAGCTTCCTTCAACCCAACGACACCTGAGTTGGAGCGGAAACTCTACGACACCATCATCATCTTCTTCATAAGCTTTCTTCTACATTTTTTTTGTACTTTGTTGCATGATAGTTTAGTGTTTTGATTTTTCTTGTTGGAGATTACAAGTAGGAATTCTTACTTGTGAGTTCTCCAACTCTGTATAAAACGATTTCCTTTTTCAAGAAGAATTCCTCTACCATTCTTTTAGATAGCTTGTGATTCTTTATTGTGGCTTATTTCTCTATTATTCCAAGCCTCCCTTGCTTGGAGTGAGTTTAAGAAACAAAGAACCTGTTGCTTTATTTCTCACAATTAGAATTCCTGCTTTCTCCGCAACTGATTTGCCCTTATTCAAAAACCCTAAAAAATATATATTTCAAAAGTGCAAAAAAAGAAAGTTGACTTCCCAATTTCAAGCAAGTGTTTTCAAATTTCATTCCTACCTCCCTTGGGATAACCTGAATACTCATCGAGTACTCGGTCTTTTATAAATTCAAAAGTGATTAAAATTTCGTGTTGCAACGATTTAATTCTCGATTTTTGCAAATCATGCATTTTCACGATCAACGAAGAAATTCTCGCCACTAGATACATCAGCTAAGTATCGATGTGTGTCATCTAGACCATTGTAAAAAATCTGGGCTAAGTGTGATCTTGGTACACCATGGTGCAGACATTTCCTAAGAAGGTCATGAAATCTATCCCATGCATCATGTAACTTTTCCCCTAGTCCTTGGGAAAAAGTCATGATCACTCACCTCATTGCATTTGTTTGACCTATTGGGAAGAAATTTTGGAGAGATTCTTGGCGTAATTCCCCCCAGGTTCCAATCAGGCTCTCAATGGCCTTGAACCAGAAAGAAGCTTTATCCCTTAGTGAGAACAAGAAAAGCTTCATGAGAACAATCCTTAAATCAACATTTTTGGGTTGAACTGTTTCCGCAAATCAACTTAGATCGTTGATGTGCTGGAAGGGATCCTCATTCGAATGTCCACGAAAATAAGTCTGCATTAGACTATTACATTCGTCTTGAGCTCAAATGCGTCTCCTACGGAAATTTGAACTTGAGGTGCCATGGTTAGTGCAATCGGATTGTAGAAATCCCGCAGTTGTTCTTTGCATGGTGGATGCTACATTCTGTCTAATGTGTTCAATATCCAATTGATACTCTACTGATGTTGCTCCTCAGATGCGATGACTTGGGCCTCTAGATGAGCCATCGAATCTTGGTCCTCTTGACTAGGATCAAGATTAGCCATTTTAGCTAATCGAGCAGAAGGGTAAGAAGAGGAAGAAGGCGATGCAAAAAGTCGCCTATGCCACCTTGGGTTAGGTTTCCAAGGTCCAACTAAATTAGGTCTTAAAGACCTCCTCGCTTGCATACACCAACACAAGGGTTGGTGCATTCAAGTTAACAAGGCTAAGGCCTTGCAATCAGATGTGGTCCTTAGAGTCAGGTGACCAGATTTTTCATCCACGTTTAAATTCTTGAAGTATATTTTTTATCAAATCAACTGCAAATAATCCCAGTTTCTTAAGCTAACCCAGCCAGTCTGAATACGATGGGACTAAGAGGAAGGTTATTCCTTTGGATTATGCTTCCGGGTCCTTGATACCCCTTAGACGCGACCGTTTGGTACTATCCTGTAGACTTGGTCGTTAGGTTTGGCTAAAGAAATTGCGATTACCCAATAGTTAAACAACAAATGTAGGTTAAATTAAGATTTTTCTTTATGCTTTTTAACCTTTCTTCAAGTAATTGAGTTGGGTGAGGTGGTCAACCAAGTGACTTGACTCACTGACTAGGCAATGGACTCAATTGAGTCCAATCCTAGTCAATTGGTCTCTACAATCAACAACCTTAAAAGTTGTACCTAGGGTTTATGTAATTTGTACTCAAATCAGGCAGCAAACCAAGTAATCAACTAAAAAACATTCTGCACAACAACTATGAAATCCAAATTGAATGAAATTTGGCAGGTAGATTTCTTTTCAAATCAGCTTTCTATAGAATATCTTTATATGATTTTTACTATTTTGAGTGATTTTATATGAATTTTTAACCATTAGGGGGTTAGATAAAGCAGATTGACCTCTTGTTCGTTTTCCTCGAAACAGTATCAAATTAGATCCAAAAATTTGGGAAAAAAATGTGACCAAAAGCTTCTTTGATTAGCTTTCAAACCCCACTAATATCAGGTCAACAAGATGCATATGCTATTCGGAATCAACCTTTGAAGATCAAAAGAAATCGATTTTCAGTCTGTTTGACCTCTCTGTACTTTGTGAATTTTCAAAAATTACACAGTGCGAATTTTTCAAAATGAAAGGCATCGTTGGAAAGCTAGTTTGAAATCCTTTGTTCAACTTAAATTTTGAGATTTTTGGATCAACAGATATTTGGCAAAATAATTTTTAAATAATGGAGAAATTTCTGGCCAAATTTTCAAAAATAGTAAAGAGGCTTTTCAAGAGATTTTTGAAAGTGAATAAGCCTTTTACTCAAAAATAATATTTTCAAAATTTGCATATTTTTTCTATTTTTTTAGTAGTTTTTTCTTTTTTTTTTCAAAAGCAACACACCTAACCTAAGATTCAAATGAAAATCCTAGACCTAAGATATGTAGTGTGCACATGAATGTCTTCATCTGCGCCTGATGTGTGCATAGAATCCCCGTTTCGTTCCTGCACATCAAGAAAGTAAGTAGATACAAATATGTAAAATTGGAAGCTCAAATCAGAAATCTTGTTCGCCTTGCCTCATTGGCAACGATGCCCTTGTTACTATTAGAAATCATGATGTTAATTAGTTTTAGTTGTAGTGTAGTTGCAAAATCCAACTTCAACGAAAATAATAACGAGATGATAAGTCCCGGTCGAACTCAAGGAGGCCTGATTGATAATTGATTAAGATTCCTACTTTATTAAAAACACATTAAGATTTCTAAAGTGCATAGATAAGATTCATCGGTCGCATTGTTAATACAAAGAACGTGCGTGTGAGTTAGAAAGATAACAAATGTGAACATGTGGGTTTTTGTTCGCACTACTTAAACTATCCAGGAGCTACCGACCGAATTCCTATTTAACAAAAAATCGTTTATGTTCTCTGGTACTAACATGATTTATTTTGCTAAAAGAAGAGATGATCCACAAATGATAGCAAAATTTATTTCATTGAATCATCATTATCTGTTTACAAATAAAGCTAGAGGAAAGCTTGTACATAGAAAATGAAAACTACTACATCTAACAGAAGCTCATCCTGCTGCGAGCACTCTGGGAGCCATCAGCAGTAGAGGATGAGGGTGGTGAGACCAAGGGTATGATGGCTTGTCTACACAACGTAGAGAGCTACACACCTGGAGCCTAGAAAGAGGTTAGGTGTGTAATCAGAAAGAGAGATTACTAGCACTACTAAGCAAGAAGTAAATGCAGGAATTAAAGCAATGAAAAGCCACTATATCTAATAGGGAGTTGAGCACCAAAGCTGTGCTTGGTGGTTGTGTGGCTTGAGGTGGTGCAAGGGAATGGAGGGCGGCCACATGTGGTGGTGGCCGGCCTCTTGGAGGTGAAGGTGGTGGAGCTCGAGTGGAAGTGATGGTGGCTGTGAGGTGAAGTGAATGGGAGGAGGAAGATGATAGGCGGTCGGCCAAAGAGAAGAGCTTTTTATAGAAGATGGGAGGCCTCTTGAGGTGGCGTTGAATAAACTCTAGAAGAGATACTTTGGGTGTTACCTTGGATGGGAGGAAAAGGTCTTCTAGATCCACTTTTGGTGGAGAGGAGTTGAGTGGATGTGGACCTAGTTGGAGGTGGGTCTTAGGTGTTATGTTGGTGCCTCCACAAGGTGATTATTGTTGCCACTTTTGGAGGTGTTGGGTGTGGACCTAATTGGGTTGGGTAGACCATTCTAGAGTAGCAGCTAAATGGGTCCTAGGTTGAGTCTAATACGTCTACGTAATAGGTTTAGGTGAGGCTCCTAAAATAGGTTCATTTAACCTATTACTAATGTGGTAGGTTCAATTAAACTTATCACAAGTTTAATTGAGTTGTAGTGTGTGAAATTGGGATAAGAAATTCCCAATTAGGTTGTAGGTGAGTCAATTGGACTATTACCAAGTCCAATTGAACTTGCATGGGTTGAAAAAGGGTCCAATTGGGTTCTATGAATCAAATTAGACAGAAGGGCTAACCCAATTGACTTGTACTGAGTTAATTATGTGTAGTGTGAAACTAATTAGGTTCTTAGGTAGGGTTAGTGGTAGTGTACGAGGCTTAGGTGGTCTCTAGATAGGTTTCCTAAGGTGTATGGTATGATTCTTTGGCTTAAAGAAGCCCAATATGGCTTCTGATTCCAAAATAGGAACCAGAGAAAACCTCCAGACATCCAAAAGCTTGGTCATACGACTTATACTTCAAAGTTGGATGCCTGAGGGATACGCTGGACATCCAATTCTATATCAGTATTGGCCTTTGGTTCTGGCTAGGGTTTTTGCAAAGATTAGACATCCAGACACACTGTATGGGCATCCAAAGGTGTGCTAGAAAGTGCATTTAAGGTTTCCTAGGCTAAACTAACCTAATAGGAGGGTGGCTTAGGGATAGGAAGGTGGATAAGGTTATCCTAAGGATTAGGGATTGGGGTAGGGTTATCCTAAGTTCTTTACTTTAGTTTTTACATTTATTCCTACAAGTAGCCTAGTATACCTCCTTCTTACTCTTTGTCTTCAACTCTTCTTTATTCCTAGCTTTATTCCAAGCTTCCTCTCTAGCTCTATTGCAGCTCTAGCCTTTATCCAACTTTTATTTAGCTCCTACCCAGCTTTAGGCCATCTCCTGAGCTTCTTATTACCTGCAAACCTAATTATTCACTAATTAGTATGGAATATAGCATTATTTCATGAACAACGAAGTAGAGTAATTATAATGCAAAATATGCAGCTGATGCATGTATTATTCCTAAGTTAAGCTAAGATCTAACTTAATTTAGGTCAATTGAGTCCTATGATTGTTGCGTAATAAGTAGGGTGGAGATGCATCCTTGTTTTAGCGCCAAAATGGTGGTGGTTAGAGGTGATTTTGGTGCCACATGTAAGGTGTCTTTTGGTGGTGGTGATGGGGTTAAGTCATGTGTCTAGGTTGGTGCCAAAAGAGGATGGGAGTAGGTGGCATTTTTGGTGGAGCGTAAGTAGTAGGGTGGTAGCGTAGTAGGCTATGAGGTGGAGCTAGGTAGAGTTAAGATGAGATAGCTAAGCTAGTAGAGTAGTGGAGGATGAGCTAGGGTTTAGCCGAGAAGAAGGAGACTTGAGCTGCTCCTAGAGCTGACTGCTACTGAAGAAGGTCTTTTAGGAGCTCAGCTACTCAACTTAGCCAGCTAGTTCTTTGATAGCTACTAAGTTGAGTAGGTTGAGCTAATTTGAGCTAGTCTCAACTATTCTGGAGTTGAGGGGAGCTAGTTCTGATCTCCATGAAGACTCCCTAGCTAGCTACACTAGCTAGCTTGGATCTAGTAGACAAGCTTAACTACGTTAAGCTAGGTTAAGTCTTCATGAGTTGGTGTTGAGCTGCCTTGAGCTAGTTGTGGACTTCTTAGCTGACTTAGCTTAGCTAGTTGAGGACTAGTAGCTAAGCTAAGTTGACTAGAGCTACCATAATTTGAGTGGAGCTGTGTTGGGCTGGAATCTAGCTAAGGTGAGCTGGACTGAGCTGAGATTCAACTGGAATAAGCTTTATCTTCATCTTCTACCTTCTGCATTGCCAGGGTTTAGGTGATTTTCACTGTGTGATCATCCCTGACAATGATAGGAATTGTATGAAAGCCAAAATAAGGGAAGAAAGATGCAATGCATGCCTAAACTAAGAAATGCCTCAATTCAATCCCAAACCATATTGCAGTATGCAAAACCTAAGAGCTAGGTTTTTTTTTAGGCATAATAGTGATAATAAACTGGTGTTTATCAACTGGGCATTTAGTCGATCAACCAGGTGCTTGGATTAAGGAGGACAAGAGCAAGACCAGGATCGTGCCCCTCTCTTCCCTTCACTAGCCAATTGATTGAAAATATTTTTTGGTCTATCGGTTGGTATTGGTGTAGCCCTCTTTATCCTTTTGAAGGATCTTTTGATGATGGTTCATGGATTGGGGCGAGGAGTCACTCCAAGATTACAAAGGGTTCATGGATCCTCTTTGGGATCATCTCTCCACAACACGAGGGACTCATTTGCCCGTTGCGGAGGAGGAGGGCAAGGGTTTGCTGGGACTTATTTGAGGAGGCACCACATGTGAGGTGTTGTGTAACACCACCCACAAGGTTTAATTTCTTGTGCTTGAGATCCCAGAATAAGAGGAAAATAATTCCTCCCATTTGGTTCAGGTTTAAGCTATTTGATTGTGTTTTCATTTCTTGATTGGTTTTTGCATCAATCTGATCTTTGATTTGAAAAGAAATTTTTTAAAAATAATTCTTTATTTGTCAACCAGACTTCAATGAGAACATCAGCTTGGTTGACAACTAGGGGAGTATATTCCTGTAAAAATTGAGTCGAGGTGGACACGACCCATAATCCCAGTTGCGCGCCTGATGGTCTCTCCCGTGGTCAGGGAAATTGTTTTTCTGCTTATTGAGGTGGGAATTGCCACTATGGTTGCTAGATGCCCCTTTTGCTGCCTTTTGTCATCGATGGAGTAGTGTTGCTCTTCCTTTAGGTTGTCGACCAACCAAGCACGAGAGCAAAATGAATATCTTGCTTTGTAAATCTTGTGGCCCTATCCCATAACTCCACCATATCTCTAGGTGGGAAGTTGTCAATATCATACCAGAACCTCTAAGTCAGTAAACCTAACTTGAAGTACTAGATAGCAAAGGCGTCATGAGGCCACTTGCACTTGAAATACTAGGCCTTGAACCTATCAAGATAGGAATGAAAGGATTCCCCTTTCCTTTGCCTTACCTAAAACAGTTGTTCGGGGTTATCTCTAACTTCTACTGGCCAGTAAGGTACTAGCAAAATTTGTCAGCCAATTCCTGGAAACTAAAGATCTAGCTTTTTGGTAGTTTGTTAAACCACTTGTAAACCATGTTGACTAAATATAATGGGAATACTTGATAGAGAATCCCATTCGGGCACCCATGGACTAGCATCATCTTCTGGAAGCCTCCGACGAAGTGGTTTGGGTGAAATGTGGCATCATAGTAAGGAAGGGTTGGGTGCTTAAATTTCCTAGGGAGGGGTGCCTTCATCACCTCCTCAATGAATGTGTACGTTGTGACGTACGCACGGGGGTGAATGCCCCTCATTGCTCGCGTAACTTAGCGGATTATCCATGAAAGGGAGTCGCCTTTGCTCAGAGTTAGCATCAGAGCTCCAAAGAGTTCATCTGAGTTACAGGGAGGTAGAGGAGGCGGAGGTAGAGCCTGCAAGGCTTCTCTTTCGTGGTTACCCAGTTGCCACTTCAATTTCTCAAGTTGCTTGCAAAGGCGAGCATTCTGCTCTTCAACGACTCGATGACAATGTGGTCATTCGTCTAGCTTAAGGCGGATGGTAGTTCTTGGAGAGGTTGCAACTTAGACTTCTCCTTCTGTTGTTGTACTTCATGGAGTTGGTGCATGACCAACTCCTATTCTGCCTGGAGAATGTTTAGTTAGGCGAGGAACTCCTACTTCGCCTGGAGAATGTTTAGTCAGGCGAGGAACTCCTACTTCTTTGCTTGAGCTTCTTCTAGTGGGTCAACTTAAGGTTGCTCAACCTCATGTGACACCTCTTTTGAGTTTCTTGCCTCACCTTGTTGACAATGATGGGAGGGAGAAACACTACACTCCTTAGGTCCAGGGTTCTCTTAATTCACCCTTAATGAATGGCGAGTAGTGGGGTCCATCTCAGCTTACATAACAGAAAGGAAAAGTAATACTAACTTTTTCGTGCAGACGATGCCAATTGATCTAAGCCTTTTTCAATTGGATCTTGTTGAGTTCACACAAGAAAAGGCTGATCTCAAGCAATAAAATGAACCACAAGAAAACTTGAGGAATTGGAAACTCAGTTTCATCAATAAGGTGTACATCTAGGGAGAGCACTATGACTCTCAAAAATTTCACTATTCTGGGGTTGTTACAAGAAAAACATTCTCAAAGTGTGCTCCCCTGTGATTGAAATTGTAGCTCATTTAAAACAGTGGACTCATAACATTAGGAGCTTCGTGGCTCGGTGAACCTTGGATTGTGGGCATTATGGGTTGAAACTTGGTCGTCAATTGTTGATCGTAATGTGCCATGTAGGCCACGTTAGCAAGATTTCATAAGAGGCATCACTCAGCTGGTTAGCCGCATGAGTTGTCATCTGTCATTTGTCATTGTCGTTCTTATTGCTCAATCCAACTCGAATTCTACAACAGATCTAGCATGTGATGGCTTGGTGGGTAGTTGCAGGTAGCTTGACCTTTGTTTGCCTGCCTATATTAGTTAAATGGATTAAAACCTTTTAGGCGAGATTTACCTGTTTACTTTTGTAGTCGAGTTTGTACCTTCTTGGAGGCCTTTTTGGGCTAATTGTTAGCCCCATTTAACATACTTTTGTGATTTGGGTTTGCTAGGATCAGTGGGTTTACTTGGGGATTTTTCCTCCCTCGTCGAGATGAGATTTCTATGTTGTAATCAATGCATCTTTCTTAATTTCATTATATATTGATGTATATTTACATTTGATTCATTATTTCATAAATAAGTTATTTACTTATTGAGGGTTTAGAAAAAATCAAGTTAATTAATCCATCCAACTAGATTGTATGTGCTTTCTGGCCACCTATTTTCTTATACCTTGATTACTTTGTATTCAACAACACGCCTACTGCCTCCTCTAGTTAACTGCCGAAAATAGAATGAGGGATATCAATTTGATAGGTTTCCTTTTCGTGGGAAGTGCAGCGGAGTGAAAAGGAGTGAAACGAGACTCGTCATTGTATAAAGCTCCACGAATGCGATCAAGCTCATTTCCTTCGCATCTGATTTGTGGCTACAGCTCACCTGCAGCATAAGTGCAAATTACTATGCTCGTGTGATACTGAATATTGAGATAGACATCTCATGTATCAGTTTTTCAAGAGTTTTGAATACAAATATTTGGCTTTCGACTCCTTTATAGTTTAGGCTTTTATCAAACTTATCTCAAAATAGTTTGAGATAATAATACATCATCACTTATAACCTGTAAGTCCTCCAAAATACAAATTATTGTATACTATCACTTATAACCAATAAATATTGAAAAATCTTCATCAAGAAATACACCAGCCACTTTTCGTTTAAGAATACTGCTGCAAAATTGCAAAATGTGGAGATTGCTTTGATGGATATTTGTAGTCTAAATTTTCACTTGACGTAGCACAATTTTGGCAAAAAAAAAAAGCTCTCTAACATTAATTATTTCTCTCTATTGTTCTTTTTGGCAACAATACATCAATTATACACTAATTCACATAAATGTGTCTTGCTCCTTTGAGTAAACTTACTTCAATATAGATAAGATCGTTAATATGGTATGCAAACTTCCATTAATTGGCAAATAGTTTTTTGCTGTACAAATTTTGCGTCCAACATTTTATTAAAAAGAGCTGATAAACGCCTAATCGATACGTCATGAAATGTCCATTCTTTTAAGATAACATTATCATAATGCTTTCAATGAGCTTGAAAGAAAGATATAGTGGTTCCATATATTTTAAGTGGGCATCTCTTCAGAATTTTTTCTTCCTTTTGACTCTGCCTCCTCCCTAACAAAAAAAGGAACGAAAAAACTACTCTACGTATTACTTAGGCATTCATATAACCAAATTTCTTTCCTTATTTTTCTCCCCTCCCAAGTAATAATTTCTAGCTTT
Organism: Thalassia testudinum; assembly: GCA_037157565.1. Lineage (NCBI taxonomy): Eukaryota > Viridiplantae > Streptophyta > Magnoliopsida > Alismatales > Hydrocharitaceae > Thalassia > Thalassia testudinum. Next base: position 65,621,666 of record JAZHRO010000035.1, on the reverse strand, counting down.
GTGCACATCCATCAACTTGGTTAGGTGATTGGACCTGTCCAAGGTAATTTAGGTAACTCCCATTTTAGTTGGTCCTCTTAGGTTCCCACGCCTACTAAGTAAATTAGGAGAGTCCAATCTGGTACCAAATTAAATTAACTTTTCTTTAGGGGATGTCATACCCTATAACTTCTAAAACTAGGTTAGCGAGTAATTCATTTAGTATTCCTAGGTAGTGTAGTTAAGGTTGAGAAGTAGCTTGATTTATAATCATTACTTAGTGTCACGAAAGAGAATTTGAAGCTTGACAATTTACGATGCCTCATGGAAAATTAGTAACAATAAACAAGATAAAAGGCATACAATTGCAAATAGGGTAAGATATGAAATTTAAAAAATTCATAAATTACCATCAACAAATATGTAAACTTAGTTTGCAGATAGTGTCCAGTCACCACAGGTTGCAACATAGATATATACAAAATAGGTAGTGCCCATTCACCAATATATAGAACTTTTATAACAAACTATAATTAGGCATTATCAACTACGAATAACTACCAAACACCATGTTAGCATTAAGCACCTTACAATAGATCGTAAGAATTCTCAACTTCTACTTGTCTCGTGAAGACAAAAAACCTATCTTCTAAATAGCTTGGTGAAGTATAAATACTACATCAATGAATTCCTATATAATCTCTTATAGCGGTTTGGGTGGTAGGTCCACCCATGACTCGAGATGATGAATCTCCACCATCTTCAACTCTAGGTGCCGTAACACCTAGTAGCCTTCTAATGATTTAAAAATTTTGACTAATTGAAAATCAATTAATCCATGATACTTTATGATTTAAGGGACCATGAATCTATTGCATTCATCTTTAATTAGGATTTAACTTTTTTTTTTATGTGAGGGACCCTTGTAAGAAAAATATATTTATGGGACTTACTTGGCCCTCAAGTTATGGTGTGGAGGGGCCACTGGGAAATTCTCCCATCATACTTAAGTTTAGGTGGCTTCCATGGGAAGCCACATCTTCTTTCACCGGTGTGTGTGCGTGTGTGTACCCCGACTGAGAGCTTAGGGAGGGGAAGAAACCTCCCACCACCACCGACTCCTCTTCTTCGCGTGCCCTTCTCCTCTCCTCCTTCCCTACTGATGCCGCTGCAAACGACTGTAGCTGCCACTGCTGCTGGTTGTTGCAAGGGAAGGGGAAGAAGGTGAGGTCACTTTCCTCCCCTCCTTTGCTGCTATTGCCGCTGCCATTGTGGGCGCTGCGGCTGTCGTTGTTACGCCTGATGCTACCATAGTTGAACACCTTCCTCCGCTTCTGGCTGGCTTCCTCCCCTCCTCTGGTGAGCCGGCAACTACCCTTGCTATCGTTGCTACATCTATTGCTGCCGACGGAACCGTTGGTTAAAGTGGAAGAGAAAGAGGAGAAGAAGCTAGGGAAGTACCCTCCTCCTAGGGCTTAGGTGTGTGCTACTCAAGAACTAGGTAGGCGACACTCCTCCCTTAAATGCCTCCTTGTGAACTTTTTATGGTTGGGTGTGTAGGACTTGCTGCATGATTGGGTGAGTATGCACGAGAGGCAAGGCAAGGTGTTAGTTTTTCTTGTTGTACTTGGAAGCACTAAGGAAATGGGCCAAATTAATGGGGTAAAAAGGGCTGGTGTAGGTGATGAAATGGGTTGGTTTCAGCCAGCGGGAGGGGACTGGAATCCGTCGATACCAGTACACAAGATTATCACTAGTACAGGTGCCATGCTACCCTAGTAATACTCTCCCCACTCTCCCTACCTTGGCAGTAAAATATGGGGTTGTTAGCCTTGAAATGGGATATTCATTGAATATGGGACCAAATACACTTAACATTTAGAAAATCCTTATATGGAGTAAGGAAGTAATGAGACTTGAGGAAACTAGTGTAAAATTTTAAGGAAAAAGATTAAGCACAGGCGAAACCCTAAATACAGAAACCAGAGTTGGACCAAAAAGGACAACTTGGACTCCCTGAGCTTGAGGGTAGACCCCGAGTGATCCATTAGGTCCATAGGAATTCATTCCAAGAATGGAATTAAATGAATTAAAAATTTAGTAGGTCTCCTAAGTGAGTTCGTAAGGCTATGCCCTTAGACTTAGTGAACCTTGGGTTTACTACTTGGGATGGAGACTCGAGATAATGCGGTAGCTAGGGGCTACCTAAGATCTACCTTGGGACTTGAAGAGTTCCAAGGCATGGTGGCGAGGTACAGGCCGTCATTAGAAGAAGGCACCTAGACATACTTGAATCCGACTCGATGCGAGTGTACTTGTGCTAGACTCACTAAACACCCACATGTGCGAAGGTCGCCAAGGTACTATGATGGGCTTGGTTGAGATCTCGTCCAACAGTGAACTGAGAAGGCACCATTGGAGGCTATGCTCTTAGCGGGAGCAATGGTGTGACCTGACAATTCTGACCAACTCTACAATGCGATCTGTAATGATTTATGACTAAGCCTTGCTGGAGGCGAATGAAGCTTGCTCTTTGCTGATGCAAGTCACTATCTTGGGTAGCTCCCAAGAGACCCGACTCTTCTGACTAAGGTAAGCAACGTTCTTGATATGTTGAAAATAGGTATGCCTTTCACGAGGATCACTCAATTTACTAGTGTAAGACTAAACGTGTTAAGATAAACTCGTCAACACTTTTTGTATGCAAATCGGAGTTAGCACGAATTAAAAATACATAATTAGATTGAAAATTCATGTGTTTTTCCTTTTTTGCAATCTGAACCTTAGATCGACGATCTGGAAGTACTGTTGACTTTTTAGTGTCGTAAGGATTTCTATGGTATGTCTGTGTGGCGATTGGACCTTGGATGCACGAAACGTGTGTAAACTGTAGGTAAAGTCACGCACGATCTACCTTAAGGATTGCATTTTACAAATGACCTCCGTTTGAAAATTTGTAAATATTATTGAATTCCTTATCTCGTAACGATTCTGGTGATATGTATTTTGCTGAAATCGGAGCTCATTCGAGCTTGTTACGAGAGTGCTCCATTAAATATATATTTATATTTATATATATAAATAAATCTACGTACGGGGAGTTTGGCAAATACATTATTTTAATTATTTAGTTGAGGATAATTGGATTGGTTGCTGTAATGTATTGGTACATAGGGATATATGTTTTCTCTTTATCCCTTTTATCCCTCTCTTTTCCTCTCATATATACCCATTGAAACTAACCACCAGGACCCAAAAACCCAACTCTCGTTGTCGCATTGGAGAAGAGAGAGGGACAGGAAGAGAGAGAGACTAGGAAAGAGGGAGAGAAGAGATAGAAGGGGAGAAGGAGACAAAGAAAGAGAAGGGAGGAGACCTCTTTTCCTCATCTCCTCTTCCACCTTCCCTTTGTCCTCTCTTCGCATTGTGCATGGGGGTCACCGGAGGGGTGACGGCGGACAGAGAGTGCAGTAGCGACAATCGTGGCCGATGTCGCGTCGACGAGGAGGTTGTTGCACCCATGCATGCGTTTGCATGGGTGAACGTGGAGGTTACACATGAAAAAGAAGATGTGAGGAGCTTTTTGGCAGTCGGCAGGGTTGTTGACGAGGGAGATGGCTGGCAAAGGCTGCTGGAGGCGGAGGCTGTTGATGGGTCGACAATCGGGTGGACGATGGAGTCGTGCGGGGATGGTGACCGGTGGTGGGTTTCTTGCTTCGCTTGCTGTGGTGAAAGAGAAGTAGGAAGAGAGCCCCCGAAGCGTTAGCGAGGCACTGACGGTGGTCAATGTGGCCAATGGATCACTAGTGAAGGTTCGACGGTGAGGATCAGTTGTGGAGGTGACTACGTCGTGCATGGCATATGTGCGGAGGAGTATGAAGGAAGAAGACAGGGAAGAAGAAAGAATTAAGTGAGGGATAAGAAAAATTATGATTTGAAAATAATAACTTTTTAATATTCCATTTTGGTCCCTGTGAACGGATTTTATGTTAACATCTGGCTATCAAGATTATTTTGCACTGATCTAGGTGATTCGGAGGAAGATTTAGGTGATCCAAGATTCGATCATGGAGTTCTCGAGGGTGCCATATGCATCTGTATGGTTGGATCGGACGATTTTCGCTCCAATTTTTGAGGCACGTGCAAGTGTGCGTTTCCATGGGAATTCGTTTCGCGTTTACTTATTTGATCTATTAGGGGGTCAAAAGAATCAGTTTCTCATGTTCCAAGACTCGTTAGAATCGTCTCTTTACGAACTACACTAAGCCTCAATGCTCGTACAAAATAGCTGGGTTCCTAGAATGGCAAAAGAGAAACAATGGATGCGCATTGTGGAGTCACCGTGACCTCCCAGTGACATTAGGTAGAGTAATTTTTCTTCTTTTCCATAAAGTTTATCTACATAGTGATTTTCTTTGCATATTGCACCGTTTGGTGTATGTTCTTACCTTTTGTTGGGATTGAACCAATTTTGTATTTCTTGTTGCTTTGGGTACTTAAGTATTAAATCTTAATGCTGTGAATCGAATTGATGGCTTAGAATGTGAAAAATCAAATTGATATGGTTGACTACCGGATCCAAAGTAGTTAACTGCAATTAAATGGACAAAGGGATTAATAATAACTTATTAGACCATGTTCATGAATCAACTGAATTATGATATACTTAAAATATGAGATGTAGTCTTGACATCGTATGTACGAAATGAATTGTATTTTGAGTAAAATTGGTATTATCAAGATGATTAAATAATAATTTGATTGGAATCACGAGCAGAAATTAAAAATTTCTTAGAAACGGATAAATTGGAGGATATTGTAAATATTAGTTAATTGTGGAATTGATAATGTGAAATTACTAAAGATGGTTTGAATGAAAATGAAAGATATAGTTATTTAGAAATGATTAAATAATTAATATGATGGATTTGTCGGAAATTAAAGGAATTAGATAACTAGTTTAGGCTCGCTATTCGTTGGATTTTAGTTGTCGCTTTGATCTTTTCAGATCGGTTTTATGCTGTTTTAGGGAGTTGCCGACCTCCCTATGACTCTTTAGTTAGGTTTAGCAGCTAACTGTGATAGCGGATTGCAGGGCTCGAGGGTTAGAGTGGTTTCTTTCTTGACTGGTGGGTTGGTCATTGGTTGTCTATGGTTCAACATACATAGTGCTTGTATGACTTCACGCTACAAGATGTGGCTGTCACTCTTTTTCGCAATGATCCTAGGGTGATGGAAAGCAGAGACTCGATGGGTATAAGCGGTCTTCCTAACTAGGAGGGTGGCTTATACCGGTCTTGTGCTGTAGGAAGTTACACGAAATCGTCTCGTGCCCTGAGACGTTAATCGATAGACTGTGAACTATAATAAATTGGGCTTCTAATATATAAAACGAAATCGAATAACAAGATGCTTAAGAAATAGATTAATTAAGGTTATAGTACCCATGTTATCTTGTATTTGATTATTATTGCACTATGCTGTTGTTTCTACTCTATTCAGTTTTTACTGAATGTTTTGGATTCCGTATTCAGATATGCTTGGCAGTTCGTAAGGTGATTTCAGTTATGCGTTTCCTTGGACTTATATAATTGTGTTATGTGGTAAATCTTCTAGTTAGTATCCATTTTACATTCATTTAATTTATGCAATATAAATTGTTTATTGGTTATGTTTATATTTTATGATTATATATTGGGTGACTGTGATCTTGTGGGTGTATTGTGCTGGTTGTTAGCATACAGTGACTTGGGTTTCGTCACTTGACGGGACTCGAGTCGTCATAGTTAGCCTCTCCCTTGATAATGGAGAGACTACCTGGTGAGGATCTAAGGGAATGATACATCTGGATCTCCTCTAATAGAGAGGAATGATTTATCAAATCTGACTTGTAAGGCGAGTGAGAGAATACGTTTAATAATAAATCATGAAATAGATAGTTAAATGGAAAATTTGGATTAGTAACTGACTTGTAGCATGGAAACCCCTATATCACCTCTTTCTACTTGGCCTTACGTGTAATTTTGTACATATTGAGCTGCTTAACTCATCTCTATATTTATAACCCATTTCAAGCTCCGATGTCATTGAGAGGCATCTATTGCAACAAAATTAGTCATTAGTGATAATATACATAGTGACAAATAATGATTTTATCGTTGCTATTTTAGATTTAGTGATACAGGCGTAATATGTCACCATATTAATTTATCAAGTAATAATTTTCTCTAAAATAATTTGGTAACAAATAAAATAATTCACTATCATAATGTTTACTTTTAGTGATAAGTATATATGTTATTACTACAAGATTGAATTCAAAGATAAAATTTGTCATATTAATTTATCGAGTGCCTCGAAAGTTTTGTAACGAGCCTTTTTTAAGTTGAAAACAAAAGGCCCCACCCTTCTAGTCATGTAGCTTTTTCAAGCGTTGCAGCCCTTAAACCCTTCTGATGTCCTCACTGAGTACCTTGCTATAGATTTGCACCCAATGCCAATGACCATCCTTTATATCCTCTTGCCCCTACTTGATCTCCACTCAACACCAGTAAGACTCCAAATTCGAAATTTTACACCTAATCTAGATTTCCCTCTTCATAAAAGAAAAATCCAACACCTTTCATTTCATGCAAATCGAAACACTATAGCTCACATTGTGGAATTTTTGCAAGTAAATCCTCAACACTTTGTATTTTGTGACAAAACCCCTCCATTTTTTAAACCTGCACCTATTCCACAATCAAAGGTGTTTTTTCTTTTTTGAACTTTTTGCTAGAATTGGAAACTAATGACATTGATTTTGCATAAATTGAAGGTTGATAACCCCTATTTTAAAGCCTATGTACATTTATATTTCATTAATTTTTTTAGCATAAATTAACCACGTTTAGCCTAAAATTTTTGAAACACAAACTAAGATGGAAACCTAATCTCTAAAAAGGTATTTTATTGCTGAACTAAATATTTAATCCAACCACTTAATCTATCCTTTATTTACGTGAAATTAATAGCATTCTTCCCTCGAAAAGTCCTTAAGTCCAATGCATTTCATCGCACTCGATTAGACTCCTAGACCCGAAAACATGAATTATCTAGGTTTTTAAAATCCATCATTTGAAGTTAAACCGTAGCGCACACTCATAAGATTTAAGATTTTAAAACTCTCACCCCCCATCCATTGTTCCCTGTTTGGGTGCATTGTCAATACTCACCCGTTTCCCTCCCCTTCTCCTTCCACCTTTACCTCCATCAATGTCGTGGGGAGCTCAATATCCTTTGCTGCTCCTTCCTCCCAGACCTCTCCCTCCAACACCCTCGACCACCCCTTGTAGTTGGCAATGATCAGCAATGTGGTACGAGCCAAGCCAATCGGTGAGGGTGCATGTGATGGAGTGCTGCGTTGCCATCCATGATCGGAGGTGTGATCTTCATGCGCGGAACTTCGACTCTAGCATCGTGGTTGGTTCAGCGAGGATTGCGAGCAGGGGGAGGCGGGGGGGTTTGCGAGTGTTACGACCCGGTTCCCGAATCCCTATAGGTTATGAGACTGGCTCAAGTCGACCGATCCCAAGACCTAGTCATCCAACAAGAAATTACCAAAAAGTAGGAAAGTAAGCCACATTCACTATGCTATGTAACTAACAGTAAAAGAGTACAAGTAGTAAGGAAAGAAAAGATACTAACAGTACATATCACCACAACAGTAAAGAGGAAACAAAATACAGAAATGTAAACGGTAACAAGAGTTCTGAACTCACTACAAAAGTACAATAGGAAGACTACTACTACTAGGTTTTACTAGGTACAGCACCTTCTGCAGCCGATGACTCGGGTTGCTCAACATCTGGACCTGAAAAGGGTTATGAGTAAACAAAGTCAACGAACGTTGAGTAGAGTGGCAACCAATTAACTAAAACAGTAAAAGCTAACAGGTAAACTATCTATTCCAATTCTTTGTTTTACAAGTTATTCATTTTCACCTATTGGTTTATTTTTTAGATCTCTTTCTTGATCTCGAATGTTCCTCGTGGGAACGATCTTGATTGCAGTCTTTTTTGAAGAGTATAAGGCGCACGTGGTGCTCTCCTAGTCCGGAGTCCTCTGTGGTGATCCTACACCCAATCAACCAACCCAAGGTCACGGATAAACGTAGCGGTGACTACGGCACTCGCGATAAGCGTACAAGTAGCTACGCCGCACAGGCACGTGGTCAGTCGTTTGCACTAACGGGTATGCTCAAGTACAGCACAGAACAGTATAGGGCTAGCCCTCTCAGTAATAAGGGTCTAGCCCCTCAGAACCACACAGGGTTCTTGCCTTTCCACAGTCCGCGCACATTTGTTTGACTACCTTGGTTTGTCCAGTCGGCCTAACAAGTCGGTGTAAGGTGGCTAGCTGAACCCCAGACCTCGTGGGGTGGCTAGCTCTCTCTCTACACTAGTAGCCCTCCCCGGTACAATGTATGCGAGGGCCAAGAAGTCGATGTAGAGTGGTTAATCCTAACCCCGCGTTCCAACCCAAGGGCGGCTAACTCCGCTTTACGCTAAACAGGGGATAGTCGCTCTCCTTAGTACCACGTACTCAAGGGTCAACACACTTCCCACAATATTTTCCGATCCATTCCATTTATTCATAGGAGCTCTACTCTTAATTTCCGATATGGTTCATGCTCGTATTTCTCATGTCATTCTATACTAGGTTTCATCATTCACATTCCATTCTCAAATTATCCACATGCAGCTCGTATTTCTATTATTTAACATATACAACAAGTAGTGTCACAAGTAAATGTCTAACACATGTACTTCATATTTTACAGGCAACTCTTGTTTATTAACAAACAGTTCACATTTCTACTCATTCATTTAAGAATGTAATTTCAATAACACATACAAACAGTGCAAGAACTCGTCTTAGGATTCATGCCACATCCTAGGTTTTCTATTTATTCAATTTCATATATGCAATCAGGTTTTATAATTAAAAATAGGGGGAAATACTCTACCAGACAACCTAAGAGTATTGAGAGCTCGAACGGTAGGTTTACGTGCCTCTGCAAGCCTCGAACCCGCAACAGAACGAAGTCCTAAACCAAGGAATAATGATAATGAAATATTTAGGACAGTATAAAAGGCCTTCTAACAAATAGAGGAACTCACAAAGAAAACATCGGTATCTTGTTTGCATAAAATGGACCTCAAACGGACTCTGAATGGGTCAAAAACAAGACTACAGACCTAAATCAAACATCTGGTACAAGGTTCAGACGTCTTAAAAGTGACCAGAAATGCACCTTAGGTCCTGCGTCGACCTCAGACGTCCAGAACCTCTTCCTGACTGTTTGGACTCAGCTCCAGACGTCCGACCTTCTCTCCGCATGTCTGGGAGTGCTTCTAGCCGTCTGGTAAGTTGTCCCGACGTTTGAAATGCGTGGGAGGGTGTCCCGTGCCTTCTCGAAGCAATCCCTGCATGCGACAACCAAATCGCCTATATTTAGCTATGTAAAACGTAGCGGCGGAGTGGCCTGCTTGGCCGTATCCGCAAAAGGAATGTACCTTCGCGAAGATCTGCTTTCAGACGTCCGGTGTAGTCACCAGACGTCCGCCCCATCGTTTGGACGTCACGCCAGACGTCTGATTCTGGGAAAATCCCAAAACTAGAACCACTTCCTGTTCTTCCTCGCCGCGTGCAATCGCGGCCTCGCCTGCAACTCCGGCTGCAGTAAGTTCTCCGGGACGGCTCCCTCGACGCACTCCTGCATGTGCCGCTCCGGCCGTGCGCCCTTTGGCAAGCCCTAACGAACTCGCGAGCTCAAGCTCTTCCTCCTCTCCTCACGCTTCCTCGTGCTCTGTCTCGCGCTTGCTCTCGCGCTTGCTTCTCTCGCTGTGGTGGAGAGGAAGTGAAGGAGGTGGCTGGCTGTGGTGAAGTGAGGATAAAAGAAGAGGGGAAATGGGGTTTTATAGAGCTGCATTAGGGTTTGGATGGGGGAAGAGAAGAGGGAAGAAAGAGAAGACTGGTACTGTCTGCGCGCAGCCTGTGTGCAGATGCGAAGGCTCGTACGAAAATTTTGATTTCCAGACGTTTCGGAAGGGGTCCAGACGTCTGACCGACAATGCAGACGTGTTAAAGGGCTCAGAACAGAACAAGTCTTTACATCATAACAAACTTAAAGGAAGTTTCATCCCCGAAACTTAAGCTAGCTAGGGTGCGGAAAAGGAAATATACGCATAACAAACTTAAAGAGGACCGAAGCCGATTCGAGAAAACGTACCCTCAAAAAGTTCTGGGTACCGCTCTCGCATCGCTGCCTCAGCCTCCCAGGTAGCCTCCTCGTACTGCTGGTTCCTCCACAAGGCCTTCACCAGGGGTACCTGCTTCCGTCTCAAGCTCCGGATGGCTGTCTAGTATCTGTACTGGTCGCTCTGGGTAGGTTAGGTTGTCACCCACCTCGACACTCTTGTGGCTTAGAAAATGATTGGGATCGGCGACGTACTTCCTGAGGTTGGACACGTGGAACATGTCGTGCACACCAGAAAGTTGGGGGGGGAAGGGCAAGTCTGTAAGCAATGGGTCCTACCCGCTCTAGGACCTCAAAGGGCCCCACAAACCTCGGTGCAAGCTTCCCTTTCACCCCAAAACGTTGTAGCCCCTTCATGGGCGAAATGCGAAGAAAAACGTGATCTCCAACCTCGAACTGCACCTCTCTGTGCTTCCAATTGGCATAACTCTTCTATCTGCTCCTGACAGTGAGAAGTTGTCTGTGAATCTGTTCTATCACCTCCTGACTCTGCCGGATCAACCTGGGGCCAACCTCCCACTTGGTCCCCACCTCAACCCAACTCAGGGACGCAGTACACCTCCGTCTGTACAGAGCCTCGTAAGGTGTCATGCCGATACTCGAGTGATAATTGTTATTATATGCAAACTTTGTTAGGGGTAAGTGCTCCTCCCAAGAGTCCCTCTATTCTAGTATACAGGCACGTAAAAGGTCCTTAAGTGTCTGTATCGTGCGCTCTAACTGTCGTCTGTCTGGGGGTGGTACGTCGTACTGAACCTTAACTGTCTTCAAGGCCTGCTGAAACTCAGCCCAAAACTGGGAAGTAAAACGGGTATCCCAGTTGGATACAATCTCACGCGGAACTCTGCGTAGACGTACTACGTCACGGATATACCTCTTTGCCAACTGCGCTGGTCCCAAGGTGACTCGGATCGGTAAGAAACGTGCCGTCTTCGTCAATCTTTCCATCATCACCCAGACTGCATCGTGTCCTCACTGGGTAACGGGTAAGCCCACCATCAAGTTCATGGTGATGTTCTCCCACTCCCACTCTTGCACAGGAAGTGGCTGCAACGGTCCTGTAGGTCTCTAATGCTCGGCTTTCACCTGCTGGTATACCAAATACTGCTGCACGAACTCACCTACATCTCACTTCATTCCTCTCCACTAAAAGTCACGTCTCAGATCATGATACATATTCGTATTTCCGGGATGTATGATGAACCTAGACTAATGTACCTCAGTCAGGAGCTCTCAACAACTCATTGTCCCTGGGAACGCACAAACATCCCCTTATGCGCAGCAGCTCGTCTGTAAAGGAGAAGTCTCCTGGGTCCTCTGATAGTATTCTATCTCGCAACGACTGCAGGTATGGATTTGTCATCTGTCCTGTGATGATGCGGTTTATCAGCTCTGGTCTCGTTTGTTATGTCACTATCACTACTTAACAATGTCCCTGTAACTCTAGGGGTTGCTAACTGTCCAACTCTATGCCTGTAAGCTGGCCAAGTGGGCGAGTGCCTTCTGGCTCAAGGCGTCAGCCACCACGTTGGCTTTTCCCGGATGGTAGGAGATGCTGCAGTCAGTCTTTCAGGAGCTCTAACCAACGTTTCTGTCTCATGTTAAGTTCCTTTTGATCAAACAAGTACCTGAGGTTCTTATGATCCCTGAATATCTTAAAGGTCTCACTGTAAAGGTAGTGTTTCCATGTCTTCAGCGCGAAGACAACAGCTGCCAGCACTAAGTCATGGGTAGGGTAGCTGTACTCATGGAGCTTTAGTTGCCGCGAAGCGTAAGTGACAACGTGATCCCGCTGAAGGTTCGTCCCTACCAGGCGGGGTGACGTAATAAAATTGCGGAATTGAATATATAAAGCAATATCACAAAAATAAGCAATCACACAATGTACACAAGTAATTTTTAGGTGGAAACCCAAATCGGGTGAAAACCACCACCTAACCCTCTCGAGTTAGGATTTTCCGATCAACCAAGTTGATCAAATCCACTAACCGAATCACTTTGAACGAGGGTGATTCAACCTCAATACAACCACGCTACAAGTACGAGGGTAGCGTTCCCAACCCCTTCTCTCCACGAGAAGGATTTTGTCCCACGAAGGAGACGGGAATTCGCAAAGCGAATACCCAACCAAAATACAAAGATAAAATGAAACAACAGTCCTATAGAGCCAACAAAATTAAACCTAGCTTCTATAGGAAATAGGAAACTCCCCTTTGCAAGGAGTGCGTCGACGACGCGGTGCGTGTGCCACGCGATGGCGCTACGTTGCTCTCGTTATCTACGGCGGGAGAGCGGGCGCGCAAACTGAATTTAGCTCTCAAGATGATGGAGCTTGAGCTTGGAGAGCAAGATCTTTTCTGGACACAAAAGAGTGTGAGAGTGTATATCTTGTGTCTTGTTTTTCTAAGTGTGTCTCTTATGTTTCTCTTCTTGTGTTTTGTGTTACAAAGGTTCCCCTCTATTTATAGAGGCCTTAGGAAGGCTTTAGAAGGCTTAGGAAAGGTTCTATAGCCGTTGGGAACAAAGTCCAAGAGAATCAGGCCGAAATCAGGACAATGATTACATTTGACAGGGTCATCAGACGTCTAACTCTGGCATCAGACGTCTGGAAGGCCACTTTAAGACGTCTGATCTCAAGGTCAGACGTCTGATTCTATGCGGGTTTCTCCCTGACTTGAATCAGATCTAAACAGGGTTTTTGTGCAAGTCCATCAGACGACATACAGGACGTCTGGCACTATGTCTGGACGTCTGGAAACCTACTTTTACTGTGGGAATTGATTTCAAAACGTTGCAACGGCTAGAAAATCTCTGAGAAGAGATTTTGGGTCAGCCGAGGCAAAACGGTCATTTATCAGACGTCTGGAAAGTCCTATGGACGTCTGATAAGGCTCTAACGGTCATAAACTGCCGTGCTTGCTAAGTTAGCCAACGGTCCACTATCTGGACGTCTGGCAAGTCCATCAGACGTCCTCTAAGACGTCTGGACTAAGGTATGGACGTCTGATTTCATCAGACAGAAAACTAAGTCCAGCTTAAAAGGTTATCAGACGTCTGAAACAACAGTCAGACGTCTTAAAATACTTTATCAGACGTCTGATTTGGGAATTAGACGTCTGGAAGTGCTGTTTGAACCCTATATTGGTTTTCTAAGTATTCTACAGAAAACCTAAGTATCCTAGGGTTGTGCCGGTGTTCCTAGGACTACTGTTAGGGTTATTTGAGGCTCTTTAACATGAAATATCTAAGGAAATAAAAAGCAACAAAAGAAACAAAAAATACAACAAGTACAAAAGAAGGAAATCTATCCTATTCTTCATTTCCTTTCATCTTTAATCTTTTGCTCCACGCGAACCTCTTCTGTTTTCTGTCAAGCTCTTCCAATCCGTCCTGGATGCGAGCTCGAACTCCGTCTAAACACGTCCTCATTTGCAATTGACCTGAAATGTAGGACTCAAATTGCAAATGTTAAATAACACGTGTTTTGTTATCATCAAAACAAATGATCGTGGTGCTCTAGCACCAACACCCGCTACATGAGCACGCCCCCTAACCCTTGCAACAAAGCGTTCGTGTAGACAACAAAATCGTCGCTGCTATTAAGGATGGTAAGCATAGGAGCCGAAGTCAGCCACTCCTTCAACTCCTTAAAACAGGTCTCACAAGCGTCTGACCAAGTAAATGGCACGTCCTTCCGAGTCAATTGAGTCATAGGACGCGCAATCTGCGAGAAACCTCTGATAAACCATCGGTAGTAACTTGCCAGTCTCAAGAAACTGCGGATCTCCATCACTGTACGTGTTATCTCCCACCTAAGTAGTGCCTCTACCTTGGTTGGATCCATAGCCAAGTCATCCCCTTAAATTACATCGCCCAAGAAGGTCACCTACCTCAACCAAAACTCGCACTTACTGTATTTAGCATACAGCCTGTGTCTCAATGTGTCCAGAATCATTTGCAAGTGCTATCCGTACTACACTTGATCCCGTGAGTAAATAAGCACATCATTAATAAACACCACCATAAATTGATCCAGATACGGTCTGAACACCCGATTCATCAAATCCATGAAGGCAGCAGGGGCGTTGGTCAGCCCAAACGGCATGACCAAAAACTCGTGTCCGTACTAGGTGCGGAAAGTTGTCTTGGAGACATCGGTCTCCCTAATCCTCAACTGGTGGTAGCCAGATCTTAGATTTATCTTGGAGAATACCGTGGTACCTCACAACTAGTCAAATAGATCATCAATCATCGACAACGGATACCTGTTCTTGATGGTGACCCTATTCAGCTATCTGTAGTCGATGCAAAGGCGTAGGGTATCATTATTTTTCTTCACAAATAACATCGGAGCTTCCTACGGGGATGCATTAGGCTTCACAAAGCTCTTCTCCAACAGGTCCTGCAACTGGGACTTGAGCTCTTGTAGCTCAAGTGGTGTCATCGTGTACGGTGTAGTGAAAATAGGGCTAATCCCCGGTATCAGTGAGATCTCAAACTCGATCTCACGCTTAGGCGGTAGTCCTGGCAGCTCCGCGGGAAACGTATCGGGGTGTTCTCTGACCACAGGGATGCTCTGAAAGTCTGCTATGGGCCTGGACTCTGCCACTACACAAGCCAGAAAGCCCTCATACCCCTGACTCAAAAGTCTCGCTGCTCGAAGTGCAGAAATGCGACTGAAACCTCCATCGGTTGTCCGTGAAACTCAAAGGCATTTCCGGTATGGGGAAGACGATCTTCCTCTCAAAACAATTCACCAAAGCGTGGTAAGAGGACAGTAAATCCATTCCCAGAATCACGGCAAAATCCTCTATAGGTATCACAATCAGGTCAGCGGGGAGGCTGTGTCCCCCAACACTGACTTCACAGTCTGTGTAGACCTCTTTAGCTACAAACAGCTGACCGCCCGGATCTCTAATCACAAACGGATCCTATAACACGCAGTCCTGTCCTAAACTGATAGTAAAACTCGCAGTAATAAATGAGTACGTGGCGTCGGAATAAAAGAGTACGTAAACTAATCTGCCGGAAACTGTAACCATACCTGCTTTCATTGAACCTGATGCCCTGACATCTCTGTGTGTTAGGGCGTTGATACGCCCCTTAGCTCTCGGTGCAAAAGAAGCAGCCACACTCCACATTGGACGGGTAGCCACTGGCCGGTACCCTCCCTGCGACTGCTATCTTCCCCTACACGCCTGGGAACCACGACCACCTGCTCGTCCTCTAGCTCTCGGTGCGGGGAGCATCTGCTGCGCTCCAGCCCTAGACGGGTAGTCCCTCCTGATGTAGCCTGGCTGGCCACACTAGTAGCAAAGGGGGATTTGACTCCCTCCTTTAGTAAGTCCCTGCTAACGGCTGGGTAGGGGTCCAGTGCTGGCAGCTGGTCATTGTCGGGGGCCCCTAAAGGCCACTGACGGCCCCGCTAAGCGAGACGGCTCTCCCGTGGGTGCTGCGTGCCTCCTCTCGCCGCCCCTGGAGTACTCTGGTTGGTAAGGCCTCTTTCGTCTGCTGTTAGTGTCTTGCGCGACCGGGTTGGTCTCTTTGTACGTTATAGCTGCCTCTACCACTCTTAAGAAGGTGGGTAGCTTAAGGGATTTGACATACCCCCGAATGGTAGGCCAGAGCCTCTCTGTGAACCTCTACAGGTGCTCCTCCTCAATAGCCACAGCTGTCGCAGCAAAACGTGATAGCTCCAAGAAGCACGTGCGATACGCGCTAACAGTCATCGTCCCGTGGCGGAGAGTGAAACTCCCGCCTCCTCTGGTCCTGCCACGTCTGTGGGAAGTATTACTCACAAAAGAGGATCACAAACTGGTTCCACGTCGGCTCTGCCTTTTCCTAGCCTCTGACTGCCTTCCACCACTTGTGTGCCGCACTCTCCAGCTGGTCGTAGAAAAGGCCACGTGACACTCTGCAGGGGGCGAAGAGTGTCAAACACCTTCTCGATCTGCTCCAGCCAGTCCTCTGCCTTAGACGGGTCCTCATCCCCCTTGAAGGAAGGAGGCTTCAGCTTCCGGAACTGTTCGAAAAGCTCGTAGTGCAGCTGTCGTAGGGGAATGGGCACGCCTCTAGGCAAGGAGGGCTTGTGTTCGGAAGTGTCAGAGTGCGGTGGGAGCGGTGGACTACCTCCTTGTCCAGCG
This sequence comes from Thalassia testudinum, assembly GCA_037157565.1. NCBI lineage: Eukaryota > Viridiplantae > Streptophyta > Magnoliopsida > Alismatales > Hydrocharitaceae > Thalassia > Thalassia testudinum. The sequence continues at coordinate 65,605,244 of JAZHRO010000035.1, read as the reverse complement.
CTGCGAAGGTTTCGTTGTCCTACAGAGGACTCTCCTTTAGTCCCCAGGGAGAGGTGCCCATTGAGGCGGGTGGAGCTCCTCTTATACTATATCCTGTATCAATTGAGCGATGTCCTGGGCCTGAACATCCGGGAGAAGTGGCTGGTCGATTGATACCTCGGGCCCGACACATTTGCCCTCGGACCTCGTCCACGGCCGTGTCTGCGGCCCTCCTCAAGAACACTACGTCGAGGCATCTCCTCGAAAATAGAATAAAAAGGAATCAATTCTAACGGACTTCAGCGAAGAAAACTCAGAACAAATGTCAAGCAGTACGTTGTAGTGGTTACTCTAGTTACATGCACGTGAATTGGTTATTTTCAAGTTGGTTTATTTCTCGGGACGATATTCTCTGATACCATCTTGTTACGATCTAGTTCCCGAATCCCTGCAGGACATGTGACCGGCTCAACTCGACTGATCCCAAGACCAGTCGTCTAGCAAAAAATAACCAAAAAGCAGAAAAGTAAGCCACATTCATTATGTTATGTAACTAACAGTAAAAGAGTACAAGCAGTAAGAAAAGAAAATTTGCTAACAGTACATATCACCACCACAACAGTAAAGCAGAAACAAAATACAGAAATGTAAACAGTAATAAGAGTTCTGAACTCACTACAAAAGAAAGTACAATAGGAAGACTACTGCTACTGGACCCAGCATCCTCTGCAGCCGGTAATTCGGACTGCTCAACACCTGGATTTGAAAAGGGTTATGAGTAAACAAAGTCTGCGAACGTTGAGTAAAGTGGCAACCAACTAACTAAAATATTAAAAGCTAATAAGTAAACTATCTATTCCAATTCTTTATTTTACAAGTTATTCCTTTTCACCTGTTGGTTTATTTTTCAGATCTCTTTCTTGATCTCGAATGTTCTTCATGGAAACGATCTTGATTGCAGTCTTTTTCAAAGAGTAGAATGCGCACGTGGTGCTCTCCTGGATGGGCGAGTTCCCCGTGGTGATCCTACACCCAATCAACCACTCCAAGATCACGGACAGACATAGCGGTGACTACGGCATGCGTGATAAGCGCATGGGTAGTTACTTCGCACTGGCACGCCGCCAGTTGTTTGCGTTAACGGGTACGCTCAAGTATAGCACGGAACAGTATAGGGCCTAGCCCTCTCAGTAGTAGGGGTCTAGCCCTTCAGAACCAAATAGGGGTCTTGCCCTTCTACAGTCCGTGCACCCTCGTCTGACTATCCTGATTTACCCAGTGGTCCTAACAAGTCGGTGTAAGGTGGCTAGTTGAACCCCAGGTCCCGTGGGGTGGCTAGCTCTTTCCCTACACTAGTAGCTCTCCCCAGTACAGTATACACGAGGGCCATGAAGTCCATGTAGAGTGGTCAATTCTAATCACGGGTCCCAACCCAAGGGCGGTTAGTTCTGTTTTACACTAAACAGGGGACAGTCGCTCTCCTTGGTACTACGTACTCAAGGGTCAGCACACTTCCCACTACATTTCCAGATCCATTCCATGTATTCACAGGAACTCTACTCCTAATTCCCCGTAGAGTTCATGCTCGTATCTCTCATGTCATTCCATATCAGGTTTCATCATTCACATTTCCATTCTCAAATTATCCACATGCAGCTCGTATTTTCATTATTTAACATATACAACAAGTAGTGTCACAAGTAACTGTCTAACACATGTACTTCATATTTCACAGGTAGCTCTTGTTTATTAACAGGCAGTTCACATCTCTACTCATTTATTTAAGACTGCAATTTCAACAACGCATACAAACAGTGCAAGAACTTCTTGTTCTAGGATTCATGCCACATCTTAGGTTTTTTACTTATTTAATTTCATATATGCAATTAGGCTTTATAACTAAAAATAGGGGAAAATCACTCTACTAGACAACCCAGAAGTGTTGAGGGCTCGAACGGCAGGCTTACGTGCCTCTGTAAGCCTCGAACCCGCAACAGAATAAAGTCCTAAACCAAGGAATAATCACAATGGAACATTTAGAACAATACAAAAGGTATTCTAACAATTAGAGGAACTCACAAGGAAAATATCGATATCTTGTTTGCATAAAATGGACCTCAAACGGATCCTGAATGGGTCAAAAACAAGATTGCAGACCCAAATCAGACGTCTGGCATAAGGTCCAGACGTCTTAAAAGTGATCATAAATGCACCTCAGGTCCTGCGTCGACCTTAGATGTCCAAAACTTCTTCCTAACCTTCTGGACCCGGCTCCAGACGTCCGATCTCCTCTCCGGACGTTTGGGAGTGCTTCTAGTCGTCTGGTAAGCTGTCCAGATGTTTGAAACGTGTGGGAGGGCGTGTCCCGTGCCTTCTCGAAGCAATCCCTATACGCGATAGCCAAATCGTGTATATTTAGCCATGCAAAACGTAGTGGCGGAGTGGTCTACATGGCTGTATCGGCAAAAGGAACGTACTTTCGCGAAGATCTGCTTCAGATGTCTGGTGTAGTTACCAGACGTCCGCCTCGTCGTCTGGACGTCACATCAGACGTCTGATTCTGGGAAAATCCCAGAACTAGAACCACTTCCTGTTCTCCCTCGCCACATGCAGCCGCTGCCTCGCCTCCTTGCCTGCAGCTCTAGCTGCAGCAAGTGTTGAGGACGGCTCCCCCGACGCACTCCTCCCGCACGTGTCGCTCCGGCCGTGTGCCCTCCGACAAGCCCCCACGAGCTCACGAGCTCAAGCTCTTTCTCCTCTCCTTACGTTGCCTCGCGCTCTCTCTCGTGCTTGCTCTTGCGCTCGCTCCTCACTGTGGTGGAGAGGAAGGGAAGGAGGTGGCTGGTTGTGGTGAAGTGGGGAGAAAAGAAGAGGGGAAGAGGGGCTTTATAGAGGTGCATCAGGGTTCAAATGGGGGAGAAGAGGAGAGGGAAGAAAGAGAAGACCGGTACTGTCTGCGCGTAGCATGCATACAGATGCGAAGGTTCGTATCAAAATTTTGATTTCCAGATGTCTGGGAAGGGATCCAGACGTCTGACCAGACATCTGACCGACAGTCCAGATGTCTTAAAGGACTCAGAACAGAACGGGTTTTTACAGCAAGGAACTCCACGGATACCATGGTGACCTACTAGGCCTTGCTGAGGAGCAGCTTCTAGTTGGTTACAGTGATGGTGACTTATGGATTGCTGCATCGCAGCTAATCTGAAGGTCAGAAGGAGCGATGCTCAGACTGAGAGTAGAGGTGTGTTTTCTAGACCTGATTTAGGGGTACGGAGTTTAGATCTTGATTGATTAGATATTTGATTTGTGGTTGTGGAAGTATGTGGCTTCTACCGATTACCGTTGGCTCAATTGGTTTCTAGTTTGTGGTGTTTCTTTTGTTTCTTGGTTGATGCATATCTGGAAGTGCATTTGCTGGTTAATATGAAGCCAGTGTTTATCGATTGAAATGGCAGTGGCTGGTAGAAGTTTTACCTCAGTTCTAAAGGGTGGTGTTGGGTCTACGTTTGTGCGTGAAAGTGGGTGTTGTGTTTGGTGTGATTGTGTGGCTCGTTTTGGGTCTACGTTTGTGCGTGAACGTGTTGTGAATTGCTTGATCTCAATGTCATTGAGATATTTTTTCTTGTTTAAAAAAAAAATAAAAAAAAAGATCTTTCTAGATGATGCTCGAGGGCAATTGGAGTCGGCCAAATGTCATCATCCATGCTGTTCTTCTTCCGTCGGTGGGTAAACAATGCCCTCAAGGTGTTTGTTGAAATGGGCAAAGGAGAGGTAAAGTTGAAATATAAGTTTAATTTATTGCTTGCAGGTTCATGACTTGGTCTAATAGAATGGAGTCCAAAAGGGTTAGATTGGCTATGATCATGTAACCAATCCATATTGCATCCCTTACCTCTCTCATTTGAATGCAAGATATCGGAGTGCAATGAATGATTTGCTATGTTCCGGTTGATCGTGATTTGCTGATTTTATTGATATCAAGCTTAAGTCCATTTTGTCCTTAAAAATTAATGTCATATGCTGTAATAGCTTTTTGGCCCCAAGTTAGTCTTTACTTATTATGGAAGGGATATCTAAGAATAAAATATGCTTGATCTTCTACAAAAACGGTTGCCTATCCTTTAGCTGGTGTGTTGGTAAAAGTTGATTGGTATTATCCGAAATCAAAGGTAAATTTGATTGTTATGGTCCGAAATTAATGTAAGGTTGAAATTCATAGATGAAAACTTTCTCATTCATGAAATTCATTGCTGAAATCATTTCAGGGATAAAGTGGTAAAGAAAGACGACAACTCCCTTGGACATTTTTTTTCAAGGGAGAAAAGAAAATGATGATAATTCACTACTAAATTAAGTTGCAATTGCAACCAAGTAGATGTTGAGATAATTAGTAATGAAAATTTATCTCCCATTTGAAAGCGATGGAGGAAACAAGACATCCATGTCATATGTTTACAGTCATGCTGTTTACGATGTCTTCTTTTTTTTGTAACTTCCCAAAGTCAAGTGGTGCTAAGTTATATTAATGCTACTAAAAGGAAATACATATTTGAAAGTTTGAAACAATGTGACTGTGCAGTTGATTGTACACTTGTATGAGCAACACATGACTAGTGAGTATTTTGGGAATGATATGAAATGAGAATGGTTGATCTTGCATATCACTAGACCAGGATAACTAGTGAAATAATATTTTAAACTTAGAACTGTAGACCCCATAACCTGAAGGTGTAAATTAAATTTCATCTTCAATTTAATATCTAATTAGCAATCTTGTTGGAGGCTAATTTTTGTTGTTTTCAATTATGTAGTATGACTTCCATTGAACTAATTTGTTGTATTTAACAGAGGTTACATATGATGCAGATTATGAATGTGGTCGGAAAGTGATATATAATGAAAGTAGAGCTCTATGATACTATCATCTATATTATTTGAAATAGAAAACATCCTACTGGAACATGGAACTTCCAGGCATGTCCAGAGTTCCCAGCATGAAGTTGCATAAGGGAATTCCAAATTTGTTACATAATAATCATAAGTGACAGTCTAAAAAAACCATCAAATGGTGGTCGCAAATGATTTAAGTTACCAATCCAAGGTTCTAGACATTTGTTAAGTGATGGAGAGACTCAGCTGGGTTCTAGATTTTTCATAGGTACCCTTTGTCTAACTGGAAACTCCAGTAATTCACAACTGGTAAACCGTGAAGTGAGCATCAAGGGATTGTATGTATTTGATTGTAAGTAATCATTTCTCAACAAATGTAGAATGCATTGGTAATTACAGGTTGTCAGCAGAATCAAGGACCTAGGGAACTTGAAAAGGAAACACTATGCTAAACCATGAGGATTGTGATGAAGTCCAATCTAGATTATTCTAACTGGCAGTCATTATCATTGAATTGAAGTTGAAGAAAGAAATAGTATGCCAACCAATGAGTATCGTGATCAATTCTAATCCAGACAATTCAAACTGACTAGAACCTAATCATTGCATTATCATTAAATTGAGAACTTGACTAAAGAAGCAGCATGCTAGATCATGAGGATTTTGGTTAACTCCAATCTTGAAAATTCAAAATGCTATTTTGTGGTGAAGTTTTAATATTTACATTTTTTCCCTTGAACTTATCTCTTGAATTTTTCTATATTAGAATAAATTATTTTAGTCAATTTTCATCACTTTTGAATTGCATGAACCCTGATGCAATTTGCTATATGTAGGCATCATCATGGACAGAATTCAGAAAGCACATCAGGATAATCTTCTTCTAGTAATGATGATTTTTCCAGGTGAACAAGTCCTCTTTTAGCCAATGCAATTAAATAGGCCCCTCAGAGAAATTTTTTTTTGCTGTTTTCTAACATCTAACTATGTTTGCTCTTCCACACATGCTTGGTGGATATGCTTGGTGGATATTTTGACAAAGGCAGATTCAAAATTTATTCATGGGTGGGTTATTCCTGGAGAAATTTCTAAAGATGTAAAACAGGGTAATGCTTTTTGGGAAATAAAATCAAATTACATGGTAGTTAAAGCAATGTCAACATTTGTCCTACCTTAGTATGATGATTTTGTGATACTAGCTATGAAGTATCCAACTCATGTTATTTATTTGTGGAAGCAGATCACTTGGCGGACTCACTTTTCAACTTCCAATAGATAGAGATTCTTTCAAGTGAATAGCATTTGCATTTTACTTCACAATAGTTAATATACTTCTCTTTTGTATTATCATAGTGGTCTAATAATTACTGTAACAACTATCCGATTAATTCACAGGCAGTGCTTTACCGTCAAAGATCACATCTTACTCTTCACCTTGGATACGTCTGAAAGGCACCTTTTTGATCTTCACTTATGTTGCCTATGAAATATGTGTTAGTTGATTCTTTCAAAAACAAATTACCTTTGTGTTTGATATTCTTCCGTACTTTTATGTACTGTTCTTTCCTGAATATTATCCATGTGCCTTGGATCAATGCAGTATTATTTATTTTGTGTGTGGGGTTGCAACCATCAGATCCTTATCAGCTTAACAGTTAGAAGTAGAGTTTCTTTTATTTTTCTTCCATTCAAACCTTATGCTTTTTCACGTAGTTGTTTTGTCATCTTTATAGATTCTAGTAGTTGCAAAGAACTCTTTAAATTCTTGCAGCTGAATGAACTTCTTGATATGGTAACTTGGGCCACGTGTCTATGTTTCATGTATTTGTTGCAACATTTGATCCATATAATTATTTTTGTATATATCAATTGGCATATTAGTCAACTATGTCAAGTGTGGCTATACTTTTTGGTTACTCCTTCGAGAAATTGACCTTCTCATGCATTAGACTCAATATTATAATATACATTCAAGTGGTGTTGCCTAACAATATTTTATAGAAATTATCAATAGATTTTGTGGTTATGATGTGGTTGTTTTGTTATTTAAATGGCATTCTTTCCCTAGAAAACCGTGAGGATAATCTCTGCTATGCTTGGGACTACTGTTGCCTAATGATTCTTTGTTAGGAGATATGATTTGGCATACAGATCATTGAGCACTCAAGTTGCTGATAGAAGTTTTATTTATTATCCTAATTGACTTAATTTAGGATTAATTCTTTAATAAAATCATACATTTAAAATGTGAATATTACATTTAGAGAATGTATATATATTATATGCATTGTGATTATTTTACACCTAATTATCTAATTTTAATCTTCTGTGAATAATGTAGGTGAAGGATATAGAATGACTTGGAGTTATGTAGAATAAAAGCAGGATAAAAGATAAAGTTACAAAGTTAGGAGTTTGTTAAACACCAAAACTTGATTAAGGGAGAAATGAAGATTCAATTAAAGAAGAGAGAGGGATTATGATAACTTAACTCTACCATTAGAACCCTAGGATAACTTTATCCTAACTCCTACCTTTAGGTTAGCTCAAACTGAATAAGTGAGCTTAAAAGTCAAAATTGTAGATGACACTATGATTTTGACCCTTTATCCACATAGTTGTTTTACCATTCAAGAACCTATCCATCTTACCTTAGATTAAATCCTTAATCCAAGAATCGATTTAGATCAATGAGCTCACTTAATTAACTTAGTATAAGTAAATTGCGTTCATGGAACTTATTTGGACTCAACCCACTAGACTTAAGGTTAACTTAACCTAATTAGGAATCTATTCTCACAACATACCTACAAAACCTAGCCCTAGCCCTATAACATAAGACCTATGAAATTCCTAGCCTAATCCTCTTAAGTTGGTGTCAATTTAATATGATTTTATCCCTTAGTGGCGGGCTAAGAGATAAGGTCTTCTATCTTAGTAAGATTTTATCCTCTTAGCCACTTAACAAATCAAAGATTTTATCTCTTGGATCTTTCTTAGGAAAGATCTAAAGAGAAGATCTAGTGATTTCATCCAAGGTTTATCTTACCCTTTAGATTATGTGTTCTTTTAATAGCATTTAGATTAAATTTAATGACCATAATTCTTTGCACTCTTCTATAAAAAGACCTAGCCTCTAACCCTTAGAAGTCAATTAGCGTTAGTATAATTTTTAGGCTACCATAGTCCATGCCCTCTCTCTCTAAGCTCTTTGTCTTCGGTCTTCTTCTTGACGTTCTAGATCTGAAATTCTTCCGAGTTTCTATAAGCATCCTACAAGTAGCTCTGCAATCTCTCTCTCTCTCTTCCATTTTCTTTCTTTCATTATTATGTTTCTATGCTAGTTGCAAGCTTTCATCTAGAGTTGTGTAAAATTTTTTATGATTAGCAATAAAGAGCATTATTCAATAAAAATTCTTGTCTCTCTTTACATGCTTTTATTAGAGTAGAGTAACTAGTACGAAAGGTTTTGAGAATCTCGTTTTACCTCCCTATGAACGATTCAAAGTTATCGATTTTATAAATTTATTTGTTTTGACGTGTTTTACAACTATAACGACAATGTAGAAATCTCTTATCGCAATTTTGCATCAAACATTTGCTACAACATCCTCAGCCTCCACCCCTTTCCCTCCACTAGAAAAGATACAATTTGGTGGACTAAAGCATGAAGATTGGATCTTTACCAATCTCTATGGATTGCCTGACCCTTTTCTCAAGGGTGCAATGAAATTTGGTGATTGGTAGAGGATTGAGGACCTGATCTTGGAAGGCTCAATTGGATTTTAATGAAATGAACAAAGCTGGGCTTCGTGGCAAAGGAGGGGTTGGGTTTTCATCTTGTTTGAAGTGATCTTTTAGCTATTATTGTAGTTGTCTTGTATTTTTTTAAGATTTCTCCCTATTTTTGTAATTCTTGTAAATACCCTGAAAGGGCACTAGTTGTAACTGTAGCGGTTGGGATCGGGCAACATCGGTGAGGGTTGTGGCCGTTGTTTCTCCTCCGCTTGGCGAGTGCTCCGGTTGGCATGAACTTCGTCGCTATTGCTTGGTCGAGGGCTTAGCGGTTGTGCTTCTCTAACCACTTCTCGAGCACAGCGGTACTCGTCGCAGTTGAACGACATGGAGAGGGGACGGGTGGGCACTCAGTGTCGACGACAGCAAAGTGCGGCAGTGGGGTCCCTTGGCGATGGTGTCTGATCTGTCGGAGCATGGGTGTGGAGGCTAAGGTTGTTGCAGGCCATTGGAGGCGTTGTCTCATTTTGTGTCAGTGCTTGTTGCAGGGCTTGTGTGTTCTTGTTCCCTGTAGATGGTTTGGATCATTTCTTTTCTTGTTTTTTAGTTTAGGTTGTTTTGTTGGGGATCATGTGTGACCCTAAGCTCGTATGACCAAGTTTTTGACTCAAGTCAATGGTCGAATTTGACCTTCGGGTCGATATATTTCGACTTTCTCGTTTAGTGTGATCTTCGGGTTTTATCTTATTGACGTTTGTCGCATCTATGAGCATGGGGTAGCCATCCTTTGGGAGGTAGTTCGATTCCCATTCTTAGGACATGTTTTCTCTTTCTTTGTCCTTTTATTTCTTGTATTGATGTCTTCTAAATTTTGGCCTTCCCTTGTTCCGAGGCGTACCCTCCCCCTTTTGAGGGCACTAAGTTTTTCTTCTCTCTCCCTTTTCCGTGCATCTTTTGTATCGAGTACTTTCCCTTGCTAGTGAAAAATCTACCTTTCAAAAAAAAAAAAATCTTAATCTTAATGAAAGTGGCAAATGGAAATCATATGTTTATGTTTGAAAAAAATTATGAGAATGGTATTTAGTGAAATTATGTTATATCAACCGCTTCCAACATATGTGGAAATGATGTCAAGTAGTATAGCAGGGACAAATTGGTAATATTTTCAATTGTTGCTATTTGTGATCATAGAGCGATTATCTAGTGGTAATTTTTTGATATTTTTATTTGTTACTATATTATTAAGTGATGATGTGGCACTTCGTATTGACTCCATGGGTCTTTTATTAGCAACAATTATATTTGACACTACCATTGTTATATGGTGATATTTTAGTGACATTTTATTTTATAGCTATAGGTAGACTTTAGGGGTAAAAATTGCAACTATTGTATTTGACTTTATAGGCTTCTACAGTGACGATTTAGTGGCAACTATATTTACATTACAATTGTTAATATGGTGATGATAAAATTTGTCGTAAACTTTTAGCAATGGCATTCTCAGTGATAGTGGAGTAACAAACTTTTTAATTGTCACTAAAGTATTTTAGCAACAAAATAATTACCTTTAGCGATAAATATTCTTTGTCACTAAAGCGTATCTTTGTTGGAGTGACCCTACAAATGACTAGAGCAGAGCAAGCATTTTTGGAGGTGGCAAGATGTTTCTACACGACCTTGTAGGGTGTGAGGGCTAGGATGGCAAAACCTCAAGCCTTGGTCTAGTCTTAGGACCTCACCACTGAGTGGTGGGAAGCCTTGCATGAGCTGATGACCGTGGCCTACCTCCTCCATTGGATAATATGTAAGGCGGGATATGCACATGGCTAGTGGATGCCTGTAGTTTGTTGGTTTCTATTCTACCCTTTTTGCGTTTTCACTGGAAGTTTTATAGATATGCCTCTTTTGTATAGCTCTACTTATGTCAGCTTTGATGTAAAGAAGACTTATGTATATGTGTACATATAAGTGAACCGCAGGCATCTGTATTTTTTGGGTGGTGGTGGATGTCATACGGCAGGTGATGTGGTTTTTGATGTAAAGTTGGACTCTTGCTTATATATGTATACATATATGTATAATGGGAACTAACTTCTCCTAAATGTACCTATTTGAATGGGGTTATGCTTTTAACCCTAACTATGTTGCACCAGGCTAGAATTTTCGCTTGCACCCTAGGTAGTCTATTCCTGACTCGACAAGAATGACTATCGGGGCATGTTAGGTTTAAAATTTGCATTAAAATTTGCGTGAAAATAGGTATTTCGTCTTTGTATAGTGTGCGAATAAACCTAAACAAATATAAATGTAATGAAACTCATACATGTTTAGTCTCGGTTAAACTCTAGGAGGTGGGAAAAGCATCTTGAAATTGATTCATGATTTCATAATATGCTTCTCTTGTGATTCAACTATCCTAACCTAACCTAAAATCTAACATAATTCAAAACCTACTCATGAAATCTTATCTCCAATTCTCTCATGTAAATTGTGCTTCTTGATTTGTTATCGTAGATAAGGAAAGCATGTGTCAAAGCAATATAAAATGTAAAAATATGTGTTTCTATTTCCATGACTTCAAGTATATTAACACTGTTTAATGAATTTAGGAAAACATGTGAGTCGTTAACATGAATTGACACGGCCATATGCTATTTTCTTCTTTTCTTTATAAAATTTTTATTTCATAAATTTTTTGGTTTTTTTAATAAGTAAATCACCCTAATTAATCTAATCGAAAAAGAATTCGACAATTGTTATTTGGAACGTGATTTAGTGGGAACCTTGGTGCATGGGGTGCATCAAATGTGGGAATGGAGTGGGTGTGAATCGTGTGGTGGTGGTGATTATTGGGGTTATTATAAAAAAAAGAATGATCTTTTTTTTTTCTTTTTCTTTACAATTTCTTCTTTTTTGATTTTTAAAATGAGAAATGATGAACGTTAATGTAAAGGTGGTGGAGGTGAATGTGAAGGTAGTGGTGACTAGGTGGAAGGGCAAATTACCGGGAAGGGTAGGGTGGCGTGTGGTAATGATATGTGGGCAGTGCAACTTGTGAAGTCGTAATGTAAAATGATTGGTTTTAGCACTTGCACAATATATTAATCAAATCAACAAATATGGTATTCATTCATCACGAGCATAACAAGAAATATTCAACATTGACCATACTATTGGAAGACCACCTCGTCATGATGTGCTCCTGAGAGCCTTTGGCTAATGGAGGATGGTGGTGGCTAGGTCTGGTCATAATGACTGCCTATATGCCACACACAAGAAGGGCACTTATGTTAAGTTTTCTCGCATTTGTAAGAATTTGTTATTAGGTTGTAGTATAATGAATAAGAAAATAGATATATATTATAATTTATACTTGTTTTAGGTCTAAGTTGTTTATAGGGAGGTTAAGTTAACAAAATATTTCACAATTTATTCTTGAATTTATTCTTTAATTAAGTTAATATTAAAGATCTATTAATTAATAAGCTATAGTTCTTAACTTATAATACATATAAACTTATATGCTTAAGTTATACTTACAATATATTCATAACTTAAGTTTAAAGTACTTAATTATGTTACTTTCCATATACTTACTCTACATAATTATCCCTTATAATTTACTAACTATAAATTAATCTACTTAACCTATTAACTTAGCTAATTATAAGTTAACCGATAACGTAATACTTAACTTAAATTTAACTTAATTAATCACTAACTTATAACTTAATTCAATATTTAACGTAAATAACCATAAACATTACTTACCTAGCTTATATTATTACTTGTTAAGTTATAATTACTTGGTAACTTAGTTAATTTAGTTAACTCATAACATTGTATAGATACTAAGCATAATTAGAGTACTTTAATTATTACTAGGTTAATTACTTAGTTAATTACATAATTAGAATTTGTTAAGTTGATTTGCAAAAAATTAAGCAATTTGGCCCTTTGACCCACTCCTTTGAAGGATTGTTTTGACGAGGTTGGAATATCATTGGAATAGGAGACCCACTCCTTTGAAGGATTTGCATGAGGATTTGGGCAACTTTTGGGACTTCAGATCTGACCAGAAAGGAAGTTAGTTTCTTGACGAATTCCCTTTTCAAATCTGAGAAGGATTCGTCAAGAAACTAAAGAGATCTTGCCAAGTGAAGTTCGTTGAAGTTGTAGGAATAGGATTTTGGTGTGGTGGAGGCCTTTTTGTGAAGAAGACAAAGAAGCTGGGGGTCGTTTCGTGAGGAATTCAAAAGTTAAGGGCTATTGGAGATAAAGAAAGTCAGACTTGGACCAAAGTGCAAACTAGGTCGAAACAATCTCAGATTGGGTCCAAGTTTTGGTACAAACCTAATTTAGACCTAAGAAATCAAATGGTTAAGTTGGATTTTAGTTTTGACCTAATATGATTGGGTAATTTATGTAAAAATCCAAATTAAGGCAAAAGTCTGTCTATGGCTCTATTTTCGGTTAAGACAGGTTCCAATGGTCAAATCAAGCATACCAAATCCTAGAGAATATTTTTATATGAATTTTAGAGGGTTTAGATGAATTTTGTCTTGACCAAAACCTCAGTTAATTAAGCGGGTTTATTTTTAGGGTTTCGGAAGTTATTTAATTCCCGTAACGTGCGAAAATTCTTTTCTGTCTGTTCTAACCCAATTGTTAGATTCTTAAGATCATTTGACCCTTAATTAACCCTTGGAGAAACCCCGTGATTGTACTGCAATTGAAATATGCTGTTAAAACTGCAATTTTAACCTTAGTTTCCTATATTTCCCTCAGAATAGATTTGTAGTGAGTTAGGTCCTCTGACGGTTATGTAGGAGCATCTATTTCTTGATTATGACTAAATAAAGTTAGATATGACTGATGATGATATTATCATTATACTCTCATGCCTAACTTTTGCTAACCTCTTAGCAAAAATCTTACGGAATTAACTCAAATTCTGGGCCATGTGTTCAGATCTTTGATGTGTGCTTTCTTTTATAGAATTGGTTAGAATGCAAATAGTAGGCCTAGAGGTACTCAAGTACCAACCAAGATCTAGACTTAACCAACTTTAGCCTTAGTCTGTCGCGAAGGTTTCTAAGGACCTCAAGAACTAACCTAAGGTTCGTTGAACTCCGTGATTAAAGCACCCGTGCTTAAAACATTTTTAGTCTTGGTTTAGTTTGCAGTGCATTTTTGTACGAGAGAGAAGAAATTTTTGTATTTTTGGAGAGTTTTCTCTCTCTTTTTCTTTCTTTATTTCCAGCTTCAAATTGGCTTTACAGCACGGGCTGTATCAGATTCCTAGCTTCCACCATCAATCCTCGCAGGGTCCGTGGCTTTTGATGCTTCGAGATAGCACAGCCCATGGCAACCCCAGAACCCTGGCTTTCAACACTTCGAGATAGTGCCGCCAATGGCGTTCTGTAGCTAAATTCAGGCTGTGGCAATTGAAATTTCGGGATAATCCCGCCCATTGCACTTGAATCAACACAAGGTGCTTACGTGCCCCGATAGGATATTTAGATATCCTAGGAGAAGTACCGAGGAGATGGTATGTTATTCCAGATCTTCGAGAGAAATTCCCCACCTCTCTACACTAGGAACTCTTCTAAATCAACTTGTGTTGATAAGTCGCTCCTAATCTTGGTAGCATTTTCATAATCGAATTAACGCTTTTGCGTGATTTTGATAATTAAGCACACTGAATAAGACTGTGTGTGGATTAGGTTGCTTAGGTTACTGAGTCCCGCAAACTAGAGGTCAGTTGACGAGGCCAAATAATCGTTAAGCCTTAGCCCTAATCCCTAAGCTTCGCATTTTCCTTAACCTCTTGAGGAATATCTAAATCTTAATGAATATTTGAAGTTTTAAGCCTAAAACACAACCTAAGAGATTTAAGATCAACGTTCGTACTAATCTCTTTTGTCCCTTAGCACTTTTTGACTTTTATTTCTTTCTTTTGATTTGGTCTAGAACTTAAATAAATCCCATAATCTTTTGCTAATGACTAGTTCTTTTTGTTTCAAATTGTTTCTCCTTTTTGACATTCTTAAATCACCTCCCTCCTTTTCCTCGTCAAGAATGATATGCAATTAATTCACTCAAAATTTCCTCCCTTCTCCATTTTTTTGTTCTTTTTTAATTTTTAATTTTTTTGGTTTTTTAAAATATGTATTTTTTTTGTGACAACCCTTCAGAACTTTGAATTTTTGTATGTTTGCACTTTATCACCTCCCTTTGCCTAAGTTTTGTAATGTCCTCATTGTAAACGGAAGGTATGAAATAGTTTTGGGTTTAAGAATTAGAACAGGATTATCGGGTGAGCGGATGGGTAGGGATGACTGTTGCGGATGATTTCAAGTCCTGATACGAGTACCAGAGGTGGAGTCGACTGTTCTGAAACTGAACTCAGAGTGTAGTAAATGTGAAGTACAAAAGGATAAATAAGAAGGATCTTAGGTTTTTGGAATGACGAGTTGCCTCCTGTTAAGTGCTAAATTCAATGCCTTCAGCTGAGCAGAAAATGATATGGAGGAGTGGTTAAATCAGATGAATTTTTTAGAATAAGTACCTTGATCAATAGCCTAGTTGGTCCAACCATGTGCTTATTCAAGTTAGCAAGCTTATGATGCAGCCTAAACCCAATAAATCTGGCGGGTTGATGAAAGTGGATCAAGAGATGCGGTACCTACCAGATACTATGAAGTTCGAGAAGATATGAAAGTGCGAATCTAGGGTTTAGCTGAGTCGAATCAGCCTGATTAGAGTAGGGATACTCAAATAAAAAGGGTCGATGGAGGATGTAGGAACCCTACAAGAGTGATCAGAGAAGGATGGGACGTGATTTGTAGTCTGAACGATGTTCGAAACCTAATTGAAATGTGGAGAATCATGTGCAACCGGATCATTGAGAGAAATCAGAATAGAAATTGAGTCTGGCTGCGGGTTGGTCGGGTTTAGATAGGTTGTGTTAATATGGCAAATTAATTAATAAAATGAGTATAGTGGTTAACCTAAATCGAGCCTAACCATCTTTTACAAAAAAAAAAATTTTTTTACCTGGCCTACTTGATTTTTATCTTAGTTACTTTTAGGCCTAAGGTCGAACTCAGGGAGGTAGGATTAAAGGTGAATAAGTTTCTACACCTTTCCTACAGCGCATCTCTTCCGTACGTTTATTATGTTTTTGGTGTTTTTCTATTTAAGATTTTTTTTCTGATAATTTTTGTCCTTGGGGTACACCCTGAAAATCAGGTCCTTGGCTTAGAACTAAAATGTTCTTGGCTTTGAGCCAATTAGGGTTCCAAAAATGGGTCTTGCTGTTTGCCAGATCGAGTACCTGCAAGACAAGGATTATCTTTTCTTTTTTACTATTTTTTTTTAATCTTTTTAATAGTAGGAAACAAAAAAGAAACTGAAACAAGATAAATAAATAAATAAATAAATAATATATATATATAGGGGTGGGGGTGCAGGTGGAAATGGTATGTAGCACGGTGTCAAATTGATCGACGACTAGAAAGACGCAACCAACAGGACGAAGTGCTGCGTGGAGTGTATGATGTATAGGTGGAAGGTGTGCGAAGACGCTTTCTGTATGCGGGTGTCGGGGAATATCAACAACTGGTGCAGATATTCCCGTGATATAACGTGTGGTAGGTGATATGAATGTAAGTATATATTTATATGTATATATATATAAATAGGGTTATAATTATATAGGTGTATATGTAGTTATATATATATATATATGTATATATATATATAGGCGTGTACAAGTGAGTGTGTACAAGTGTGGTGTGTGTATGTGTGTCTGCAGGAGGGAGTGAGAGAGTGGCTGTGAGAGAGGGCACTCGCGTTTAAGTCGTCCGGAGGCTGCAGTCGACATCTGGTGGTGCGCGCAGGGGCATGCATGCATAGGTGCAGGTGCGCACTGGAGGGAGCAGGTGTGAGGCTGCAGCGCAGCGCACTGCATAGTGCAGCGCACCGCGCTGTGCGCTGGAGTGAACACGGGCAAAGAAGCGGGTGTGGGCGCAGATGGGCACGGGCGCTGGAGCAGACACTGCGAGTGCGAGCGTACGCGGGAGCGGGCACGCGAACGGGCTTGAGACGGTTGCTGCGCGGAGAGAGACCGCGCGGTGATCGGATAAGTGAAATTTCCGGTCACCGCACTGTAGCTACAGTGTTCCGCAGAAACGCGTGAATAGTAGCTACAGTGCTTGCGCGGCACGGACAACCGGTTGCGGCCGGTTCTGCGTGTGCGGGCGCTCTGGAGCGGGCCTGCGCACACGGAAGAAGTTGGCGCGGGCTGCTGGCTTGCCCGCGAAGGCTTGTGCACGGGCTGAGGCTGCTGGTGCCATGCTGCTGCTGCTGAGCTTCAGAGCTCGGGTCTGCGGCAATGGCGTGAAGGCTTTGAGCGGTGGAAATAGAGAAATGAACCACCACGCCCACCGGCTCTTTGATGAGCTGGGCGGTGGTGGAGCTCGCAGTGGTGGTCATGGGACCACTGTGAGCTGCTCCTGCCCGCAGCGTATCTCTTCAGTGGAAGAGATGCTGCGTATGGAGGGGAGAGAGGAGAAGACTGCTTGGAGGAAGGGGCTGCTATGTGTATATGGACCAGGCTCCCCTCTGCAAGGAAGATGGCTGGGCTTTTAAAGAAGAATGAGGCATGCACAGCCATGCCCTGGGCTGCATGCATGACTAAGCATGCGGCTGGCAGAGCATGTTGTGGCAGAGAGTGGCGTGAAGAAGCCATGCTCTGCAGCCGCGTGGGGAAGAAGATGTTCAAAGCTAAATAAATTAAAGAAGGTGAAAATTGTGATGCAACCCTTGATGAATACGTTAATTATAAGGCCAATTATTCACTTTCCTCCCCTCTCAAATAAATGCATGCACGTGTCAATTTTTACAAATGCAACTGTGGCTACCTAATATGCAATGGTAATGCTAGGAAATAACATAAGATGACATTTTTATTGGTGTATTTTTGCTGTGCAAGCATACCCCCATGCCTATCTTTTGCTAGTCCTTAGCAAAATAGTTTTGTATTGTATTTAGAAATGATCTTAAGCTAAAGATTTTCTTTTGAGGCGACATAGGTGTGTTTATTTGTTGGATATTGTGAGAACCAATTGCAGAGAAGACTATCAGTACTTTAAGTCTTACATGACATAGATCATCTCTCAATTAACTTGGACTTTTGATATTTAAACCTTAAGTACGATTTCCAGGACTCAGGAGGTTTTTGCCATACTCGAGAGCTCAAGAGATTATGGTTTGTGCATAGTGAAGGATCAAGACTGACCAGATGAACATTAAGACTCAAGCCTAAGTTTCACGAGTTTTTAAGTGCAGGTTGGTCCTAGTTTCAGCTCATGTCTTCAGATTGACCCTCAAAAAGATGATGGGAAACTCAACTCCCATTTTATTACTTTTGTGGCTTAAAGAATATATGGTAGAAATAGAGTATTTGTAACTTGCCCTGAAAACTTTTGTAGGGAGAAGACTTTACAGACATTTGTGAGATATACTGACTTATTTGCACAGTTTTTTTTTGAAACACGTGTCAGTATATCTCTTACAACTTTATTTGGAGGAGCACACTTTTCTCTTGGTGGGAGAGTTCCTTTTTGGTGGAAAGGGTCTCTCCTAAACACAAGACTAAAGCCTGAGATAAAAAGTCTACCTGCGCGCACAGGTAAGGACTCCACCTTTCCTAATGAACACTAGGGTTGGATCTTATGTTCACCTGGTCTTTCTTGATATGTGTAGTGTGAACCAAGATTTCTTAGGCTCTTGAGTAGAAGCAAACCAACGGATCCTATACTGGTGTCTCAGGTACAAAAATATGTCCTTAGTTAGGAGAGATTCTGATCTATCTTGTCAATGCTCAAGTGAATTAAGCTGAGCTTGAGCGAATCAAGCTTCTGTGGCCTGGAAAGTCTTCAACATAGTGGTTGAATATCCATAAACACTTATTATATTTTTGTTTCAGCCTTCAGATCATTAGTAAACACCGTTTCTTTTTTTTTTTTTGGCTATGTACGTAAATCGATGGAAGCTGCATGATACCATATAATACCCGGATCCTATAGATGCCTATCCACCCCCCATGCTAAACGATGCTATGTCCTCATATGCAGGTGAAGTGAAAAGGTGCGAAGTGTATGTGATAGTGGCGGAGTGTTGTTGGGGTGCCTCCCAACGAGCACTGAATTTAACGTCCCCAGTTGGACTTAGGATGAGGCACGAAATTAGTTACCCTCCAGTAGGGCAACAGTTTCTCCAACAGGGTAGGTTCATGAGTAAGATAGGGTTTGAAACGCTGCTCATTGACCGTAAATTTATGCCCAGATTTGGGATCTTCAATTTCAACGGCCCCATTGGGAAATGGTCTCGAGACTAGGAAGGACCAATCCATTTGGACTTCAATTTCCCAGGAAAGAATTTGAGGGCGTTGTAGAGCCAAACTTGCTGAGATGGCTCAAATTCCTTCCGCCGAATACGGCTGTCGTGAAAAGCCTTATGCGTTGCTTGAAAGTTAAGGCAGAATCATAGGCTTTACGACGGAGCTCTTCCAGCTCTTGGAGTTGGAGTTTCCTTTCTCGACCACACAGGTCTGAGTCAAGGTTACATTGGCGAACCGCCCAATAAGCGCAGTGCTCCAACTCCATGGGCAAATGACAAGGCTTCCCATAAACGATTCTATAAGAAGACGTACCAGGGGGAGCCCTGAAGGCGGTCCGATACGCCCAAAGTGCGTCAATCATCTTGTCGAACCAATCCTTACGGTCAGGCCGAACCGTTTTCTGGAGAATTTGCTTGATTTGCCGGTTCGACACCTCTGCTTGGCCGTTTGACTGAGGATGATACAGAGATGCGATACGATGGTGGACTCCGTATTTCCTTAGAAGTGCCCGAAAAGAGGCATGGGTAAAGTGGCTTCCTCCATCCCAGATAATGGCTCGAGGGATCCCAAAGCGTGCAAAAATGTGGTCTTTGACGAATTGAGTGGATACGACATGATCAGCATGGCTCGTGAGAATAGCCTCGATCCATTTCGAAACATAATCAACAGCAACGAGGATGTATTCGAAGCTGTTGGAAGGAGGAAAGGAACCCATGAAATCAATTCCCCAAATGTCGAAGATTTCCACAACTAGGATGGGTTGCAAGGGCATCATGTCACGACGTGACATTGATCCTAGCGACTGGCACCTAGTGCAATACTTGGCATAATTGTGTGCATCCTGGTGAAGGGATGGCCAAAAGAAACCACACTGCAATACCTTGGCTACAGTTTTCCTCCCAGAGACATGGCCTCTGCAGGCCTGATCGTGGCAGAAGGATAGCACACTAGGGAATTCGCTATCAGGAATACTGCGACGAATGATCTGATCAGCACCTATTCGAAAAAGAAGTGGATTATCCCAGAAATAATACTTTGCTTCTGCCATGAGACGCTCACGTTGGTTTTTAGGCCAGCCATGCGGAAGGGAACAAGAAGCAAGGTAATTGGCAATGTCGGCATACCAAGGTCCACTTGCCACATTAATTGCCAATAGGTGCTCATTGGGAAAAATCTCATTGATCGGCAGGGTAAGTCCAATATGGTCAGGGTCCAGTCTCGAGAGATGATCAGCTACAACATTCTGGGCTCCGGCCTTATCGCGGATCTCAATGTCAAATTCTTGGAGTAGAAGGATCCAACAAATCAGTTTAGGCTTGGCATCCTTCTTGTGCATGAGATGGCGAATGGTCGCGTGGTCAGTGAAAACAATAACATGTGAGCCCAGATGGTAAGAGCGGAATTTCTCCAGCACAAAGACGACTGCCAGTAGTTCTTTCTCAGTGGTAGTATAATTACGCTAGGCCTTGTCCAACGTCTTACTGGCGTAGTACATCACGAAGGGGTGTCTATCGCATCTTTGTCCCAGGATGGCTCCGACTGCAAGGTCGGAAGCATCACACATGAGTTCAAAGTCGAGGGACCAATCAGGTGGCTGGAGAACAGGGGCCTTGGTGATAGCATCACGTAGCTGCGTGAATGCTCGTATGCAGTCGGGGCCCATATCGAAAGGTATGTCGGTCGATAGGAGATGAGTTAAAGGTCGAGAAATCTTGGAGAAGTCTTTGATGAATCTCCTATAGAAACTGACGTGTCCCAGGAAGGAGCGGATTTGTTTGACAGAGCTAGGCACAGGTAAATTAGCAATCACATCAAGCTTAGCTCTGTCAACCTCGATACCCCTATCGGAGATGATATGCTCAAGAACAATTCCCTCGTGTACCATAAAGTGACTTTTTTCCTAGGATAGCACGAGGTTTACATCAATACATCTCCTAAGGATACGAGTCAGGTTGGCAAAATAGTCATCAAAAGATGGTCCAAAGACCGAAAAGTCATCCATGGAAAGCTCGAGAAAGTCACCTACCATGTCATGGAATATTGCCAGCATACATCTCTGAAAAGTTGCTGGCACGTTACAAAGTTCGAATGGCATCCTTCTAAATGCAAAGGTGCCGAAGGGGCAGGTAAAGGTGGTTTTCTCTTGGTGTCGGGGGTCAATTGTCACCTGGTTATATCATGAGAATCCATCCAGGAAACAGAAAAATTTATTTCCTGCTAACTGCTCTAGGATTTGGTCAATGAAAGGTAGCAGAAAGTGATCTTTCTTAGTTGTAGCATTGAGCTTCCTATAATCTACACACTCTCCAAGATGTAGGAGTGCGTGTAGGGATGGATTCGCCCCTGTCATTGGCACGGATGGTGAGTCCCACCTTTTTGGGCACGTGTATTGGACTCACCTTGGGGCTATCGCTGATCGAGTAGATTATACCTGCATCCAACCACTTAATAATTTCCTTTCTAACGACCTCCCGCATGTTAGGGTTGAGACGTCGCTGCATCTCACGGGAAGGTCGAGCCTCCTCCTCTGTATATATACGGTGAGTGCAGTAGGAGGGGCTAATGCCAGTTAATTATGATAAAGACCATCCAATGGCTGCCTTGTGTTCCATAAGGACCTTTGTTAGTTTGCACTTTTGCTCCCTGGTCAATTTTGAACTAATGATTATGGGGAGCATTTCATTCGGTTCCAAGAAAACATACTTAAGCGTATCAGGCAAGTCTTTCATCTCGGGAGTGGATGGTGAAAGATCTGGCATTTCCTGGGATGAGAGTGTCCCAAGCGGATCGGAAAATAAGTCAGGAGGAAGAAGTTGGCCCTCAGATTGGCCAAGAAGAGGGGCATCTTGGATAGATGGATCCAAAAAGGAATAGCTCCTGTGAGTAGTATGTGGGCTCAAAGTCTCAGTGTGGAGTTGCAAATCCGCCTGATTTGGCGGGAAAGAAAGGGCAATCCGGTCTCCAAGAGTGTGGACCGGCGGTGAGTAGCTCGGATATGACTCAGACCATGAGGTATTGGAGGCGGAGAAAACCTCGTCAGAAGTCTGGTCAGGAGAAGAAACGAGACAAGGGAGGGATGGGGGAACGTCACAATATGTGTCAGTCAGGCAATCGTCAGTGTTTACAAGTAATCTGCAGCAGTCAGAATAGGTCCCAATTAGTCCGATACACGCGCTGACTGCCATGTCCTCGTCAGACGTGTCATCCTCGATGCAATCGCAATCAAAGTTCTTGGCTGCCTTGAAGATGTTAAGTTTAAGCTTCTCAGATCCAACGGCAATCTCAATACAGCCCGACTCGCAGTCAATATGGGCGCAGGCTGTGGCCAAGAAAGGTCGACCAAGGATGATCAGACAATCAGAAAGTGAGCTAGGAACTTCCATGTCTAAAACAAGAAAGTCAACAGGAAAACAAAGACTGTTGACCCTAACCACCACGTCTTCCACCACACCCTTTGGTATTTTTATAGAACGATCTGCCAACTGTAATGTGACAGGGGTGGGTTTCAGATTTCCCAAGGAAAATTTTTCGAGCATGATGGTTGGTATAAGATTGATGGAAGATCCTAGATCAAGCAAGGCGCGGTTAAAATTGCAGCCTTGGATGCTACAGGAAATAAGCGGTGTGCCCGGATCTTTCTGCTTCGGTGGTAGATTTGACAGTATAGCACAACTCGCATGAGGCGAGAGAACCATCAGATTCTTCGTTTTCTTTGACTGTCGCCTAGGTGTAGTGTAGTCTTTGAAAAATCAGGCGATAGTAGGTATGTGGTCGATAGCCTCTAGTAGGGGTACCTTGATTTCAACGTCCCTGAATAAATTACGTAGGTTATCAAGGGCCTGCGTATCCTTTTTCTTACCTTTTTGCTCCCTTAGTAGAGTCTCAGGGAATGGGACTGATTCTGGCACTAATTTGGGTGTATCATCCTCTCGCGAATGCGGTGCGCATCCCAAATGAGAGGGTGATGAAGAAGACGGGCCAGGATCAGGTCGAGGCGGATCGACGGTTTGCTTACCGCTCCTCGTAGTAATCGCATTGGACGTTGCGGTTCCAGTGGGATCATAAGGCAGAGGAGGGTTCGCAATAGGGACATAAAAGTGAGGTGCTGCAGCGGAATTAGCCTGAAATCTCGGTGGAATGCTCGTAGTTTGTAGAATCTGATGAACCTGCCCCTGAAAAGGTCGTACCTGTGGTTGAGGACCACGGGGTACGAAATTTTGCGGGTTGGGGATAGGTTGGGCTAGAAGAGTTCCCTGAGATCGAGTCGCCATGCAGAGTTGACTGATCTCAACATTCTGCTGCGCCAATTGGTGCTGAAGAGAGGTCATGTTCTCTTCATAGTGCTTCGACATTTCCATCATCATTCGCATCAATTTCTCAAGAGGACTTGATGTGTGTTCTGTTTGCTGCATGCAAGGACCCGATGGCCGATTTGCCATAGTATTAAACTGGGCCCTTAGGATGACGGGTGCGGACGGTCGCATTGGTCCACCTGCAGGGTTTTGGCGCTGTGGGTTGCTGGACCATGCGAAGTTCGGATGATTTCGCCACCCTGGGTTATAAGTGGCAGAGAACGGGTTGTTTCCCAGGGCACAAGCATCTTCTAGGCCAGAAGACGAGTCCGCATGTAAATACGCATCCGAGCACACGGAGGCTTGGTCCTCCATGTCAAAATACTGGCTTGCTGAAGCCAGATCCACATGACTTACCGAATCGCTCGGTGCGATGCTCGATAAGGAAGATCTCACGGGGTTTCTAAGGATAAGCATGGTGTTGGGAGAATTGGAATTGTGACGAAGTGGTGAGGTGGGGGTGTTTGCCATAGAACGGGCGGGGTTGGCCAGAAGCTCGTCCAGCTTGTGCACGACGGAGACTTCATCCAATTTCTGTACGATAAGGCTGATCTGTGGATGAATGGGAGGGTCTCGTGTCAACTTCGTGAACATTACGGGGCATGCTGGTACGATTAAAGGCGACAATGAAAGTATTGTTGATTGATTTTTTGCTCATATTTTCAAATAATTCGAATGCCCCATTCTCGTCTTTATTCATGAAATTTCCTTCGTAGGAAGTGTCTGCAATCTGCTTCAAAGTCTCATTTAGCCCATAATAGAAAATCTGGGCTATATGCCACTTAGGTAGACCATGGTGCGGACACTTCCGGAGGTCATTATATCTCTCCCTTGCCTCATGAAACTATTCGCCGTTTTGTTGCGTAAAGGAAGTTATAGCACGGCGAAGCGCATTAGTTCACCTGATTAGGAAGAATTTCTTGAGAAATGTTGTTCGCATCTCTTCCCAAGAATGGATGGTTCTCCCAAGGGTGCGTAACCATTGCGACGCTTTATCCCGCAGCGAAAACGGGAACATTTTCATGAGGACAATAGGTAACCTGATTTTATAGGTTTAACTGTTTCAGCTAATCTGGTTAGGTCTTTCAAATGGAGAAAAGGATCTTCACTTGTAAGACCATGGAAGTGGAAGCTTATCAGGCCAATTATATTAGGTTTTAGTTCAAAATCGTCCTCGCCCATGGGGACACGAATTTATCTTATGGTCTCTGTAACAGCGGGATTCTGATAGGAGTTAAGAGACCTAGGCTCCTCCCGTTCCGGAGGGTTCTGCATTTCCTCTAAGGTTTCCCTAATGGCTTCAATTTGCTCATTATACATTTCCATTTAGGCTTGGAGGCGGGTTATGGGATCCATGGCTCCACCACCTGGTGGGTTTTGAGGGCGGTGTCCTCCCTCGGGATTTGGAGGTGGGCGTGCAGCCATGTTTGTGAAGGGGGATGACGATTCGGCCTCTTTTCTAAAATTACCAGACAATTCAAACAATTCTGGGTTATGTGACCTCCTCCCAAACATGCACTATCGCAGGAAGAATTGGGGGGAATAAGAAGAGAAAAGGAGATGAGAGAAATGACGCCGCAATGGTGCACTTGATGACAAATCAATACAATCAAATTCCTAACCTCTACAGTGTGCCCTTAGACTTAAAGATCTAAGTTACCTACTATCATGACTTATGGAACCAAATGCGAGCACCGCAGAACCACCGGGTCAGATTGAAAGGCTGTTTGCCCCAGTCTTAGACACCCAATAGCACACGGGAACCCTCACCAGCATGTAAGCACTACACGCAGGTAATTAGACCTCCAATCCTTAATAAGGGTCAAGTTGCTACCAGTTTTAGTTAGAAGGTTAGGATCAAAGTGCTTTTGGAATGTGAAGGGCGTTATTTACGGGTAATGCCCAAGTGGTTGATTTTATAAAGTGTGTAAACCAAGCATGCAACGGGAAAATCTCCCCGAATTGAAGTTTTAATTGGTGAATGGTTTTTAAAGTTTTAGCCTTAAGTAGTATGAATTTTAGGATTTTACTGAATTACCAATTCAACCAACCTTCGGGTTTTGAGAAAATACAAATTCTTCTAAACCCAACAAACCCTTCTTCAATGTTAATTGATTAATGAATGCTAAAATGCACTGGGCTTCCCTAAGTGAAAATGCATGCTAAAATGCACGAGTCAATTTTAGATTAGTGTGAAAGGGAGCCAAAGCACTTCAATTCAAGTGCTCCCAATCACCAAAATGATTTTCCACACATAAGGCTCAACCACAAGATAAAGAAAATCAAATTGTTGGGGTTGAAGTATTTGGGATCAAATCTTAGGCACGTGAAAGGTTGTGGTGGGGTTGGAATCAACTCAATTCCAAGTCTTTCCACCAAAAGTGTGATCCTGAATTGTGGATGAATGAGGCAAGGAGGGGTGGCAGTCAATCTTTTTAATTTTGCCTCAAAGAACACTTCACACGGCGAAAGATTCAAGAATCAAGATTCTAGGATCTTCGCTATGCGAAGTTTGACGGGAAATCCCGAGGCGGTGGGAGTGATGGCAAACAATCAAGCAAACGATTTTTAATCTACTTGCCCCAAGAAATCCCAAGAAGTGTTTTTTAGTTTTTTTTTTTAATTAAGGTGACAAGTTGACCTAAGTTGCTAAGAGAGAGAGACCTACCTGTTTAGCAACATGGGCGAAGCTCCAATGCGGTGTCGGCAACTTCTTGCTCTCGTTCCCACCTTGGATCTGCCCACGTCTCTGACTTTCTCTGCTTGCCTCCTCCTTGCAACTGGTTTACCTGCACACCAGCAAACAAAAACACCTGTGAAGAGAAGGGTGTGAGAAGAGAACACTAAAGGAATGGAGTAGAAATTTACTTGTATGCGTACCTCCTCGGCAACGGCGCCAGAAAAAGTTATGGCCGGGCTTGGATATGTTGTGTTAATATGGCGAATTAATCGTTGAAATGAATATAGTGGTTAACCTAAATCGAGCCTTTTACAAAAAAAAAAAAAAATTTACCTGGCCTACTTGATTTTTATCTTGGTCACTTTTAGGCTCAGGGTCGAACTCAGGGAGGTGGGATTAGAGGTAAATAAATTTCTACGCCTTTCCTACAATGCATCTCTTCCGTGCATTTATTATGTTTTTGGTGTTTTTCTATTTAAGATTTTTTTCTGATAATTTTTGTCCTTGAGGTACACCCTCAAAATTAGGTCCTTGGCTTAGAGCCAAAATGTTCTTGGCTTTGAGCCAAATTAGGGTTCCAAAAATGGGTCTTGCTGTTCGCCAGACCGAGTACCTGCAAGACAAGGATTATCTTTTCTCTTTTACTTTTTTTTTATCTTTTTAATGGCAGGAAACAAAAGAGAAATAGAAACAAGATAAATATAGTCTACACACACACACACACACACACATATATATATATAGGGGTGGGGGTGAAGGTGGAAATGGTGTGTAGCACGGTGTCGAGTTGATCGACGTCTAGAAAGATGCAACCAACAGGACGAAGTGCCGCGTGGAGTGTAGAATGGATGGGTGGAAGGTGTGTGCGGAGATGCTTTCTGTATGCAGGTATCGGGGAATATCAGCAACTGGTGCAGATATTCCCGCGATATAACGCGTGGTAGGTGATATGAATGTAAGTATATATTTATATGTATATATATATCTAGATAGGGTTATAATTATATAGGTGTATATATATATATATATATATATATATGTATGTATGTATATAGATATATTAGTATAAGTATATATATATATATATATAGGCGTGTGCAAGTGAGTGTGTGTACACGTGAGTGTGTACAAGTGCGGTGTGTGTTTGTGTGTGTCTGCGGGAGGGAGTGAAAGTGGCTGTGAGAGAGGGCTCTGGCGTTTAAGTCGTTCGGAGGCTGCAGCCGACGTTTGGTTGTGCGCGCAGGGGCATGCACGCGTAGGCGCAGGCGCACACTGGAGGGAGCGGGTGTGAGGTTGCAGCGCAGCGCACTGCGTGGCGCAGCGCACCACGCTGTGCGCTGGAGTGAACGCGGGCGAAGAAGCAGGCGTGGGCGCAGACGGGCGCGGGTGCTGGAGCAGACGCTGCTGGCGCGAGCATATGCGGGAGCAGGCGCGCGGACGGGCTGGAGACGGTTGCAGCGCGGAGAGAGAGCACGCGGTGACCGGATAAGTGAGAAACTTTCTGGTCACCGCACTGTAGCTACAGTGTTCCGTAGAAATGCGTGAACAGTAGCTACAGTGCTCGCGAAGCGCGGACAACCGGTTGCGGCCGGTTCTGCGTGCATGTGCGCTCTGGAGTGGGCCTACGTGCAAGGAAGAAGCTGGCGCCAACTGCTGGCTTGCGCGCGGGCTGAGGCTGCTGGTGTCGTGCTGCTGCTGTGCTTCAGAGCTCGGGGTTGCGGCAATGGCGTGAAGGCTTTGAGCGGTGGAAACAGAGAAATGAACCACCACGCCCACTGGCTCTTTGATGAGCTGGGCGGTGGTGGAGCTCGCAGTGGTGGTCGTGGGACCACTGTGGGCTGCTCCTGCTCGCAACGTATCTCTTCAGTGGAAGAGATGCTGCGTATGGAGGGGAGAGAGGAGGAGACGGCCTGGAGGAAGGGGCTGCTATGTGTATATGGACCAGGCTCCCCTCCGCAAGATGGCTGGGCTTTTAAAGAAGAATGAGGCATGCACAGCCATGCCCTGGGCTGCATGCATGACTAAGCATGTGGCTGGCAGAGCATGCTGTGGCAGAGAGTGGTGCGAAGAAGAAGCCATGCCCTGTAGCCACGCGGGGAAGAAGATGCTCAAAGCCAAATAAAATAAAGAAGGTGAAAATTGCGATGCAACCCTTGATGAATACGTTAATTACAAGGCCAATTATTGACTTTCCTTCCCTCTCAAATAAATGCATGCACGTGTCAATTTTTACAAATGCAACTGTGGCTACCTAATATGCAATGGTAATGCTAGGAAATAACACAAGATGGCATTTTTATTGGTATATTTTTGCTGTGCAATCACAGGTCGGGGTTGAAATAGGTTTTGGAAGGTTTTGTATATGTTGCAGAAGAGGTGTTTTCTTTTAAATCATTAACCTCAGCCTCTGAAGCAAAAGACGGGTCGTGTTTGCTGAGGTCATAAACTGGTTCATAGTCGTTAGGAAACAACAGTTCTCTGAAATTAGGGTAAGATTCAAAATCGTCAGAGAACTTGTGGGAATCATGTCCTGAATCTAATTCCGGATCAGAGGTTCCACCACAGAATAAATCAAAAGATATAGAATCAACAACATGACTTGGATCTAACATATTTTCAGATTCTGAGCTAAAAAAGGTGTCCCTATTAGGCATGGGCTCGAGTTGTTAGCTTGTAGGGAAGACCCAATCAATTCCCAACACTTCTAGCTCCTCTGTTTCTGTATTGTAGATTGGCATGACTTCTGAATAATCAATCTGTATTTCTAAGTCTGAAGAGGTGTAATCATCAAATAAAGGCTTAGAATCATAATCTAGATTCAAAATCTGATTTCCATTACACGGGGCCTTGTAATCATCCCAATAAGGCTCAGATCTAGATTCTAGTTTAAGGGTGTGGGTTGGATTACTAGAATCTAGGTTGGGCTCTACAGGGATGTCAGAATTGCTCTTGAGAGTCACCTTATTAGAATAAGGAGCGGAATTTACGTCCTCGAGGAGTTCTGACTCACTCACATCACTACAGGTGTCTGGAACATTAGGGCATGGCGAACCAGGTTTTTGTATCTCTAGGGCTAGCTTGAAATCGTGGTCACTTGCAATCGGATCTTCCCAACCCATCTTAAGATAGGTGTATCAATTTGTTCATTCTTTGAATTATATTACATTTGGGTTGGGGGTCCATAATAACCTTGATCATCACACCCGGGATTTGGGAAATTACATGAATTATTGGAATTACTCCAAGATGTCATCTTAACTTCTGATGGGTATTTTTGATCGATGGTTCTATATAACCCATTCAGCAATTCTCCCTGTTCTTTCAAAAAATTCTGGAGTTCTTCTGGAACTGAAGGATTTGACTAATATTGCAGACAATGATTGTTGTGTAATTTCACCAATTCATTGTGTTTTGCTAATAGATAATCTCGGGTTGAACCATGTTTTATTTGCGTCCATATTATCCCTACATAGTTGATGATGAGGTTTATTGTTTTTGCAAATTTTTCCATCATGTCCCTTTTATAATATTATTCATGATTTCTATAGGCATTCTCAAGTATTTTTTTCTTTTATGCTCATTTGGGACTCAGGTTTCTTAAATAGTCTTCCTATATAGTCAGGCTGCATTTTTGAATCAGATGATGGAATCAAGATGTAAAATCAAAACTCAAGTTAGATTGAAGTTGATTAGATCTAAAAGA
This sequence comes from Thalassia testudinum, assembly GCA_037157565.1. Taxonomy (NCBI): domain Eukaryota; kingdom Viridiplantae; phylum Streptophyta; class Magnoliopsida; order Alismatales; family Hydrocharitaceae; genus Thalassia; species Thalassia testudinum. The sequence goes on along the minus strand of JAZHRO010000035.1, from coordinate 65,575,491 downwards.
GATTCCCAAGAAGTTCTAATGAGGCTTCTTAGATTAAAAACCTAATAGCCTTCTTGTGTATGTGCTCTAGAGAATAGATGAGGGACTGGATATTATTTGGACCCAATCAAGGCACTCAAAGATTTTTGGATGACTAAGGCAAATTTCGAGGCGGATAATACCTCTGAATCAGAAATTCGCACACCCGAGAAGTACCTGGGTAGCCAGGAAGGGAGAGTCTCGCAAAGACGCCCTACACGGTAGAGCATCCCCACGGGTTACAAGGTTTCCTCCACCAGACCTTCCTTATCACTGAGGGTCCAGGTAGACTGGAATGTAAGAACTTAAGACCTTAAGTCTACCAATTTTATGTCCTAATTTGTGCCTTGAGTTTCACTTGATTAGAGGTTAATTCAACTTGTGACCTAATTTAGAGGTTGGTTGGCTTACAATGTAGACCAACTTCACCTGACTTGCCCTAAAGATGGTAGAATGAAATCTAGGTCAAGACCTAGAAATCACCCTAATTTGACTCCCAGGTTATTAGGTCCAAGGGTTTTAAGATTTAAGTGAAATTAGAGCCTTATTTTAGGGTTTTTCTGATTAGATCTTTTCAATCAAGGGCTTGGGTAGCATACAAATGCAAGTGAGTTTGTTTCTTTATATGCATGCAAGTGTGAACTAACATTCCAAAACCTTAAAAATTGAAACCCTAATTGGCTTTATTCTACATTCAATTTGATCTTTAAAATGTTCTCCTTGGACTTCAAATAAGAGGTGTGTAGTCCAAGAAGATTTAAAAATTAAGCATAGTCCCTAATAGGCATAGGGAATTTGGGGTAAGGAATTTTAAACAAAATCGTTTCCATCTTCAATTGATTTGAAAAAAGAAAAAATTGCAAATCAGGAAACTTACCCTTTAAATGATAATTACTATGAAAAATAAGGCAGGTGATTCCTAATTGATTGTTTCCTCTTTTGTCTTCCCAAGATTAGGAGGTTGATTAGAGAAGAATAGAGAAGTTACCTGCTTTGGAGTGGTTGATTTGCACGGAAGATTTCCTCGTGAAGTACCATGCAAAATCACAAGAAAGCAAATGGGACAAGTCAATGCTCAAATATAATCAAATAATGTAGAGAATAGCAATGAATTGTGCGTTGCTACCCAGCAATGGCGCGAAAACGTTAACGAGCGAATTCGAGGGTTTTGAAAGATATGTTCGTTGTGGTAATAAATCCTCAAAAATATCTCGAACAACAGATAAAATTTATACTCGAATGAAAGTCCGAGGTTGTTCGCTGAGAGCAAATAGGAATTCACACGCTAATCTCAACAATTAATGTAAATGAGTACAAAATATCACTCAAAATCTAATTGCCAATGTATAACATGAGTATATGAGGAGATAAAAATAATTCTAGACAAAATAATGGTGATTTAGATCACCAATTATAAGTCTAACATATATAGAACAACTACTCAAATCAATCAATATGAAGGTGCATATGATCAGACATCTGATTTTGCAATCAGACATCTTAAAAGGTGTTTCTATAGTGCTCTTTTTACTCTTGTGCTGCTATTCTTCTTCTTTTCTGTCTGCCTCTTCTGCCTTGAGCTCTCTTTTCTTCTCTTCTTCCTCTACAGTTGCCTTGCCTCTTTAGGTCTTCTCCTCTTCTTCTTTCTTTGGCCTTCCTTCTTCACGCACAGGGGATTTCTTTTCCAGACGGCAAAGTGTCAGCAGTTGATCTTTAGAGCAAAACCCCTTTGCCCCCGCTCTCTCTCTCTTTCTTTCTCTCTCTAGGTTCTCATCTTTCATGCCTTCCTAAGGCCATGCACAGTATCGGGTAGTTGGGTTTTGGATCTAAGTGCAACTGGGACCAGGGCTGCAGGCGTGGGTCACAGCCGAGGTGTGGGTTAGGCGGGTCAGGTCGGACCAGGCCCGTGTGATGCGTGTCACAGGCGAGGCACGTGTGAGGGTGGCGGGGGACCTCACCCCCTGTGTGTCGAGGCGAATAGCCATAAACACTTGCAGTTTATGCGCCTTCAAACTTTCTGCCGCTTCTGATGTGGGACTATTAAGTCCCTTGTCTTCTTCACACAACGTAGCAGCAGTTTCTTCATCTAATTTTGGTCAAAGTCCTGGTCAAAGGGCCAAATTGGTCCCTGGGTTGTGTTCCTGGAGGAATTCCACGCAGCCTGAAGTCTTCACCTGGAGCTGCTGTGGCAAGAACGGGCTTCAAGCTTTGCTTGAAGCTGCTACGACATTGGCGTGGCACCTGAAACTTGAAACTCAAAAGATGGCCTCTCGACCTCGTGAAAAAAATTCAGGAAGCATCGTCGGATGTCGTGAAGTGGAACGGTGGTGGTGCGGAGGTGATTGGCGGAGTGAGATCTGACGACCTCCCGAAGGGTGGCCGGAGGTGGGTCTGCTCGGCGGAAGGTTTGGAGGGGTAATCGACCTAACTACGTTAGGGCTTTTGCTCCTGGGGTCGAGGCGGAGGTATAGGGAGTGCTTGCAAGGCGGATGGAGGGGTGTAGCGATGGATACGCCTCGTCGGAGGAGCAGTCGGAGATGGAGAAGACGGAGATGAACGGCGGCGTTGAGGGTTTGAAACTGAGGTTTAAGGAGGGGAAACTAACCTACGAGCTAAGATAAACTAATCTAACCCTAATCTAACGGACGAAGCGACGTTGGTTATGGTATGGCCGACGTCGAGGAAGAAAGTGCTCCGGTGAGGGTGGGACGGCGAGGATGAAGGAGATAGAGGCACTTGCTGGTATGGCGCGATGCAGAGGAAGGCAGGGAAGGAGGATCTACCACCGATATTGCGGTCAGACGAAGGAAGGAGTCGGAGGAGCTCGCTGGACGTCAAGGAGCTTCGACTAGATTAGGAGGGAAGAATTTGGTGGCAACTCCGGTTGAATTTGAGCATAGGGGGAACAGTTTGCCCTGGGGAGTCTTATATAGGCCTTGAGAGGGTCGATTGAAACTTGGAAGGTCATCGGAATAGGAGACCCACTCCTTTGAAGGATTTGTATGAGGATTTGGGTGACTTTTGGGACTTCGAATTTGTCCAAAAAGGAAGTTAGTTTCTTGACGAATTTCCCTTTCAAATTTGAGAAGGATTCATCAAGAAACCAAGGAGATCTTGCCAAATGAAGCTCGCCGAAGTTGTAGGAATAGGATTTTGGTGCAGCGAGGGCCTTTTTGTGAAGAAGACAAAGAAGCTGGGGGGCTTTTTGTGAGGAATTCAAAAGCTAAGGGGCTATTGGAGATAAAGAAAGTCAAACTTGGATCAAAGTGCAAACTAGGTCAAAACAATCTCAGATTGGGCCTAAATTTTGGTACAAACCTAATTTAGACCTAAGGAATCTAATGGTAAAGTTAGATTTTGGTTTTGACCTAGTCTGACTGGGTAATTTATGTAAAAACCTAAATTAGAGAAAAGTCTATCTGTGACTTTGTTTTGGGTCAAGATAGGTTCCAATGGTCAAATCAACATACCAAATCCTAGAGAATATTTTTATATGAATTTTAGAGGGTTTAGGTGAATTTTATCCTGACCAGAACCTTAGTTAATTAAACGGGTTTGTTTTTAGGGTTTTGGAAGTCATTTAATTCCCGTAACGCGCGAAAATCCTTTTGTGTCTGTTCTAACCCACTTGTTAGATTCTTAGGATCATTTGACCCTTAATTAACCCCTGAGGAAACCCCGTGATTGTACTGCAATTGAGATATGCTGTTAAAACTGCAGTTTTAACCCTGGTTTCTTATATTTCCCTCAGAATGGATTTGCAGTGAATTAAGGTCCTCTGACGGTTATGTAGGAGCATTTATTCTTTGATTATGACTAAATAAAGTTAGATATGGCTGATGATGATGTTATCATCACTGAGCTTCACCAATTCCTCTCCACAATAGTAACTCAGCTTCAAATTAGGTCTAAGCTTCGTCAATTGAACTTCAAGAAAGCTTTAGCTACTCAAACTAAGCTCAGATCTTTGTCTTGGATTAACAGCAACTTGATTCAACTCTATGATCATGTGAAACACTAGCTGCTCACCATGACTGAGTACGTGCAGCATCACATATAACACTTGTGAACCTAATACTATGGCCTTAAACCACATACTCTCTCGCACTTAAATAATTCTTAATGTTGTCCTAAGAGCTAAAATAACTTGTGAGGCCTTAAGAAAGAAGTTAGAAGCTCAAGTTTTGTTCTATGAACAATTCAAGAAGCAATTGCTAGAAGAGGAAAGCAGAGAAGGTTCAATTCTAAGCAAAAGCTTCTTAAAACTATATACATATTTCTACCAATCTCAGAATGTTTAAATGCTCATCTTAGCAGTACAAAAAGATTGAAAACTCAACTAACTTCTGCAAAACTCACTTGCAGCTCATATGAACCCAAAAACTTCAGAACTGATGAACAGACTCCAAACAACCTTAAAACTCGCTAAAATTGATTCTAACAAACTTCTCATGACTTCAAGAATATGCAGCAACTCCTAAACTCGAGCATAAGAGCTTTGAGCTCCAATGGCAACATAGGGTTGACTAAGGGTCGAAGTTGACTTTTAAGCTTTAGAGCAATTAAGATCAATCTAACCGTTCAGAACAATTTTAAATAGTCTATGTAACTTGTTGAGATAAAAAAGGAAAGAAATTGATCACGAAAGTGGAATTCCTAGGTCTGCAGCCTGAGATTGAAATGAGTGTTGGTCGAAAAAACTATCTAAATGCCTAGCAACCAAACCAAAGGTTGTTATAAGCTCAATGGAGCTTGGCGATGCTCATGGACTTCCTGACAAGAGCTAAAGACGCACGAATGACTTTATGGAACTCTCCTGGAGGTAGTGAAGACGAAAGTGTTCGGTGAAATAAAATCAATGAAAATCCAATGTCATGAGTGGAAATTGATCACCACAAGTTTCTTAAGTGATATAGAGACTCTAGGAATCAATTGGAGCACTTAAACTCAAGGCCTAATTTGTTAGAGTTCACCGAAGTTCCAATTGCAGTCGGTGTTGTCTATAAGGAATCCTAAGTTCGTCTGATCTCAGAAGCGAATGACTTAATTGAGGCAAATAAGTCGGTGAAGTGTGGCGAAGGTGATGGAATTGGTGATTAGATGGATTAAACTCGTCGAACCTTCGCTATAGACTGCGGAGGTCTGATGTTGAAGGGAAATTAGGCATTCAGGTTGCAATAGTTAATCGAGAAAGGAGCAAGGTGGATCATGGTTGTGGAAGCTCAGAAAAGGTGGAAGTGGGGCGAACTTGGTGTTTGGATGCTACATGAAATCAGATTTGACTCGTTGGCTTTAGAGAAGGGGGATGAGAAAGATCGGAGCTAACTAAGGGTAATTTGTCTAATTGGAAGCATAAAACTTTTCTAGGCAACTAGCTACAGGGTTAGGACTACCTACCTAGAAGAAATGGTGGGAAAGGCTCTAGAGACGAGTTGTCAGAGTAGAGATCAAAAGAGACGAGGTGAGAGGAGAGCTCTAGTGATTGATCGAGCGCGGATTAGAGTAGGGATGGTGCAACTTCTCCATTGGCATGGTGGAGTTGAGGAAGAGGAGGTGAGGGACGTGATGTTTGCCGTTGGCCAACGTCCGAAAGACTAGAGAGAGGTCACCGAAGTTTTGAGAAGAATCCTACTGAGCAACTACGGTTTGAGAAGAAAGGAGGGAGTCACTCCCTCAAATCAGTGGTCATGGAGAGCTATTTATAGGTGTAAAGATGCTCAGGGAGTTTGAACTTGGACCAGATAGTGTCTAGTGATGATGTACTTGCCATCGTCTTCTCCGATGATGGCGAGACAAACCACGTCGGTAAAGGTTGTTAACTACTGATCTAAACCATCACATGAAGAGTGCTTATTGGATTTTTACTTGACGACCAAGCAAACTTGTAACGACCCGATTCCCGAATCCCTGCGAGACACGAGAATCGGACCGACTCGATTAATCCCAAGACCCAGTCGTCCAACGAGAAGATAACCAAAAGAGTAGTAAAATAAACCACATTCACTATGTATATAACTAGCAGTAACAAAATACAGCAGTAAGGAAAGGAAATACTACAGCATACACCACCACAATAGTAGAGAAATAAACATGTACATAACATGAAGCTTACATTAAAGAGAGTACAAAGAGCAACGGAAAACTACTCACTACAGTGGAAAGAAAAGTGCAGTAAGTAATACAGGTAACCCCACTGGATCCTACTAGGCCTAGCGCCCTTTGCAGCCGCTGACTCTGGCTGCTCAACACCTGGTCCTGAAAAGGCAACAAGGGTGACACGTCAGCGAAACGCTGAGTAGAGTGGCAACTAAAAGCTAAAAGAAGCAGTAGAGTGTACAGTAGTTGTTATATTTTTTTACTTATATTTTCCATTATTCACTGTTGATTATTTCTCAGATCTTTCTCTTGATCTCGAATGTTCCTCGTAGGAACAATCTTGACTGCAGTCTTTCCCGAAAGGTAGAAGTAACACATGGTGCTCTCCTGGCCGGGAGAGTCCCCCGTGGTGGTCCTACCCTCAGTCAACCACCCCAAGGTTCTCGACAGACGTAACGGTGACTACGGCACGCGCGATAAACGCACGGGTAGCTACCTCGCACTGGCACAGCACGAAACCAGTATAGGGCAGAGCCCTCTCAGTAACAGGGGCTCAGCCCCTCCACAGTAACCAAATAGGGGTCTTGCCCTCCATAGTCCGCGTACCCTCACCTGACTACCCTGGTTTGCCCAGTGGGCCTAACAGGTCGGTGTAGGTGAGCTAGCAGAATCCCGGGGCCTGTGGGTTAGCTAGTACTCTCCCTACACTAGTAGCTCTCCTCGGTACTATGTACGCGAGGGCCAAAAGTCGGTACAAAGTGGCCAGACCTAACCTCGGGTCCCTGGGGTGGTTAGCTCCGTTTTGCACTAAACAAGGGGACAGTCGCTCTCCTTGGTACTCCGTACTCAAGGGCTAGCTCAGTTCCTCAATTCTATTCCATTTCCTTTCCAGGAGTTCTACTCCTAATTCCCCGTAGGGTTCAAGCTCTTTTAACCCAGCCAATTTAGGTTTCACCATTCTGGCTTTACGTTCATACAACTCATGTTTTCAAGCATATTTATTCATTCATAACAGACAGCTGTTAACCAATTTACAGGTAGTTATCATTTCCTTTATACTTTTCCAAGATTGCAATGTTTGTATATTCAACTAGTTTTCCAGTCTTAGGATTCATGCAATGCCCTATGATCTATCATTCAATCTAGTTTTCCAGTCCTAGGATTCATGCAATGCCCTAAGATCTATCATTCAATCTAATTTCTCAGTCCTATGGTTCATGCAATGCCCTAGACTCTATTAATTATTTCATAATTGTATAAATTTTGTTAAATAAATTAGAGGACCACTCTACCTGCGAAATCGGGAGTACTGGGGGTGTGGTCGGCAATCCCGCGTGCCTCCGCAACCCCCAGAGCCGCAACGGAACGGGGACCTAACATAAGGATCAACACAAGTAGTTTCTCAAAACAGTGTACAATTACTGTAAACAGGTAGAGAGAATAAATAAGGAAAGAACGCAACTCGAAACGCGAAAAGCGGACTCCGAACGGGTCCTAAACGAGTCAAAAACGACGAATCTGTCCAAAATTAGACGTTTGGAACCTCTTCCAGACGTCTTAAAAGGTTGATCATGTCGTACCTCAGTCTGCGCAATCCTTCAGAAGTCCAGAAGCCCGCTGGATCATCTAGCCTTAGTTTCCAGATGTCTGATTGTCACCCCGGACGTCTGGAGGTCCTATCCATCGTCTGGTACTGTGGCCAGACGTCTGATTCGTGTGGAAAGGCGAGCCCTCGTGCCCTCCCGAACAACACCTGCGCACACACGGATCTACTCTCATCACAAAAAGGCGTAGAGGAACGCGGCGTAAGGCTGCATGGCCGCACCCGCATAAAAAGGAAATGAAGGAAAATATTGTACCTGCCAGACGTCTGGGTCTTCCTCCAGACGTTTTCTTCGTCGTCTGGATGAAGGTTCAGACGTCCGATTCTGGGAAATTTTCCCAGAATCAAGACCCTGTTGCTCTCCGCCCGCGACGCACGGCTGCGCCGCGCCCGCCTGCTGCCCGAGTTGCAGCAGCTCCTCCGCGACACCCCACGCCCGCTACTCCCCCGTCGGCCGGCTCTAGCTGCCCCGGCAAGCTCGCACCTCGCGATCGGGCCTTCTTCTTCCTCCCGCGACACTCCTCCCTCCCACACGCTTGCTGCAGTTACTGCTGTCGCACCCACTTGCTCGCTCGCTCACGCTGGCAGAGAGAAGGAGAAGGAGAAGGTGGTGGAGTGAGGGTGAGGGAGAGGGTGGTGCTATATAAAGGCAGCGCGGGGAGAGAGAAAAGAGAAGCGGCGCGTCTGCAGGGAGGGAGGGAGAGAGTAGAACGAAGGCGGCAGGTTTAGTCTGCACGTGCATGCGTGCAGACGCGAACTCGTAAGCCGAAAAAATTTAATACCAGTCGTCTGGGAAGGGTTCCAGACGTCTGGGCCACTTCCCAGACGTCTTAACTACGTCAGATGCTGTGTTCGTAACAAAACTCAACTCTGACATCGGATCGCCGGTCATCAAAGACAAAAGTTAGAAGCTACTGACAACCGTTCAAGAGGAAGAAGAAAAGGAGTATGGTGAACCTAGATGCAAATAGGGAAGAACCTAAACATGAATAAAAGGACTTATGTGCAGTAAAGTCTAGGGACTAAATGTAAATCATTAATTTAAATAAGTAAATTAATTTATTTCTTTTCCAACTTTTTATATTAGATTATATATATATTAAATAATTTATTTATGGCTTGAAATTACATTTTTGTCCCTCTAAGCATTATTTAATTTAGTGATTAATATTACTACTTATATTATTAACAATATGTATAAACTAAAGTAACTATAAGTATAAATAGATAAATGCTTAGGTTTAAGTCCTATTTATTAAGTAAATATAGATAAAGCTTATTAAGCTATTTTAGTATATAATTACGGTCCTTATGTATTATTGGCTTATTTATAAATTAACCCTATTTTTATGTTATTCATAATTACTTAACTAAGTAAAGTAGTTTATTTTGGTGAATTAGGAGTAATGATGAGTCTCTCATCATATCCTCATGAAAAAGTTTTTTCTTGTCCCTGGCAAAATAACTAGTGAATATAATGAATTAAACACACCGAGGTTTTAGAAAAAGTAATTATGAATTCTCAAAAATAGAGATCAGGTTAGAGATTGTTTCAATATTTTCCACTTTTTATGTTTTTTATTATAAAAATGTTTTCTTTTCAGACCATTGAGCGGGAATCCACTTACAAATGACTCAAAAACTCAAGAGTATTTCTTAAAATAGATACACGTGAAAATAGACTCTTGACGGGAATTTTATTCTTAGTTAGAACATCTGACATCCTTTTCTGTAATTTTGTAGACCACTCAAAAAGCCTAGAAATTGGAGAAGTCAAGATGGAAAGTGTAACAAGACTTAAATATTGGAAATTAAATTCTAACTAAAAAATTTAATAGATTTATATTAAACCTTAAGCTTGTGAACTCTGATTTTTATCGACTTAAGTTTCCATAAATTAACTAAACATCCTTAATTGACCAAACTTAGGGAGTGTGTAGGATCCTTAATCCAACCAGTCCACGGCATCAAGGACAGACATCTAGACCAGGGCTTTGTCAATCTGTCTTCCTTATGCATCAACCGCTAGTGTTCAAAGTATGATTTCTTAGGTTTCACTGCCGACTCAATGTTTAGTAGCTATGAGGTTAAAATATCCGTGCAAGTGAAGTAGATTCCTGCTACAAGTTGCAAAAATCTAGACCTCAAGGCATCAAAATCTCAATCCAGGTCATCCCAAATCAAGCCTTTGGCCTGGCCTTACAAAGACTTGGTTGCTTTGTTCTTACCCATTTTTATCTCGAGGTCAACACTTAAGGTGTATATTTCCTCAGTTGGACCATTGAGTCTCTTATTCCTAGTTTTTATCTCCATATTTTTCTAATCCATTTCCTATAGGTCAAAACACCCATTTGTATTGAGGTGATTTTTTGTATTGGATGGAGGAGGGTAGTATCAATTTGTAGTGAGATAGTTTATTTGGTGGATATATGCATAAGCACCCATTTGTATCGATGTACATTATTGCAAGGTGTAATATATTTTTTTTTCTTATCATTTTTTTAATCTCATTTTTCTTAGTAATAGTAAAAACTCCAAATCTTTTTTCTAGGTGAGTGACACATCCTTCATCCTTTTAACATTCACCCCACAGAAATCCTTGGGGTAAAAAGGATGCAAGATCGATCCCTTTGGTTTTTGTGTTTTTGCAATCTCAGATGCCTGTAAGTCAATTCTATGGTGTGAAGTTTGGACACTTGGTTACTTAGCTCGCAAACCAAAGAGTGGACAGCAAAGCCCTATACTTTCAAACCCTTGTACCATTATATCAGCTAGCAGGATTTGTCAAGATGCAAACCAACCAAATCCAGCAGAACGTCCTTGACTGACTAAGCTACCTATTTTCCGTTAGGCCTTATGGTTAAGGTTTCAAACTAACTTAATTTGACTAACTCTAAGTATCTAGTCCTTTCACTCAACTTAGTGATAAAAATAGAAATTCAAAGATAAAAGGACATAATATAATATTATTGACCAAGAAAGTTATAATTTAATTCCAAAAATTAAGTCTTATATATGAATTAAGAACATCTTATTTACTCAATTTTCCAAGGAATACAAGTCACATACTTAGGTTTCAGATTTTGACTTGAAAATCTTATGTCAACTTCTAAAAAAAAAAATAAGCACTTGCTTTGAAAAGTATTCAAGAGAAAGTCCTTAATAGGTATTAATGCTCTTACTTAGATATCTTCATAAAAATGTCTATATACAATATATATTATTTTATTTTCTGACCTTTAAAAGTATTTGAGAAATTCATAACTCTTTACGATTAATTAATTTACATATAAATATTAAATATGGTCTTTAAAAAGATTTTCCTAAAAAATTCTTCTCCTTATGGATGGATTCTCTAAAAATGTAATCCCTCCATAAAAAGGAAAATATTTTTGTTATTTTTTCTTTTATATTTTTATGGCTTTGATTTTTCAAATTTTTATATATTTTATGTATTTTTATATTTTTATGATTTTATCAAAAATTTCAATGTCTATTAATACACTTAAAGTAAATGATATTTACTTTTATGCCCCCATGTCAAAATTTTACAATGTCCTCATTGTATAAAAGGGATGAAAAGAACTCTAAACTTCACTTAGTTTAAGGTGACAGAACGAGTTGGAAAGAGGAGATTAACGATCTCAAACACAATTTCTACTCTGACGTTAGAGGGAACAGTCAGACTAAATGAAGAATAGGAATAGAGAAGTGAATGGATGTGTAAACCAGACTAAAAGTGCGAAAGTAGACACAAAAGGAAAAACAGAAAGGAATCAGTAAAATATCTATGTACAAATCTTGGGTAATTCCCCAAGGAGTGTGGAATGGTTAGTGGAGCATATAACAATCTCTAACAAGACCCAAAGAATGTGGTTCAAGGAAAGATTTAAGTTGTTGACCATTCACTTTGAAGGGTTAATTATTGTTGGTTTTGGTGATTTTGATAGCTCCTTTGTCGAAGACTCGAATGATCTTAAATGGACCAGTCCATTTGGAATGAACCTTTCTAGGAACGAGCTTGAGATGGGCATCAAAGAGCAATACCTTCTGACCAGCTGAGAAGGATTTGCGGGAAATGTGTTTATCATAAAAGGCTTTCAATTTCTCTTTGTATAGCTTAGGACTCTCGTAAGCATCATTCCGGATTTCCTCGAGTTGACTACGCTGTAGCCTGCGATGATCTCCAGCCTTTTGTAATTAAATCTATACAGTGACATGCTTATGTGTGTCTTGTGGGCAGTCTTATATGCCCACAAAGCCTCATCTACTCGAGAAGACCAATCCTTCCTATCGGGTCGGATTATCATCTGTAGGATTTTCTTGATCTTTCGATTAAAGACCTTGATTTACCCATTAGATTGGGGGTGATAGAGTGTAGCGATATGATGTTTAACCTCATATTTTCTAAGTAGGTTCTGGAATTGGGCATTGTTAAAATGGGATCCACCATCAGAAATGATCACGTAGGGTACCCCAAAATGGGAGATGATATGATTTTGCATGAAATGAATGACAACTCTGCGGTGGTTAGTGCGCGTGGGTATGGGTTCAATCCAACGGGAAACGTAATCAATTGCAAGTAAAATGTACTCAAAACTAGAAGGAAACGAACACATAAAATCTATGTCCCAGATATCGAAGATTTCACAAACAATCGGTTCAGAGGCATCATGTCTCGATGTGTCATGCTGCTTAGAGTTTGGCAACGACTGCATGCCTTACAATATGTTTATGAATTTGCGGAAAGAGTGAGCAGGTAAAACCTGCTTTGCAGAATCTTTGCAGCAATTTTAAGACCAGAGAAATGACTGTCACAGGCTTGGTTATGATAGAAAGAGAGAATAAACTCAACCTCTGAAGAAGTGACACAACCCCTGACAATTTGATCATTACTGAGTCTAAAAAGATATGGATCCTCACAGAAGTAGTATTTGGCCTCTAATGCGAGTCCGGATTCGCGATTCCTATCCCAGTTTAACGGGAATCAATGAGTGACCAAGTAATTCACGATGTCGGCATACTAAGGTTGGTAGATATGCTCAAAAGATGTTCATTAGGGAAGTGCCCAATGATCGGTGGAGATGCCTCAATATTCTCAGAAGGAAGGTGGGAAAGGTGGTTAGCAACGACATTTTGTCGTCTTGCCTGATCACAAATTTCTAGGTCAAATTCTTGCAAAAGTAAGGTCCATCTGATTAACCTAGGTTTTGTGTCCTCTGAAAGATGTTTGATCACTGAGTGATTTGAGTAAACAATAATTCGAGTACCCAAGATGTAAGATCAAAATTTTTTGAGTTAGAATACTATGGCTAGCAGCACTTTTTCTGTAACAATGTAGTTCCTTTGCGCATCATTAAGTGTTTTGCTAGCATAGTAAATCACTACGGGTTTCTTCTTGACTTTCTGACCTAAAATGACTCCCACTGCGTAATCTGATACATCGCACATGATCTCAATGGAAGTTCCAATCAAGACGTTGTAGAATAGGAGCCTCGGTAACTCAATCTCTCAAAATGTGAAGAGCAAATATACACGTAGTCATCTCAGAAGTTGTCTTTTGTGAGGAGGTTTATCAAAGGTCAAGCGATCTTTGGAAATTCGAGAATAAATCTCTGATAAAATCCTACATGTCCGAGAAATGATTTGATGCTCTTGACCGAGTCTGGTACAAGAAGATTGAAGATTTGGTTGATCTTGTCTTAGTCTACTTGGATACCTTGCTTAGATACGAGATGGCCAAGTACAATGCCCTTAAGTACCATAAAGTGTCACTTTTCCCAACCGAGGACTAGATTTACTTCCATACATCTCTTCAGGACCTTTAACAACTTATCCAAACATGAGTTGAAAGTCTCCCCGAAGACTGAAAAATGATCCATGAATACCTGAAGATAGTCACCTACCATCTCAAAGAAGATGGCTATCATGCACTGCTGAAAAGTCGCGGGTGCTTTGCAGAGCCCAAATGGCATTCTTCAGAACACAAATGTCCCGAAGGGGTAGGTGAATGTCATTTTCTCTTGATCTTTAAGATGTATTGCGACTTGATTATATCCAGAGTAACCATCAAGAAAGTAGAACTTATTGCTAGCTAACTTCTCAAGGATTTGATCAATAAAAGGTAGAAGCAAGTAGTCCTTTATAACAGAGTTAAGTTTTCGACAATCGATGCAAACCTGCCATGAATTTGCAATTCGTGTGGAATGGTCTCTCCAGATTCAGTAGTAATCACAATGAGCCTTGCCTTCTTAGGTATAACTTGTATTAGACTCACCTAGGGGCTCTCTGATATAGGATAAATGATTTCTACATCTAGCCACTTGATTACTTTTTTCTTTACGACCTCCTTTAGATTTGGATTGAGTCTATGTTGAGATTCATGGGAAGGTCATGCCCCATCTTCAATATAGATTCGATGAGTACAACAGTTGGGGCTAATCCTAGTCAAGTTGTGTAAAGTCCCCCCTATAGCCTTCTTATGATCTCACAGGATTGCGATCAATTTGATCTCTTGATCTTAAGAAAGATGTGAATTAATAATCATAAGGCAAGCTTGATTGGATTTGAGATATACGTATTTAAGAGTGTTAGGCAAGGGTTTGAGTTCAACTTTTGGTGTGGGATCAACAACAAAGTTTGGGGTGGAATTTTCTATAGAGAATAGACGTAAAGATTGTCGGGTGATTCAACCTCTTGATTTTTTTTTCTAAAAATGAGAGGACGACTATTGGTAGCAGTAGTCATTCAAGAAATTTTATTTCAGTCACGAATTAAGAAATTGCACATTAAATCGAAAAATGCATCCACAAGTCAAACAAAAATAAGGATTCCCCATTCACATTCTCAACCCAAGCTTGACCTCTCCTAAACAGGGCGTCATTCCATGCATGCCACACCATCCAAAGAACAACGACCATGAGCACCCAATTTGAGGAGGCATTCCCCAAGGCAATCCACACGTCATCCCAGATCGGTAGGGCCATCTGCAAGACCTTCTCTCAAACATCTCTAGTGAACGAGCACTTACAGAACAAATGTTGAATGTGATCCTCCCGCTCCAGGGATAGAGGACACTACTGTAGGGTACCCATTAATCTCTGCCTGAGCCCACTAGTAACTAACCCATCCCTCCTTGCCAGCCACAGAAAAATTTTCACCTTCAAGGGCACCCAAACAAACCATAGCTTCATACATACCTTATCCTCCTCTTAAGGTGTAGGCAAGTCTAGAAGCTTCTTGTACGACTTACTAGGCTGGAAATGGCAATCCTTCCGGAAAAACCCATCAGAGCCCAAGATAAAAGAAAAGTCAAGAAGTAATGACTCCAGCTGACCTCTCTCCCCCTTAGTCCGACCAACCAATGGCCCATCAAGTAATGGAATGGACCATGTGGAAGACGAAGAATCCCAACAATCCGAAACCAAGGCATTCTTGCTTCTTGAGAGACCATAACACTGAGGAAAATGGGATGCCAAAGACCTAACACCTGTCCAATCGTCTGTCTAGAACATAAAAGACCTATCGTCCCCCAAGGCGTGGACAAAATGATCCCAGTGGACATTCAGAGCCGAAGTAACAGACCACCAGAAAGGAGAAGTGCAACTGGGAACCTGGTGAGTGCGCACCAGACCCCCATAGGAGTCCAGTATAATATCCTGCCATAGACTTCTCTCGCTCCTCATGAGGATGTTGGCCCATTTGAGGAGGAGGGAGTCCCCAAACTCCATTCACCGCACTCCAAGTCGACCATTCTTCGTAGGTCGGTAGATAAGATTCCACTTTGTAGGCTGCATCAACCGCCCCTCGATCTGAGGCCCCTTCCAAAAAAATCTTCTCCACACCACCTCCAATCTCTTAGTCACAATTTTGGAAGTGTCGAAGACAGTCAAAAGAAAGATCGAAATAGCAAACAGAATGTAGTTCAAAAGGATCAATCTACCACCTTTAGAGAGGAGCTTCCCACTCCACCTGGAAAGCCGGCCTAACAACTTTTCAAGCAAATCTGTCCAATCTGCATTCTTCATCTTCTTGGCCTTAAGAGGCAACCCCAAGTAACAGAGCAAGAGCTCAATCACAGGAGTATGCAGTTGTTCCAAAAGACCCATCCTCATCTCATTATCCAGACCAAAGCAGACCAGGGAAGACTTGGCCCCATTGATTCTCAAACCTGAGATCTCACTAACTATGCTAACCAGCTGGTGAAGCACATTCGCCTGCTCCATCCTACCTTCAATAAAGAAAACAATGTCATCGGTAAATTGAAGGATAGGAGAGATAGCATGCTGGGAAGACTGCAACGAATAGCCATGAATCAAATTGCCCTCGGAGGCCAGGAAGGCCAACCTCACCAATGTGTCGACCGTAAGAATAAAGAGCAAAGGGGCAACTGGACACCCCTGCTGCACCGCCTTCTGAGGCTGGATCCACTAGTTAGTCGAACGCCCATTGACTAAAGGGGAAAAGGAAGAGGTAGTGTTACACCTCTTCATCCACTGAACCCATTGCTCCAAGAAACCTCTCCACCACAAGACCTCCCATAGGTAAGACCACGATAAAGAATCATAGTCTTTAGAGAAGTCAACTTTCCAAAGAAAAGCCTTACATTTGAAGCGCATCCAACCAGAGACCATCTCTTGGGCTAAGATAAAAGACTCTTGAAGCAAGCACCCTTTAAGGAAGGCGAATTGAACTATACTAGCAAGCTTCCCCAGGACTTCCCACTTAGGGAGCATCTTGAGCTAGTCGACGAGCCCATTGAAGAAGAGCCCCTTCCACCCTTTCCTGATTCCCATGAAGCATGACCCCTTCAAATAGAAGCTCCCCACTCGAGCTTTGAAGAAGCATGGGATCTGGCCACAGATTCCCTCTCCTCCGGCATCTCCCTCCTGCAACGTCAAATCGGCGAGATGTACACCTACATAGGAAGCATGCACCGCAACATCGACGAACTTAGATCAGACGTTTAAAATTTGCAGATGGGACACGAAGCTGCTCGTCGTCGCCGCCGCCAAGATTAAGAAGAATAGTTTAGTTCTATTTTTCTTTCTTTTTTTCTTTCTTCCAAGTTTGTATTAAGGGGCCTTAACCCCATACTTAATATTTTTGGGAACAATAGCTAGTCTGTGCTTAAATGTTTCTATTCATAGTCAATTTTCTTTAATGCTTTGTCATCTTTTAAGCATGCAATTTTATTAATGCACTCCATTTTGTAGATGTCACTCTTGTAGTTTGTGGTTCAACTCCCTTTCAGTACCCTTCATGATGATATTCATAAAGGGGGAGAAAAACGTAGGTAAGAACCTAGGGAATAACATAAAAACAAAAAAAACTTCTCAAATAGATATAGACTACTAAGTACAACTTTAAGGGGGAAAAAATAAGAACCTACAGTTATATTTTGAAAATCATCAAAAAGGGGGAGATTGTTAGTTCAACTACTCATATATAATATTTTGATGATTTTACAAAATGAAGAAAATGTAATAAAAAATAAGCGTAGCATATTGTTTCTCTCTGTAATAACATATTTGCAGGTTTTATAAAGTTTTTCAAGACGGGAGATTAAATGCGTGAAGATTAAGTAGCATAAGTATTAGGTCATAGGCTTTTTTCAAGTAAACTTTCAAAGGTTGCAATTTTCATTTTATTTGAGTCTAGAAATGTTGTAAAGAGCCTCCAAAACATAACCTATAAATAGCTAACTTAGGCTCTCTACACTTAGGATAAATTAGAAATAAAAACCTAACACTAAGACTCTTATCAGATGTCCAAAACAATTGTCAGACGTCTGATTTTCAACTTTAAGACGTCTGACAAGTGTCTCAGACGTCTAACGTCAAATAGTTCTGCCTTCAGCTTCTGTCTTCATGAACATCAGTCGAAGCACTCCTCTATCAGACGTCCATAACCTCATCCAGACGTCTGATGCTTTACTTAGATGTCTTCAGACTAACCGTTAGACTAAGCACCTATCTTCATTCTACAGATAACAGGCAAAAATGTATTTTCAGATGTTGGGACATGCTTCCAGACGTCTACCTTTGGACCGTTGCCCATGTATTTCTGTACGTATCTCATTACAAACATAAGATCTTTTGTCAGAAATTGTAGCGAAGTCTTTTTTGGTTTCCAGACGTCTGGTGATTCTCTCAGACGTTCATAACGATGTTTGATTCTTTAAATCTAGAACCCTATTTGGATTTGATCAAAACAAGAACGAATTCACCCTTTATTAGACGTCCAATAACTTAATCAGACGTCTTATGTGAAAATATCAGATGTCCTTCTTTCGATCCAGTGAAGTCAGTTCAGGATGGCCTACAGTATTAGACGACCAAAATTATAATCAGACGTCCTATAAGATGCCTGACCCTAAAATTAGACGTCTGATATTGCTGTCAGACTCATCATTACCCTGATTTGTGGTGGATTTCGTCCTAATCTCTTGGGATTTGTATCCAACGGCTAGGAGAACTCTCCTAAGTGTTCTTGAAGGTTCCAAACTTGCCTATAAATAGACTACAACTCCTCTTAGGTAAAACATATCCCTTGAGATTCAATTCCCTTAGAAAAATCACTTGCTCACTACTCTAAGCTTCATCTTGTCATTATGCTGTGCCAACACTCTGATCAAAGGACAAATGCATACTTTTGACTCACTCCGTTCTGCAAATCCTCAGGGAGTTCTTTTTATGCTTAGTAGATAAGAAAGTAATTAAAGTATTGGAGTGCTCTATAGGTGTTGTTTTACTTCTTATTTTTGTACTTTGGGTATCCGGCTTGTTGGATCCCTGTCTATTCATTTTGAAGGGAGAAACCTCCGTTTAGGGATCGAAGGTGGGATTTGTAATTGAGGTACACTACCCTCGTTTAAGTAGTGTGGTTAGTGGATTGATCACCTTGTGATCGAAAATCCTAAGTCAAGGGATTAGCTTAGGTGGTCGTTTTCACCCATCTTGGGTTTCCACCTAAAAATCTGGTGCTACCTTTTGTGATTGAATTCTTTTGTATTACAATATAATATAATTTTACTATTCATCCCCCCTCTAGTGCAATTTCAGGTCTTTAATTATGATCAAACTAGGAGAAATTGGGATGGTTTCTAGGATAAGGATTAGAATGGGTATTACCAACCTGGATGGCGTAAAGATTCTCATAATTCTTTGAGACGTCAAATAATGGTAGGAGAGGAGAAAAGGCATAGACAACAGAAACGAAGGCTCCACCATGAGCTAGGGATGGGTGAAAACCTGCAGAGTAAGGATCTCGGATATTTAGATTGTTCACAAACTCTCTCCCTGGTGGGGTTTGCGAAACCGCTTTGGATGCTGCAACAGGAAGAGAATTATAATGCGTAGCTAAAAGAGGTGTAAGGCTACTCACAGTGTTTCTCACCTCATCCAGATGTTTAGCTACAATATCGACCTTATCCAATTTTTCTGCAATGATCTCGAGATCTCGTGAACTGGATTGGCCCTTGATCTCATGGGTACCCTTCAGATTTGTGCTTCCTTTGCTAAACTAGGACATGGAGGCATTATTGATGGAGTTCTCCACCATTCCCTTAAAAAGCTCAAGGGTGGATTCCTCATCTCAATTCAGAAATTTGCCTCCACAGGAAGCATCCATGAGATTCCGCATACTCTCATGTAGGTCATAATAGAAGATATGCATGAGTTGCCAACGTAGGGATGTGGTGGGCATTTTCTTAGTAATTCATGAAAGCACTCTGATGATTCATGTATTGGTTCTCCTTGATTCTATGTAAAGGTAAAGATAACTCACCTAAGGGCATTAATGCGACCTATAGGAAAGAATTTATTCAGGAATGTAGATTCGAGTTCAGCCCAGGTAGTGATAAATCGTGCAATAGTGCAATACCAATAAGCTGCTTTATCTTTCAGGTTAAAGGAGAACATTTTCATAAGTAGGATTTCCCGATTCTGGTTCCCAAGACCCAAAGTCTAGCTCAGATTCTTTAGATCTTCTATGTCCTGAAATGGATCCTCGGTGTTGTGACCATGATTGTGGGTGATAACGCTAATGATATTCGATTTCAGCTCAGGATCATTATCCCCTACGGGTATCCTAACGATTGGCTCCACTTGGGCATTGGAAGGATTGTACTAACCTCGAAGTGCTGGCCAAGGTAGAGGACGTGGACCAGGACCAGGTCTCGCCTCAAGTCTATGAGCTTGGACGTTACAGAGAGTAGCCATCAGTAGATTAATCTGACAGTCCTGCTTGATCATTTGGAGATTTTAGTTTAGGAGAGTGTCATGGATATCAAAAGGTAGCACCTCCTCCTGACCCAGGGGGTTCTCAGGAATCTGCGGTTGATCTACCATGGGATCAGTTACAGAAAAAGAAGTTGATGAGATAGAGACGGAGTACGGTATAGTAATACTAGGCCTAAGAGCACCTGTCAAAGGAGAGACAAGAGATGGTCTCAGAGATCGTCTCACGTGCATAAATATAAAAAATGTGCAAAGACACACTCAACACCATATTGAAAAATTGTGGTAAGCAAAACCCAAAAATAATGAGAAAGTAGGTTTTGTTTTCTTCAACAAGAAAGGAAGACCTAGGGTACGCGTAAAATAAAGGATGTAAACAAATACTGTATAAGTACAAACATGCATCCTATGTGTCTATGATGTGTTAGACCCTAAAAGCTTAAAAGTCCAAAGTCTAGGATCGAGATTACACACTACTAGCTCTCTAGGGCTCAGGTAGTGAGAAAGACTTGTTGATCTTCGACTAAAGCCCTAGGAAGTGAAAGAGAAGAGGTAGAAGCAGAGACTTGTGTAACATTTTGGGGTTAACCTAATTAGGTCATTGTAGTATAGTGGTTAATGCGCTAAAGTCGATTTAAAACATGCGCCATAGTACAGTGACTAAAGCGAATCAACATTTAAAATTTATATTCTCAAATTGTGAGTCCGAGGTCGTCTCAAGAAGCAAATAATGTGCAATTAAACCACTAATCGAATATAAAAATGAAGCACAATAATCTGATATAAAGAAGAGAATTTGCAATGAATATCACTTTCAAATAGATAAAAGTTGAATCCTCAATCTCTAAAAAATAAAGAACATATAAGGGAAAAATTTTGGTTTTTAATCAAATCCCTTGGCCACAACACTTAGGCTTATTTTCAGTCAATCAGACGTTTGCCTTAGTCCTCAACCATCTTAACTGAGAAATCAGACGTCCGGACCAATGTTTGGGCAAGCAAAACTGACCTTTCTCCTTTCTGAGCCCAAGCAAACCCTTTCTCTTCTGTCTCTCTAACCGGATTCAGATCCAGGCCCAGGCCTGCCTAGGAGTGAGTAGCGGGTGAGGCCGTGCGCAGCTCGTGATGTGGGGACCCAATCCCCAGTGTTATTGGGGAAGCAACTACGAGGTGTAAAGCCTTATGAAGGTGTTTCAAGATCAAAGCCCCATGATGTGGGATTATGTTCAATCCCCCTCCTCTTTGTTTCTTCGTTCGAGTAGCTATTGTTGATTGGTGGCTAATTGGCCATGGGATCTCAATCCACAGCTTGGATGAAGACCCACGCTAATTCTGTAGCAGCTGGTGTAGGTCCCACCTTCCTCGAGTCATCAGACACTGCTGTCGTCATCGGAGAAGGAAGCAACTCCGACCAAGCACCTACAAGTATGAATATGGCCTTACGGCCCGAATCAAATACCTCAAAAGCTCCAGGTGACATGCCAGAGCTAAGCCCTAATCTAATTGCATGTGAGGATGGACAAAGTTGTGGGTTGGAACTTCAATGAAGCTTTGTCGGCGGTGATGGTAGGTGATGGTGGAGACATTATGGGGTTCAACTAACTTAGGCAAAGGCTTGGCGAAGGTGAGGAGGAGCTTTCGCCTAAGTTAATTGGGTGCGAGGGAAGCGAAGGGGCTCAAATGCTGTAGGTGGTGGTGTCGGTGATCGGCGAGGTTGGAAAAGGTGGAGTTAATGGATGGAGATATGAAGCTCCCAAAAGCTAATTAGGGAAGAGGGAAAGAAAATCCCTAACCTAATTTCACAAGAGGACGATGGAGGGAGGTCGCCGGTGTGGCCGCTAGCGAGGATGAAGGAGGACAGGTAATCGAAGCCAAAGAGGGTGAATTAGAGGCCCAAGCTTCTTGTGAAGCTTTGTGGAAGCATGGGGAAGAAAACCCCTCTGCCTATTATATGTGGCAATGGGTGAAGAAGGGGTGAGAGCAAGCTCCTAGGTGCTTCCAAGCTCGCCAGCATGGAAGAAGAAAGGGGAGGAAATTCGATGAATTGGGCATAATTTGGACTTGTAGGGGTTGAGAATGCTTTATATAGAGAATTTCCTCAACAATTGGGCCAAGAATCGTAAGTTTGAATTGCGATTTTGCCATGTTTTTGAGCTTGTGAATCTCAAGCTCGCCGGATCAATCTCAGCAAAATTAGATCTTGAGAGCCAGTCCATTGGATTGGTAATGATCGTATTGACAATCCCACCAAATTTGGCAGGATTTGGCAAAGATTTGAAGTGTAAATTTGCTGATTGAATCTCACCTACCAATGGGTTTCCTAATTCATCTTGCTGCTGCATTTGGAAGCTCTTGGATGGAGAAAGAGAAGGTAGGGGTATGAATGCAAGACAAATTGAAAGGTAGGGGGTTATTAGTCATAAACATGGATAATTGGACTAAAATGCAGATTAAGTAAAGATGAAATTCGATTGGACTCAAATTTTGAAGTTAACCTAATTTGGATCCTATGAATCTAATGGTGACCTCATATTTGAGTTTTGACAAAGTTTGACTGAAAAATTTACACAGAAGCCTAAAAAGGATAAATTCCTGTCTAAGTCTCTATTTTTAGTCAAAAAGATTCTTTTGGTCATTGTGAAGATTCCAAAGTTCTTAGAATATTTTTAAATAATTTTTAGGGGGTTTATATTATATTTATTTCTACCAGAATCTGTTTAATTAAAGTAAGGCTGAAATTAAGATTTTTATTAATAAAATAATCCTCAAATCTCCAAAAACCTTGATTCAATCAGCTTAAACTCACTTCTTGGGAAATCAAGCTCATTTGAACTTATATTAAGCCTTGATTAACCCCTTAGTTAATCTGTAATTATGATTAGGTGTTAAAATAACGGATTTAACTTGTTTTTCTCTTCTTCTCAAATCCAACTCATAATGGAGTTATGGTCTTTTGACGAATATTAGGAAGCATTTATCATTGAATTTTAACTAAATTAAGTTAGTTATGATTAATGATGCTGTTACCATCACCTAGCGATTGCGTTGTGTATGCAATAGCATGCAATAGATATACGATAAAAACTCACACACAAGTTCGCAAATAGATAATATGTCACGAGTTTTTAAGATTTCCTCTTTGTAAAATATCTTCTTAAGAAAAGAAGTACAAAATGTCTTGCTTTTTAGATTTTTTCAAACAATTAATGTTCTTGCTTAGTATGTCTATGCAAAATGACAGGGGCTAAAGTGGTAAAATCGTATCTATCTCCAACAATCTCCAATGCCGGAAATATAGCAAAATAGATGTGCAACCTAGAATGGATGCCTAGGATATACAACTACTAGTAAGAAGATACATATTTTTTTTGGGTATTTTTTAATATTTCTAATTGAATGCAATAAACAGAAAGCTGGATTAACACTGAACTTAGGTAAATTTCTTCCAAAATCAAATACTAGGACTAACACATTTTTGCTCCTTTTTTCTCTATTTTTTATAAAATAAAAAGCAAGCAAGCAATGATACTAACTAATCTTAATTCTACCACACGATAGTCCACACCATAGACGAATAACCTTAATCGCTAAAGAAAGTGGGAACATGTTCCCGAAAATCAACCCCAATGCTACAATGGCAAGAAGACAATTAAGTAAACTAGTAATCTAAGATCTAAAATATCAAGTCTACTCTACTAATCGAGTCAAAGGCAAAGGAGAATCCCTATCGACTATGGGATCCAGGTCTAATTCCTTCTCCTTACGTCTCCTCGTGGGCGCGACTCAAGGCCCACGCGGTGGCTTGAGTCGTCTAAACACATTGTTACGACCCATTTCCCAGCTTCCTACAGGATCCGAAATCGGTTCGCCTCAACTAATCTCAAGACCTAGTTGTCTAACAAGAAATAACCAAAAGCAGAAAAAATTGTACAACCACACGTGCAATATAACTAAGCAGAAATAAATAAAAGACAGTAATGAAAATCAAAACGAGAAGTCTTAACAATATTACATACCACAAGCGGAAGAGTACTTTAACATACATAGCCATCACAACTATAACAGAAAGAATAGAGCATGAACAGAAATATAGCAGAAATAGCTAATACATGCTAAAGGTACTCACTACTACAAAAGTCTCTGTAACGGAAAAGAGAAAAATACTACGGCTAGGCCAGCACCCTTGGCAGCTAGTGGCACTGGCTGCTCAACTCCCTGACCTGAACATGGTTATATAATCTGTGGTCAGCTAACACTGAGTAGAGTGGTAGTTAAGCCATTTACATACAATTTAACATATAGAAACAAGCATATGATGTTCATTCGTTTCCATTTATCTCAACTAGGTGTTTCTGATTTAGTTATTCTAATAAGGATCCACAACATTTCTTAATCTCCTTGTTCCCTAAGGGAACGATCTTGATTGCAGTTTATTCCACGATGTAGGATGTACACGTGGCACTCTTCTAGCTAGGAAAGCCCCCGTGATAGTCCTACACCCGGTTTACCACCCCGAGTCACGGTCGCGACGTAGCGGTGACTACGGCACATGTAATAAGTGCACTGATAGCTACGTCGCACTGGCACGCGGTCAGTCGTTTCCACTAGCGGGTATGCCCAAACGTACAGCACAGAACAGAGTAGGGCCTCACCCCTCAGAATAAGGGTCTCGCCCCTCAATAGTCTGCATACCCTCGCCTGACTATCTCGATTTGTCTAGTAGGTCTAACAAGAGTTGGTGTAGGGTGGTCAGTCCTAATCCCGGGCCCCATGGGCGGCTAGCTCCCCCTACACTAAAGTAACAGGAGTCGGTGTAGGGTGGTCATTCCTAACCCTAGGTCTCAACCCAAGGGCGGCTAGCTCCCCCCTACACTAAAGTAATAGGAGCTCTCCTCAGTACCGCTACACAAGGGCCAAGTCACTTTCTATGTAAAAGGGATAGTTGCTCTCTTCGGTACAGTGTACTCGAGGGCCAGCTCGCTTCCCTTCTACATACGATATTCATTCCATATACGTGAGTTCCTCTTTTAGTTTCCTGTAGGGTTCATGCATTGTATTCATTTCATTTTGTTTCACGAAATGCATATCTCGTTATTCACAACTTGGTTCTTAATCATGTAACAGGCAGCTTGTGATTTAATAACTGAAAGAAGCATCACATCATTTAACTATTCATTTGCTAGCATTAAGGGTTCTAACATGCAGTTCAGAATAGACTATGTGGCTCAAACAATGTTCATTCACTCAATTCTGCCCTAGGGTTCATTTCATATCTTAGGGTTCAATCAATTCATTCTAAGATAGCATGCACTTGATTAATTAAGTCATAATACTTAGAAAAACTACTCTACCGGATATACGGGTGGAATGGGAGCTTGAATCGCAGATCCCATCGTCTCCGCGGGTCCCGTATACTCTACTAGCTGGAGACCTATACAATTGACCAAATTACATTAAATGAGTTCAAAACAGTATACGAGTGACACAAACATGTAGAGAACTCCGAACTGAAACCAACAATACTTTGTTTGCGTAAAACCGACTCTGTCTAGGCCCTAAACGGGCCAAAAACGTGTATTCTGACTAAAATTAAACGTCTTAAACAACCACAAAAACTTACCTTGCTTTCCTGCGACTTCCTCAGATGTCTGAACCCCTCCGCAGCAATCTGAGGGAGATCCCAGATGTCTGACACTCCCTCCTGTCGTCTGGGAGTGCAGTTAGACGTCTGGCACTGTCTCAGACATCCTAAAGCACCTCGAAGGGCGCACCACACGCCTTTCCAACATCCTGTACCTTCGCATGTGCATGGGTTTAAGAACACAACACGTAAAAAAAATATGTACTTATATGCATGTGTGTACAAAGGACATACCTTGGCACTTTGCATGCTGTCAAACGTTCGACGTCAGCTCCGGACGTCCTGAGGCTCCTTCAGACATCTGGATGGCGTCCCAGACGTCTGATACTACGGAAAAATGGTTTCGCAGTACGCCCTGCGAACCTTCTCCTCACGCTCCTCTCCATCCGCAGAGACCGCAGCTACTTCAGCGGTTGCAGGAGGTTGCACATCCTCTCCCGAGCTCCTCTGAGCTCCTCCTCGCACCTTCGGCTCCTCCCCTCACCCTCCCGAGCTACTCCGAGCTCCTCGCTCCTTCCCTCGCACGTCCGGCTCCTTCGCCCACGCTCTTGCTCTCCCTCTCTCCCGTGCTTCGTCCCTCTCCTTCCCTACTCGCGATTGCAAGGGGACGGGCAAGGAGAGCTTGTCGGTGGTGAGGTGGTGGAGTAGTGGAGGTGGAGGTGGTGGAGATGTGGAGGTGGAGGTGGTGGAGATGGAGAGGAGATGGAGAGGGTGGAGGGGTGGGGTTTTAAAGAGAGGGTGTGTGCATGGGTGTATGCGTGGGTGTGTTGTGTGGAGAGAGAGAGAGAGAGAGAGAGAGAGAGAGAGAGAGAGAGAGAGAGACACAAATTGTGAAATCTCCCTTGCGAAGTTTCCTCCTTCCTACAAGGCCCACAAACTTAAACCGAGGGGATTTAAAATTACGCTTACTCCCTTACCTTTCTAGGAAAAACTCGAACGATCCTTGGGAGGAGTCATTTCACACGTCGATTTCCTCGCATAGAAAAATATAGAATAGTCAAGTCAATTCGCAACTCAAAATATATCAGAAATATAATCAAGTATACCTATTTCATCTGTTACTTTCCTAGCAACAACACCATTTTGATGTTGGAAATTTTCACTTAAGTAATAGTAATATTAATAATAACGATAGCACGTCGCAATATAACTAGTGGTGGAAAATTTTCAAACCAAACAAATATTAGAATTGATATGTGCAAGCTAAAAAAATCAATTAGATGTTGTTAATGACCAATCAAAGACTAATCAAATCTACTTGAATAAAAGATTTAATTAAGTCACAAATATCAGACTAAATAAACCACGAAGGAACAAGATCGTCTCCGTAAGGAGCCACAAATTATGCAAACTGATTTTTATAGTACGATTCACTGTCTCAAATATTTTTCATTTATATCATAAGAAGATTATTTCACACTAAAGATAATATAAGAGAGAAAGCAGCAAGAAAGACATCGGCGGTCGCATGATGCAATAAAATATTTGCTAAATAAGTCAATAGTGTTTCCAATCGATAATTCAAATGGAACAACCTAATTGGCTGGTACCGGGCAAAAATAGAGCATATGTGGGTGCTTTGAAAGGAGGAGCGTCCTTACGAGAGAGAAGTCGCTGGCGACGTCGAGGATCTGCGGACGGTCACGGTGGAGTAGTGGAGGGACGGTCGTGGGCGATGTGGTTGGTGGAGCGTGGTTAAGCGGAGGTCATGGTGCTGGGCCACACACTGTCCCTGCGTGGCCGATGAAGGTGGCAGAGGCGTGGTGAGTACGTCGATGTGCACGGTGGTCTCCTCAGTCGCCGGAGAGGGAGCGTGGCTGGTCGCGGTGGTGGCTATGCGTCGAGGAAGAGCAGATAGATAGAGCGTCGTGGGCGCGGTGTTCTCTCTGTTTGGACGGTGGTCTGTTCAGCGAGAGTGGAGGACCGGTCTGCGTTGATAGAGAGAGGAAGAGTGAGGATAGGGGCGTTCTGCAAAGAGAGACCAAGGTGGTGGTGTCTCTCTTCTCCGAGCGTGAGGTCAAGGGGAATGAGCGGCGATGAGATGGAGCGAGCCGGAGCTTGAGCAGGTAAGGGGGGTACGTGAGGTTGGAAGGGGGAATGCGTGTGCGTCAGAGGGAGAGAGGAAATCGAAGAGGAAGGGGGGCGCTCTGGCGTGCGTGGATAGTTAGCGAAAGAGAGACAGACAGACAGACGTGAGGGAGAGAGAGATCGAGAGGGTCGGGGGAAAGGGGACGATGTGGCGATCATCTCCTGTGGGATTACCGACTGGGATTAAATACAGGAGAGCGGCAGGGACGTGAGAGAGAAAGAGAGGGAATCCGAGAGGAGGGGGGTCTCCGTCGGAAAAATTGACGAGCGGGTGGTAATAGAATGTAGCGGTGCATTTGTGTCGCTCCGAGGAATCGAAGTGGTTTTGGTGATTGAGGGATAGGATTTGAGGGGGGTCGGGAGAAGGGCTCTTTCTTAAAAAAGGAAAAAAATCCTATATAAAAATTTCTTAATCAATCACACTAAGTAACAAAGTATGTAAACATAAATGAAATACAAGGAATGAAATTTTTACAGTATAATTAACTTTATCAACATAATATAATTTTAAATTAAATTCCTATTTTAATAATAATATACTTAAGTTCTAATTTGATCTACTAACATAGACTTATCAAATGCCTCAATGTTTTAGTTTTTTTAATTTCGAGCAAAATTATATAGAGAAGAACCAAATCTCTATACCAGAAATTATTGTTAATTAAGATGCCTTATCGTACCTTACATATAGAGAGTAGTTTAAAATACTAATCTTAAGCCTTAAGTTACTCAAGTATCGGTCAAGATACATACCTGATCGACTTAAGCTTTGGGTCTCCGACAAAGATTTCTTAGGCACTTCACCCTGCCCAAGGGTTTGTTAACCTCAGAGGTTAAAGCATCCGTGCGTTCATACAAGTGGTCTTGGTTTAGCTTACCAGCGCCTTTTTCAGAATAGAGATGGAAGAGATATTTCTGAGATTTTTCTTTTTGTAATTTTTTATGATTCTTCAAAGTCTAACCTTGGATTGACTCTCAACAAGGTCTGTGTTAGATTCCTTGTTCCCATCATCGAACCTCAAAGGGCCCCTGACATTCGATGCTTTGGGATAGCACCACCCATGGCAACCCTAAGTACCTTGGTAATTGACACTTCGTGATAGTGCCTGTTAACGCGTCTTAATCGTGTTTTAACAGCTAGTTACGTCGTAGTATATGTGATCAAGCGTTGTCAACAAATAAAAGTTTATTACTCGAAAACCTAACTATCCGAGGTCGAACACAGGGAGTAATTGGAATTTATTACTAATCTCAAGAATGTAATTTAACACTGAGAGTTACTTAAAACTTAATTCAAAATATATATGCATGAGTTTAAAAGTTAATTGTGGCAAAAATAAAGAAATTAGATGTCTGATCATGGGATCAAACGTCTTAAAAAGATGTTTTCTCCTCTATTTGCTTCTTGTTCTTCTTTGGCCGTGTACTTCTGATTTTCTTCCTTTCTTCTTTGTGCTTCTTCCTTGTTTCTTCACTGCAGTTCTCTTGCCTTGCTTCTTTCTTCTTATTTTCCTCTGTCTTCTGCCTTCCCTCTCTTCTATAGTTTCTTTCTCTTTCTTTTCTCTGCGAGTCTTCTTCTTCTTCCTTCCTTGGCTCTGCTTCCCTTGCCTTCAGCTTCTCTTCTTCTTCTGATTGTCTTTCCCTTTCTTTATTTCTTCTTCCTTCTCAGTTCCTCTTCTCTTTGGCTTCGTCTCTTCCCTCTGCCTTGCCTTTCTCTTTTTCCTCTGCGAAGCTTCCTTCCTTCTTCTTTTCCTTCGCTTGCAGCGGCTAAGTCCCTACTTCTTCAGTTCCTTCCCTGCACAAACCAAGGAGAGCAAAACCTATCCCTCTACCCACACCCGCATCTCTCTCTCTCTCTGTGTGTATATCACTCTTTAGCACGCTCTCCCAGAGCCGGGTAATCGGGTCGAGTCGCGTGCTCGGGTTCAGGCGCACCGGTGTGGGTGTGGTGCTCGAGGAGTGCTCAGGAGTGTATCGGGTTGGGTCACCAGATCCGTGTGATGAGCTCACGGACGAGGTGGTGTATAGGTGAGGAGGGACCTCACCCCATGTGTTCTCGAGGTGATTAGCTAATATCACAAAATCAATATAAACTACTCACGCACCTTACAGCTTACCGAGTTGGGACTATTGTTCCACCATTCTTTCTCGCACGCCCATAGGAGATCGTCTCCAATTACAGCACTGCAGGCCTCGCAGCGCCCTTTATCAGGTTGGGCTCGCGCACACTCGCAACCTGCGCGGTCTGGAAGCCTGGGAGCGGTCGATCATGGCCTGGAGCTGAAGAACAGTCGAGCTCGAGTCGTCGTTAATGGCGGTTGGAAGCTTGACCCTGCACGACACGAAAAGGGCCTTGCGGCTCCATCAGACCACAGGAGCACCTTCGTCGTGTCACGGCGAAGGTGAGGTGGTAGGTGGCAGGCTACGGGGCGGCCTAGGCGTGCGTGCCTAGGTTGCTCTATGGCCGGACAGATGGGTTTGGTCGGGGGGGCAGTTGTGGTGGTGTAGAGGGTCTGTGGAAGAGCGGAGGATATTCAGTGAAGTGTGGCGGATGTTATGCGGTGGTTGGCGAGACGTGTGGGGCTGCGGAGTGACAGGAGCGTCTCGCTGGAGGGTGGACAGAGATGAGGAAGATGGTGGTGGACAGCGGTGGTCGAGGAGCGTTTGGTGAAATAAAGTGAGGGGAGTGAAGGGGGGGATAGAGATGAACAGTTCTAACCTAACTAAGTGGACGAAAGGTGCGAGAAGGCGGCTGGCAGTACCTGCTGTCGCCGGAGAAGAAAGCGTCCAGTGGAGGAAGACGACGGCGACGGCGGAGCTAGGGAAGTGCACGCGGGTGTTGCGCGACGCGGAGGATGATGAGGAGGACAGCTCTGCCATTGGTTTTGTGGTAGAGCGACGAGGAAGTGGAGGGGGGCTCGCCGGAGCTCGCTGGACCCCTTGGCCGGAGAGAAGAAGAGGAAATTGAGGTGGAATTCCGACCAAGTCAAGCTGAGGAGGTGCGGCTAGAGTTGGGGGTTAATTTATAGGCACAGGCAGGGACTCCTGTGCTTAGAAGACAAGCTTCCAAGCGCGGGAATCCTCACCGGAGATGGAAACAGTTAAGAGACCTAAATCTCTCGTGCGTTCGCATGAGAGATTGTGTGCAAATCTTAGATCAGGATCAAGTTCAGATGGAAGGGAATTCCTCAAAGAATCTCCCTTCCAAATCTGGGAGGAGATCTCTGAGGAATCAGAGAGTATTCCCTCTCTATTCCTTGCCGGAGTAGGATTTCTCCCCAATAATGGTGGAGGGACTTGCTTGTAAGAGTGGCGAGGAAGTTAGGGCGGTGTATGCAATGGCTTTCAAAAGATAGGGACCAAAATGTAATTGGGTGTACTAATTTGCAAAGTAGGTCAAGATGACCTCTCCTTAGGTTCAAATTTTGGTACAAACATAATTTGGAACTAAGAAATGCAATGGTGAAGTTGGATTTTAAGTTTGACCACGTTTAACTGGATATTTTGCATAAAACCCAAATTAGGTCAATTGATGAGTTTAGACCCCAATCTAGGTTAAACTAGGTTTCAAAGGCCAAATTGAATGTTCTAAACCATAGGGGATATTTTTCCATGAATTTTAGAGGGTTTACTTGATTTTTATCCTGACCGGAACCTTGTTTAATTAAGCCGGTCTGTTTTAGGGTTACCAGATGCCATTTAATTCCTGGATTGCACATGAACCCATTTCTGATTGAATCAACTCACTTTTTATCTTATTTAGACCATTTGACCTATGTTTTGTCTCTGAGAAATCCCGTTTATATACTGCAATGGTAAAATTACAGTTTTATCTTTTATTTTATGATTTCTTCTTAGAACACTTATTCCTCCAATTAAGCCTTCTTCTAAGTTATGCAGGAGCTTTTATTCTCTTTCTTAGGTCAAAATGAGCTAGTTAGAGCTCAAGATGAGGCTCTCATCAGTGCCGCATATAACATTCTTTAGCTAATCCAGGTCTTAACAATCGATATTTTCAACTAATGCTGCCCATCGCACCTAAACAGCGCGGTGTGCTTACATGCCCTCAGTAGGATATTTAGATATCCTAGGAGATAAGCATCAAGGTGATGACCTGTTATAATGTATCCTTAAGGGGAGTATTTGCTCCTCTTATGCAGCAGGAACTTTTCTAATCAACTTGTGTTTCCGAGTCTTTCCTAAGTTAGATTTGCAAGGAAACCATTTTTTATACGGAGAAATTTTGTAATTATTCTTCATTAAGCATACTGAATCAAACCGATGTGTGAGATGTGGATGCTTAGGTACTAAAAACCTGCAAACTAAAGGGTAGACAAAGAGATCCGATACTCCCTAAGCCTTTGACTTAATACATTAGCTTCTCAACTTCTTCAATTACTTGAAGAATAATCCATATCTTAACAAATACTCGAATTTTTAAGCCAAACTGACCTTAGAGGCGTAAATTCAGTATACCTCACTTATCTCCTAAGGTTTGACACTTCAGGTCATAATCATCATTTGTTCTAGCCCAGAACTTAGGTAAATTTCTTCCATAAACAAATGCTGGAACTAACACATTTTTTCTCCTTTTTTCTCTATTATTTTTTTAATAAAAAGCAAGCAAGCATCCATACTAATTAATCATAATTCTACCATGCTATAGTCCACACCATAGATGAATAACCCTAATTGCTAAAGAAAGTGGGAATAGGTTCCCGAAAATTAGCCCCATGCTACAAGGGCGAGAAGAAAATTAAGTAAACTTGTAGTCTAAGATCTAAAATCTAAAATCTACTCTACTAATCGAGTCAATGGCGAAGGAGAATCCCCATCGGTCGTGGGATCCAGGTCTCCTTTCTTCTCCTTGTGTCTCCTCGTGGGCGAGACTCAAGGTCCATGCGGTGGCTCGATTCATCCAAACATTTCGATTTCCCTGCACAGAAACATATAAAATAGTCAAGTCAATTCGCACATCAAAATATATTAGAAATATAATCGAGTAAACCTATTGCATCTATTGCCTCTCCTGCAATGATGGCATTTTGATGTTGGGAATTTTTTCTTAAGAAATAATAATACTAATAATAACGATAGCACGTCGTAGTATAACTTGTGGTGGAAAAATCCCAATCAAAACAAATATTAGAATTGATACATGCAAGCTAGAGAAATCAATTAGATGCTAATGAGTGGGAAATTCATGAAGAAAAATAGTGATTAGGGTTTTGAAGAAACCTGCGTCATAGTATATGTGAAAGAAAAATTTACGCAGAAAAATTGAAGTTTGGGAAACCTGTCATCGTAGTCGCGAAAATCCGGCTATTAGATAAATTTAACCGAGACTCGGTGAGTCCCGAGTCGAATACGGGGAGGCAATATTTGATTAAGAGAAATCTGTGCTTGCTTTTATTTGTTTTTGGTATTTTTGGCTTTTGTAATTTGTTTTGGTATTTTTAGATAGATAGAATATCAGGTAGAGAATTATCTGAAGTAATCTACTCAGCAAATAAAGAGAGGAGGGAGAGATAAAGAGGAGAGGGATAGAAAATAATATATCTTTCAAATCTAAGTTCTATTATGGTAACAAAATACAGAAATAACGATAAGCGGAATAAAACAGAGAGGGAGGTAAGAAGAATCTCTCGAAATGGCTGTCTGGCAGGACGATGGTGCTTGGCGGCGACTGGATGATGGAGATGAGGAGTAAGACAATGGAGATGAGGTGAAAGAGGAAACTGGGTAGAGGAAGGCCTAGGCAAAGCTAATGGGAATATGGGATGAGGGATAATAGTTCCTAATCCAAGGGAATGGGGATGAGGAGGTTGAGGTGATCTTCTACCTAAATAGGGGTGAGAGGACAACCCTAGGATTCCCTACGAGGCTGGTGAGGTGTAGGATGAAATATGGGTAGAGGGATAGCTTTTCTACGCTAATAGGGGACCCTAGGGATTGGGAATGGAGCTTTGGGACCTTTGGTAGGCTTCCTAGGCTCTAAATTAGGTGGGGGAAGCATAAGTAGAGATGAAGAAGAAGGGGAGGGGTTATGGGGCTTTATAGGTGAAAGGAGAGGATAAATTCGATCTTGGGGCTTTAAGGCACATGCACGGATGTTCCCTGCACCTAGCTTGACCCCCAGCTGCAGTTGATGCATGGAGAAATGAGGACCCTCTGATCCCCATCGCGTGGCTAAGAGGAGTTGTAGATCACGCTCGTAGCATGTGCACAAATCACGCACTCATGATGAGGAAAAGTGCCGACTGTTGGATCATGGATGAGAGGCCAAGATCACGCACTGATCGCACTCACCAGATTGCTCATGACGCATGTACGATCTCATGTATCACGAGTCTACCATATGTGGTGTCACGTAGACACATACGCATGCGCTTGATTCGGATTGCGCGGATGAGAGTGTGTGCGCACGTATGTGCTGAGTAGTGAGGCGTGATGAGGCGCTGGTGTGGCTTCATCTTAGCCACTCGTTCTACACTAGACAACTGAATTGAAGAGCTCTTGCACAGAGGAGGGGGCAAGAATCGAGTTTCGATCTCACGCCCACTCATTGAGAAGGGTGTGCCTTCTCCATTGGGCTGTAGTGGCTAAGGACGAACGTGGATCGTTGGATTGAGATCCAACTGTTGTAATCACCTAAGGAGGTGCTCTTTGAGAATGTGAGGTGTGCGAGAAGAGGGGTGATGTGGCTGCATCTCAGCCGTTGGATGAAAATCCAATGGCTGAGATCAATCGTGTGGAGGAAAGGGGGAACTGTAGGCCTTGAGTGTGGGTCCTGCGGATCTAAGAGGTACAGTAAAGGTTCGGGGTGAATAGTATTGCTTGACAATTTTATAAATAATAACTACGAAATAAATTCAAGTAAAAAATTCATGCACAAATGACACCTGAATTTATAGTGGAAACCCTTTCGGGTAAAAACTACTACTTAAACCTCCTAGCTTAGGATTTTTCCAACTAGGCAACACTAGTCAATCAACTGCCACACCAGTTGAATGAGGGTGGCACAACCTCTTACAAGAAACCCTTCTCTTATCAACCTAAAGAGAAGCACAACAACGGGTATTCCTAACAACTTGGGATCCGAATTAAAGCAGTAAATAAAGATAAATACAATATAATCCTATGGAATCTCAAAAGAAATCGAACTGTTATTTTCGTATAAGTATTTTGATCGGCGTGCTTTTTGAAAGCGTAGAAGCAAAAGCAAAGGAGCACTTGCAACAACACACGAGAGCTCTTTTTCTAGAGAGTTTTCTTCTTTGAATGTGTGTTGTAAAAAGGGCTACCAAGGACCTCTATTTATACTAGTAAATTGACATTAATAGGAAGTAGTTCAAATCCAATTGGTCGATCAATTAAGGTAGTTTGGTCGATCAAAATGACTTTGGGTCGGTCAAACTAGTTATTTGATCAATTACCTATTGGTCAATTAATTAAGCTAATTGGTCGATTAAAGGTATCTTAATTGATCTTCCTAATTTGAGTAGATTTGATTGATTAATTAATGATTTGGTCGATCAATTAATTATTTAGTTGATCAATTAACCTAAAAACTTGATTTTAGAAATTTACATTTAGCGCGAAAATCATTTGAGATTCCTTACAAAATATTCTAGACTTAAAGAAAAGTAAGACTCAATGAGAGACTATGGTGAGCTTCTTGCTCCATTCCATGAATCAACGAGAGAGTTGTGAAAGATTAGTCTAGACAAATGACATAATTTTGATGAGAATGTAAGTACCTTTATTTTGATGCATCAAAATAGAGGTACTTACATTCTTTCCCTTTTTAATGACAACAAAATTGTAATTATATATAGAGAGATAGCTTTAAAAATTTAAGAGTTATGCATAATATCTCCCCTATTTTGTTTCAGCAAAAATTAAAGCAGATAATTTCAATTTTTATCTTTTCCCCCTTAAACAGGTAGTTGAAGTAGGAATAAAAATAACATGCAGCTCAGCTATAGAAATATTTCAATATGCAGCTGAAGTAAGAAAATATAAGCATGCATCTGTAATATATAAAGCAGAACAAACAAGTCCACATAATATAAAACATATGGACCATAGAATACTATAAAGTACTAGCTAGATAACAATCCACAGTAATAAAAATCACTCTAAAGAGGCCATGAATGCATCCATGGTGCTCTGGAGGTTTGTATCGAGCTCGAGGTCCATTGAGTCTAAGAGGCCTGAGAAGAATGGATGGCCAAGACAAAGGTGCCTTTGAGCAAACGAGGACAGCGTCGGTTGCCTAGCTGTCTAGCAAAGAGGAGTAATCTGCTGATCTGTCGCTGTCAGAGGAGGAGGGGCGTGTGCATTTTGGGGCCATAATAGCAGTAAAAAGTGACGTTGGTCGATCGGACAGGGTTTTGGAAAAATGGATTTTGGTTGATTAATCTGGTTAATTGGTCGATCAAAATGGGAAAAGTGCAAAAAATCCAAGAGTTCCATGGCTTGATTTGGTCACATATGCTATAAATGGAGGTAAAGAAGCACAAGAAGTGCACAAGATCTACACAAGATGGAGCATACAACATCTAAGCACAAGAAAAATCCAAAATCAAGGATTTTGAAAAGGGGCGTAGAGGTTACTGTGATTGATCAAGTGGATCGATCAAAAGGGAACTGGAGGAGCGATTGAGGGGGGTCGGTCTAGCGAGTATGTGTGTAGTGTGGAGGCACTGCATGCGAGGAGCTCGTCGCACAAGAGGAAGCTTGGCGATGGCGAGCTTCGAGCAGCCGAAGGGAGGTCTAGTGGAGGAGCCACGGAGAAGTAAGATAGAGGGAGGAAGATCAAAGGTCAATCTTGCTCAAGAGATGGTTGACGGTCGGTGGCGGTTGATTTCAGTTGGTGGTGCCGGTTGTGGAGGTGGAAGAGAAGGTCGTGAGGTGCTGGTCGATGGGGTATGTTGTGGGGTAGGGGTAATTCTTGGTGGGGTAGGGTTGAGTAAAGAGAGATATTTGGGTAAAAAAAGTGGGTATTTTATATAAGTTTGAAAAGTTAAGGTAAAAACATTTAGGGTAGGCAATCAATCAGATTAGGCACGGATTAGGTGTTAAGAATCGAGATTAGATGCGATTAGGATCGCAATCACGAAATTGGATTTCATCTTGAATTGGTCGATCAAAACTAAGTTTTGGCCGATCAAAAGTGAAATTGATTAATCAAGTAAGGATCTTGGTCGATCAAGGTTTAAAATTTTGGAGGGAAAATTCTTGCCCAAACAAATTGGTCGATTAAGTAATATTTTTGGTCGATCAAACTTCAAATTTTTGGAGGGAAAATTCCCACCAAAGATTTGGTCGATCAAATTTGGAAGGTTGATCGATCAGATAGTTTGGTTGATCAAAATTAAATTTTTAATCGATCAAAAGTGTGAAACATGCCAATCAATAATTTTCAATTAGCTCTTTTAACCTTGATAATCCTAGGGCATGGCATATAAAGGTTAAATCTATCCTTTGGTAACGATTTGATGAAGATATCAGCTAACTGATTTTCAATTTGAATAAACTCTAAGTTAATTTCACCCTTTTGGACATAATCTTTTAAAAAATGATGCCTAACATCAATGTGTTTAGTTCTAGAATGTTATACAAGGTTTGTAGGTAGGTTGATGGCACTAGTATTATCACAAGTATTTTCTTATTTTTATAAGATAGGCCAAAGTCTTCTAGGGTTTGTTTCATCCACAGTAGTTGTGAACAAGCTAAAGATGCAGCTATATACTCAGCTTCTGTTGTTGATAAGGAAACAATATGTTGTTTTCTAGAGAACCAAGAGACTATTGAGTTTCTAAGAAATTGACACATTTCACTAGTACTCTTTCAGTCAGTGAAACTACCTACATAATTAGCATCACAAAAGGAATAAAGATCCAATGTGGCTGACTTTGGATAGAATAGTCCTTGGTTTGATGTGTAGTTTAGGTACTTAAGTATTCTTTTTATGGCATTTAGGTGTGTTTCCTTAGGGTCAACTTGAAATCGAGCACACAAGCAAGTGCTAAATAGAATGTCAGGTTTATTATCAGTTAAATACAGTAGAGAACTTATCATGCTTCTATATAATTGTTTTGATTTATAGACTTACTTGTTTCATCACTTTTGAGTTGAGTGGAAACTGCCATAGGCATTTCTTTTCCTTTCACCTTCTACATGGAAAATTTCTTCAAAATCTTCGTGGTGTACTTTGTTTGAGATATGAATATCCCAGAGGATAGTTGATTGATTTAAAGACCAAGAAAGAATCAAAGTTCTCCTATCATGCTTATTTCGAATTGATCCTACATAACCTTGGCGAACTCTTGGCATAAAAGATCATTAGTAACATTGAAAATGATGTTATCAACATAGATTTGAATTAATAAGAGATCATTTTTTTTTCTTTTTATAAAAAGAGTTGGATCTACTTTGCCAATTTTAAAATCATGTTCAATCAGATAAGTTTTTAATATGTCATACCAAACTTGTGGATCTTGTTTAGACCATATAAGGCTTTATTTAATTTACAGACATATTCTGGATGGTTTACATCTTCAAAACCTGGAGGTTGCTTAACATAAACTTCCTCCTTGATAAATCCATTTAGAAATGCATTTTTGATGTCCATTTGAAAGAGTTTGAACTCTATGTGGGTAGCAAAGGCTAACAACATTCTGATGGATTCCAAGCGAGCTATAGGTGCATATGACTCATCAAAATCAATTCCTTCTTCTTGATTATACCCTTGGGCCACAAGTCTATCTTTGTTTGTAACTACTGATTCTTTTAGTTTATTCCTGAGAACTCATTTAGTTCCTATGGCAGTTTGAGAGTCTGATTTTGGAACAAGTTCCCATACTTGATATCTTTCAAATTGAATCAATTCATCTTCCATTGCAATAATCCAACATTCATTAGAAAATGCATCCTTAACATCTTTAGGTTCTAATTGGTAGACAAAAGCTGAAAAAGGTAAGGTATTGGCTGAAGATCTAGTTTGAACTCCTTTGGATAGTTCTCCTATTACTAAGTCCTTTGGGTGATCCTTCATGTAAAACACATCTTTTGGTAATTCGTCTGAGATGTTTTCTTTTGGTATGTTTGAAGGATCTCCTAGGTGGTCATCATCATCAGTATGAGAAGTCGTTGAACTAGAGTTTCGTTGAATGATACATGCAGAGTTTTCTCAACAATAGATTTCTTCTTGTTAAACACTCTATAGGCCTTACTTCTAGTTAAGTAACCTAAAAGATTCCTTTCAAGCTCTTAGCATCAAATTTATCAAGATTATACTTTGTGTTTAGTATAAAGCATTTACATCTGAATAACTTAAAATAGGAAATTTTAGGTATTCTCCTATGATAGAGTTCAAAAGGTGTTTTGTTTAGGATAGGCCTAATCAGGGATCTATTTTGGATATAGCAAGCAGTGTTTACAGCCTCAGCTCAAAAATATCGAAGCTGCTTTGACTTGCACAACATTGTGCAGGTACACTCTTACAAGGTCCTATTTTTCCTTTTAACAACTCTATTTTGAGGTGTAGCAACTTCATATTTTATCTCATATTGATCAACAAAGTCAGAAAAAGATCGATTCTCAAATTTTCCACCATAATCACTTCTTATCCTAATGACTTCAGATCCTTTCTCATTTTGTAATTTCCTTACTAGTTTTCTAAAAACATCAATAGTCAGATCCTTACTTTTCAAGAAAGATACCTAGGTAAATCTTGAGAAGTTATTGATTATGACAAGACAGTATCGGCACCTACTCAAGCTTTCAGATTTAGTTGGTCCGAATAAGTCTAAGTGAAATAATTCCAGGGGTCGAAAAGTGCTGACCATTCTTTTTGGCTTAAAAGAGTTTTTAGTTTGTTTACCAATTTCATAAGAATCGCAAATTTTTTTTTTCTTGAAATTAATTTTTCGCAGGACTTTGATGAGTTTATGTTTCACAAGTCTATTGATATTTTTCATGTGAACATGACCTAGTCATTTCTGCCATAGTATTGCCTCAGTATCAAATGCGACAAGATGTTCAAAGCTGTCGCATTTGTCAAGTTAACAATATAAATATCTTTATACTGTGACCTTTAAGGAGGATTTACTTGATTTCTTTGTATCTTATTTTAAAACCAGTTGAGTTGAAACTAATTTTATAACCTTTGTCATAGATTTGACTTACACTAAGCAAATTATGTTTTAACCCTTTAACCAAATGTACATTATCAAAAGAGGCAGAAGAGTTACCAATTTAGCCAATACTAATAATATGGCCCTTGTGGTTGTTCCCAAATGTAACTATACCACCTTCCTGATGTTTGAGATGCAGGAACAGGCTTTCTTTGCCTATCATGTGCTTGGAGCATCCGTTGTCCATGATCCACCTTCTTTCTCCTTGATCCTATCATTTGTTTATGTCTGTGAGGTCTGGGATCATGGGATCTTTATATTGGCTTCAAGCTTCCATTTGATTCATGATAAGTCCACCGTTTATAATCTACTTGACCTACAAAACAAGATTTCAACAGTGCTTTTGGTAACCATTTTCGCTTGGGTCCATGTTTGTTAGTTGATGCTACCTGTTTAGGCAAGCTACCTTTCTCGTTCTTTTGGTTTGAACTAGATGCTTCATGATCATTTTTGGGTATGTATCTTAACCCAAATTTTGTGGTGGTCTAGGTTTGTGTTCCTAGCAATTTATGTAGATTATAATTACCTTTTTGTAAATTTTGCTACATTATATATAAGATTAGCAAACTTTTCTTTAATCTTATCAATGTCTAGTTTTAAGTCATCTATTTGTGATCTACGTGATGTGATTTCAAGTGATGCAAATATCTCTTTTAGTGCTTTTTCTTCTTCTAGAGTTTATACTAATTTTCTATTTTCTATTTTAAGAGATTTTGCTACATCATGCATTTCAAAAAAGGCTTCTAACAATTTATCGGGAGTAAAAGATGTTACCTCATCTTCTAGAGCCATGAGTCCTAGAAGAGCTTCTTCATTGGAGGTCTCTTCTTCTTCTGAGCTTAAGTCAGACTCATCCCAGGTTATTTAAAGAGCTTTCTTCTTTCCATCCTTCTTTGAGAATTTCTTTCTTTCTATCTCCTTTTTAAGGAGTGGGCAATTCTTTCAGATGTGTCCCTTTCTGTTACAGTTGTAGCAGATAATGGCTTCTTTCTTGGAGTCTTCCTTCTTTCTCCAGTTCCTCTTATTTTTGAGGAACTTTCTAAACTTCCTCGAGAGAAGAGCAACGTCGACTTCTTCATCTTCACTTGAAGTTTCCTCTGAATGATCATTGGCTTTAAGTGCTACAGTCTTCTTCTTGGTTCCTTCACTTTCATTCTCCTTCATATGTTGGAGTTGAACTTCGTATGCCATGAGATTGCCAATAAGATCATCCAACTTTAAGGTTGACAGATCCTTTGATTCTTAGATGGCAGTGGTCTTTGTTTCCAAATCACTAGTAAAAGATCGAAGAATCTTCCTCACCAGGACTTCATTCTTAATCTCTTTGTCCAACTTCCATATAGAGTTTACAATGTTCATGAACCTTGTAAACATCTCCTTGATAGACTCCCCTTTCTTCATCCTAAACAACTCATACTTTTGGGTTAGTAAATTGACTCTGGTTTCTTTTACCTTAGAGGTACCTTCATGGGTGACTTCCTAAAAGCTCCAAATCTCGTGAGTAGTTTTGCAGGCTGATACTCAATTGAACTCCTTCGAGAGTCCATAGAAGATCACATTCATTGCCTTTGTATTGTGTGTCGCCATCTTCTTCTGATCTAGAGTCACCACCACTCCTTCCTTGATATTCAGACATGTGTACTTGGAGGAGATGATGTCACATACCTCAAAATCCATTGATTCTAGAAAGAAATGCATTCTGGTTTTCCAGTAATCATAGTTCATTTCATCGAACAATGGAGGTCAAACAACAGATTACCCCTCAGCATACATGTTGGTAGAAGGTTTTGACATCTTCTAGACAAGTTAGACTCTAATACCAAGTGTGGGTCCTGTGGATCTAAGCGGTATAATAGAGGAGAGGTGTAAATAGTATCGCTTGAAAATTTTAAAAATAATGACCTCGAAATAAATTTAAGTCAAAAAATTCATGCATAAATGACACCTGGATTTATAGTGGAAATTCATTCGGGTAAAAACTGCTACTAAGCCTCCTAATTTAGGACTTTTTCAACTACGCAACACTAGTCAATCAACTAATGTACCATTTGAATGATGATGGAATAACCTCTTACAAGAATTC
Source organism: Thalassia testudinum (assembly GCA_037157565.1). NCBI lineage: Eukaryota > Viridiplantae > Streptophyta > Magnoliopsida > Alismatales > Hydrocharitaceae > Thalassia > Thalassia testudinum. The sequence goes on along the minus strand of JAZHRO010000035.1, from coordinate 65,533,520 downwards.
CTTATTTTATCAACTTGAAGAAAAGCACAACAACAACGGATTTTCCCAACAACTTAGGACCCGAATCAAAATAGTAGATAAAGATAAATACAGTAGAATCTTATGGAACCTTAAAAGAAATCGAACCGATATTTTTACAAAGGTATTTTGATTGGCGTGCTTTTTGAAAGCATAGAAGCAGAAGCATAGAAACACTTGAGATAAAGCACGAGAGCTCTTTTTCTAGAGAGTTTTCTTTTTCTAATGTGTGTTGTAAAAAGGGCTATCAAGTGCCAATATTTATACTAGTAAATCAACCTTACTAGGAAGTAATTAGAATCCAATTGATTGATCAATTAAGGTAGTTTGGTTGATTACAATGACTTTTGGTCAGTCAAACTAGTTATTTGATCAATCACCTATTGATCGATTAAAGGTATCTTAATCAATCTTCCTAATTTGAGTAGATTTGATGGATTAATTAATAATTTGGTCAATCAATGCATTTTGGTCGATCAATTAACCTAAAACTTGATTTTAGAAATTTATGTTTAGTGCAAAAATCATTTGAGGTTTCTTACAAAATATTCTAGGCTCAAAGAAAAGTAAAAGACTTAACGAGAGACTACGGCGAGCTTCTTGCTCCATTCCATGAATCAACGAGAGAGTTCTGAAAGATCAGTTTAGAAAGATAACATAAGTTTGACGCATCAAAATAGGAGTACTTATATTGAGGGTAGCTTTGGATGGCATTAATGGTGCCACGTGATGTCATCATGGTCGTTCATTGAGGGGAGGAAGATGGCCTGGAGGAAGGGTCTGCGGTTGTTATGTGTCTCTGGACCAACTCCTCTCCCATAGAAGCGGGCAGGGCTTTTTTTTAAAGGAGATGGAGGCATGCACGACCATGCCCTGAGTGTGCATGACCAGCCATGCAGCTGCCAGAGAATGGCACGAAGAAAGGCCAGCCCCATGCCTTGAGCTGCGCGAAGAAGTTCAAAGCAAAATAAAAAAATGAGGATGGTGAAATTGTGAGGCAGCACTTGAAGAAGATGTTATTTACATGGCCAATTATTCACTTTCCTCCCCTCTCAAATAAATGCATGCATGTGTCAATTTTTACAAATGCAACTATGGCTACTTAATATGTAATGGCAATGCTAGGAAATAACACAAGATGGCATAATTGTAGGTGTGTTTTTGCTGTGCAATCATACCCCCATGCCTATCTTTTGCTAGTCCATAGTAAAACATTTTTGTATTTTATTTAGAAATGATCTTAACCTGAAGATTTTCTTCTGAGGCGACATAGGTGTGTTTATTTGTTGGATATTGTGAGAACCAATTGCAGAGAAGACTACTAGTACTTTAAGTCTTACGTGACATAGACCATCTCTCGACTAACCTAGACTCTTGATATTTAAACCTTGAGAACGATTTCCAGGACTTAGGAGGTTTTTGCCGTACTCGAGAGCTCAAGAGATTATGGCTTGTGCATAGTGAAGGATCAAGACTGACCAGATGAACATTAAGACTCAAGCCCAGGGTTTCACGAATCTTTAAGTACAGGTTAGTCCCAATTTCAGCTTGTCCTTGGATTGACCCTAAAAAATGACGGAAAGCTCAACCTTCATTTTCTTCTTTTGTGGCTCAAAGAATATATGGTAGAAATAGGGTATTTGTAACTTTGCCCTGAAACATTTTGAGGGAGAAGAATTTACAAACATTTGCGAGATATACTGACTTATTTGCATAGTTTTTTTTTTGAAACACGTGTTAGTGTATCTCTTACAACTTTATCTGGGGGAGCACACTTTTCTTCTGGTGGGAGAGTTCCTTCTTGGTGGAAAGTATTTCTCCTAGACACAAGACTAAAGCCTGGGATAAAAAGTCTACCTGCGCGCACAGGTAAGGACTCCACCTTCCCTAATGAATACTTGGGTTGGATCTTATGTTCACCTAGTCTTTCTTGATATGTGTAGTGTGAACCAAGATTACTTAGGCTCTCGAGTAGAAGCAAACCAACGGATCATATACTGATGTCTCAGGTACAAGAATACATCCTTAGTTGGAGAGATTCTGATCTATCTTGTCAATGCTCAAGTGAATTAAGCCGAGCTTGAGCGAATCAAGCTTCTGTGGCCTGGAAGTCTTCAAACAGTGGCTGAATATCCATAAATACTTATTGTATTTTTGTTTCAGCCTTCAGATCATTACTAAACACCATTTTTTTTTTATGCTATGTACATATTTATAGATGGATGGAAGCTGCATGATACCATATAATACCCGGATCCTATGGATGCCTATCCACCCCCCATGCCAAACGATGCTATGTCCTCATATGCATGCAAGGTAGGGTAGAGGAAGGACCAAAGATTGGGTAATGAGAGCTGAGGTGCAGGGTATTTAGCAGGGTGGTAGGGTGGGTGGATGGTGGGTGGTGAAGTGAAAAGGTGTGAAGTGAAGTGTATGTGACCGTGGCGGAGTGTTGCTGGGGTGCCTCCCAACAAACATTGAATTTAACGTCTCCAGCTGGACTCAGAATGAGGCACGACATTAGTTACCCTCCAGCAGGGCAACAGTTTCTCCAACGGGGGCAGGTTCATGAGTAAGATAAGGTTTTAAACGCTGCCCATTGACCGTAAATTTATGCCCAGATTTGGGATCTTCAATTTCAACGGCCCCGTTAGGAAATGGTCTCGAGACCAGGAAAGGACCAGTCCATTTGGACTTCAATTTCCCTGGAAAGAATTTGAGCCAGGCATTGTAAAGCCAAACTTACTGAGATGGCTCAAATTCCTTCCACCGAATACGGCTGTCGTGAAAAGCCTTAGTTCGTTGTTTGAAAGTTAAGGCAGAATTATAGGCTTCACGACGGAGCTCTTCCAGCTCTTGGAGTTGGAGTTTCCTTTCTCGACCACACAGGTCTGAGTCGAGGTTACATTGGCGAACCGCCCAATAAACGCGGTGCTCCAGCTCCACGGGCAAATGACAAGGCTTCCCGTAAACATTTATATAAGGAGACATACCTAGGAAAGCCTTGAAGGCGGTTCGATATGCCCAAAGTGCGTCAATCAGCTTGTCGGGCCAATCCTTAAGGTCAGGCCGAACCATTTTCTGGAGGATTTGCTTGATTTGTCGGTTTGACACCTCTGCCTGGCCATTCGTGTGAGGATGATATGGAGATGCAATACGATGGTGGACTTCATATTTCCTCAGAAGTACCCGAAAAGAAGCATGGGTAAAGTGGCTTCCTCCATCCGAGATAATGACTCGAGGGATCCCAAAGCGAGCAAAAATGTGGTCTTTGACAAATCGAGTGGATATGACATGGTCAACATGGCTCATGGGAATAGCCTTGATCCATTTCGAAACATAATCAACAGCCACGAGGATATATTCGAAGTCGTTGGAAGGAGGAAAGGGACCCATGAAATCGATTCCCCAAATGTCGAAAATTTCAGTAGCTAGGATGGGTTGCAAGGGCATCATGTCATGACGTGACATCGACCCTAACGACTGGCACCTAGTGTAATGCTTGGCATAATTGTGTGCGTCCTGGTGAAGGGAGGGCCAAAAGAATCCGCATTGCAACACCTTGGCTGCAGTTTTCCTCTAAGAGAAATGGCCTCCGCAGCCCTGATTGTGGCAGAAGGATAGCACACTAGGGATTTCGCTGTCAGGAATACAGCGACAGATGATCTGATCAGCACCTATTCGAAAAAGGAGTGGATTATCCCAGAAATAATACTTTGCTTCTGCCATGAGACGCTCACGTTGGTTTTTAGGCTAGCCACGCAGAAGGGAACCAGAAGCAAGGTAATTGGCAATGTCGGCATACCAAGGTCCACTTGCCACATTAATTGCCAATAGGTGCTCATCGGGAAAAATCTCATTGATCGGTAGGGTTAGTCTAATGTGGTCAGGGTCTAGTCTAGAGAGATGATCAGTCACAACATTCTAGGTTCCGGCCTTATCGCGGATCTCAATGTCAAATTCTTGAAGCAGAAGGATCCAACGAATCAATCTAGGCTTGGCATCCTTCTTGTGCATGAGATGGCAAATGGCCGCGTGATCAGTGAATACAATAACATGCGAGCCTAGAAGGTAAGAGTGGAATTTCTCCAGCCTAAAGACGACCGCCAGTAGTTCTTTCTCAGTGGTTGTATAATTATGTTGGGCCTCATCCAACGTCTTACTGGCGTAGTACACCACAATGGGGTGTCTATTGCGTCTTTGTCCCAGGATGGCTCCGACTACAAGGTCGGAAGCATCACACATGAGTTCAAAGTCGAGGGACCAATCAGTTGGCTGGAGAACAGGGTCCTTGGTGACAGCATCACGCAGCTGCGTGAATGCTCGTATGCAATCAGGGCCCATATCGAAGGGTACGTCGGTCAATAGGAGATGAGTTAAAGGTCGAGAAATCTCGGTGAAGTCTTTGATGAATCTCCTATAGAAACCGACGTGTCCCAAGAAGGAGCGGATTTGTTTGACAGAGCCAGGCACAAGTAAATCAGCAATTACATCGAGCTTAGCTCTGTCAACCTCGATACCCCTATCGGAGATGATATGGCCGATAACAATTCTCTTGTGTACCATAAAATGACTTTTTTCCCAGGAAAGCATGAGGTTCACATCAATACATCTCCTAAGGATACGGGTCAGGTTGGTAAGACAGTCATCAAAAGAGGGTCCAAAGACCGAAAATTCATCCATGAAATCCTCAAGAAAGTCACCCACCATGTCATGGAATATCGCCAGCATACATCTCCGGAAAGTTACTGGTGCGTTACAAAGTCCGAAACGGCATCCTTCTAAATGCAAAGGTGCCAAAGGGGCAGGTAAAGGTGGTTTTCTCTTGGTCCCGGGGGTCAATTGCCACCTGGTTATATCCTGAGAATCCATCCAGGAAACAGAAAAATTTATTTCCCGCTAACTGCTCCAGGATTTGGTCGATAAAAGGTAGCGGAAAGTGATCTTTCTTAGTTGCAGCATTCAGTTTCCTATAATCTACACACTCTCCAAGATGTTGGAGTGCTTGTAGGGATGGATTCGCCCCTGTCATTGATACGGATGGTGAGTCCCGCCTTTTTGGGTACGACGTGAATCGGGCTCACCCAGGGGCTATCGCTGATCGGGTAGATTATACCCGCATCCAGCCCTTAATAATTTCCTTCTTAACAACCTCCCGCATGTTAGGGTTTAGACGTCGCTGCATCTCGCTGGAAGGTCGAGCCTCCTCCTCCGTATATATACGGTGAGTGCAGTAGGAGGGGCTAATGCCAGTTAAGTCTGATAAAGACCATCCAATGGCTGCCTTGTGTTCCATAAGGACCTTTGTTAGTTTGCACTCTTGCTTCCTGGTCAATTTTGAACTGATGATTACGGGGAGCATTTCATTTGGTCCCAAGAAAACATACTTAAGCGTACTAGGAAACTCTTTTAGCTCGGGAGTGGATGGTGAAAGATCTGGCATTCCTTGGGACGAGAGTGTCCCAAGTGGATCAGAAGAAAACAGGTTAGGAGGAAGAAGTTGGCCCTCAGTTTGGCCAAGAAAAGGGGCATCTTGGATAGATGGATCCAAAAAGGGATAGCCCCAGTGAGTAGTATGTGGGCTCAAGGTCCCAGTGTGGAGTTGTAAATCTGCCTGATTTGACAGGAAAGAAAGGGCAATCCGATCTTCAAGGGTGTGGATCGGTGGTGAGTAGCCCGAATATGACTCAGACCACGAGGTATGGGAAGCGGAGAAAACCTCGTCAGAAGTCTGGTCAGGAGAAGGTATGGGAAAAGGGAGGGATAGGGGAACGTCACAATATGTGTTGGTGATGTAAACACATTTATACTACTTAAGATGTCTATTTATGCATGTTCTTAAGCATAGGATTGCATTTCATGATATAAATATTACATTACATGCATCATCTTGCATTTAGAATACTTTGAATAAAATGGAAGTTAATTGTCTCCTTTTATGTGCTTGGACAGGGCAAATATTTTATCAGGGCCTCGGATCAAAGATCCAACCGTATGGATGTGATCATGGCGACGATTGGAGTTCAACGACTCCAAGATCGCCCTAATCAGACATCCATAGCATCAGATAGTGACCTGGGAACCCTAGAAGATCAAGGGCCAGGATGGTGTAAATCTACACTTCAGATGATAAATGCGACCTCACGGATGAATTCAGATCGACGATCGCAGCCCAACGACACAAAAATCGAGTCAATCCGACATCCGTGGCACCATCTACAACTTTCATAAGATGGACGGCCAAGATAGCACCACGTGGCGCCATCTCAGCCACCCAAACGGCCGCTTCATCTTGTGAAGGCTCCGCGCCCGATCGCTCTCCGCCGTTGGATCTTAATCCAACGGCTGTGGGCGCTCGCATTTAAAAGCGCCAGCTCGACCATCCGCACCCCATAGCGCAGTGGTCGAGCGCGCTATCGCGAGCGCGGGGCGCGGGTTCGAGCTGTGGCGAGGAGCTGCGGGCGCGAGCTATTGGACGCGGGTGGAGTGTCAGATGGAGATCGGACGGCCGCGCACTCCCGATAGCGTCGATGCGAGATTGGACGCGCAATCAGACGCTCGGGGGGCGCGCATCGTAGCTGGCGCGGACGCATCTTAAGCCATTCGATCTCGTGATCGGACGGCTGAAAATCAATGGACGTGCGCGGGCATTGCGCGTGCGAGTAGCCCAGAGGACGCGCACGTCGCCCACGAAGGGAGCTTTAGTGACAGATTTATCCGTCACTAAAGACCCCTCATTTACTATTTTGAAGTTGTAATGTTCATTTTGCCCCCATTCCTTGCAACAATAAAAGGAGACCCCCTCCATACGAAATTCTCATCCCTTCTTTCTCCTCTCTACCCCTCCAAAGCTCAAAAGAAGCTTGTCCCACACCCGGGATGCTTCTTGCGAGATAAAGTCCAATTTTCGTTCCCCTTCAGATGTGGATCCCGCGATGACGACGGCGTGCTGCTCCGTTCCCGTTCTTCTGCTTCGTCCTCCTTCATCCTGCTTCGTTCTCCTTCATCCAAGCGTCGTCCCGTCCGGCTCGTCCTCCAAGCAATCGTCGAGGAGGATAACTTCTCTCTCCCATTCTTATTTACAGCTTTTCTAGTGTAGAATTTTCCTGCTTTATAGTGTAATTGATTTTCCGCTTTCTAGTGTAACTTTTATTTGGTTTGATTATATAAACAATTGGAATATTGAATGCATGTTCTCTTTCTCTCTCTCTCTCTCTTTCTTTTAGTTCGATAGCTCCATTGTAATTATATTGCCTTGCTTATAAAAAAGCCCTAAAAAAATATAATTGCGAATATAGATCAACGTAGCCTCCCTGTGTTCGACCCAGAATTCTTTTCGGTATAAATTTTTATTTGTTGAACATGAATTCTTCGCTTTCGAACTACAACGACAGGTTTTCCAAAACCAAACACGTAAGCGTAGTGATTCGCAAACCCGTTTGACAGTTGGTCAGGCAATCGTCAGTGTTAAAGGTAATCCACAGCAGTTAGAATAGGTCCCAATAAGTCCGATGCATGCACTGACGGCCATGTCCTCGTCAGATGTGTCATCCTCGATGCAATCGCAATCAAAGTTCTTGGCTGCCTTGAAGATGTTAAGTTTGAGCTTCTTAGATCCAACGGCAGTCTCAATACAACCCGACTCGCAGTCGATATGGGCACGGGCTGTGACCAAGAAAGGTCGACCAAGGATGATCGGACAATCAAAAAGTGAGCTAGGAACTTCCATATCTAAAATAAGAAAGTCAACAGGAAAACAAAGACTGTTGACCCTAACCACCACGTCTTCCACCACACCCTTTGGTCTTTTGACAGAACGATCTGCCAACTGTAACGTGATAGGGGTGGGTTTCAGATTTCCTAAGGCAAATTTCTCGAGCATGATGGTTGGTATAAGATTGATGGAAGATCCTAAATCAAGCAGGGCACGGTTAAAATTGCAGCCTTGAATGCTACAAGAAATAAGTGGTGTGCTCGGATCTTTCTGCTTCGGTGGTAGATTTGACAGTATAGCACAACTCGCATGAGGCGAGAGAGCCACCGGATTCGTAGTTTTCTTTGACTGTCGCCTGGGTGTAGTGTAGTCTTTGAAAAATCGGGCAATAGTAGGTATGTGGTCGACAGCCTCTAACAGGGGTACCTTGATTTCAACGTCCCTGAATAAATTACGCAGGTTATCAAAGGCTTGCGTATCCTTTTTCTTGCCTTTTGGCTCCCTTAGTAGAGCCTCAGGGAATGGGACCGATTCTGGCACTAATTTGGGTGTATCGTCCTCTCGCAAATGCGGTGCGTATCCCGAATGAGAGGGCGATGAAAAAGATGGGCCAGGATCGGGTCGAGGCAGATCGACGGTTTGCTTACCACTCCTCGTAGTAATCACATTGGACGACGCGGGTCCAGTGGGATCATAAGGCAGAGGAGGGTTCACAATAGGGACATAAGGGTGAGGTGCTGCAGTGGGATTAGCCTGAAATCCTAGAGGAATGCTCAGAGCCTGCAGAATCTGGTGAACCTACCCCTGAGAAGGTCGTACCTGTGGTTGAGGACCACGGGGTACGAAATTTCGCGGGTTGGGAACAGGTTGGGCTAGGAGAGTGCCCTGAGATCGAGTCGCCATGCGTAGCTGACTGATCTCAGCATTCTGCTGTGCCAATTGGTGCTGAAGAGAGGTCATGTTCTCTTCATGGCGCTTTGACATTTCCGTCATCATTCGCATCAATTTCTCAAGAGGACTTGATGCGTGTTTTATTTGCAGTATGCAAGGACTCGATGGCGGATTCGCCACAGGATTAGATTGAGCCCTTGGGATGAAGGGTGCGGATGGTCGCATTGGCCCACCCGCGGGGTTTTGGCACTGCGGGTTGCTGGACCATGCGAAGTTCGGATGATTTCGCCACCCTGGGTTATAAGTAGCAGAGAATGGGTTGTTCCCTAGGGCGCAAGCGTCTTCTAAGCCAGAAGACGAGTCCGCATGTAAATATGCTTCTGAGCACATGGAGGCTTGGTCTTCTGTGTCAAAATACTGGCTTGCAGAAGCCAGGTCCACATGACTTACCCAATTGCTCGGCGCGACGCTCGGTAAGGAAGATCTCACGGGGTTTCTGAAGCCTGGTGTTGGAAGAATTGGGATTGTGACGAAGTGGTGAGGTGGAGATGTTTGCCATAGAATGGGTGGGATTAGCCAGAAGCTCGTCCAGCTTCTTGTGCACGATGGAGAATTCATCCAATTTTTATGCGATAAGGTTAAGATTAGTGGATGAATGGAAAGGTCCCGTGTCAACTTCGTGAACATTACGAGATAGGCTGGTACGATTAAAGGCGACAATGGAGGCATTATTCATTGAGTTTTCGCTCATGCTTTCAAATAATTCGAATGCTCCATTCTCGTCTTTATTCATGAAATTCCCTCTACAGGAAGCGTCTGCAATTTGCTTCAAAGTCTCATTTAGCATATAATAGAAAATTTGGGCTATATGCCACTTAGGCAGACCGTGGTGCGGACACTTCCGGAGGAGGTCATTATACCTCTCCCAAGCCTCATGAAATTGTTCACCGTTTTGTTGCGTAAAGGAAGTTATAGCACGGCAAAGTGCATTGGTTCGCCCGATTGGGAAGAATTTCTTGAGAAATGCTGTTCGCATCTCTTCCTAAGAATGGATGGTTCTCCCAAGGGTGTGTAACCATTGCGACGCTTTATCCCGCAACGAAAATGGGAACATTTTCATGAGGATAATTGATTACTTGATGTTTCTAGGTTTAACTGTTTCAGCCAATCAGGTTAGGTCTTCCAAATGGAGAAAATGATCTTCACTTGCAAGACCATGGAAGTAGAAGTTTATCAGGCCAATTATATTAGGTTTCAGGTGAAAATTGTCCCCACCCATGGGGACCCGAATTTATCCTATGGTTTTTGTAGCAGCGGGATTTTGATAAGAGTTAAGAAACTTAGGCTCCTCCCGTTCGGGAGGGTTTTGCATTTCCTCCAAGGTTTCCCTAATGGCTTCAATTTTCTCATTATACATTTCCATTTGTGCTTGGAGGCGGGTTATGGGGTCCATGGCTCGACCACTTGGTGGGATTTAAGGGCGGTTTCCTCCCTCGGGATTTGGGGGTGGGCGTGCAGCCATGTTTGTGGAGGAGGATGACGATTTGGTTTCTGTTCTTCTAAAATTATCAGACAATTCAATCAATTCAGGGTTTTGTGACCTCCTCCCAGACATGCACTACCGCAGGAAGAATTGGGGGGATAAGAAGGGAAAAGGAGATGAGAGAAATGACGCTGCAAAGGTACACTTGATGACAAATCAAGACAATCAAAGCCCTAACCTCTACAGTGTGCCCTTAGACCTAAAGATCTAAGTTACCTACTATCATGACGTACGGAATCAAATGCGAGCACCACAGAACCACCGGGCCAGATTGAAGGGCCGTTTGCCCCAGTCTTAGACACCCGATAGCACGCAGGAACCCTCACCAGCACGTAAGCATTACACGTAGGTAGTTAGACCTCCAATCCTTAATAAGGGTCAAGTTGCTACCAGTTTTAATTAGAGGCTTAGGATCATGTACTTCTGGAATGTGAAGGGCGTTGTTTACGGGTAATGCCCAAGTGCGTTGATTTTAGAGAGTGTGTAAACCAAGCATGCAACGGGGAAATCTCCCCGAATTGAAGTTTTAGATGTGAATGATTTTTAGAATTCATCCTTTAAGTAGTATGAATTTTAAGATTTCTCTGAATTACCAATTCAACCAATCTCTGGATTTTGAGAAAATACAAGTTTCTCTATGTCCAACAAATCCTTCTTCAATGTGGGTTAGTTAATGCATGCTAAAAATGCACTGGGCTTTCCTAAGTGGAAATTTCTATGTGTGGATGCATGAGTCAATTTTAGATTAGTGTGAAAGGGAGCCAAAGCACTTCAATTCAAGTACTCCCAGTCACCAAAATGATGTTTCACACACAAGGCTCAACCACAAGATAATGTAAGGAAAAATCAAAGTGTTGGAGTTAAAATATTCGGGATCAAATCTAAGGCACGTGAAAGGTCGTGGTGGGGTTGGAATCAACTTAATTCCAAGTCTCCCCACCAAAAAGTGATCCCGAATTGTGGATGAATGAGGCAAGGAGGGATGGCAATCAATCTGTTTAATCTTACCTCAAAGAATACTTCACACAGCGAAAGATTCAAGAATCAAGATTCTTGGATCTTCGCTATGCGAAGTTTGGCGGGAAATCCTGGGGCGGTGGGAGTGATGGCAAATAATCAAGCAAGTGATTTTTAATCCACTTGCCCCAAGAGATCCCAAGAAGTGTTTTTTTTTTTATTATGGTGACAAGTTGACCTAAGTTGCTAAGAGAGAGAGACCTACCTTCTCAGCAATGTGGGTGAAGCTCTAGTGCGACACCGACGACTTCACGCTCTCGTTCCTGCCTTGGATCTGCCCACGACTCCGACTTCCTCTGCTTGCCTCCTTCTTGCAACTGGTTTACCTTCACACCAACAAACAAAAACACCCGTGAAGAGAAGGGCGTGAGAAGAAAAAATCAAAGGAATGGAGTAGAAACTTACCTCAATGCGTACCTCCCCAGCAACGGCACTAGAAAAAGAATGCGATAAGCTTGGATAGGTTGTGTTAATATGATGAAATTAGCGTTGAAGTGAGTATAGTGGTTAACCTAAATCGAGCCTAACCATCTTTTTATAAAATTTTTAAACTGGCCTACTTGATTTTATCTTGGTCACTTTTAGGCCCAGGGTCGAACTCAGGGAGGCGAGGATTAAAGGTGAATAAGTTTCTACGCCTTTCCTACAATGAATCTCTTCTGTGCGTTTATTATGTTTTTGGTTTTTTTTTCTACTTAAGATATTTTTGCTAATAATTTTGTCCTTGAGGTACACCTTCAAAATCAGGTCCTTGGCTTTGAGCCAATTTAGGGTTCCAAAAATTGGTCTTGCTAATCGCAAGATCGAGTACCTGCAAGACAAGGATTATCTTTTCTCTTTTACTATTTTTTTATCTTTTTAATGGCAGGAAACAAAAGAGAAATAGGGGTTGCTTGTAAAGAAATAAATATAGTATATATATATATATATAGATATATATATTATATATATAGGGGTGGGGGTGGAGGTGGAAATGGCGTGTAGCACAGTGTCGAGTTGGTCGACGTCTAGGAAGACGCAACCAACAGGACGAAGTGCCGTGTGGAGTGTAGGATGGATGTGTGGGAGTGTGTGCGGAGGCGCTTTCTCTACGCAGATATCGGGGAATATCAGCAACTGGTGCAGATATTCCCGCGATATAATGCATGGTGTAGTAACTAGTGCGTATAGATGAAAGTAGGTGATATGTATGTAAATATATATATATAGATAGATATATATAAATATATATGTGTGTATATATAGATAGAGCTGTAACTATATAGGTGTATATATAGTTATATATATATATGTATGTATTTATATCTGTAGATATATATGTATATATGTATGTATATGTGTATATATATATATGTATAAATATATATGTATATTTATTTATATATGTATATATACTTATATATAGTTGTATAGGTATGAATATATATATATATATATTTGTATGTATATATATATATAAGTATATATAGGTATGTACAAGTGAGTGTAAGTGTACAAGTGTGGTGTGTGTGTACGAGTGTGGTGTGTGTGTATGAGTGTGGTGTGTCTACTGGAGAGTGAGGGAGTGGCTGTGAGAGAGAGAGCACGGCTGTTTAAGTCGTTTGGCGGACGCAAGCGTCGTCTGATGGCGTGGGAGCAAGGATGCAGGCGCGGGCGCAGAGGGCACGCAAGCGTGCTGGAGGATAGCGCAGTGCAGCGCGCTGCGGGCTGGAGCGGGAGTGGGCAGATGGGTGCAGGCGCTGGAGCAGAAGCGGGCAGGTGAGAGCGTACGTGGGTGCAGGCATGCACAATTGGCTGGAGGCGGTAGTGGCACGCAGAGAGAGAGTGCGGTGATTGGATAAGTGAGAAACTCTTCGGTCATCACACAGTAGCTACAGTGTCACGCAGAAACGTGTGAACAATAGCTACAGTGTTGTGCAGCTCGGACAACCTGTTGCGGCCGGTTCTTCGTGCGCGGGCGCGCTGGAAGGCACCTACACGCGCGGAAGGTGCTTACGCCGACTGCTGGCGTGCGTGCGGTGCTTTGCACGCAGGCTGGAGGCCGCTGTTGCTGCTGCTGGAGCTCCGGAGCTTTGAGTTTCGGCAATGGCTGCGAGAGCTTCAAGCGAAGGAAACAGAGGACGAAACCACCACGCCCACCTGCTCATGAAGGAGCTGGGCGGTGGTGGAACTCACAGTGGTGGTCGTGGGACCACTGTGAGCCTTGTCTTGCCCGCAATGTGTCTCTTCAGTACGAAGAGAGACTGCGTATGGAGGGGAGAGGGGAGGAAGATGGCCTGGAGGAAGGGTCTGCAGTTGTTATGTGTGTCTCTGGACTAGCTCCTCTCGCAAGGAAGCGGGCAGGGCTTTTTTTAAAGGAGATGGAGGCATGCACGGCCATGCCCTGAGTGTGCATGACCAGCCATGCAGCTGGCAGGGCATGCACTGGCAGAGAATGGCGCGAAGAAAGGCTAGCCCCATGCCCTGGGCCACGCGAAGAAGTTCAAAGCAAAATAAAAAAATGAGGATAGTGAAATTGTGAGGCAGCACTTGAAGAAGATGTTATTTACATGACCAATTATTCACTTTCCTCCCCTCTCAAATAAATGCATGCATGTGTCAATTTTTACAAATGCAACTATGGCTACCTAATATGCAATGGCAATGCTAGGAAATAACACAAGATGTCATAATTGTAGGTGTATTTTTTCTGTGCAATCAGGCATCAACTTCTTAAATAAGGATGCGGAGAGTGCCTATGACCCTTTTAAAGAAATGAGTGAAAACTCATTTAATCACGCTTTCATGAACACTTTTGGAAGAACAATTAACCCGCAGTTGGTGTTCATGAGATAGCCACTCATTCTCCTCGTAACCCAAAATGACATACAAATGATCGCCCAGTGACTTGACCAGATGCAAATAAATCAAAAGAAAATTGAGGAAAGGCTTAACACATCCAATCGGGCTTCACATCTAACCCTACTTAACATCCTTAAAAGAGAAAACCTACACAATGTTGGTGTTGTCCCTGAGAATAATCTTTTCCCTGAGGTTTCACATGGTTTAGTTGGGACTTTCAATTATATGCATGTCAATCCCAACCTAGCCACTGACAATGTTTCTACTCTCCAAGAGTACCTTAGAAATCCCTCCAACTCCCACAATGCAAATTGGAAGAATTACCCGACTTACTCTTGGAACAATCCAGTTCCTCTCCAAAGACAAAACCAGTTTGGAAGCTATGGGCAAAGTCAAACCTTTTACCAACATGGGCCATCCCAAGAAGACATTAATTCCCACGTTATGAAAACCTTGTAGGGCATGCAAACTCAGATGTCAGAGGTAACCCATGTTGTTACAAATCTTCAAAATTAGATTGGGGTTACACCAATTCAAAGACCTGCAGGCAATTTTCCTTCCCAACCCATGCCCAATCCCAACAACCAGAGGAACCATTACCAATGCGAGAATCAAAATCAAAACCATTCTAGACAGCTTCCCATAAACCCAGCACCATAGTACCCCCTGGGTTTTCCCCAACACTAGGCCCCTCGACCTCCTCCCAGGAACAACCACACTGCGAATGCACTCACTCTGAGGAGCGGAAAGACTACCCAAGATCCTGGACCTTCTCATCAAACCCACCCCACTCCTATGTAGGTTGACTCTACCACTCAGGAAAAAGAAAAACAACAATTTCAAAGCACAAACCCTATTCCTTTTCCCCAAACACTTCACTCCACTACTCCCAAGAAAATGATATCTGAGCCCTCTCACCAAGAACTCATGGACTTATTCGGGCAAGTTGAGATCAATATCCCCTCCTAGAAGCCATTAACTACATCCCTGCCTATGCCAAATTTTTGAAAGGCATATGTACTCCAAAAAGGTAGGCTAAGAATCTAGGACGGGTGGTCCTCTCAAAGATAGTTAGCTCCATTGTGCAGAGTATGCTGCCTCTGAAGAAAAAGGACCTAGGCGCACCTCTCATTTTGGTTGTCATAAATGACACTACTTTTGATCACGCCCTTCTTGATTTAGGTGTATCTATCAATCTCATCCCCACTACTTTATGTGAAGAATTCAAGTTCGGCAAATTAAAACCTATTGAGGTTACATTACAGTTAGTCAACTGATCTACCATCAAACCAAAGGGGATTATTAAGGATGTTATCGTCAAGGTCTAGAACTGTCTATTTCTAGTTGATTTTCTGGTCCTTGACATTGAGGTACCTAAAGCTCTCAATAATGCCTCGATCATCCTTGGAAGACCCTTCTTGGCCACTACAAAAGCAAATATAGATTGTCATTCTGGAAAAATGAACATGACCTATGATGGCAAAACTATTACTTTAGACATCTTCAAAGCTTCTAGGAGGTTCAATGATCATGAATTTTTTGAGGCCTCAGATGATGAAATGGAAGCACTAGTGAAGGCATCTATGCTATTCCAATCCTGCTTTGCTTTGACCACCATTAAAAAAGATTTTATTGATTGAGATTCAAAATTTGATGATATGGTCGAAGACACCTCGGATCAAATAGGGATTGGCTTTGATAGTCCTGACCTTCTTGAGTTATCACTACACCTTCCTACCCTAACTTCTACCCTCACTTCACCTACCCTTGACACCACTAACTATTTTCCCCTCACCCTTTTTCTAGACCTAACTAATTATCCTGCTGAGCCTAGCCTGCATTGGCCAAACTCCTCTAAATAATTCCATTTATTTTGACCCCAATTATCCCTTATCTATAAAATCTTATCTTTCAAGGGATCCTAAAGAAGAGCTACTTTCTCGGGGCCTGCCAGTATCAAATTTTCTCCATGATTTTTCCTCGCCCTGCTTTTCACACCTAGCTGAATGGTATTAAAGACAACCCTGGGTGGGAGATGATGAGGTGTGGCTTATCATAGCTAAAATGCTCAAGTTAAGCTAGGATCTTAGTTAAATACTATTATATTAACATAATAAATGGGTTAAGTGTGGGAATTAAAGAAAATGACCTAAAACACTCAATTTGTGCTAAAAATGAATAATTAGGTCAATTTTGAGAGATTATTTATTAATTAAGTAAATGGATGATTGAAATGTTAATTGAACATTAATTTGAGCTTGAAAGTACAAATCAATGGTTGAAATATGTTCCAATATGTTCAATTAACATATCATTAAAATCTTAGTTTATTTGGACATCATTTAGACCTTGGATTGCATGCATTTCACTTAGGCCCTCTTATGTTCACATTTCTTCACATTTAAACTCGTCGAGGAGTCATTTGTAAGCATTCAGGGATCGCTTTGCATTAATCTTCACCACTTTGGGTTTTCTTGCAATCGTTATACCGTTTCACCTATTTGGACTCTTCGTGCAAAATGCCCTTTAGACCTGCTGCAACAACGTTCTCACTGTTCATGAATGAAGAACATAAGCGTCCATGGTCGTCCATTCCATGGCTCACTTAATAAACGGTGGATGATGAGAACCTCATCATGAACCCTAAACTAACACCATCTAACCTAGTTTTGCGAGAAAAAGATCCTACATAACTTATAGAAAGGCTTGACTCAGAGAATTCTGAGTTTGTGAAGAAAATAGGAACTGAGGGGTAAAAATGCAATTTCACCAACACAATCAGTAAACAGGGTGACTCAGGGTCTAAACATAGGTTAAACTAACCTAATAAGAAGGAAAGTGTGATGATTTGATCCAACAAGGGCTACAGCAACTCCAAGGAATTAAATGACATCCTATAACCCTAAAACAAGCCCACTTCAATTCACGAGGTTCGAGGCAAAGTAAAAATCGACTAAACCCTCTAAAATTCATAGAAAAATAATCTCTAGGGTTTAGAACCTTCAATTTGGCCTTGGGAACCCACTTTGACCTACATTGAGAACCATGCCCAATTAATGATTTAATTTGGTTTCTTACGTAAATTGATCGGTCAAACAAGGTCTGATCTAGAAATAAATTTCACCATTAGAATCCTTAGGTCCCATTTAGTCATGCATAAAAACTTGAGCCTAAGAAGAGACCTTCTTGACCGACTTTGCATTTTGGTCTTCATCTATTACTTTTTGACCCTCAACTTTTGAAACCCTCGCATTTTGACCCCTAAGTCTTCGTCGTTCTTTGTACTTAGGTCCTCCCTGCAAAACCCTGAGCAGCGCCATGCTCCGGGGACTTTGCGTGGAGCATGGCGCCGCGCAGGGTGAGGGAGGCCCTCTCCCCTTTCAACGGGGTGTTCCTTGCGACGTCTGCTGTAGCAGGGACACCTCCATGATCTCTGCGGCAGCCCATACCTTTCGTGCGAACGCACGGAAGGTATGGGTCCCTACTCCGGCCGTCCTCCGGCGAGGGAGGCATGTCGCCTCCCTCCGCCCACCTCTCTACCTTAGCCTCTATAAAAGCCGCCTCCGCCTGCAGAAGAGGGCAGCTCTGTCCTGACGGAGAAACACCCTCTTTTTCCCTCTCTTCCCACTCCGGCAGAAGCCCACCAGCTCCGACGGTTCTTCCTCCTCCTCGTCGCTCTACCGCAATACCAGCAGCAGAGCCACCTTCGCCTGCTCTTCCCACGTCGCGCCGTACCCAGCGCGCGCCCTCCCGCTCTCTCCTCGCCGCTGCCCTCTCCCTCTGGGCATCTTCTTCTCCGGCGACAGTCGATACAACTGCTGCCCTGCTCTGGCACTGTTCGTCCTTATAAATAGGTTAGAACTTCTCCCCACTTCCCCCTCTTTCTTTTCCTCACTGTTTTTCACTCAATTAAACCCTCGACCACTCCTGTCCATCGTCACCCCCTTCGTCTCCGGCTACCCTCCGGTGAGACGCCTCCATCGTTCCACAGCCCCACACGCCTCGCCGACCCTCACAGAACCTCCGCCTCATCACACTGAGCAACCTCCGCCCACCCATTACCGCTCCACACCCCCACCACATTCCCCCGAACAAACTCATTTTTCTGGTCGCTGTCCGACCTAGCCCCGCCGTCAGACGTCGTCCCACGACCTGCCACACCCCGCACCACCTTCGTCGTGCCACGGCGAAGGTCCCCCGCTTGTTTGATTAGGCCGAGGGGCCGTGTTTCTGTCTGACAGGGTTGCTGCTCCAGCCGCCATTAACAACGACTAAAGCAGCTTCGAGGTGAGCTCGAGACCCTGCAGCCCCAGGTTCCTAGGTGCTGCAGGTTGGGGCGAAGTCCGCGAAGACTCCTGCCTCATCAGTTTGCTTCGACATCGGCTGCAGCTGATCAGAGGGGGAGGTGGAGTCGTCCTGCGGGTGCGCGTGAAACGAGCACAGAAGATAGTCCCACATCGTGGGATTTCGAAATGCCGCCCGCGCATAAATTGGAAAAGTGACATAACCTCTTCGCCTCCTGACCACGGGGTGAGGTCCCTCTTACCCGCTTCACTCGGCCTCATCCGCGACCACCCCCCGCAGACCTGGCCCGACCCGTATACCCGACCTGCACTCCTTGCCCACCACCGCACGCTGGTGGGCCTGGTCCCGGGCACGAATCCGTACCCGAATACCCGGCTCTGGGAAAGCGATCCTTTGAGTGAAATCTCAGAAAGGGAGAGACGTGGGGGAGGGTAGGGTTAGGTTTTGCTCTGACCAAGCTATGTGAGTGTGCAGGCAGAGAAGAAGAAGAGGAGAAAGAAGACCATAGAAGAGGAAGGAGAAGAAAAAGAAGGAAGAAGTAGCCAGGGCTGCTTGAAGCAAAGCAGAAGAAGAAGGACTGCAAGAAGAAGAGGAAGGAGAAGAAGAAGAAAGAAATAGAAGAAGGAGCACCGAGGAAGCACTGTAGTAGGTGCTACTTAAGTCGTCTGATTGAGAAATCAGACGACGCTCTGAAGAAAAAGAAAAGAAGGAAAGAAGAACAGGCACCGCAGCTGAAAGCACAAAGAAGAAGAAGACAAAGACAAGAGAGAAAGAAGAGAAGAAGAAAATGCCAAGAGACCAATCTACCTCTCTCTCTCTCTTATTTTTGTAATAGAAACGTTGTACTTCTAGAATTATAGTTTGCTCCCTGAGTTCGACCTCGGGAAAACCTTTTATTTTCGAGTAAAATTGTAATAGTGGTAATGACTATCTGTACTACAACGCCATTTCTATAACAAACAACAAAATCTAGTCATACCGCCACTATTTCATTGGTGCCGTTGCCGAGGAGCAACGGCTATTCTAGAAGTTTTATTTGTAAGTTTCTAATAATCTCTCTCTCTCTTTTGTGCAGGTACAAAAAGAAAAAAGACGCAGCCGCACCACAGCCACTCCAAGGACAGGTAACTTCCTATGAAACCCTAAAATTTTAAAGAAAAAAAAAAGGTATAACCTATCTTTTATACATAGTAATAGCTACATATTCTCAAAAACTATTATTCCTGCACACAATATTAAAGGTAATTAAGGGCTAACACTTTCTTGCCTGAGCCCTAATTACCTAGCAAAGAATTAACTGGACCAAGTAGAGCTAACATAAGGTCAAACATTAGGGTTTCAGAGACACACCCCTTAATCAAGAATTGAGAAAATCCAAAAGAGGTGTGCCCAAGCCATTGATTGAAAATACCTAATAAGAAAAACCCTAAACAATTGGCTCTCTAAACACTTGAACCCTAAAAAGAAACAAGGCCTAAATTCTCAAAGGAATCACTAGGTAAAGTTGAACCCTAGGGTCAACCAACCTTCAAATTAGGCCACCTTGTTCACAAAAATATCTAAGAGTTCAAGTGAAACCTTGAGCACCTTGATCTTAAAGTAAAAGAGGTAGACTTAAGAGGTCAAGATCCCCATTCTGGTCTACCTGGAACTGCAGTGACAAGAGAGGTCAGGTGGGGGAAACCCTATAACTCGTGGGGATTCTCTACCGTGTAGGGGTCTTCGCGGGACTCACCCTCTCTGGCTGCCCAGGTAATTCTCAGGTGGACGATCTTTCTAATCAAGGGGTCCATCTGCCCCGCACCTCTATAGTCACCCAACATTTTGGGTGTATTGATTGGGTCCAGCACCTGCTAAACTCACCTTCTCCTTCAATGTATGTTTGGTAGGAGGTCCTTGAAACCTCCTTTAGAAATTCACTCTCCCCGAGGCCAAGCCTCGGTGCCCTTGTTTGTGCAACCAAACATTCACACTGCCCTTTTCCTCTGATTCTGAACAAAGTCCCCTTCTTCCATCTTGATCCAAACTTCGATTCTATATCTTGATTCCACCACCTGATTCAAAGATGCAGCCACACCATTTAAGATTACCATTCAAAAAACCTGAATATCAGAGATCCATGAAAGATAAGATGATTGAGGATGCCCTTGAATTCTATGAAATCAAATGTAAACCCTCAACACAAATAGAAAACATTCAGGTTGATGTCTCAACAACCACAGCTTTCATCATAAACTTGCCCAAATTCTGTTGACAGAAATTACAAAAGGATCAACCCGAGACATGATCATGACAGGATACATTGAGATAGAAAAATTACACAAATCTGAATACCTTCAATACTTGACAAATCCTGTACTTTGGGAACAACACCAAAATGCCCTTATAAAACGGGTAGAAATGATGAGATCACTAGAACAAATTATCAACCAGAAATACCCGTATATACTAGAAACAGAGGATGAACCATCTTGGAATAGTGTTAAGGATCAATCCAATTTCCCAGATCTCCGGACTGAGGTACAGGGTGGTTGTGGATTCCCAACCCAGATAGAAGACATCATCGTTTTAGGTTGGGATATTGCAGGAGAACACAATGATGAACCGACCCTAGACCATGAATTGCCAAACTTAGAATTTCAAAACTCCTGCAATAATGAGGTCAAAACTGAACCTTTTGAGGGCATAAATTCCGCCCCTTATTTTGATAAGGTGACCTTCGAAGGTTATTCGGACTTTGATTCTAGTAATCCTACCCACATCCTAAACCTAGAATCTAGATCCAAAACTTATTGGGAAGATTATGAGGCTCCATATGAGAAAGATAAAATTTTTAAAGAATACGATTTCGGGCCTAGAAAGATCCCTCTCCAACATTCTCAGGAAATTTGATCGATTTTTCAGAAGACATGCCAATTTATGATACAGAAACTGAGGAGTTGGATGAGTGGGGTTTCAATTGGGTCTATCCTACCAATTTGGAGCTTGAGCCTAAACAGAACATCTTTTTAACTCCAGAATTGACATATAGGCTAGACCCTAGTCAGGCTGCTGATTCCACATCTGATGATTTATGCTGCAGTAGAATTCATGATCATGAATCTCATTTTTGCAAACTCTCCGACAACTTCGGATCTGACTATAATTGCAGAGAGACTCTCCTTCCTGAACACACCAAGCCCATCTACGACCTCAATTCACATGACTCATTCTCTGACTCCGACTCTGAGGTCCTGGTTCCCGAGATCACTGATAACACTGAATCATTCCTTTTCGATCCTCAGGAACCAAAAACAGAAAATGACAAGAGTGATTACAACCCAGAATTCAAATCTTTTCTCAAGTCAGATTTCTTTCATCCTACAGATACTCTTCAGGAATTTGATAGTTACCCAGAGGACTCTCTACAGAAAATCACCTGTCATTCATTTCTAGAAGAGCCCTCATACACAGTTGCCACCTCGTCCACACACACATAACTGATCAAAGCCTCTTCTCAACTCCGAACCGGACTCAATTTCTATTCAGATTCACCTATCACCGAGCCGATTGCAATTCCACATCTATATCGGGTAGGGAACACTGATTAGACAAAAGACCTTGCTCCATCATTCTTTGATCACCCCTGTAGGGTTTCCACACCACACATTGATTATTTTTCGGAACCCTACTCTGACCAGGCTGATTCGACTTAGCCTAAACCCGAGTTTTCACTTCCTTATCCATCAGAACTTTACTGCATTTGGTGGGTTCCGCGTCTACTAACCTACATCTATCAACCCACTAGACTTATTGGGTTTGGGCTGCATCATCAGCCTGTTGATCTGAACAAGCACCTGGTTGGACCAACCAGGCTCTTGATCAAGGTGCTTGTTATGAAAAACTCCGTTAATTTGACCATTCCCTCTCCATTCCATTTTCTGCTTGGCTGAAGGCATCAAATTTAGCGCTCAACGGGAGGCAACCCGTCATTTTCCTGAAAATCTAAAACCTTTTTCACACCTTTGTGCACTTAAGGTTCGCCTTTATAGACAGCCGACTCCACCTCAGATGCTTGCATCTGAGATTAGAAATCGTCCTCAAAATTCATCCCGACCCATTCACTCATCCAAACTTCTGTCTTAAGGAATGAACTAAGTAAATAAAAATCCCCTAAGTCACAATGAGGACATTGCAAACCTTAGGCATGGGGGGGTATAAAAGTGCAAAACTTGTAAGAAAATGTTTTAAACAAAAAAATTCACATATGCCAAAAACACCATAAAAATTAAAAATTTTTTTTAAAAGAATAAGAGGAAAAAAGAAATTTTGTGGGAGAAGGAACAAAATGAAAAAGGAGCATAAATTGAAAGAAAAGAGTGATATTCATTAGTAAGAAACTAAGGGATTGACTTAAGCTCTAAACCTTATTCAAGAAAAGAAATGAAAAGTGCATGGTGAGATTAGTAAGAACGCAAACTTTAGGCATTCTTGGATAGACTCTTAGTACCCATTAAGATCTAGACATTCCTCAAGAGGTTGAGGAAAATGAAAAGCTTAAGTATTAGGTCCAAGGCTTAGGGAGTATTTGACCTCATTAACTAACTTCTGGTTTACGGGACTTAGTAACCTAAGCACCCCAACCTCACACACAGCCTGATTCAGTAAGCGTAAAAATCAAAATCACGCAGAAGCGTCACAAAATTC
The DNA here is from genome assembly GCA_037157565.1 of Thalassia testudinum. Lineage (NCBI taxonomy): Eukaryota > Viridiplantae > Streptophyta > Magnoliopsida > Alismatales > Hydrocharitaceae > Thalassia > Thalassia testudinum. The sequence goes on along the minus strand of JAZHRO010000035.1, from coordinate 65,510,505 downwards.
TGAAAAATACACCTAGAATAGGAGCGGCCGATCAACACAAGTTGATTTGGATGAGTTCCCAGCACGGAGAGGCGGGAAATCCCCTCGAAGATGCGTAACAAAATATCGTCTCCTCGATGCTTGTCTCTTAGGATATTTATATATCCTACTGTGGGCATGTAAGCACTCTGCTGGTTCGGATTCCATGGATGGCATTATCACGAAGTGTCAATTGCCAGGGTCTGGATTCGGCCACGGAACACCATGGATGGGATTATCTCGAAATCTCAATAGGCAGGGTTCCGGGGGTTGCCATGGGCGGTGCTATCTCGAAGCATCAATTGCCAGGAACCCTTGAGGATTGATGATGGGAGCAAGGAATCTGATAAAGACCATGTTGAAAAGCCAATCCTAAGCTAGAACTAAAAAGAAAAAGAGAGAGAAAACTCTCCAAACAGAAAACTTTCTATCTCTCTCTCTTACAAAATGCACTGCGAACTGAACCAGGGCTACAATCATTTCAAGCACGGGTGCTTTAACCACAAAGTCCAATAGACCTTAGGTTAGTTCTTGTGGGCCTTAAAAACCTTTGTCAAAGACTGAGGCTGAGGCTAGACAGATCTGGATCTTGATTGGTACTAGAGTACCTTTTAGGCCTATGGACAACATTCTAACCTAATCTAAGTTCAAATGAAAAAGCACTTATCTGAAGTTATAAAAAATATTATGGTCTAGAATAAAGGTTAAAACCTTAAGTTTTTGCTAAGGGACTAGCAAAAGCTAGGCATGGGGGTATGATGAGAACCTCATCATGAACCCTAAACTAGCACCATCTAACCTAATTTTGCGAGAAAAAGCTCCTACATAACTTATAGAAAGGCTTGACTCAGAGAATTCTGAGTTTGTGAAGAAAATAGGAACTAAGGGGTAAAAATGCAATTTCACCAACACAATTAGTAAACAGGGTGACTTAGGATCCAAACATAGGTCAAACTAACCTAATAAGATGGAAAGTTGGATGATTTGATCCAACAAGGGCTACAGCAACTCCAAGGAATTAAATGACATCCTGTAACCCTAAAACAAACCTACTTCAATTCACGAGATTCGAGGCAAAGTAAAAATCGACTAAACCTTCTAAAATTCATAAAAAAATAATCTCTAGGGTTTAGAACATTCAATTTGACCTACATTGAGAATCATGCCCAATTAATGATTTAATTTGGTTTCTTACGTAAATTTATCGGTCAAACAAGGTCTGATCTAGAAATAAATTTCACCATTAGAATCCTTAGGTCCCATTTTGTCATGCATAAAAACTTGAGCCTAAGAAGAGACCTTCTTGACCGACTTTGCATTTTGGTCCTCATCTATTACTTTTTGACCCTCAACTTTTGAAACCCTCGCATTTTGGCCCCTAAGTCTTCGTCGTTCTTTGCACTTAGGTCCTCCCTACAAAACCCTGAGCAGCGACATGCTCCGACGACTTTGCGCGGAGCATGGCGCCGTGCAGGGTGAGGGAGGCCCCCTACCTTTCAATGGGGTGTTTCCTACGACGTCTGCTGTCGCAGGGACACCTCCATGATCTCTGCGGCAGCCCATACCTTCCGTGCGAACGCACGGAAGGTATGGGTCCCTACTCCGGCCCTCCTCCGGCGAGGGAGGCACGTCGCCTCCCTTCGCCCACCTCTCCGCCTTAGCCTCTATAAAAGCCGCCTCCGCCTGCAGAAGAGGGCAGCTCGGTCCTGACGGAGAAACACCCTCTTTTTCCCTCTCTTCCCACTCCGGCAGAAGCCCACCAGCTCCGACGGTTCTTCCTCCTCCACGTCGCTCTCCCGCAATACCAGCAGCAGAGCCACCTTTTCCCGCTCTTCCTACGTCGCGCCGTACACAGCACGCGCCCTCCCGCTCTCTCCTCACCGCTGCCCTCTCCCTCTGGGCATCTTCTTCTCCGGCGACAATCGATACGACTGCCGCCCTGCTCCGGCCCCGTTCATCCTTATAACTAGGTCAGAACTTCTCCCCACTTCCCCCTCTTTCTTTTCCTCACTGTTTTTCACTCAATTAAACCCTTGACCACTCCTGTCCACCGTCACCCCCTTCGTCTCCGGCTACCCTCCGGCGAGATGCCCCCATTGCTCCACAGCCCCACACGCCTCACCGACCCTCACAGAACCTCTGCCTCATCACACTGAGCAACCTCCGCCCACCCATTCCCGCTCCACACCCCCAGCACACTCCCCCGAACAAACCCATTTTTCCGGTCGCTGTCCGACCTAGCCCGGCCGTTAGACGCCGTCCCACGACCTGCCACTACCCGCACCGCCTTCGCCGTGCCACGACGAAGGTCCCATGCTAGTTTGATTATGTAACGACCCGATTCCCGAGCCCTACGAGACACGAGAACCGAACCGACTCGACTAATCCCAAGACCTAGTCGTCCAACGAGGAAGTAACCGAAAGAGCAGTAAAATAAACCACATTCAGCATGGATATAACTAACAGTAAGAAAATACAGCAGTAAGAAAAGAAATCACTACAGTATATACCACCACAACAGTAGAACAACATTCGTAACATAATATGAATTGCAGGTAAATAAAGGTACAGCGGAAATAAGAACTACTCACTACAGTGGAACAAAAAGAGGTACAAGAGAATAGTGGTAACTCTACTGGACCCTACTCGGCCCAGCGTCCTCTGCAGCCGCTGACCCTGGCTACTCCACACCTGGTCCTGAAAGGTAACAAGTGTAACACGTCAGCAAAACGCTAAGTAGAGTGGCAATTAAAACTAAAGAAAACAGTAGGGTGTACAGTAGCTGTTATGTTCTGTTACTTTCTTTATTTACGTCTTTCAATTTTCTCACGATTTCATTTATTTCTCAGATCCTTTACTTGATCTCGAATGTTCCTCGTGGGAACGATCTTGATTGCAGTCTTTTCCAAGAAGTAGAAGTAGCACGTGGTGCTCTCCTGGCCGGGAGAGTCCCCCGCGGTGATCCTACTCTCAGTCAACCACCCCAAGGTCACGGACAGATGTAACGGTGACTACGGCACGCGCGATAAACGCACAGGTAGCTAACCCGCACTGGCACGCGGTCAGTCGTTTCCGTTAACGAGTGCGCCCAAAGCACAGCACGGAACCAGTCCAAGGCAGAGCCCTCTCAGTAACAGGGGTCCGACCCCTCCACAGTAACCAAACAGGGGCCTTGCCCCTCCACAGTCCGCGCACCCTCGCCTGACTACCCTGGTTTGCCCCAGTGGGCCTAACAAGTCGGTGTAGGAGGCTAGCAGAACCCCGGGGCCCGTGGGGTAGCTAGTGCCCTCCCTACACAAGTAGCTCTCCTCGGTACTACGTACATAAGGGCCAGCAAGTCGGTACAAAGCGGCCAGTCCTAACCCCGGGTCCCTGGGGTGGCTGGCCCCACTCTGCACTAAACAGGTACAGGTACTTCCCTTGGTACTACGTACCCAAGAGACAGCACACAACTACATCTTTCTTTCTCAGTTCGATTCCTTTCTCTTTCCAGGAGTTCCACTCCTAATTCCCCGTAGAGTTCCAGCTCAGAACATTTAGGTTTCACTTTCCAGTTTCACGTTCTTACAATCCATGTTCTCAATCACGTTTATTTATTCATAACAGGTAGCTGTTAATTCAAATTACAGGCAGCTTTTTGTCCTTTTCCATTTTTTTCAAGACTGCAGTATTCATATATTCCACTAGTTTTCCCGTCCTAGGATTCATGCCGTATCCTAGGATCTATCATACAATCTAGTTTTCCAGCCCTAGGATTCATGCAACACCTAGGATCTATCATTCAATCTATTTCTCATTCCTAGGATTCATGCAATGTCCTAGGTTCTATTTATGGTTCCGTAATTTAACAGATTATACTTAAAAGCCACTCTACTGGTTACAATAGGCGAACTGGGAGCGTGGTCGGGAATCCCGCGTGCCTCCGTAACCCCCGGGACTGTAACGGAACGGGATCCTATCACAAGAATCAAAGACAAGGAGTGTCTCAAAACAGTGTATAGCTACTGTAGACAGGTAGAGGATTTAATTCCGAAAAGGATGCAACACGAAATGCGGAAAATGGAACCTGAACAGGCCCTAAACGGGTCGAAAACGACGAAACAGTGCAAAATCAGATGTCTGGAACTTCTTCCAGACGTCTTAAAAAGTGGATCAGGAATTACCTTGCTCTGCGTGGGCTCTCAGACGTCCAGAAGCCTGCGGGGGCATCTGGCCTAGTTCCCTGACGTCCGATGGTCACCCCGGACGTCTGGATGTCGCTCCCGTCGTCTGGTACTACAGCCAGACGTCTGATTCGCGTTGGATGGCGAATCATCGAACCTGCGCGTACCCATCTCTCTCTCTCAGTACGGTCAGTCGAAAGGAAGGAAGAAAGACGGAAAAACTCACCTTTCAGACGTCTGGACAGTCTTTCAGACGTCTCCCCCGTCGTCTGGCTATAAGCCCAGACGTTTGATTCTGGAAAAGTTTCCAGAACCAGGGCGCGACTCGCCCTCCGCTCGCGACGCCCGGCCGCGTCGCACCTCGTGCACCTGCTGCTCGAGCCGCAGCAGTCCCCCCACGCATTGCTCCGCGCCTGCTGCGCCCCCCGCCGGACGGCCCTAGCAGCCCCGGCGAGCTCGCCCTCACGGCCGAGCGCCTCTCCCACGCGCAGCACCTCCTCCCACGCTCACCGCGGCTGTCGCTACCGTTGCACCCTCGCGCTCACTCTCGCGCACTGGCTGGAAGGAGAAGAGGAAGGAGACAGAGGTGACGGGAGTGAGGGAGAGGGCGTGGCCTTTTAAGTTCGCGCAAGGAGGAGAGAGAGAGTGCGACAGAGGGCGCAGGAGGGAGAGGGAAAAAGAGAGAGAGGGAATTTCCACAGGTTTGCACGCTCAGGCGTGCAAACGAAACAATCGTGCCAAAATAACCGATTTCCAGACGTCTGGAAATGATCCCAGATGTCTTGTCCTACGTCTGGAGGTGATTCCAGACGTCTGGTCCGACGTCTGGGCCACCTCCCAGACGTCTTAAAAGACGTATGGAGCGCGCGTTCATAACAATATAACAAACTCAAAGGAAGTTTCGTCCCCGAAACTTGCACTAACTAGGGTGCAGAAAAGACGTTAAAATAACCATAACAAACTCAAAGAGGACCGAAGCCGGTCCGAAAAGACGTACCCGCGAAAAGCTCCGGGTACCGCTCCCGCATTGCCGCTTTAGGCTCCCAGGTAGCCTCCTCGTACCGCTGGCTCCTCCACAAAACCTTTACCAGGGGTACTTGCTTTCGTCTCAAACTGCGGACGGCTCGGTCTAGAATCTGCACTGGCCGCTCGGGGAAGGTCAGGTTGTCGCTCACCTCGATGCTCTCGTGACTCAGTACGTGACTGGAATCGGCTACATACTTCCTGAGGTTGGACACGTGGAACACGTCGTGCACACCAGAGAGCTGCGGGGGAAGGGCAAGTCTGTAAACAACGGGTCCAACCTGCTCCAGGACCTCAAAGGGCCCCACGAACCTCGGCGCGAGCTTCCCTCTCACCCCAAACCTCTGTAGGCCCTTCATGGGCGAAACACGAAGGAAGACGTGGTCCCAAACCTCAAACTGCACCTCTCTGCGTCTCCGATCCGCGTAGCACTTCTGTTGGCTCCTGACAGTGCGGAGTCGCCTGTGGATCTTCTCGACTACCTCCTGACTCTGCTGGATCAACCTAGGGCCAACCTCCCACTTGGTCCCCACCTCAACCCAACTCAAGGGTGCCGTACACCTCCGTCCGTATAGAAGCTCATAGGGAGCCATGCCGATGCTCGAGTGATAACTGTTGTTGTATGCAAACTCCGCCAGGGGCAGGTGCTCCTCCCAAGAGCCCCTCTAGTCCAGTACATAGGCACGCAAAAGGTCCTCAAGTGTCTGTATCGTGCGCTCAGACTGTCCGTCCATCTGGGGGTGGTAAGCCGTACTAAACCTCAACCGCATCCCCAGGGCCTGTTGAAACTCAGCCCGAAACTGGGACATAAAGCGGGTATCCCGGTCGGATACGATCTCCCGCGGAACTCCATGTAGTCGTACCACATCACGGATATACCTCTCTGCCAACTGTGCTGGTCCCAAAGTGACTCGAATCGGCATGAATCGTGCCGTCTTCGTCCGTCTATCCACTATTACCCAGACTGCGTCGTGTCCTCGCTGGGTAACAGGTAAGCCCACCACTAAGTCCATGGTGATGCTCTCCCACTTCCACTCTGGCATTGGAAGCGGCTGTAGCGGCCCTGCAGGCCTCTGATGCTCGACTTTCACCTGCTGGCACACTAAGCACTGCTGCACGAACTCACCCACATCCCGCTTCATCCCCCTCCACCAAAACTCGCGTCTCAAGTCGTGGTACATCTTCGTGTTTTCGGGATGTATGGTGAATCTGGAACCGTGTGCTTCAGTCAGGAGCTCTCTCAACAGCTCCTCGTCTCTGGGAACGCACAACCGTCCCCTCAGGCGCAGCACCTGGTCTGCGAAGGAGAAGTCCCCTGGGTCTCCCGACAGTACTCTGTCGCGCAAGGACTGCAAGTACGGATCAGCCATCTATCCTGCGATGATGCGGTCTATCAGCTCTGGCCTAGTCTGTCGTGTCACAGTCACTGCTCCACAGTACCCTCGTAACTCTAGCGGTCGCCAACTGCCCACCTCCTCCAAAAGGCTCCAACTCTGTAACCGTAGACTGGCCAAGTGTGCGGGCGCCTTACAGCTCAAGGCGTCGGCCACCACATTGGCCTTCCCCGGGTGATAGGAGATGCTGCAGTCGTAGTCCTTCAGGAGCTCCAACCAACGTCTCTGTCTCATGTTGAGCTCCTTTTGATCAAAAAGGTATCTGAGGCTCTTGTGATCTGTGAAAATCTCGAAGGTCTCATCGTACAAGTAGTTCCTCCAGGTCTTCAGCGCGAAGACAACAGCTGCCAACTCTAGGTCGTGGGTAGGGTAGGTATGCTCATGGGGCTTCAGTTGCCGCGAAGCGTAAGCGACAACGTGACCCCTCTGCATGAGCACACCTCCTAACTCCTGCAAGGAGGCGTCCGTGTACACAACGAACCCGCCACTTCTGTCAGGGATGGTGAGCACGGGAGCCGAGGTCCTCTCCTTCAGCTCCAGAAAACACGCCTCACAGGCGTCTGTCCAAGCGAAGGGCACGTCCTTCCGGGTCAACTGTGTCATATGACGCGCAATCTATGAAAATCCTCTGATAAATCGTCTGTAGTAGCCTGCCAGTCCCAAAAAACTGCGAATCTCAGTGACTGAACGCGGTCTCTCCCACCTGAGTACTGCCTCGACCTTGGCTGGGTCCACCTCCAAGCCGTCTCCAGAGATCACATGACCTAAGAAGGTCACCTCCCTCAACCAGAACTCGCACTTGCTGTATTTGGCGTACAGCCTACGTCGTCTCAGTGTGTCCAGAACCATCCGCAAGTGCTGTCCGTGCTGCGTCTGATCTCTAGAATAGATGAGTACATCATCTATGAAAACCACCACGAACTGGTTCAAGTACGGTCTAAACACCCGGTTCATCAGGTCCATGAAAGTAGCGGGGGCATTGGTCAGCCCAAACGGCATGACCAAAAACTCGTACTGTCCGTACCGAGTGCGGAAAGCTGTCTTGGAGACGTCGGTCTCCCTGATCCTCAGCTGGTGGTATCCAGACCTTAAGTCGATCTTGGAAAACACCGTGGCACCCCGCAACTGGTCAAATAAGTCGTCGATCCTCGGCAGCGGATATCTGTTCTTGATGGTGACCCTATTCAGATGTCGGTAGTCCACACAAAGGCGTAAGGTCTCATCCTTCTTCACAAACAGTACCGGGGCTCCCCAGGGAGACGCACTGGGCCTCACGAAACCTTTCTCCAAAAGGTCCTGCAACTGGGACTTGAGCTCTCGCTGCTCAAGTGGTGCCATCCTGTATGGCGTGGTGGAGATGGGGCTGGTCCCTGGTACTAGTGAGATCTCAAACTCGATCTCACGCTCGGGCGGTAGTCTTGGTAACTCGTCTGGAAACACGTCGGGGTACTCTCTGACCACCGGGATGCTCTGAAAGTGTGCCACAGGGCTGGGCTTTGCCACCACACAAGCTAGGAAGCCCTCACACCCTTGGCTCAAAAGCCTCGCCGCCCGAAGTGCCGAAATGCACCTGAAACCTTCGTCCACTGGCTGTCCGTGAAACTCGAAAGAAGGCAACTCCGGAATGGAGGAGACGATCTTCCTCTCAAAACAGTCCACCAAGGCATGGTAAGCGGATAGCCAATCCATCCCCAGAATCACTCCAAAGTCCATCTGTATCATAATTAGGTCAGCTGGCAGGCTATGTCCCCCGACACTGACCTCGCAATCCATGTACACCTCCTCAGCTACAAACAGCTGACCACTCGGACCTCTGATTATGAACGGATTCTCTAACAGTGTATAATCCTGGTCCAAACTAACTGTGAAACTGGCTGCGACAAACGAGTGCGTAGCGCCGGAATCGAAAAGCATGTAAACGAGTCTGCCGGAAACTGAAACCATACCTGCTACCACCGATCCCGAAGCTCTGGCGTCCCTGTGTGTCGGGGCGTTGATACGCCCCTCTGCTCTAGGTGCGGACGAAGCAGCCACACTCTGCGTCGGACGGGTAGGTGCTGGCCGGTACCCTCCTCGCGACTGCTGTCCTCCTCCTCGCGCCTGGGAACCGCGGCCTCCTGCACGCCCTCCAGTGCTCTGCGCAGGAGGTATCTGCTGACCTCCTTCCCTAGACGGGCAGTCCCTCCTGATGTGGCCTGGCTGGCCACACTGGTAACAGAGGGGAACGCGACTCCCGCCCTCAGTGGGTCCCTGCTGTCGGCTAGGCGGGGGTCCGGTGCTGGCGACTGGCACCTGTCGAGGGCCCCCAAAGGTCACTGATGGCCCTGCAAAACGTGACGGCTCTCCTGCGGACGCCACGTGTCTCCTCTCTCGTCGGCCCTGAGAAAAGTCTGGCTAGAAGGGCCTCTTCCGCCCGCCATCAGTGTCTCGCGCGGACGGGTTGATCTCCTCATAAGTCTTAGCTGCCTCTACCACCCTCGAAAACGTAGGCAGCTTCAGGGGTTTGACATACCCCCGGATCGCAGGTCGGAGCCCCTCGATGAACCTCCAAAGGCGCTCCTCCTTAGTGGCTACCGCTGTCGCTGCAAAGTGGGATAGCTCCAAGAAACGCGTGCCGTACGCGCTCACAGTCATCGTCCCTTGGCGGAGAGTGTGGAACTCCCGCCTCCTCTGGTCCTACCACGTCTGGGGAAGGTACTGCTCGCAGAAGAGGGTGACAAACTGGTCCCACGTCGGCTCGTCCCTCTCCTGTCCCCGGACCGCCCTCCACCACTTGTGTGCCGCACTCTCCAGCTGGTACGTGGCAAAGGCCACGCGACACTCCACCGGGGGGTGAAGGGTGTCGAAGATCTTCTCCAGCTGCTCAAGCCAGTCCTCTGCCTCGGTCGGGTCCTCATCCCCCTTGAAGGAGGGGGGCTTCAGCTTCCGGAACTGCCCGAAAAGCTCGAAGTGGCGCTGCAGGGGAGGTGCTGGTGCACCTATAGGCGAAGGTGCCTCGTGCACGGAAGTGTCTGAGGAAGGTGGGGGCGGCAGCGGCCCATCCCCTCCCCCGTGTCCAGCGCTGCTTCCGTCGTGTGGTCCCACGGAGGACTCCCCCTCTGCAGCCCCAGGAGGAGGTGCTCGGGGCGGTGGGTGGAGCTCCTCTCGTACAATGTCCCGTATCAGTCGGGCAAGGTCCTGGGCCCGGATGCCCGGGAGTGGTGGCTGGTCCACCGAGACGTCAACAACGGCACGTCCACCTCGCCGACCTCGTCCTCGGCCGCGCCCGCGGCCAGTCTTGCCAGTCCCGCGACGAGGCATCTCCTGCAAGGAGACGCGAAACAAAACGAAAAACGTCAAAATAAACGGTGCCTAACGAAACGTCTAAGAGCTCATGTCAAGAGATATGTTGTGGTGGCTACTCTAGTTATAGACATGTGAATTGGTTATTTTCTAGTCAGTTGATTCACTTCTCGGGACGACCTTGCTCTGATACCATCTTGTAACGACCCGATTCCCGAGTCCCTACGAGACACGACAACCGAACCGACTCGACTAATCCCAAGACTTAGTCGTCCAACGAGGAAGTAACCAAAAGAGCAGTAAAATAAACCACATTCAGCATGAATATAACTAACAGTAAGAAAATACAGCAGTAAGAAAAGAAATCACTACAGTATATACCACCACAACAGTAGAACAACATTCGTAACATAATATGAATTGCAGGTAAAGAAAGGTACAGAGGAAACAAGAACTACTCACTATAGTGGAACAAAAAGAGGTACAAGAGAACAGTGGTAACTCTACTGGACCCTACTCGGCCCAGCATCCTCTGCAGCCGCTGACCCTAGCTGCTCCACACCTGGTCCTGAAAGGTAACGAGTGTAACACGTCAGCAAAACGCTGAGTAGAGTGGCAACTAAAACTAAAGAAAACAGTAGGGTGTACAGTAGCTGTTATGTTCTGTTACTTTATTTACGTCTTTCAATTTTCTCACGATTTCATTTATTTCTTAGATCCTTTACTTGATCTCGAATGTTCCTCGTGGGAACGATCTTGATTGCAGTCTTTTCCAAGAAGTAGAAGTAGCACGTGGTGCTCTCCTAGCCGGGAGAGTCCCCCACGGTGATCCTACTCTCAGTTAACCACCCCAAGGTCACGGACAGATGTAACGGTGACTATGGCACGCGCGATAAACGCACAGGTAGCTAACCCGCACTGGCACGCGGTCAGTCGTTTCCGTTAACGGGTGCGCCCAAAGCACAGCATGGAACCAGTCCAGGGCAGAGCCCTCTCAGTAATAGGGGTCCGACCCCTCCACAGTAACCAAACAGGGGCCTTGCCCCTCCACATTCCGCGCACCCTCGCCCGACTACCCTGGTTTGCCCCAGTGGGCCTAACAAGTCGGTGTAGGAGGCTAGCAGAACCCCGGGGCCCGTGGGGTAGCTAGTGCCCTCCCTACACTAGTAGCTCTCCTTAGTACTACATACACGAGGGCCAGCAAGTCGGTACAAAGCGGCCAGTCCTAACCCCGGGTCCCTGGGGTGGCTGGCCCCACTCTGCACTAAACAGGTACAGGTACTTCCCTTGGTATTACGTACCCAAGAGACAGCACACAACTACATCTTTCTTTCTCAGTTCGATTCCTTTCTCTTTCCAGGAGTTCCACTCCTAGTTCCCCGTAGGGTTCCAGCTCAGAACATTTAGGTTTCACTTTCCAGTTTCACGTTCTTACAATCCATGTTCTCAATCACGTTTATTTATTCATAACAGGCAGCTGTTAATTCAAGTTACAGGAAGCTTTTTGTCCTTTTCCATTTTTTTCTAGACTGCAATATTCATATATTCCACAAGTTTTCCCGTCCTAGGATTCATGCCGTATCCTAGGATCTATCATACAATCTAGTTTTCCAGCCCTAGGATTCATGCAACACCTAGGATCTATCATTCAATCTATTTCTCATTCCTAGGATTCATGCAATGTCCTAGGTTCTATTTATGGTTCCGTAATTTAACAGATTATACTTAAAAGCCACTCTACCGGTTACAACAGGCGAACTGGGGGCGTGGTCGGGAATCCCGCATGCCTCCGCAACCCCCGGGACTGTAACGGAACGGGATCCTATCATAAGAATCAAACACAAGGAGTGTCTCAAAACAGTGTATAGCTACTGTAGACAGGTAGAGGATTTAATTCCGAAAAGGATGCAACACGAAACGTGGAAAACGGAACCCGAACGAGCCCTAAACGGGTCGAAAACGACGAAACAGTGCAAAATCAGATGTCTGGAACTTCTTCCAGACGTCTTAAAAAGTGGATCAGGAATTACCTTGCTCTGCGTGGGCTCTCAGACGTCCAGAAGCCTGCGGGGGCGTCTGGCCTAGTTCCCTGACGTCCGATGGTCACCCCGGACGTCTGGATGTCGCTCCCATCGTCTGGTACTACAGCCAGACGTCTGATTCGCGTTGGATGGCGAATCACCGAACCTGCACGTACCCATCTCTCTCTCTCTCAGTACGGTTAGTCGAAAGGAAGGAAGAAAGACGGAAAAACTCACCTTTCAGACGTCTGGACAGTCTTCCAGACGCCTCCCCCGCCGTCTGGCTATAAGCCCAGACGTCTGATTCTGGAAAAGTTTCCAGAACCAGGGCACGACTCGCCCTCCGCTTGCGACTCGCCCCCCGCTTCCGACGCCCGGCAGCGCCGCTCCTCGTGCGCCTGCTGCTCGAGTCGCAGCAGTCCCCCCCCGCGTTGCTCCGCGCCCGCTGCGCCCCACGCCGCCGGCCCTAGCAGCCCCGGCGAGCTCGCCCTCACGGCCGAGCGCCTCTCCCACGTGCAGCACCTCCTCCCACGCTCACCGCGGCTGTCGCTGCCGCTGCACCCTCGCGCTCACTCTCGCGCACTAGCTGGAAGGAGAAGAGGAAGAAGACGGAGGTGACAGGAGTGAGGGAGAGGGCGTGGCCTTTTAAGTCCGCGCAAGGAGGAGAGAGAGAGTGCGACAGAGGGCGCAGGAGGGAGAGGGAAAAAGAGAGAGGGAATTTTCGCAGGTCTGCGTGCTCAGGCGCGCAAACGAAACAATCGTGCCAAAATAACCGATTTCCAGACGTCTGGAAATGATCCCAGACGTCTTGTCCGACGTCTGGAGGTGATTCCAGACGTCTGGTCCGACGTCTGGGCCACCTCCCAGACGTCTTAAAAGACGTATGGAGCGCGCGTTCATAACAATATAACAAACTCAAAGAAAGTTTCGTCCCCGAAACTTGCGCTAACTAGGGTGCGGAAAAGACGTCAAAATAACCATAACAAACTCGAAGAGGACCGAAGCCGGTCCGAAAAGACGTACCCGCGAAAAGCTCCGGGTACCGCTCCCGCATTGCCGCTTTAGGCTCCCAGGTAGCCTCCTCGTACCGCTGGCTCCTCCACAAAACCTTTACCAGGGGTACTTGCTTTCGTGTCAAACTGCGGACGGCTCGGTCTAGAATCTGCACTGGCCACTCGGGGTAGGTCAGGTCGTCGCCCACCTCAACACTCTCGTGACTCAGTACGTGACTGGAATCGGCTACATACTTCCTGAGGTTGGACATGTGGAACACGTCGTGCACACCAGAAAGCTACAGGGGAAGGACAAGTCTGTAAGCAACGGGTCCAACCCACTCCAGGACCTCAAAGGGCCCCACGAACCTCGGCGCGAGCTTCCCTCTAACCCCAAACCTCTGTAGGCCCTTCATGGGCGAAACACGAAGGAAGACGTGGTCCCCAACCTCAAACTGCACCTCTCTGCATCTCCGATCCGCGTAGCTCTTCTGTCGGCTCCTGAGAGTGCGGAGTCGCCTGTGGATCTGCTCGACTACCTCCTGACTCTGCCGGATCAACCTGGGGCCAACCTCCCACTTGGTCCCCACCTCAACCCAACTCAAGGGTGCCGTATACCTCCGTCCGTACAGAACCTCATAGGGAGCCATGCCGATGCTCGAGTGATAACTGTTGTTGTATGCAAACTCCGCCAGGGGCAGGTGCTCCTCCCAAGAGCCCCTCTAGTCCAGTACACAGGCATGCAAAAGGTCCTCAAGTGTCTGTATCATGCGCTCAGACTGTCCGTCCATCTGGGGGTGGTAAGCCGTACTAAACCTCAACCGCGTCCCCAGGGCCTGTTGAAACTCAGCCCAAAACTGGGACATAAAGCGGGTATCCCGGTCGGATACGATCTCCCGCGGAACTCCATGTAGTCGTACCACATCACGGATATACCTCTCTGCCAGCTGTGCTGGTCCCAAAGTGACTCGGATCGGCAAGAATCGTGCGTCTTCGTCAGTCTATCCACTATAACCCAGACTGCGTCGTGTTCTCGCTGGGTAACAGGTAAGCCCACCACTAAGTCCATGGTGATGCTCTCCCACTTCCACTCTAGCACTGGAAGCGGCTGTAGCGGCCCTGCAGGCCTCTGATGCTCGACTTTCACCTGCTGGCACACTAAGCACTGCTGCACGAACTCGCCCACATCCCGCTTCATCCCCCTCCACCAAAACTCGCGTCTCAAGTCGTGGTACATCTTCGTGTTTTCGGGATGTATGGTGCCCAGTGGGCCTAACAAGTCGGTGTAGGAGGCTAGCAGAACCCCGGGGCCCGTGGGGTAGCTAGTGCCCTCCCTACACTAGTAGCTCTCCTCGGTACTACATACACGAGGGCCAGCAAGTCGGTACAAAGCGGCCAGTCCTAACCCCATGTCCCTGGGGTGGCTGGCCCCACTCTGCACTAAACAGGTACAGGTACTTCCCTTGGTACTACGTACCCAAGAGACAGCACACAACTACATCTTTCTTTCTCAGTTCGATTCCTTTCTCTTTCCAGGAGTTCCACTCCTAATTCCCCGTAGGGTTCCAGCTCAGAACATTTAGGTTTCACTTTCCAGTTTCACGTTCTTACAATCCATGTTCTCAATCACGTTTATTTATTCATAACAGGCAGCTGTTAATTCAAATTACAGGCAGGTTTTTGTGCTTTTCCATTTTTTTCAAGACTGCAGTATTCATATATTCCACTAGTTTTCCCGTCCTAGGATTCATGCCGTATCCTAGGATCTATCATACAATGTAGTTTTCCAGCCCTAGGATTCATGCAACACCTAGGATCTATCATTCAATCTATTTCTCATTCCTAGGATTCATGCAATATCCTAGGTTCTATTTATGGTTCCGTAATTTAACAGATTATACTTAAAAGCCACTCTACCGGTTACAACAGGCGAACTGGGGGCGTGGTCGGGAATCCCGCGTGCCTCCGCAACCCCCGGGACTGTAACGGAAAGGGATCCTATCACAAGAATCAAACACAAGGAGTGTCTCAAAACAGTGTATAGCTACTATAGACAGGTAGAGGATTTAATTCCGAAAAGGATGCAACACGAAACGTGGAAAACGGAACCCGAACGGGCCCTAAACGGGTCGAAAACGACGAAACAGTGCAAAATCAGATGTCTGGAACTTCTTCCAGACGTCTTAAAAAGTGGATCAGGAATTACCTTGCTCTTCGTGGGCTCTCAGACGTCCAGAAGCCTGCGGGGGCGTCTGGCCTAGTTCCCTGATGTCCGATGGTCACCCCGGACGTCTGGATGTCGCTCCCGTCGTCTGGTACTACAGCCAGACGTCTGATTCGCGTTGGATGGCGAATCACCGAACCTGTGCGTACCCATCTCTCTCTCTCTCAGTACGGTTAGTCGAAAGGAAGGAAGAAAGACGGAAAAACTCACCTTTCAGACGTCTGGACAGTCTTCCAGACATCTCCCCCGTCGTCTGGCTATAAGCCCAGATGTCTGATTCTGGAAAAGTTTTCAGAACCAGGGCGCGACTCACCCTCCGCTCGCGACTCCCGGCCACGCCGCACCTCGTGCGCCCGCTGCTTGAGCCACAGTAGTCCCCCCCCGCGTTGCTCCGTGCCTGCTGCGCCCTCCGCCGGCCGGCCCTAGCAGCCCCGGCGAGCTCGCCCTCACGGCCGAGCGCCTCTCCCACGTGCAGCACCTCCTCCCACGCTCACCGCGGCTGTCGCTGCCGCTGCACCCTCGCGCTCACTCTCGCGCACTGGCTGGAAGGAGAAGAGGAAGGAGACGGAGGTGACGGGAGTGAGGGAGAGGGCGTGGCCTTTTAAGTCCGTGCAAGGAGGAGAGAGAGATGCGACAGAGGGCGCAGGAGGGAGAGGGAAAAAGAGAGAGAGGGAATTTCCGCAGGTCTGCGCGCTCAGGCGTGCAAACGAAACAATCGTGCCAAATAACCGATTTCCAGACGTCTGGAAATGATCCCAGACGTCTTGTCCGACGTCTGGAGGTGATTCCAGACGTCTGGTTCAACGTCTGGGCCACCTCCCAGACGTCTTAAAAGTCGTATGGAGCGTGCGTTCATAACAATATAACAAACTCAAAGGAAGTTTCGTCCCCGAAACTTGCGCTAACTAGGGTGTAGAAAAGACGTCAAAATAACCATAACAAACTCGAAGAGGACCGAAGCCGATCCGAAAAGACGTACCCGCGAAAAGCTCCGGGTACCACTCCCGCATTGCCGCTTTAGGCTCCCAGGTAGCCTCTTCGTATCGCTGGCTCCTCCACAAAACCTTTACCAGGGGTACTTGCTTTCGTCTCAAACTGCGGACGGCTCGGTCTAGAATCTGCACTGGCCGCTCGGGGTAGGTCAGGCCGTCGCCCACCTCGACGCTCTCGTGACTCAGTACGTGACTGGAATCGGCTACATACTTCCTGAGGTTGGACACGTGGAACACGTCGTGCACACCAGAAAGCTGCGGGGGAAGGGCAAGTCTGTAAGCAACGGATCCAACCCACTCCAGGACCTCAAAGGGCCCCACGAACCTCGGCGTGAGCTTCCCTCTCACCCCAAACCTCTGTAGGCCCTTCATGGGCGAAACACGAAGGAAGACGTGGTCCCTAACCTCAAACTGCACTTCTCTGCGTCTCCGATCCGTGTAGCTCTTCTGTCGGCTCCTGACAGTGCGGAGTCGCCTGTGGATCTGCTCGACTACCTCCTGACTCTGCCGGATCAACCTGGGGCCAACCTCCCACTTGGTCCCCACCTCAACCCAACTCAAGGGTGCCATATACCTCCGTCCGTACAGAACCTCATAGGGAGCCATGCCGATGCTCGAGTGATAACTGTTGTTGTATGAAAACTCCGCCAGGGGCAGGTGCTCCTCCCAAGAGCCCCTCTAGTCCAGTACACAGGCACGCAAAAGGTCCTCAAGTGTCTGTATCGTGCGCTCAGACTATCCGTCCATTTGGGTGTGGTAAGCCGTACTAAACCTCAACCGCGTCCCCAGGGCCTGTTGAAACTCAGCCCAAAACTGGGACATAAAGCGGGTATCCCGGTCGGATACGATCTCCTGCGGAACTCCATGTAGTCGTACCACATCACGGATATACCTCTCTGCCAACTGTGCTGGTCCCAAAGTGACTTGGATCGACAAGAATTGTGCCGTCTTCGTCAGTCTATCCACTATTACCCAGACTGCGTCGTGTCCTCGCTGGGTAACAGGTAAGCCCACCACTAAGTCCATGGTGATGCTCTCCCACTTCCACTCTGGCACTGGAAGCGGCTGTAGCGGCCCTGCAGGCCTCTGATGCTCGACTTTCACCTGCTGGCACACTAAGCACTGCTGCACGAACTCGCCCACATCCCGCTTCATCCCCCTCCACCAAAACTCGCGTCTCAAGTCGTGGTACATCTTCGTGTTTTCGGGATGTATGGTGCCCAGTGGGCCTAACAAGTCGGTGTAGGAGGCTAGCAGAACCCCGGGGCCCGTGGGGTAGCTAGTGCCCTCCCTACACTAGTAGCTCTCCTCGGTACTACATACACGAGGGCCAGCAAGTCGGTACAAAGCGGCCAGTCCTAACCCCATGTCCCTGGGGTGGCTGGCCCCACTCTGCACTAAACAGGTACAGGTACTTCCCTTGGTACTACGTACCCAAGAGACAGCACAAAACTACATCTTTCTTTCTCAGTTCGATTCCTTTCTCTTTCCAGGAGTTCCACTCCTAATTCCCCGTAGGGTTCTAGCTCAGAACATTTAGGTTTCACTTTCCAGTTTCACGTTCTTACAATCCATGTTCTCAATCACGTTTATTTATTCATAACAGGCAGCTGTTAATTCAAATTACAGGTAGCTTTTTGTCCTTTTCCATTTTTTTCAAGACTGCAGTATTCATATATTCCACTAGTTTCCCCGTCCAAGGATTCAGGCCGTATCCTAGGATCTATCATACAATGTAGTTTTCCAGCCCTAGGATTCATGCAACACCTAGGATCTATCATTCAATCTATTTCTCATTCCTAGGATTCATGCAATATCCTAGGTTCTATTTATGGTTCCGTAATTTAACAGATTATACTTAAAAGCCACTCTACCAGTTACAACAGGCGAACTGGGGGCGTGGTCGGGAATCCCGTGTGCCTCCGCAACCCCCGGGACTATAACGGAACGGGATCCTATCACAAGAATCAAACATAAGGAGTGTCTCAAAATAGTGTATAGCTACTGTAGACAGGTAGAGGATTTAATTCCGAAAAGGATGCAACTCGAAACGCGGAAAACGGAACCCGAACGGGCCCTAAACGGGTCGAAAATGACGAAACAGTGCAAAATCAGATGTCTGGAACTTCTTCCAGACGTCTTAAAAAGTGGATCAGGAATTACCTTGCTCTGCGTGGGCTCTCAGACGTCCAGAAGCCTACGGGGGCGTCTGGCCTAGTTCCCTGACATCCGATGGTCACCCTGGACGTCTGGATGTCGCTTCTGTCGTCTGGTACTACAGCCAGACGTCTGATTCACGTTGGATGGCGAATCACCGAACCTGCGCATACCCATCTCTCTCTCTCTCAATACGGTCAGTCGAAAGGAAGGAAGAAAGACGGAAAAACTCACCTTTCAGACGTCTGGACAGTCTTCCAGACGTCTCCCCCGCCGTCTGGCTATAAGCCCAGACGTCTGATTCTGGAAAAGTTTCCAGAACCAGGGCGTGACTCGCCCTCCGCTCGCGACGCCCGGCCGCGCCGCGCCTCGTACGCCTGCTGCTCGAGCCGCAGCAGTCCCCCCCCGCGTCGCTTCGCGCTCGCTGCGCCCCTGGCCGGCTTACCCTAGCAACCCCGGTGAGTGTGCCCTCACGGCCGAGCGCCTCTCCCACGCGCAGCACCTCCTCCCACGCTCACTGCGGCTGTCGCTGCCGCTGCACCCTCGCGCTCGCTCTCGCGCACTGGCTGGAAGGAGAAGAGGAAGGAGACGGAGGTGACGGGAGTGAGGGAGAGGGCGTGGCCTTTTAAGGCCGCGCGAGGAGGAGAGAGAGAGCGCGACAGAGGGCGCAGGAGGGAGAGGGAAAAAGAGAGAGAGGGAATTTCCGCAAGTCTGCGCGCTCGAGCGCGCAGATGAAACAATCGTGCCAAAATAACCGATTTCCAGACGTCTGGAAATGATCCTAGACGTCTTGTCCGACGTCTGTAGGTGATTCCAGACGTCTGGTCCGACGTCTGGGCCACCTCCCAGACATCTTAAAAGACGTCTGGAGCGCGCGTTCATAACATATTAGGCCGAATGGCCGTGTTTTTGTCTGACAGGGTCGCTGCTCCAGCTGCCATTAACGACGACTGAAGAAGCTTCGAGGCGAGCTCCAGGCCCTGCAGCCCCAGGTTCCCAGGTGCTGCAGGTTGGGGCCAAGTCCGCGAAGACTCCTGCCTCATCAGTTGGCTCCGACATCGGTTGCAGCTGATCAGAGGACGAGGTGGTGTCGTCCTGCGGGCACGCGTGAAACGAGCACAGAAGATAGTCCCACATCGTGGGATTTCGAAACGCCGCCTGCACATAAATTGGAAAAGTGACATAACCTCTTTGCCTCATGACCACAGGGTGAGGTCCCTCTCACCCGCTTCACCCGGCCTCGTCCGCGACCACCCCCCGCGGACCTGGCCTGACCCGTATACTCGACCTACACTCCTCGCCCACCACCGCACGTCGGTGGGCCTGGTCCTGGGCGCGAATCCGTACCCGAATACCCGGCTCTGGGAGAGCGATCCTTTGAGCGAAATCTGAGAAAGAGAGAGATGTGGGGGAGGGTAGGGTTAGGTTTTGCTCTGACCAAGCTATGTGAGTGTGCAGGCAGAGAAGAAGAGGAGAAAGAAGACCGCAGAAGAGGAAGGAGAAGAAAAAGAAGGAAGAAGCAGCCAGGGCTGCTCGAAGCAAAGCAGAAGAAGAAGGACTGCAAGAAGAAGAAAGAAGCAGAAGGAGCACCGAGGAAGCACTGTAGCAGGTGCTACTTAAGTCATCTGATTGAGAAATCAGATGACGCTCTGAAGAAAAAGAAAAGAAGAAGGAAAGAAGAACAGGCTCCGCAGCTGAAAGAAAAAGAAGAAGAAGACAAAGACAAGAGAGAAAGAAGAGAAGAAGAAAAAGCCAAGAGATCAATCTACCTCTCTCTCTCTCTTGTTTTTGTAATAGAAACATTGTACTTCTAGAATTATAGTTTGCTCCCTAAGTTCGACCTCGGGAAAATCTTTTATTTCCGAGTAAAATTGTAATAGTGGCAATGACTATCTGTACTACAACGCCATTTCTATAACAAACAACAAATCCTAGTCATACCACCACTATTTCAGTGGATCTTCCACTGGAGCTTGATCGCTAGTGTGAGTACCTTCACACTGGGATTTAGGCCTCATCCTATAGCTAGATTTTAGAACAAAACTTCCCGTGCTCTACACCATCAAATCTCTACCGCCCAAACCAAATGAGCCTTTCCCTCAAATGCGGTGACTAGAGTCGTTCTAACACCTATTTAAACACCCTAACAGCCACTACATGTGAGCATCGACCCCCCTCCTACTTTCTTGGGTTGATTATTCATCCCTCTCCAATTTCTCTGCCTCCAATCCACGGCTGGTGACAACAGCCACCCTCCCTCCCTCACTTCGTCCACGTCGAGCTAGATTACATAACACCAGGGGACATCCCAGAAGCTCCACTAGTGGGATTTTCAATCGCTGGAGACCCTCTTCCTCAAATTCATTACCACTAACTACCCATCATGGTCCGAGAATCCTATTCTTCTCTTTAGAGTAGATTTACTTTCTTTCTAGATAGATTTACTACTTTCTTAGATTAAATTAATTAGATTAGAGTAGTGATTACTAATGGTTTTGATCTGGGTTAGTTTAGGTTAGGAGTAGATTAGTGTGGAGCCAATTCCCCCTCTCTGATCAATTCTGATTAGAGAGGATGAGTCATGCATCCATTTTGATCCATCTTTCTTCCTTTACGCTACATGATCATTTCTCAATGTTTTCCTTGCTAGTTTAATTCACAGTCCACTCCCTTCATCAGAGTTGATACGGATCTAAAGCTTTCTGGCTTCCAAATCCAAATCATACTCAAATCCACCTGGGGGTCTCTCCATTCATGTCATATGTATATATATATATTTTTGCGAAATCCTTTTGTGATTTGATTTTCACGGTGTTTTGTACTTTAATATCCCCCCATGCCTACGATTTGCAATGTCCTCATTGTAAATTAGGTTGGTTTGAATTCAACTTAGATCATATATTAGAACAGCTTCAATGGGTGGGTGGATGGGTCAGGGTAACTGTTACGAACGATTTCAAGCTTTGATACAAGTACCAAAGGTGGAGTCGGTTGTTTTAATGGACGAACCTTAAAGTGCAATATGAGTTCAACAAAGAGTTCTGTCAAAAGGATTTCGAATTTTTCAAAAGGATGACGGGTTGTCTCCCGTTAAGTGCTAAGTTTAACGTCGTCAGCTGGGCACAATAAGCTTATGGAGAATAAAGATCAAAAGATAACTTAGCCAAGTTTGCGTCAGTGAGTTCAATGAACGGTTTGAGTCTCTGACTGTTCACGATAAATGGTTCAGAATCAAGGTTGAGTTCACTGATTTCTATAGCCTTATTTCCAAAAACACGTCAGCCAAGGAATGGTCCAATCCATTTTGGTTGGAGCTTGCCTAGGAACAACTTGAGTTTGGCATTAGAGAGTAGGACCTTCTGATTAGGATGGAAATTTTTCTTGATATGTGCTTGTCATAAAAGGATTTAACCTGTTCTTTGTAAATTCACAAGTTCTCGTACGTGTCATTACATAGTTCCTCGATCTTGCTCATTTGTAATTGTCTGTGGGTTCTAGCCTTAAAAAGACCTAGGTTGCACTTATGTACTGCCCAATAGGAATTTATGCTCCATTTCGACAGGTAGGTGACATGCCTTCCCATACACGAGTTTGAACGGAGACATACTTGATGAGAACTTCATCATGAACCCTAACTAGCACACTCTAACCTAGATATGCGAGAAAAAGCTCCTACATAACTTATAGAAAGGCTTGACTCAGAGAATTCTGAGTTTGTCAAGAAAATAGGTCATAAGGGGTAAAAATACAATTTCACCAACGCAATCAGTAAACATGGTAACTCAGGATCCAAACATAGGTCAAACTAACCTAATAAGAAGGAAAGTGGGATGATTTGATCCAACAAAGGCTACAGCAACTCCCAGGGAATTAAATTACATCCTGTAACCCTAAAACAAACTCACTTCAATTCACGAGGTTCGAGGCAAATTAAAAATCGACCAAACCCTCTAAAATTCATAGAAAAATAATCTCTAGGGTTTAGAACCTTCAATTTGGCCTTGGGAACCCATTTTGACCTACATTGAGAACCATGCCCAATTAATGATTTAATTTGGGTTTTTACATAAATTGACCCATCAAACAAGGTCTGATCTAGAAATAAAATTCACCATTAGAATCCTTAGGTCGTATTTAGTCGTGCATAAAAACTTGAACCTAAGAAGAGACCTTCTTGGCCGACTTTACATTTTGGTCCTCATCTATTACTTTTTGACCCTCAACTTTCGAAACCCTTGCATTTTGGCTCCTAGGTTCTTCGTCGTTCTTTGCACTTAGGTCCTCCCTGCAAAACTCTGAGCAGCGCCATGCTCCGATGACTTTGCGCGGAGCATGGCGCTGCGCAGGGTGAGGGAGGCCCTCTGCCCATTGAACCGGGTGTTCCCTGCGACGTCTACTGTCGCAGGGACACCTCCATGACCTCTGCCATCGCCCACACCTTCCGTGAGAATGCGCGGAAGGTATGGGTTGCTTCTCCGGCCATCCTCCGGCGAGGGAGGCACGCCGCCTCCCTACGCCCACCCCTCTGCCTTCGCCTTTATAAACACCGTCGTCGCCAGCAGAAGAGGATAAGCTGTCTCTGATGGAGAATACCCCCCACTTCCTCCTCTCCAGCTCTGACAGACGGCCTGCAGCTTCTAGCGACCAACTCCTCCTCCTCCTCGTCGCTTTGTTGCCTTACCTGCAGCAGGGTTCCCCTAACCTTTCGTCTGTGTCGCGCTGCACCTACCGACACCCTCCGCCTGCCTCCTCGTCGCCGTTCTCCCCTTCCAAGGCCTCTTCTTCCTCAGCTCCGGCAGGCATGAGCCGGTGGCTCCACCCTTCCCCCTTCGTCCAGAACTTAGGTAAAAGCTTCCACTCCTCCTCTAAATTTCCCCTCTGTCAATTTGTATTTTTGCACCCCCACACACAACTTCCACCTCTGCCTGCTCCGTCTCCAACCACCCTCTCCGGCGAGCCCATTCCACCTCCACAGATCTCTTCACTCCTCGCCGACCACCTCAGAAGCTTCCCCTCACTCTACTCCACAGCTTCCCCCTTTTCATTCCCTGCCACACACCACCTAAAGACCCCCCGAACAGACCCATTTTCCCGACCACAATCCGACCTAGGGCTGCCACCGTACACCGCTTTACGCCTCGCCACCACCCGCACGAGCTTCGCCGCACTTCGGCGAAGCTCCCTGCATCTTCTGACTAGGCCGAGAGGCCGTATTGCTGTGTTCAGGTCACGCCCCCTTCGGCGCCATTGCTGCGCAGGTGAAGCTCCTTCACCTGCAGCTGCAGCTTCGGCCTCGCCCAGGAGCTGGTCCCAGGTTACGCGGAGTGCCTCCGCGATGACTCCAGGGTCTGTAGTTGAGGCAAACCCCTCGCGAGTTGCTGCAATTAGCTGTGAAATCCTCGCCTGCGGG
Organism: Thalassia testudinum; assembly: GCA_037157565.1. Taxonomy (NCBI): domain Eukaryota; kingdom Viridiplantae; phylum Streptophyta; class Magnoliopsida; order Alismatales; family Hydrocharitaceae; genus Thalassia; species Thalassia testudinum. Next base: position 65,486,829 of record JAZHRO010000035.1, on the reverse strand, counting down.
CGCCTGTCTGGGAGGTGGGACTTTAGTACCACCTCGGAAGTGCGCAGCTCAGCGCCCGCGCATAAATTGAAAAAGTGTTCGAGGCTATTCGCCTTCGAACACAGGGGTCAGGTCCCTTACGCACGAGTGCCTCACGCGCTTGCCCTCGCCCGCGCTCACTCCCCGCGGGTCTGGGCCGGATCCGGATACCCGACACTAGCACACCTCGCCCACCACCGCACGCCGGTGGGCCTGGTCCCGGGTGCGACACCTGTACCCGAATACCCAGCTCTGGGAGAGCAATCCTATGAGAGAAATCTGAGAAAGAGAGAGACGCGGGGGAGGGTAGGGGTAGGTTTTGCTCTGACCAGCTGTGTGAGTGTGCAGGCAAAGAAGAAGAAGAAGGAAGAAGGTGGCCGAAGCCTTGGCCGCTTAGGGCAAGGAAGAAGAAGGACTGCGAGAAGAAGGAAAAAGATAGAGAAAGAAGAAGAAGGATCGCGAGAAGAAGGAAAAAGATAGAGAAAGAAGAAGAAGACCGTAGGAGAAAGAAGGAAAAAGAAATAGGAAGAAGAAGAAGAAGCACAAGGGAAGCACTGTAGCAGATCCACTTAAGCCGTCTGATTGAGAAATCAGACGACGGAAGAAGTTCTGCAAACAAAGAGGAAGAAGAGAAGAGAAGGTGCTGCAGCTGAAAGCAAAGAAAAGAAGGAAGAAAAAAAAAAAGATAAAGAAGAAGAAGAACTGAAGAAGATCAAGCAAAAAGACGAGAAGAGAAAGAAGAAGAAAAAAAAAACAAGAGAGAAAGAAGAGAACAAGCTAAGAAACCAATTTACCTCTCTCTCTCTCTTATTTTTGTAATAAATACATTGTACTTTTAGAATTCTAGTAGCTCCCTGAGTTCGACCTCGGGAAAAATATTTCCGAGTAAAATTGTAATAGTGGCAATGACTATTTATACTACAACGACATTTCTATAACAAAAAAAAAAAGACCTAGCCACGGTTGGTCACATAAGTCGGCCACTATTTCAATACCTAATTGGATTTTGTGGGCGGTCCTATAGGCCCACAAAGCTTCTGGAAGGCGGGCCGACCAATCATTCCTATCAGGTCGAACAGTGACCTGAAGGATTTTCTTGATCTCCCGATTAGACAGTTCATCCAATTCGTTAGTTTGGGGGTGATAAGGAGTCGAGATTCGATGCGACACCCCGTACTTGGTCATCAGGGATCTAAACTATGTATTTGTGAAATGGGTCTCTCCATCAAAGATAATTGCATGTGGGACACCGAACCGTGAGAAGATGTGCTAATGAAGGAACTTGATTACCACCTTATGATCATTAATTCAGGTTGGGATGGCTTCGATCCATTTGGACATGTAGTCCACAACAAGGAGAATGTATTCAAAGCCGTTCGATTTAGGAAAGGAGCCCATAAAATCAATCCAACATATATCGAAGATTTTGCACACGAGAATCGGCTATAAACAATCATATCGCCGTGGCTCATGTTGTCCAAGGTCTAGCAATGAGTGCATGCCTTACAATAATCATGTGCATCCTTGAAAATCGTGGGCCAACAAAAGCCGCATTGGAGGACTTTAGCTGTGATTTTATGTCCAAAGAAATGTCCACCGCAGGCTTGGTCATGGCAGAAGGACAAGATGTCTTGTATTTCTGCTTCCAGGATATATCGTCTGATGATCTGATCAAGACCAATGCGAAAGAGGTATAGGTTTTCCCATATGTAGTACTTGGCATCAGAAAGCAATTTGTCTTTCTTGACCTTCGGTTAATTAGATGGGATTTGATGAGATGCTAAGTAATTAACCAAATCAGCGTACTAAGGAAGTCCCGCACCAATAGTCAGGAGGTGCTCATCAGGAAAATGCTTTGTGATCAGGCCAGAAGGGTCGATGATAGTAGAAGGAAGGCAAGACAAGTGATCAGCTACCACGTTTTGTTATCCTACTTTGTCATGAATCTCGTGGTCAAATTCTTGCAATAGCAAGATCCAGTAGATTAGTCGAGGTTTCGCATCCTTCTTCATGAGAAGGTGCCTCATTGCGGTGTGATCCTAGTATATATAATGCGGGGACCCAAGAGATGAGATCGAAAATTTTCCAGGCCAAATATTACGACTAGTAGCTCTTTCTCAGTAACCATATAGTTACGCTGAGCGTCGTTAAGCATCTTGCTAGCGTAGTAGATGACCACAGCTTTCCCATCAATTTTCTGCCCAAGCACGACACCTATTGCATTGTCAGATGCATCGCACATGATCTCAAAGAGTTGAGACCAATCAGGGGATTGTAGGATAGGTGCTTGGGTCACTCGGTCACGTAGACTTTCAAATGCATGAGTGCACTCCTCGGTGATTTCGGAGGGGATATCTTTTGCCAGAAGATTAGTCAGGGGGCGTGCGATTTTCTAGAAATCGGGAATGAATCAATGGTAAAAATCGACGTGTCCCAGAAAAGATCTAATGTCCTTGACTAAGCTAGGCATAGATTGTTTGGAAATCAAATTAACCTTAGCCCGATCAATCGGGATGCCATTCTCGGAGATAAGATGTCCCAGGACAATTCCCTCAGGAACCACGAAATGACTCTTTTCCCAGGAAAGAACCAAATTCACGTCAATGCATCTCCTGAGGATTTGGACCAAATGGAGGAGGCAATCATCAAAAGATTCCCCAAATACCGAGAAGTCGTCCATGAAGACTTCAAGGTACTTACCTACCATGTCAGAAAATATGGCAAGCATGCATTGCTGAAAGGTGGCGGGTGCAATTGCAGAGCCCGAAAGGAATCCAGCGGAACGCATTTGTCCTATAGGGTTAGGTAAAGGTGGTCTTTTCCTGGTCCTCTGGATGGATTGCCACCTGATTATAACCAGAGTACCCATCCAAAAAGTAGAAGAACCGATTTCCCGCTAATTTCTTGAGTATCTGATCAATAAATGGCAGTGGGAAATGATCCTTTTTGTGGAGGCATTCGGTCTTCGGTAATTAATGCAGACTCTCCACGAGTTTGCGATATGGGTTGGAATGGTTTCTCCGATTTTAGTCGTAATCATGGTGAGCCCCGCCTTCTTAGGCACAACCTGGATTGAACTCACCCAACTACTGTCAGAGATTAGGTAGATGATCCTAGCATCTAACCACTTAATGATCTCCCTTTTCATGACATCTTGCAGGTTCAGATTTAGATGCCTCTACATTTCACTGGATGGTCGTGAGCCGTCTTTAGTGTAGATGCGGTGTGTGCAATACGAAGGGCTGATACCAGTTAAGTCATCAAGAGTCCAACTAATGGCTCTTCGATGCTACTGGAGGACAAAAATCAATCGTGTTTCCTAATCATAGGTTAGTTGGGAATTGATGATCACAAGAAACGTGTGATTAGAACCCAAAATGACATATTTTAGATGATCAAGGAGGGTCTTTAATTCCATGATGGGATTCTCAGGAGCAACAGGCAGTTCAAGGTGGGGTTCGGGAGCAAAGGCAGGAGTGTAGGTGTGTTTAGGTCCAGTCTAGGCTCCTCTAACTATGGGGTTTGATCGTCTTGTGGTTGAATATCAGCGATAAGTTGGTTTTTCTCAACAAACGAATCTTCAACCATGGACTCGATATCGCAGATCTGCTCGATAGCCCCACAATTGATTCCTTTTTGGAACTTAAAGATGTCGATCTTTAGTGTCTTGCTTCCAAATTTTAACTCAATTTGGCCCTCCTCACAATTTATATTGGCATTAGTTGTGGCCAGAAAAGGCCTCCCTAATATGATCGGTGTGTTCAAGTTCTCAGGGGCATCCATGTCTAGAACGATGAAATCCACGGGAAAATAAAAATCACGGATCCTAACTATGACATCCTCGAGAATTTGTTTAGGTGACTTGATGGATCGATCTGCTAATTGCAAAGTCATCTCTGTCGATTTGAGCTCAAATTCTTCAAGGTGATCTAGTAGGGATGTGGGTATTAGATTTATGGAAGCTCCTAAGTCCAATAAAGCTCTATCAAACTGTATATCACCGATTGCACAGGAGATCAGAGGGGTACTGGGGTCTTTTGCCTTAGGTGGGAGTTTGCTCAAAATGATGGAGTTGGCTTGCTCTAACAATACGATTGGATTCCCACCTTTGGTTTGCGGCTTATGCTTAGGTGTACATACATCTTTTAGGAATCTCGCGTAGGCCGGTACGTGGCATATCGCATCTATCAAGGGGATGTTTATTTGGACTTGCTCAAAGAGCTTGGTTCCTTTGGTTAAAGTAAAGGTTCCAAACCTCATAGAATATTTTTCAATGATTTTTAGGAGGTTTATATTATATTTATTTATACCAGAACCCATTGAATTAAAGTAAGGCTGTAATTAGGGATTTTATTAATAAAATAATCTTCAAATCGTAGAAAACCCTGATTCAGTCACTTCAAGCCCACTTTTTGGAAATTTACGTTTATTTAAACTCAAGTTAGGTACTGATTAACCCCTTAGTTAATCTACATTCATGATTTCTTGTTAAAATAGTAGAATTAACTAGCTTCTCGCATTCAACTCAGAACCGAATTATGACTTTCTAATGGTTATTAAGGAGCATTTATTCTTGTAATTAGAATAAATTAGTCTAGTTATGCTAGCTGATGGTGTTACCATCATATCTCCATGCCGAACTTTTGCTAGTCCCTAGCAACATCTTATGGAACAAACTAGATCTCTAGACCAGATCTTCTTATCAGGATGCCTGATCATGCCACACATTTAGAGGTTGGATCGAAATACCAACTTTAGGCCTAGAGGTACTCAAGTACCAGCCAAGATATGGACTTGACCAACCTCAGCCTTAGGTCTGCAACAAAGGTTTCTAAGGCCTTAGAATCTGCTCAGTGGGTCATTGACCCCAATAGTTAAAGCTCCCATGCGTTCATGCAGCAAGGTCCAAGTTTAACATGCTATTGTATTTTGACAATAAAGAGAGATGCTTTTGAATTTTTTCTCTTTTTTTAATTTTTTTAGATTCCCCTAAATCCAACATCAGGTTGACCCTCAACACGATCTGTATCAGATTCCTTATCCCTATCATCAATCCTCGAAGGGTCCCTGGGAATCGATGCTTTGGGATAGCACCGCTCATGGCAACCCTCAGAACCTTAGCAATCGACACTTCATGATAGTGCCACCCATGGTATTCTGTAGCTAATCCAGGCCCTGGCAGTCAACATTTTGGGATAATGCCACCTATGGTACTCTAAACCGGCACAAGGTACTTACATTCCCCTAGTAGGATATTTAAATATCCTAGGAGACAAGCACCGAGGAGACGATATGTTATGACTCATCTTCAAGGGGAGTATTTGCTCCTCTCAGTGATGGGAACTCCTCTAATTAACTTGTGTTTCCGAGCCGCTCCTAAGTCGAATCTTCGAGAAATCATTTTCTTTTTTGGAACAGAGCACTTTCTAGCAGTTTTCTTCGTTAAGCTCAGTGAACCAAACCAGTGTGTGGGTTTTGGGTGGCTAGGTTACGAAGTCCCAAAAATCAAAGGGTAGACAACGAGGTCGAATAATCCCCAAGCCGTAGACTTAATGCATCAACTTCGTAACTCCCTCAATCTCTTAAGGAATAATCTAGATCTTAACAAATACGTGAATGTTTAAGCCCAAATAGATCCAAGAGGCCTAAAGTCAGTAACTTTCACTTATCTGCTTTTCGTTTAGCACTTCAAGACTTAATTAAATATTTGATTTTGCCCATAACTTAGGTATGTTCCATACTCAATTGCTAGAACTAACCATAATTTTTTTCTATTTTTTCTCCTTTTCTTTCTTTATTTCCCTCCTCTTTTTCCTCATATATTTTCAATTTTGCTCGAAAAGATTTCCTCCCCTTTCCTCCATTTATTATTTTTTTGTGAGAACCCTTAACAAGAATTGAATTTTGAGTTGTTTTTGCACTTTAATACCCCTCCATACCTAAGTTTCTCAATGCCCTCATTGCAAATCAAGTGGGCTCAAATTTAGCTTAGTTTAGAGTTTAGAATAGGTTCACAAAGGTGGGTGATCAGGTTAGGATGGGTGCTGCGGAAGATTTCAAGCTTCGATACGAGTATCGGAGGTGGAGTCGGCTATTCTAAAGTTTGAACCCTAAAGTGTAATAGAAATGCAGCTAAAAAATGATAAAAAGGGTCTTGAGTTTTTGAATGACGAGTTGCATCCCGTTAAGCACTAAATTCAATGCTTTCCATTGAGCAGAAGATGGTCAAGAGGAAGGGGTGATCAGATTAGTAGAGTTTTATAGAATAAGCACCTCAATGAATAACCTGGTTGATCCAACCAGGTGCTTGTTTAGGTCAACTGGCTGATTGTGTAGACTGAACCCAATCAGTCTGGTAGGTTTAGAAATGTGAATCAATTAAGTGTGGAGCCCACTAGGTGAATCTGGCTTAAAAAGGTATAGAAATGAAAATTGAGGGCTTGGCTACATTGGTTCAGCCAAATCGGAGTAGGGGTCCTCAAAAGATAATGGATTGGTGAAGAATGTAGGAACCCTACTAATGAGAGGCGAAGTGAATAGTAATTGACTATTAGTCTGATCAATGCCCCATTCATTGTTAAAATGCGGTAGCAAATAAGCCCCAACCAGATTAGATTGAGATGATTCAGAATAAAGATGGATTTTGGTGGGGTAACATGGTGGGGGCTAATGGTAACACAATCATTAGTCCTAACTAGCCAAAATTAGTCTGATTCAAATGATAAATGCTCCTAAATGATCATCTGAGGGTCACAATTCCACACTAAGCTGTTCTGAGGAGAAGTCAGAAAAACGGGGTTAATTCTTCTATTTTACCATTCTATCATCAATGCAGATTAATCAACAGGTGAATTTAAGGTCAAATGAACACAAAAGACTAAAAAGTGGGCTCATTGATGGTAACGCCATCATGGGCCCTAACTAGCCACTTTTAGTCTGGTTTGAATGATAAAAGCTCCTACCTAATAATTTGAGAAAAGAGCCACTTCATGGTTCTTGAAGGCATCGTACTTGGACACCTTGTTTCTGAGAGAGGTATCTAGATTGACCGGCTAAGGTAAATCTGATTTCTAAATTACTTGTGCTTTCCTCAGTCAAAGACATTAGATCATTCTTAGGGCATGTCAGTTTCTATCACCGATTCATATCTGATTTTTCCAAGATCGCATGCCCTTTGATGAATCTGCTCTCAAAGGACACACCATTTGAGATGATGAATGAGTGCATTCATGTGTTCGAGATCCTGCGTGACCAAATCACCCAAGCACCAATCCTGCAATCTCCTGATTGGTCTCGACTCTTCGAGTTCATGTGTGATGAGTTTGACTATGCAGTAGGAGCGGTGCTAGGTCAGAAAATCGACGGGAAGCTAGTGGTGATATATTATGCCAGCAAAACACTGGATGAGGCTTAGTGTAACTACACGATTATAGAGAAAGAGCTACTGGTAGTAGTATTTGGTCTGGAGAAATTCAAATCATACCTATTGGGATCCCACATCATCATTTACTCGGATCACATTGCAGTGAGGCACTTACGAAAAAGGATGCAAAGCCTAGATTAATTTGCTGGATCTTGTTGTTACAAGAATTCAATCTTGAAATTCGTGACAAGGTGGGAAAGTAGAACGTGGTAGTTGACCATTTGTCTCGCCTTCCTTCTTCAGTCATTGACCCATCCTGACCTATCACCAAGCACTTTCCAGATGAGCATCTCTTGGCTATTAACGAACTTCCTTAGTTTTCCAACATCGTGAACTACTTCGTTACGGGGAAAGTCCCGCCAGATTGGGCAACCTCCCAATGAGATAAGCTGATTGCTGATGCCAAGTATTATATTTGGGAAGATCCATATCTTTTCCACATTGATAATGACCAAGTGATCCAGAGATGCATTCCTGACAATGAGGTTAATGATGTCATCTCATTCTGCCATGACCAGGCTTGTGGTAGCCATTACTCTAGGCATAAAATCGCTATGAAGATCCTCTAGTGTGGGTTCTTTTAACCCACAATGTTTAAAGACAATCTTGTTGTAGGGCATGTGCCCGTTGTCAGACCCTCGGCAACATGGGCTTGCACGATATGATGCCCTTGAATCCGATCATTGTGTGCGAAATCTTTGACATTTGGGGAATTGATTTCATGGGATCCTTTCCAGGATCTAATGGCTTTGAGTACATCTTACTCACTGTTGATTATGTTTCGAGGTGGATTGAAGCCGTCCCCACTAGGGCCAATGATCATAAAGTTATTCTTCGGTTCATTCAAGAGAACATCTTTTCCAGATTTGGGGTTCCAAAAGCCATCATCAGTGATGGCAGGTCTCATTTCATGGATGTGCACTTCCAGTCCCTGATGAAAAAGTACGAGGTGTCGCATCGTATCTCGACTCTTTATCACCCCCAGACTAATGGATTAGTTGGACTATCTAAAAGGGAGATCAAGAAGATCCTTTAGGTCACTATTCAACTTGACAGGAAAGATTGGTCTACCTGCCTTCCGGAAGCTTTGTGGGCCTATAGGACTGCCATAAGACCCAGCTAGGAATGTCTCTCTTCAGGCTCGTGTACAGGAAGGCATGTCACCTCCCTATAGAAATAGAGAACAAAGCCTACTGGGCAGTACGGAAGTGCAACCTAGATCTCATGAAGGTTGGAATTCATCGTCGATTGTAAATGAGCGAGGTCGAAGAACTACACATTGACGTGTATGAGAACTCGTAAATCTATAAAGAGTGGGTCAAAGTCTTCCATGGTAGGCACATTTCATGGAAATCTTTTCATCCTGGTCAGAAAGTGTTACTCTTTGATGCATAACTCAAGCTTTTCCCAGGAAAACTTAGATTGAAGTGGATTGGGCCATTCCTTGTTCGATGAGTGTTTAGAAATGGTGCTGTCAAAATCAATGAACTTAGCCACGAATCAGAACTATTTGTCATGAAAGGTCAGAGAGTCAAACCGTTTCTTGAACTCACCAAGTGGAATCTGGCTATAGTATCTTTTGATCTCCATTTTCCCTGAGCTACATTGTGCCCAGCTGATGGCATTAAACTTAGCTCTTAATGGGAGGCAACCCATCACTTTGTAAAACCCAAGACCCTTCTGACCTATCTTTCCGTTAAAATCATATTGCACTTTAGGGTTCGTCTGTTAGAACAACTAACTCCACCTCTGATACTTGTATCAGAGCTAGAAATTGTTACGACCCGGTTCCCGAATCCCTACAGGACTCGAGATCGGCTTGACTCAACTAATCCCAAGACCTAGTCGTCCAATAAGAAATAACCAAAAGGTAGGAAAGTAAACCACATTCACTATGCAAAGTAACCAACAGTAAATGAGTACGAGCAGTAAAGGAAGTAAAAGCTACTAACAGTACATATCACCACCACAACAGTAAAGTGGAACAAAGTATAGACATAGAAATGGTAGCAACAGTCTAAACTCACTAGTAGAATAGGGGGTACAATAAAAATAGGAAACTACTGTTGGGCTCGACTGGCCCCAGCACCCTCTACAACCAGCGACTTGGGCTGCTCAACTCCTGGACTTGTAAATGGTACGAGTAAAATGGAGTCAGCGAATACTGAGTAGAGTGATAACTAAACTATCTAAAGCAGTAAAAGCTAACAGGTAAATTTATCTTTTTCAATTATTTTATTTTACAAGTCATTCCTTTCCACCCATTGTTTTACTTTTCAGATCTCTTTCTTGATCTCGTATGTTCCTCTTGGGAATGATCTTGATTGCAGTCTTTTCCAGAGAGTAGAAGGCACACGTGGTGCTCTCCTGGTCGGGAGAGTCCCCCGTGGTGATCCTACACCCAGTCAATCACCTCAAGGTCACGGACAGACATAGCAGTGACTACGGCACACGTGATAAGTGCACGGGTAGCTACCCCACACTAGCACGCGGTCAGTCATTTCTGCTAGCGGGTACACCCAAAGTACAACACAGAACAATATAGGGCCTAGCCTCTTAGTAACAGGGGTCTAACCCCTCAGAACCAAACAGAGGTCTCGTCCCTCCACAGTCCGCGCAACCTCGTCTGACTATCCCGATTTGCCCAGTGGGCCTAACAAGTCGGTGTAGGGTGGCTAGCTGAACCCCAGGTCCTGTGGGGTGGCTAGCTCTCTCTCTACACTAGTAGCTCTCCCCGGTACAGTGTATGCGAGGGCTAAAGAAGTTGGTGTAGAGTGGCCAATCCTAACCCCCAGGTCACAACCCAAGGGTGGCTAGCTCCGCTCTACACTAAAAAGAGGACAGTCACTCTCCTTGGTACCACATACTCAAGGGCCAGCACACTTCTCACTCACATTTCTAGATCCATTCCATTCATCCACAGGAGCTCTACTCTAAATTCCCCGTAGGGTTCATGCTCATATTCACATGTTGTTCCATACTAGGTTTCAGCATTCACATTTCCATTCTCGTATTATACACATGCAGCTCATATTTTCACAATTTAACATATACAACAAGTAATGTCACAAGTAACTGTTTAACTAGCACAGGCATTTCATATTCCGCAAGCAGCTTGTATTTATTAATAGGCAGTTGTTTACAATTCTGTTCATTCATTTTTGACTACAATCTCAAACACGCATACAAATAGTGTAAGTATTTCTCGTCCTAGGATTCATGCCACATCCTAGGTTTCTAGTTTTCTAATTTCAAATATGCATTCATGTTTTATAATTTAAGCAGGAGGAAACCACTCTACCAGACAATCCGGGAGTATTGGGGGCTCGAACGGCAGACTCACGTGCCTTTGCAAGCCCCGAACACGCAACTGATCGAAGTCCTATACCAAAGAACATACCACAATGGAATGTTCAGAACAATATATAAGGTTTTCTAACATGTAGCAGATATCTTGCTTACTGTTGAACTCACGAATTGTTACGCTAACGTGTTTGGTTTTGGAAAACCTGTCGTTGTAGCTTGAAAGTGAAGAATTCGTGTTCAACAAATAAAATTTATACCAAAATGAAAATTCCAGGTCGAACACAGGGAGGCGGACGTTTGATTTAAAACTACGAACTTCTTTTTATTTGTCACGACGTAATTCAATTTAAAACTATCTAATTAATTACAATAAATAGAAAAAAGAGAGAGTGAGAGAGAGAGAATATTACACATAGAAATCAAAATGAGATGTAAAATAAATAGAGAATTTATCATTAAGGAGATTGTTCATTAGAACTAGAAAGTATAAAACAATTGCACTAGAAAGCGATAAATTTACTCTAGAAAGAATTAAAAGAGGACGAGTAGAACTACTCTAGAAAGCAGTAAATCTATACTAGAAAGCAGTAAAAAGAATAGGGAGAGAGAAATCCTCCTCGACGGTCGCTTGGAGGATGAGTCGGACGGGACAACACCTGGACGAAGGAGGACGAAGTAGGACGGAGGACGAAGCAGAAGAATAGGAACGGAACAGCACGCCGTCGTCGTCGCGGGATCCACTTCCGAAGGGGGACGAAAATTTGGACTTTATCTCGCGAGAAGCATCCCGGGAGTGGGACAAGCTTCTCTTGAGCTTTGGAAAGGTAGAGAAGAGAAGGAAGGGATGAGAATTTCGTATGGAGGGGGTCTCCTTTTATAGTTGCAAAGAGTGAGGGCAAATGGGTCATTACATCTTTAAAACAATAAATGAGGGGTCTTTAGTGACGGATAAAACCGTCACTAAAGCCACAACGTGGCTGTAGTACCTGCGCCCACGCGCTCCTCCTCAGTTACGCTCTTTCTCAATGCCCACCCACGTTCTTTAAATCTCAGCCGTCCGATCGCGAGATCGGATGGCTTAAGATGCGTCTTCGCCTGCTGCTGCGCGCCCACCCAGCGCGTACAATCGCGCGTCCTTGCCGCACGTGCAATAGCGTGTGAACGCTATCGGTGGATCTGAGTCGCCCGATAACGATCCAACGCCCGCCAGCGCTCGCTCTCCCGCGCCTTTCTCCCCTTCGCTGCGGCTCGAACCCGCGGCTGCAGCTCGCGCAAGCGCTCTCGACCGCTGCGCTACGAGGTGCGGATGGTCAAGCGGGCGTTTTTAGGCACGGCTGTCCACAGCCATTGGATCGAGATCTAACGGCGGAGAGGGAGCAGGTGCGGGGACTTCAGATATTGTATGCGACCATTTGGGCGGCCGAGATGGTGCCACATGGCTCCATCTTGGCCGTCCATCTTCTGGATGTTGTAGATGGTGCTACGGATGTCGGATTGACTCGATTTTTGCATCGTTGGGCTACGATCGTCGATCCGAATTCATCCGTGCGGTCAGATTTGTCATTTAAAGTGCGGATTTACACCATCCTGGCCCTTGATCTTCTAGGGTTCCCCAGTCACTATCTGATTCTACGGATGCCTGATTAGGGCGATCTTGGAGTCGTTGAACTCCAATCGTCGCCCTGATCACATCCATATGGTTGGATCTTCGATCCGAGGCTTTGATAAAATGTTTGCCCTGTCCAAGCACATAAAAGGAGACAATTAACCTCCATTTTATTCAAACTACTTTAAATGCACGATGATGCATGTTATGCAATATTTATAGCATGCAATGCAATCCTATGCTTGAGAACATGCATAAATAGACATCTTAAGTAGTGTAAATGTGTTTACATCATACCCCCATACCTATCTTTTGCTAGTCCCTAGCAAAAACTATATGCTATTTATAAAAGTATTAGGTTAGATTATTTGGGCCTAAGTTATTTTCAATCATTAAGAAATTGTCTACTTAGGAACTGAACTTTCAAAGACACAACAGTGCCTGAGTATCAGCCAAAATGCAAACCGCCTCAAGCCCTCGCCTTATTCAAAGAAAATTTTCTTTTTCTTTTTCTTTTTTTTTTCTAATTTTTTTTTGGATTTTCAAATTTTAGGGTTTAAAAGTGACTTTCTATGGCCATTCAACTCACCCAAGATTTGATGAGAACCGTAAGTTTTAAGCATCTTATTGTGATTGTGATAGACTCGTTGACCGGCAATTAAAACAGACTTCGGATTTCTACGCCTCTAGGTGACCTAACAAGAATTCTACCTAAAGGTGTATCTTTACAACCGGTAGCTTTTTCCCTACTTTTATTTTTTACGGGGTCAACACAAGGGTGAATCCAGTGTATATCTCCCCGATTTATTCTACTTCTCCGCTTATTTCTAAGTGTTTTGGGAATTTTTAGTGCATTTACTGAGCTGGGTTCTGGACAACCGGTCGATGAGCTCTTACCACCGACAACTTGCCAGCCATACTCGTGCGGCAAAGTGTGACTTTTTTTTTCTCCTTTTCTTTTTGATTTTTTTTTTTAAGTGGGTGGCTTCCCTGGTCTAAGATTTACCTAAGGGTAGGAAAAAGAGAAAGGTCCAGTGACTGGGCTCTAAACAACCTACCTATGGGCTGTTACCCACGGTAACTTGGCAGCCATATCACCCTAGAAGGTTCATTAGCTACCCAATTTCCGTTAGAATCATCGAACAATGAGTCAGTGCAAAGAAAGTGTGTAGATGCTTAAAACTCAGAAATTTCCTCAAATCAGAGGGTGGGTTGATAAGTCGTGTACTTATCACCCAAACTTATTTATTCCAATTACAATAGAATTAAGATGGCGAGGACTCAGACAAATCTACATTTTAGTGGATACACAGGCTAATTAAGTCCAAAGACCTGAAGGGTCTTTGTGTTCAGATCCTAATGTAAAATTTCTTAGGATTGAAAAGTCCTAATGTCCAACTAATCCTTCCTTATTTTGATTTTTTTTTATAAATAAGAAGAGAAAACAATTTATATGGATTTCACAAAGCTGACCAAATAATTCAAAAATGAATCCACCCCCCCATGCCTAGCTGATGCAATGTCCTCATTGAAAAAGAAACATGAAAGAAAGGGTAGAATATGAAAGATGTCACTTGGCTATGAAGCTCGTATCAGCCTTGTGTCATATGTACAACTGCTGAGTTTAATGCTTTCAGCTAGGTGAAGTCCAGCCAAAGAAGTCACAGAATGGCTAGAGCAACAGAGTCTGAGACGGGTTCTGGAGGAATACGGTCAACAACAGGCTTCAGACGTTGACCGTTGACTTTAAAGGTGTTTCCCGTCTTTGGGTCAGAAATCTAAATGGCACCATTTGGAAAAATCTGATCAATTAAGAATGGGCCATTCCATTTAGATCTATGTTTGCTAGAAAAGAGCTTAAGTTTGGAATCGAATAACCAAACCTTCTGGTTTGGCTCAAAGCTCTTGCAGGAAATCAATTGATCATGTAGAGCTTTGGTCCGAGCCTTGTAGATCTTGGCATTCTCATAAGCATCATTTCTAAGCTCCTCCAACTCAGATAGTTGGAGTTTCCTGGTCTTCCCAGCTTGATTCAGATCTAAATTGCATTGTTTGATTGCCCAGAATGCCCTGTGTTCATTCTCTACGGGTAGATAGTATGCCTTTCCATACACCAAACGGAATGGAGACATGCCGTTGGGCGTTTTATACGTCGTACGGTAGGCCCAAAGAGCGTCCTCAAGCTTTTGAGTCCAATCCTTGCGATCAGGCCTAACTGTTTTTTGCAGAATGTTCTTAATCTCTCGATTGGAGATTTCGGCTTGTCCATTCGTCTGGGGATGGTAAGGTGTGGAAATTAGATAATTAACCCCATTTTTGGCGAATAAATTCTGGAATTGGGCATTAGTAAAATGAGTGCCACCATCACTGATGATAGCCCTCGGAATCCCGAACCTACTGAAGATATTTTTCTTGACAAAATTGATGACCACCTTGTGGTCATTGGTTCGGGTGGGAATCGCCTCAATCCATTTGGACACATAATCAATAGCAATAATAATGTACTGATGTCCAAATGAAGGGATAAAGGGTCCCATGAAATCGATGCCCCAAACATCGAAAATTTCAACAGGAAGAATAGGGTTTAGGGGCATCATGTCTCTCTTAGTTATGCTCCCGAGTGCCTGACATCGATAACATGACCTTAAGAAATCCTGGGCATCCTTGAATAAAGACGGCCAATAGAAGCCAGATTGCTAGATTTTTGTAGCCGTCTTTTTCCCGGAGAAATGTCCACCACACCCAGATGCATGACAGAACTCGAGTATACTGTTGAATTCATTCTCTGGTATGCATCGACGAATAATCTGATCAGAGCCGATGCGATACAGTTCAGGGTCCTTCCAGAAGTAGTATTTGGCCTTAGATTTGAGTCTATCCCGTTGTTGCTTGGTCCAATCCTAGGGGATTTGACCAACGGCCAAATAGTTAACAATGTCAGCAAACCATGGGGTGTGGACACCTAAAACTGTAAGAATGGTTTCGTCCGGAAAAGTGTCAGCAATTAGAATCTCCGGACAAGAAGAATCACCTACGAGTCTCGACAAATGATTCGTCACTACATTTTGTACCCCAGTTTTATCCTTGATTTCAAGATCAAATTCTTGAAGAAGACTCAAACGAATAAGCCAGGGTTTAGCATCCTTTTTAGCCATGAAATGTCTTAAGGCTGAGTGGTCGGTATAAACGATAACATGAGACCCTAAGCGATAAGCCCTGAATTTTTCCAAAGCAAATACTACAGCTAGTAATTCCTTTTCAGTAACAGTGTAATTCCTCTAGGCTTCATCCAGAGTTTTACTAGCATAGTAAATGATAGAGGGCTTTTGATCAATTTTCTGACCTAGGACAGCCCCGACCGCGTAATCAGAAGCGTCGGTCATGATCTCAAAAGGGGCTGTCCAAATTGGTGGTTGCAAAATTGGAGCACAGGTGATTTCCGTTTTCAGGAAATCAAATGCCTTTCGGCATGATTCGTCAAAAACAAACGACGTTTCTTTGGCAAGAAGATTGCTCAAAGGACGAGCAACCTTCGAGAAATCCTTGATGAATCTTCGATAAAATCCCACATGGCCAAGAAATGATCTGATTTATTTAACAGATGTGGGAGGAGGAAGTTTAGCGATAGCATCAACCTTAGCTTTGTCCACTTCAATTCACCGTTCAGAGATTACATGACCCAAAACGATGCCCTCTTGGGTCATGAAATGACTCTTTTCCCAGCTAAGGACCAATCGTGTCTTGATACCAAATTAACCAAACAAGAGTCAAATGATTCTCTGAAAACAGAGAAATCATCCATGAAGACTTCCATAAACTCTCCCACCATGTCAGAAAATATGGCTAGCATACACCTTTGAAAAGTCGCAGGTGCATTGCATAACCCGAAAGGCATCCTACGAAAAGCAAAGGTTCCGTAGGGATAGGTGAAAGTAGTTTTTTCCTGATCCTCGGGATGGATAGGAACTTGGTTGTATCCCGAGTAACCATCAAGAAAACAGAAGTACTTCTGCCCGACTAATTGTTCCAAGATTTAATCAATGAAGGGTAGGGGAAAATGATCCTTTTTAGTGGCTATGTTCAGCTTCCTGTAATCAATACAAACTCTCCAAGAGGAAGCTGAACGAGTTGTGACAGATTCTCCTCTCTCATTCGTCACAACAGTAATCCTAGCTTTCTTTGGAACAATCTGAACGGGACTTACCCAGGGACTGTCAGAGATTGGATAAATAATTCCTGCATCGAGCCACTTGATGATTTCCGTTTTGACCACTTCTCGCATATTTGGATTCAATCTCCTCTGCATCTGGCGAGAAGGGCGGGATCCATCTTCCAAAAATATTCTATGATTACAGTAAGATGGCTCAATCCCCCTGAGGTCATGAATGGTCCAACCAATTACCTCCTTATGTTTCTTTAGGACCTTGATCAATTTAATCTCTTGCTCCTTTGTCAATTTAGCACTGATAATCACAGGGAGCGTATTCTGAGGTCCTAAAAATTGATATTTCAAATTCTCGAGTAATGGTTTCAATTCAAGATGGGGTGGGATGATGATTGATGGTAGGGTAGATGTTGAAGATTCAACAAGAGGAAGAGGTTGTGAGTGAACAAAATCAGTAACCTCTTCCGAAGATGTCAGGTCAGCTAAAGAAGGTTGCGGGTCAAATTCATCATCCAAAGAGGAACTTTCAATTGAAGAAACTGTCAAACAAGTTTCAATATTATCATTACCCTCATCAAGTTCCTCAATAAATCCACAATCCTCAAATTTGTTGATCGCCTTAAAAATATCCAATTTCATTCGTTGGTCCCCAAAGGCGATTTCCATGCTACCGCTTTCACAATTAATGTTGGCCTTTGCGGTAGCCAGGAACGGACGCCCCAGAATGATGGGTGTGTTTCTCAGATTATCCGATACATCCATGTCAAGGACAAGGAAATCTATAGGAAAATAGATATCCTTGACCTTAACTATAACATCTTCAATAACGCCTCACGGGTTTGTGACCAAACGATCCGCTAACTGTAGCGTTACTGAAGTTGGCCGAAGTTCACCTAACCCAAACTTCTCATAAAGAGAAGTCGGAATTAGGTTGATGGATGCATCGAGATCCAAAAGTTCTCTATCAAATGTGTAATCTCCGATAACGCAAGAAATCAAAGGAGCACCGGGATCTCTCTTTTTTTGAGGGAGGTAGTGCAGGATAACAGAACTAGCCTGCTCGGAGAGTATCACCTTCCTCGGAACAGATTCTCTCGACTTACGCTTTTGTGTACATAATTCCTTTAAAAATCTTGCGTAAGCCGGTATGTGCTTGATAGCATCAAGGAGCGGGATATTGATCTCAACATTCTTAAATAAATTCAGAAGCTCCTCATTGCTATCAACAGACTTCTTCTTCTTTGATTTGGTTAAGGCTTCAGGAAAAGGAACATGAGTTAGATCTTTGGAATCAGGTTCCTGAGCCTTGATTTCTCCTCTAGAATTCTCCTCTCTCTCCTCAGGTTCTTCAGGATTCAAAAGATCAGAATAGTGTGGTTGTGGATCCTGAGTCTTCTTACCACTCCTCAAAGTTACAGAATTTGCAGAAGCATAAGAATTTGGGTCTTGGGGAGGGTTAGGAAAGATTTGAGGGGCTTGATTGACCATGAATTGTTGATTTGCAGAAGAAGAAGAAGACGAGGAACCCTACTCAGCCACCTGAGCATGTGCGTGCGGGTCCCTCTGATTTCCGTACCCTTGGGCTTGATTGCCCGAATTCACAATGTTTCGCGGGTTGGGTACGGGTTGAGATGGTAGAGATCCGGGTTGACGAGAGTTAGCAATGAGCCCGGATTGCAAGTTGTCCAACAAGTTTTTCATTTGCTGCGTGAGCTGGAGCATAGATCCTTGCATCTCTACCATTTGACGGTTCAAATCAGCCTGCCCTGCGGGTTGACGGGCATTCCAAGCTGGCTGATTGGCCTGATTCGGAGGCAACTGAGTATATACTTGACCCTAACCCATTGGTCGTTGCGGAGCATAATTGCCGGGTCGGAATTGGGTCTGTTGCCCCGGATTTTTCCAAGAGAAATTAGGGTGGTTTCTCCAACCTGGATTATAGGCATTCGAGTTGGGATTGGATCTAACAATCTCTTGTACAACGCAGACATCCTCATAAGGTGAGGATGGAGAGAAAAAAAGGGAAGGATCAGAAAAACTAGGATCAAAGGCCCCAGTTGGGAACCCGTGGGGTTCCGAAAAATGATGACTCACAGGTTGAGCGGCATCGAGTTGATTCATGAACTCCCGTCCAGAAGGAGCTCGTGAGGAATGGAATCCCGAATTTTGGGATTGAGTGGATCGAGAGTTGTTCATAGAATTGCCAGCCATCCACTCTTCCATCCTTTTAGCAACCAAGTCCACCTTATCAAGTTTATTACAAATCAATTCCATATCAAATGAATGAGAGTCATGGACTTCATTGACATTTGATTTGGGTTGCTGGGACCGGTTAAAAGTATCCATGGAGGCATGATTAATTGAATTCTCACTCATTCCCTCAAATAAATCATGTGCAC
This sequence comes from Thalassia testudinum, assembly GCA_037157565.1. Taxonomy (NCBI): domain Eukaryota; kingdom Viridiplantae; phylum Streptophyta; class Magnoliopsida; order Alismatales; family Hydrocharitaceae; genus Thalassia; species Thalassia testudinum. The sequence continues at coordinate 65,467,912 of JAZHRO010000035.1, read as the reverse complement.
TATCTGCATCTTTATTGAGGAAATTGCCTCTGCAAGAAGCATCCACATGATTTCTGAGTTGCTCAGTCAACCCATGATAGAAGATCTGCACGAGTTGTCATTTCGGCACCTTGGGCTCCAAGTGCTGAAACGGATCTTCGGAGCCAAGCCCATGATAATGTTTAATCAGGCTTAACACTTGGAGCTTGATTTCTACATCACCGGCTGGAATCTGGACACCGGGACGTTCCCTGTAATTTGAAGGATCATAAAAATCCTTCAAGGGCTGAGCGCCCTGCATTCTCTGGAACCATTCCTGCATTCTCTGCATTTGTTCCAGCTACCTTCGAAATTCTTCCTGTGGATTTCCAAGTAGAGGAGGTTGTTGTTCGGCTATGGGATCAAATTGACCAAAATCCAACTTGTACCTCCTAGAATGTTCTAATGGTCCTTCTAATCGGGGATTCAATGACCGTCTTCCCAGCATAAACTAAGAGGTTGGAAGGACTAGGGATAGGGATCCTGTAGCACAACAAAACAAGGCTGTCCTTAAGTGGGGTAGCCTAAGGATCTACTGACTCCCAAAACCTGCCTTAAGATTGTAAATGATTTACTCTACTTGCGTCTATTTAATCCAACCAATTAGAAGGAGGGATTGGGGAGAAGGTTCTTCCTTCGGCTTTCGCCTTCGGTTCCTAGTGTACCCCCTAGCCGCAGTCGTTTGACGCTATTCCCCTAGCTAGACATCAGATTAATCAGTACAAGTAGGTTAATCAAAAACAATCTCAGACTAGGCTCTGAAGAGCGAATCAAACCTTAAGGCCAACGTATACTGAATTTTATTAAAGCCTGGGATTATGGTGCTTATGGAATGTGATGGGCCCTTACAATGGGTTGTGCCCTTAATGATTGATTGAGATTTGTGTAAGTGCGTGCACAACCAGGGTTTTCAAGCAAGATTATTTATAATGTGTGAATTTTAATGTTCAAATCTTGCTTAAGTAGCTTTTAGTTTTTCAAATTAGGTGAATTGCAATCAAGTTTCTAGGCAAACCAAGTTGTAAAACACGGGTGAAGATTGTTTTCCTTTAAAAATCAGAAAGAAAGTGGAGTGCCTGGAATATACCTAGATTGAAAATCCTAAGGAGGAGCTACTTGATGAGTTAGTTTTAAATAAAGTGGTGCGGCCCAAACAACTCAAACAATTGGCCACAATTGCACCACTAAGTTAGGCACTCAAAAATGGTTAACTTAGAATGATTTCTACTCTGTTATGTGTTGCTTTGTGTGTACCGATTCCACAGATCAGAACCCGGTTGAGTAGAAACAAATCAAGTTGATTAAGTGCCTTGAATGTGGGTGTGTGTTGTGTGTTTGTTGAAAATTACCCCATAAGATTATCTTTTTGTGTATTTTTTTTATGAATGAGGGTGGAATGAATATGAGTGAAATCCAAACAACCAAACTATTCCTATGATTTATGCAAACACCTAGGTTAATTGGAGTTTGGATTTAATGTGGTGAATGAAATCTATGGAGGGGGAAAGAATGGGGAGCACTTACAGTTGTTTTCAACTGCACTTTACTCCAGTCTACCGCTTGTTGACTCCTTGATGGAGGTCTCTGCAAAATAATAGATACAAGAGAAAGCTAGTTAGAAAACAATAAAGTGCAAAAAATGCAAAAAGAAGATCGGAAATCGTTGCCTCCCCGGCAACGGAGCCAAAATGTTGAATGCTCGAATTGTAGCTCGAAAGCTGTCGTTGGTTTTGGAAAACCTGTCGTTGTAGCTTGAAAGCGAAGAATAGTTGTTCAACAAATAAAATTTATACCGAAATGAAAATTTCGAGTCGAACACAGGGAGACGAACATTTGATTTAAAAATTACGCGTTTCTTTTTATTTGTTACGAAGTAATTCAATTTAAAACTATCTAATTATTTACAATAAATAGAAGAAAGAGAGAGAGTGAGAGAGAGAGAATATTACACATAGAAATCAAAATGAGATGTAAAATAAATAGAGAATTTATCATTAAGGAGATTGTTTATTACAACTAGAAAGCATAAAACAATTGAACTAGAAAGAGATAAATTTACTCTAGAAAGCATTAAAAGAATGGAGGGAGAAATGTCCTCCTCGACGGTCGCTTGGAGGACGAGCATAACTACTTTAGAAAGCAGTAAATCTATACTAAAAAGCAGTAAAAAGAATAGGGAGAGAAAAATCCTCCTCGATGGTCGCTTGGAGGACGAGCCGGACGGGACGATGCCTGGACGAAGGAGGACGAAGCAGGACGAAGTAGAAGAACGGGAACGGAGCAGCATGCCGTCGTCGTCGTGGGATCCACTTCCGAAGGGGGATGAAAATTTGGACTTTATCTCGCGAGAAGCATCCCAGGAGTGGGACAAGCTTCTCTTGAGCTTTGGATAGGTAGAGAAGAGAAGGAAGGGATCAGAATTTCGTATGGAGGGGATCTCCTTTTATAGTTGCAAGGAGTGGAGGCAAATGGGTCATTACATCTTTAAAAGAGTAAATGAGGGGTCTTTAGTGACGGATAAAACCGTCACTAAAGCCCCAACGTGGGTGTAGTACCCACGCCCATGCGCGCCTCCTCAGCTACGCTCTTTCTCAACGCCCGCCCGCGTTCTTTAAATCTCAGCCGTCCGATCTCGTAAATCTCAGCCGTCCGATCACGAGATCGGACGGCTTAAGATGCATCTTCGCCCGCTGCTGCGCGCCCACCCAGCACGTACGATCACGCGTCCTTGTCGCACGTGCAATAGCACGTGAACGCTATCGGTGGATCTGAGCCGCCCGATGACGATCCAACGCCCGCCAGCGCTTGCTCGCCCGCGCCTTTCTCCCCTTCGCTGCGGCTCAAACCCGCTGCTGCAGCTCGCGCAAGCGCTCTCGACCGCTGCGCTACGAGGCGTGGATGGTCGAGCAGGCATTTTTTGGCGCGGCTGTCCGCAGCCGTTGGATCGAGATTCAACGATGGAGAGGAAGCGGGTGCGGGGACTTCAGAGATTGTATGCGGCCGTTTGGGCGGCCGAGATGGCACCACGTGATGCCATCTTGGCCGTCCATCTTCTGGATGTTGTAGATGGTGCCACAGATGTCGGATTGACTCGATGTTGTAGATGGTGTGCCATCGTTGGGTTGTGATCGTCGATACGAATTCATCCATGCAGTCGGATTTGTCATTTGAAGTGCTGATTTACACCATCCTGACCCTTGATCTTCTAGGGTTCCCCGGTCACTATCTGATGCTACTGATGCCTGATTAGGGTGATCATGGAGTCGTTGAACTTCCATCGTCGTCCTGATCACATCCATATGGTTGGATCTTCGATCCGAGGTCCTGATAAAATGTTTGCCCTATCCAAGCACATAAAAGGAGACAATTAACCTCCATTTTATTTAAACTACTCTAAATGTAAGATGATGCATGTTATGCAATATTTATAGCATGCAATTCAATCCTATGCTTAAGAACATGCATAAATAGACATCTTAAGTAGTGTAAATGTGTTTACATCACTTACGTAAAACAGACCTCAAACGGACCCTAAATGGGTCAAAAATAGAACTGCAGACTCAAATCAGACTTCTGGAACAAGGTCCAGACGTCTTAAAAGTCACCAGGGTCTCACCTCAAGTTCCTGCATCGACTTCAGACGTCTAGAACCCCTACAAGATCGTCTGGACTCAGTTCCAGACATCCAACCTCTCCTCCAGTTGTCTGAGAGTGCTTCTGGTTGTCTGGTAAGCTATCCAAACGTCCGAAACATGTGGGAGGGCGTGCCCCGTGCCTTCCCAAAGCTATCCTTTCACGTGATAGACCAAATCTTCTACTTTTAGTCGCTCAGATCGGCTTTGCGGTGTGTCCTGCATGGCCGTAACCGCAAGAGGAACGTACCTTCGCGAAACCTTACTTTCAGACGTCCGATGTCGTCACCAGACGTCCAACCAGTCGTCTGAACGGCTCTCTAGACGTCTGATTCTGGGAAAAATCCAGAACTAGAGCGACCTCCTGCTCCCCTTGCCGCACGCAGCCGCGACTTCTCCTCCTCGTCTGCAGCTCCAGGTGCAGCAAGGTGTCAAGGATGTCTCCGACTCACTCCTCCCGCATGTGCCGCTCTGGCTATGCGTCCTCTGGCGAGTTCCCACAAACTTGCGTGCTCAAGCTCCTCCTCTCTCCATGCCGCCTCTCCTCCTCTCTCCTCACTCTCGCACCCTCTCTCTCGCTCGTCCCTCTCGCTGCAATGGAGAGGAAGGAATGAAGGTGGTGGAGTGGAGAAGAGAGGAAGGGGGGAGAGGGGTTATATATAGGGAGCGGCTAGTGTTCGGTGAAGGAGAAAAGAAGAGAGAGAGAAGGGAGGAAGGCTGTCTGTGCGCAACCAGCTCACAGACCTGACCATGCGTACAAAATTTTCAATTTCCAGATGTCTGGGAAGGGGTCCAGACGTCTGACCAGACGTCTGGGAAGGGGTCCAAACGTCTGACCAGACGTCTGACTGATAATCCAGATGTCTTAAAAGGCTCAGAACAGAATGGGTCTTTGTAGAAATCATTCGCAACAGTCATCCCGACCTGTTCACCACCACCAAACCTGGTCTAACATACGATTTAAGTTGAACTCTAACCCACTTAATTTACAATGGGGACATTGCAAATCTTAGGCATGGGGGGGTAGTCAATTCATGGAGGGGTTTCATTCAAAAAACAAATGGAGAAAAGAGAAAGAAGAGGATGATTTTGAGCTGGATTGAAAATAATTGAGGAGAAAAGAAAAAAAAGAAAAAAAGAGCACTCAAAAGAAAGAAATGAGATAGTCCCTTATGATTTAAAATGGAACTCACCTAAGTTCTAGGCTGGATCAGATGATGAATTAAGACCTGGAAGACTAAAACTTAATAAATTAGTGACGAGTACTGACCTTAGGCCTCTTGGGCCTATTTTAGGATTTAAACACTCACGTATTCGTTAAGATCCGGATTAGTCCTCAAGAGGTTGTGACTAAGATCCGTTCACGTATTCATTAAGATCAGAAAAGTGCGAAGCTAATGTATTAAGTCTAAGGCTTAAGGATTATTCAACCCCATTACCTACCCTTTAGTTTGTGGGACTTGGTAACCTAAGCACCCAAAATCCACACATCAGTCTATTTTAGTGAGCTTAACAAAGAAATAATGCATAAAGTGTCCATTCTAAAAAAGTCATCTTGAAGATTTAGCTTAGGAGTGGCTCGAAAACATAAGTTGATTGGATGAGGTCTCAGCGCGAAGAGGTGGAATGAAAAATACTCCCCTCGAAGATGCGTAATAACATATTATGTCCTCGGTGCTTATCTCCTAAGATATTTAAATATCTTACCAGGGGCATGAAAGCACCTTGTGCTGATTCAGGTGCCATGGGTAAGATTATCCCGAAATGTCGATTACCAGGGCTTGAATTTAGCTACAGAACACCATGGGCGGCGCTATCTCGTAGTGTTGAAAGCTAGGGTTCTGGGAGTTGTCATGGGTAGTGCTATCATGAAGCATCGAAAGCTAGGGACCCTTCGAGGATTGATGGTGGGGATAAGAAATCCGATACTGACCGTGTTTTGGGCTAATCGATGTTGAATTTAGGAAAATATAAAAATAAAAGAGAGAAAACTCTCATAATGAAAAATCCCTCTCTATCTCTCTCTTATCAAAACGTAGTGGCGAACTGAACTTGGACTTGATATGCCTACGCATAGGTGCTTGAATCACTGGGGTAAACAAACCTCTAAGTAGTTTTCGCGGGCCTTAGAAACCTTCGCAGCTGACCCAAGGTTGAAGCTGGTTAGGTCTAGAGCTTGGCTGGTACTTGAGTACCTCTAGGTTTGCTATTGGTACTTTGATCTGATTTCTAGAGGTGCGGCTTAGTAGAGCATCCTAATGGTTACATCTGACTTAGAGATCTAGTTTGATCCATAGGATTTTGCTAGGGACTAGTAAAAGCTAAGCATGGGGGTATGATGGTAACAACATCATGGGCCCCAACTAGCCACTTTTAGTCAGGTTTGAATGATAAAAGCTCCTACCTAATCATCTGAGGGTCACAACTCCATGTCATTCTGATTTGAGAAAAGAACAGGGAATCAGGATTAATTCTGTAATTTTAATAGCACATCACAAATGCAGATTAATCTCAGGATCATTCAAGGGTTAAATGAAGGTCAAATAAGCTCAAAAGTCCAAAAAGTGGGTCAACACTGATAGAAATGGGGTTTCATGTATTTCAAGGGTGAAAACAGTACACAAACACTAATTATCAACCCATTTAAATTGAAGAGATTTTGGTCAGGATAAAATTCATCTAAACTTCTTAAAATTCATAGAAAATATTCTAAGAGGTTTGGCACCTATTTTGACCTAGAATAGAGTTTCAGACGAGATTTTACCTTATTTTAGGTTTCTGTGCAAATTGCCTAGTTGTGCATGGTCAAAACTCAAATTCAAGTTCACCATTGGATTCCTTTGGTTTAAATTAGGTTAAGGCCAAAATTTAGGCCCAATCAGAGTCCATCTTGACCTAGTTCACATTTTAGCCCTTAAAAACTCTATTTCTAACATTTTACCCCCTAACTTTCAATATAATTACATTTAGGTCCCTAACTTCTCATCGTTTTCTTCACTTAGTTCTCTGCCGCCATTAGTGTGAACCAAGCTTGGCAGCCGAGATTCGAGGGAGGATTCCTCCCTCGAATCAAAGCCAAATCTCTCCAAAATTGGTGAGATTGGTCCTCAAGTAATTCCCAATCGTTCGAGCCAAATCAAAGACCCCAAGGTGATCTCTAGAGTCAGGTGAGCTTGAGATTTCAAGGGATATTTTTCCCTAAAATCTTGAGCAATCCAAGCCTCTTTCCTTGATTTTGAGCTCATTCTGGAGCCTATAAGAAGCCCTCGACCCCAGACCATGCTCCTTAGCGAAGAATCGACTAGAAATACTCCAGCTCTCTCTCCTCTGACTTTCATTTCTTCGAGCTCCAACGAGCCTCTCTGCCCCCTTCATTGAGCCGGCCAATGGTCAAATTGATCGGCTCATCATCTCCCTCCCCTCATCGAGTAGCTTTCCAACCAAGCGCCTTTGACTTCCCCTTCCTCATTGCTCCCTTACTGTTAGCTTCACCGTCTCTAACTTCGGCCAACCACAGCTGGACGACTCCACCCTTCTCTCTATCCCTAAACCCCTTCTCTCTCTTCCTCTCCTTCTTTAGAACACACTCACTTTCAATCACGATACACACATCCCCATGTCATCTTCTCCAATGCCAATGGGAACTTCGACGAGTTCACACCATCACACCATGCCACCAAATCACCCACTAGCTGATCCACAAGGTCTAACACACTTCACTAATCAAAAGCCCCAAAGAAATTTGGGATTTTGACCTCTCCTACACCTCGCAAAACACCACCACTGTCGGTTGTCTTCTCCGACCATGATAGGCATCCTTCGACAACCTCACACCCTCCAACCACCACCATCATGCTTGTCTTGACACGATGAAGCTCTTGAGCGCCTCTGACTGGGTCGAGAGGTCATTTTCTTGTTAGCAGGTACCCTCGCCGAAACTGCTGCATACTCCAACCATCTCCGTCTTCACCTGCAGTGCTTCGACCAGTTTCAGCCTCACTACCTTCTCCAAGACCTATAGACTCCCTTCACAAACATCTCCAGGTCATTACTTGAGTGTAAGAAGCAATGCAAGCAGCTTAATTGGACGAGCACACCACCAACAGTTGATGAGGAAGAAAGCAATGGGATTAGTTTCACATCGTGGACTCAGGAGGTCACGGCAGTGTATAAGAGGCAAACATGCTGAAGGCTCATTGCCTCTGAGGGTTTGCCTATTTATTGAACGTATACTAGAGGAGAGGGGTGAATAGTATCACCTTTTTCAAATAGTAAAAGGTAAAAATTAATTCACAATAAAGTCAAGCACAAGTTACAGCTGGATTTAGAGTCGAAACCCAAACCAGGTGAAAACCACTACCTAAGCCTCTCAGCTTAGGATTTTCCCGACTAGTCAAGGCTAGTCAATCCACTATCGTACTACTTGTATGAGGGTGGCACAACCTCTTACAAATCGCTTCTCTTTTTACCTTGAAGAGAAGAGCAATAACAACAACAACATGGATCTTCCCAACACCTTGGGATCTGTTAATTAAAACAACAATGTTGAAGAACAATATATATATATCTATGGAACCTCGATAAAAAAAATCAAACTAGAATATCAGTAGAGATTTGAAATGATGTGCTTTGAATGACGTGAATAGCAAAGTGTAGAAAGACTTGAAAGAAGCATGAGAAGCTCTGATCTTTTTGAGGGAATTTATATTGAAAATTGATTATTCAAAAGAGTTGCATACGACATCTATTTATACTAAAATGTTGGCCTGAAAAGGAATTCAAATTGGTTGATCAATTAAGGTATATCAGTCTATCAAAAAGCTATTTGATCGATCAATTAAGTTATTTGATCGATCATTAATTAGCTTGGTTGGTCGATCGAAAGGGTTTTAATCAACTTCCTAAAATGGGTTGGTTTGATCAATTAACTAAGTTGGTTGGTCGATCAATCAATTTTGATTGATCAAGAGAAAGAATTGGTTGATCAATAAACTTAAAAATTGAATTTCAAAGAAGCATGAAAATCCGTTTGAGTTTTATTTTTGAGGTTCCTTACAAAAATATCCCAGACTCAAACAAAAGTAAAAGACATAAATCAGCAACCATTTGAACTTGATCCAAGAGAGAAGCTTTGATTCGAGATGGTCCTAAAATACTAGTGTAGCAGTAAACATAATTTTGGTACATCAAAACAGAGGTGCTTACATTGTCCCCCTTTTTGATGACAACAAAATTATAATTATGAAATTAAAATAGTTATGCATAATATCTTCCCCTTTTTGTTTCAGCAAAAAGTAAAACATGCTGCTATTTTTTCATTTAACTCCCCCTTAAGCAAGTAAATAAAGCAAGATAAATTTCAACATGCATTAATAAAGAGATTAAAATTTAGCTGAGAGAGATAATATTCATGCATATAACAATGAAATAAAAGAGCCTAGATAAGCATATCATAAAATGAAATAGTTCTAAGAAAATTAAGTTTTACATCCTAATAAAAGATAAGCAAAGCTAAATCTAATCGTCTAATAATGATGCCATAAAGGAATCCATCGTACTCTAGAGGTCTGTGTCGAACTCAAGATCCAGCGAATCTAATCTCTCTGAGGAGGCAGGCTAACTAAGACATAGGTGGCACTGAGTTGACGATCTTGATGTTGGCTACCTAGATGTCCTTCGAAGTGGTGTAACCTACTGATCTACTGGTGCTGCTGCTGAGGTAGGAGGAGGAGGAGGTGCTGCTACTGAGGATGGAGGCATGGTAGTAGATCGTCGAGGTCGAGGAGGTCGGTGAAGCTACTGCTGCATGTCATGAATAGACTCTCCAAGTCTATCCAAGAACCGGCTCTGAGCATTCAGGTAGTTTGATCCCTGATGCCCATGTCTCATCATCATCAAGTCTGTCTCTCTTTGTCGATGCATCATCAATGAAATACCATTTGTCACATCCTAAATACTGACAAAATCCTTGCCTGAAAGAGGTCTGTCCAAGAGGCTCCACTCCTGCTCATAGAAGGATGGAGAGGGTCGCACTGGAGGAGGATAGGTCACTGTAAAGTGCTCATAAGGTAGGATAGGAGGAGGGACTGTTGATGGTTCCTACTGCGGCTGCTACTCCTAGGTTGCATCCTCACCACGGGCTCCCTAAGCTTGCTCCATCTTCATACAAGTGAGCTTATCAAAAATAGAGAGTCTAGTGATAATCTGTTTATGATTAATATCCATGGGAACATTGAAGTGTCGGAAGATGTGGGAAAAAAGTGTCCCAAGCTGGAAGGAGTTGGTGGGTTGCTTTCTCATTAAATACAAAATCAAGTGGCTATAGTTAAACTGCTTATTCTTAAGAAATGCATAAAGGGTAATGAGCATAATGCCAGGGTAGTTCTCAAAAGACGTAGATTTGGACATGAAATTCCATAAAAAGAATCAATTAAGAAATCTGGGTAGACGATGAAAATAGGGTGACTTGGCAGAATGACCCAAGTCAAAATGAGAGGAAGTGAGCAAGGTCTCTCTAATGGTATTCGTCTGTGTCTACTGGTGGAGCTCAAGAAAGGTAGGACCAATAGATGGACATCCAAAAATCTCAGAAAGAACACCTGCATTGACCAGAACCTCTATGGCATAAATGTTCGAGGTCAACTCGATGTTGAAGCCCTCACCTATGTTCTTTAAATTGGCATAAAATAGATGACAGGCCATTGGATCAACACCGGGTATGCGTTTGTTCTTAAAACCCATGTAAAAGTTCCACTCACAAAGACATAAAATTTGGTGATAACCAAAATTTTCATGGATCCTTGGAAATATAGACTCAAAGTAGGCAAAATCTACAGGTCTACCAACATGCGGTGAAAATTTGGCGAAAAGAGAAAAATGGTTGTGAGCGGCCTCAATGATGAAAAACCTGTCAAATGTGTCATCACGATGAGCAGAAGAGGCACATGCACGTTTTGGAGCCATTTCAAAGTTTTTGAAAACACGTTGGTCGATCAAATATGCAGATTGGTCTATCAAAAATGACCCAGATGAGGTTTTGGAAAAAAATTGACTTTTGGTCGATCAACCAAGGAATTTGGTCGACCAAAAGAGGTTAGACTCGACAAAAATTAGATGTAAACGAAGGATTTGCTCACTTATACTACACAATTTTACAAGAAATCACATGAGGAAGCAAGAAGCACATCTAATACTTAAGAAAAAATCCAAAAAGGGATGGATTTCAACTAAGTTTTAGAGTGTACCAAGATCGATCAAAGATTGATCGATCAAAGGGAGGTCGACGAGGATGTGGAGAATGGCCGGAGGTTGAGTTTGTGTGGAGGTGGTGAGAAGGTGGCATCGAGCGAGTTGCAATGCATGGAGGATGCACGACAATGGCGTGGCTTCCTTGCGGCAATGGTTGGAGGCGGTGTGATGTTTGGTCGATCACAATTGTCGGAGGAAGAGAGGTGGGGTCAGATGGATATTTTGTTTGGTGGTGGATAGAATGTAGGGACCAAACGGTAGGGTTAGGTGGTAAAAAAAATGGGTTAGATGGTAAAAAAGTTGTGTTTTTATAAAAAAAATGATTAGCAAAATAGGTAAAAATATTTTAGGAAGCTAATCACTGTTACCGAGGTCAGTTAGGTAGATTAGGAGTGAGATTCGAGGTGAAAAGATCGCAATCTTGAAAAATGAAACCGCCCAATTTTGGTCAATCAAAACTTGTTTTTGGTCGATCAAAATGCGAAATGATTGATCAATTATGTTAATTAGTCGATCAGAGTTTGAACGATTGGAGGGAAAATTCTTGCCCCAGCTGAATTGGTCGATCAAACAACATTGTTGATCGATCAAAACTTGAATTTTTGGAGGGAAATTTTCCGCCAACAAATTTGGTCGATCAAACAAGGGCTTTGATCGATCAAAACGTTTTGGATGATCAATTTAAAAAATTGATCGATGAACAGTGTAAAATAGATCAATCAAGCATATCAATTAAGTTCTTTTAGTCTTGATAAACCTAGTGAATGACAAATTAGCTTGAATCTTTCTTTTGGCAATGGTTTTGTGAAGATATTAGCTAATTATTTTAAGAAATTCTAGGTTAATCTCTCCTTTTAAAATATAGTCTCGTAAAAAGTGATGCCTAACATCAATATGTTTAGTCCTAGAATGTTGTACTGGATTCCTAGATAAGTTAATGGCACTAGTGTTGTCACATAGTATTTTGTTATTTTTGTATGATAGGCCAAAATCTTGTAAGGTTTGTTTCATCCACAATAGTTGTGAACAAGTTAAAGATGCAGCTACATATTCTACTTTGGTTGTTGAAAGTGAAACAGTATTTTATTTTCTACAGAACCAAGAGACTAGAGAATTTTTAGGAAATTAGCATGTTCCACTAGTACTCTTTTTGTCTGTAAAGTTACCCGCATAATCAGCATCACAAAAGCAATATAATCCCAATGTGTCTGACTTCGGATAGAAAAGTCCTTGGTCTTGTGTGTTGTTTAAATATCTAAGTGTTCCTTTAACAACATTTAAATATATTTCTTTAGGGTTTACTTGAAAGCGAGCACACAAACAACTGCAAAAGAGAATATTAGGTCTACTAGTAGTCAAGTATAATAATGATCCTATCATACTTCTATATAATTTATGATCTATAGATTTACTTGTTTCATCAGATTTTAATTATGTAGAGGCTGCCATAGGTGTGTCTTTACCCTTCACTTTGTCCATAGAGAATTTCTTCAAGATCTCCGTAGTGTATTTTGTTTGAGATATGAAGATTCCAGAGGACAATTGGTCAATTTGAAGTCCGAGAAAGAATCGAAGTTCTCCCATCATGCTCATTTCAAACTGATCTTGCATTACCTTTGCATATTCTTGGCATAACAGATCATTAGTAGCACCGAAAATAATATCATCAACATATATTTATATTATTAAGAGACTATGTTCTTTTCTTTTTGTAAATAAAGTTGGTTCTATTTTACCAATTTTAAACTCATTTTCAATTAGATAGGATTTTAATCTGTCGTACCAAGCTTGTGGAGCTTGTTTTAGGTCATATAATGCTTTGTTCAATTTATATACATAGTCTGGATATTTAGCTTCTTCAAAACCTGGAGGTTGTTTAACATAAACTTCTTCCTTGATGAATCCGTTTAGGAAGGCACTTTTGATGTCCATCTAAAAAGTTTGAATTTCATATGGACGGTAAAGGCTAGCAACATCCTAATGGATTTTAGGCGAGCTACGGGAGCATATCTTTCATCAAAATCAATTCCTTCTTGATTATATCCTTGGGCCACAAGTCTAGCTTTATTTCTAACTACTTCTCCTGATTCATTAAGTTTATTCCTAAATACCCACTTGGTTCCTATAATGGTCTGAGAGTCAGGCTTTGGAAAAAGTACCCACACATGATTTCTTTTGAATTGATTCAATTCATCTTCCATTGCAATAATCCAGTAACTGTCAAAGAAGGCTTCCTTAACATTTTTGGGTTCTAATTTGGAAACAAATGCAGTGAAAGCTAAATTATTAAAAGAAGATCTAGTTTGAACTCCTTTAGACAATTCTCCTATCACCAATTCTTTTGGATGATCTTTCACATAGGAAATATCTTCGGATAGTTCATTAGAAACATTTTCTTCTAGATTGTTTGATGGGCCATCTATTAGCTCATCACCATCATTGTTTGCAAAATATTTAGGTTGAGCTAATGTTTCATCAAATGATACATGCATAGTTTCCTCAACAACTAAATTCTTCTTGTTAAAAACTCTATAGGCTTTACTTTTGGTTGAGTAACCTAAGAATATTCCTTCTGAACTTTTAGCATCAAACTTATAAAGATTGTTCTTAGTATTAAGTATAAAACATCGACAACCAAATATCTTGAAATAGGAAATTATGTGTTCTTCCATGATAAAGTTCAAAAGGTATTTTGTTTAGGATTGGTCTAATCAATCATCTTTCTTTGATATAGCAAGCAGTGTTTACAACCTCTGCCCAAAAATATCGAGCCAGCTTTGACTCGCACAGCATTGTACGGACACACTCTTACAAGGTTTTATTTTTCCTTTCAACTACACCATTCTGAGGTGCAGCTCTAGGGAAAGCAAATTAATGTTTTATTCCATATTGATCACAAAAATTGGAAAAAGATTCATTCTCAAATTCTCCGCCGTGATCACTTCTAATCCTAATCACTTCAGACCATTTTTCATTTTGTAGTCTTCAAACTAGTTTGCTAAAAGCATCAATGGTTAAGTCCTTACTTTTTAAGAAAGATACCCAAATAAATCTAGAGAAATCAGCAATTATGACTAGGAAATATTTGCATCCACTTAGGCTTTCATATTTGATTGGTCCGAACAAGTCTAAGTGAAGTAGCTCCAGAGGTTTTGAAGTACTAACCATCCTTTTTGGTTTAAAAGGATTTTTAGTTTGTTTACCAACTTGACAGGAATCGTAGACTTTGCTTTTCTTGAAGTTGATATTTGGAAGACCTTTAACAAGTTTATGTTTCACAAGTTTACTAATGTTTCTCATGTGAACATGACCTAGTTGTTTGTGCCAAAGTGTTGCCTCTTCATTAGATATGACAAGACATTCAAGACTGTCGCATTTGTTAAAGTTGACAGCGTAGATATCTTTATGCCTGTTTCCTTTGAGAAGAGTTTGTTTTGTTTCTTTATCTCGTATTTTAAATCCATTTGATGTGAAAGTGATTTTGTATCCTTTATTACATATTTGGCTTACACTTAGAAGGTTATGTTTTAATCCACTAACTAAGTGTACATTATCAAAAGAGGTGGAAGAATTACCAATTTGGCCAGTACCAATAATATGGCCTTTGTGGTTGTTCCTAAATGTGACCGTACCACCATCCTGGTGGTGAAGTTATAGGAATAGCTCTTCCTCCTTGGTCATGTGCTTTGAACATCCATTATCCATGATCTATCTCCTTTTTTCTCAATCCTGTCATTGGTTTGCATTTGTGAGGTCTTAGTTTGGCTGACCTATAGAGTGGCTTCAATGTTCCATTGATTTATTGATATGTCCACTTCTTATAGTCTACTTGACCTACAAAATAGGATTGCAATAGTATTTTTGGTACCCATTCTTGTTTGGGTCCATGGTGGTTAGATGCTGCCTGTTTAGGAAAGCTACCTTTCTTTTTGTTTTGGCTAGAACTAGATGCTTCATGATCATTTTTAGGTATGTAGCCCAACCTAAATTTTGTGGTGCTCTAGGTTTGTGTTCCAAATAGCTTATGCAAGTTTTTACTTCCCTTAGTAAATTTAGCTAGATCATTTAAGAGAATAGTAGAATTTTCTTTTAATTTATTTATATCTACCTTTAAATTATCTATGTGTGATTTTAATAAGGTGATTTCATCCGATAATTCTTTATTCCGTTGAGTAAGAAAATCTTTTTGTGCTCTTTCTTCCCCTAATATTTTTGTTAGGTTTTTATTTTCTAATTTCAGTATCTTAGCTATGTCATGCATCTCAAAAAATGCTTCTAATAGTTCATCTTATGAAAAAAGAGGTTACCTCGTCTTCTAGCACCATTAGTCCTAGAAGGGCTTCTTCTCCGGAGGTTTTTTCTTCTTCTGAACTTGAGTTTGATTCATCCCAAGTGGCTGTGAAAGCCTTTTTCTTTCCTTCGCTTCTGGGAAACTTCCTCTTTTCTAACTCCTTGAGAAATGGACAATCCTTCTTGATGTGTCCTTTTTTCTTGCAATTGTAGCAGATAATGGCATATGCTTTGGCCTCTTCTTTCTTCTTTCTCTAGCTATTTTTGTTCTTGAGGAACTTTCTGAACTTTCTTGAGAGGAGGGCTATGTCTTCCTCTTCGTCTTCACTTGAGGAATCTTTTGATTGTTGATTGGCTTCAAGAGTTACAGCCTTCTTCTTGAGTCCTTCATCTTCATGCTCCTTCATGTGTTGGAGTTGAACCTCATAGGCCATAAGGCTTCCGATAAGATCGTCTAGTTTCAAGGTAGATAGATCTTTTAACTCTTGTATGGTTGTAGTCTTGGTCTCCCAATCACTGGTGAGCGATCAGAGAATCTTCCTTACCAAGGCTTTGATGTCTATGAATCTCGTGAACATCTCTTTAATTGATTCTCCCTTTTTCATCCTGAAAAGCTCATAATTTTACGTTAGTAAATTTACTTTAGTTTCTTTTACCTTAGATGTCCCCTCGTGCGTGACTTCAAGGATGCTCCAGATCTCATAGGCTATCTTGCAAGTAGAAACGTGGTTGAATTCTGCTCTAGAAATCCTACGAAGATTGCATTCATGGCTTTTGCATTATACGTTACCATCTTCTTTTGATCTGGTGTCGCCGCCACTCCCTCCTTGATTTCAAGACATGTGTACTTGGAGACAATGACATCCCACACCTCAAAATCCATTGACTCTAGGAAGAGATACATCCTGGTCATCCAGTATCTGTAGTTTGTTCCATCAAAGAGAGGAGGTTGAACTGCTTATTGCTCTTCAGCAGTTGTGTCAACAAATGACTTTGACATCTTCTGGGCAACCAAGCTCTGATATCAAGTGAGGGTTTGCCTATGGATTGAACGTATACTAGAGGAGAGGGGTGAATAGTATTGCCTTTTTCAAATAGTAAAAGGTAAAAATGAATTCACAACAAAGTCAAGCACAAGTTACACCTAGATTTAGAGTGAAAACTCAAACTGAGTGAAAACCACTACCTAAGCCTCTCAGCTTAGGATTTTTCCAACTAGTCAAGGCTAGTCAATCCACTATCGTACCACTTGAACGAGGGTAACAAAACCTCTTACAAATCACTTCTTTTTTTACCTTGAAGAGAATAATAATAACAACAATACGGATCTTCCCAACACCTTGGAATCTGTTAATTAAAACAACAATGTTGAAGAACAATAAATATATCTATGGAACCTCAATAAGAAAAATCAAACCACAATTTTGGTAGAGATTTGAAACGACATGCTTTGAATGACGTGAATAGAGAAGCGTAGAAACACTTGAAAGAAGCACGAGAAGCTCTGATCTTTTTGAGGGTATTTCTATTGAAAGTTGATTATTCAAAAGAGCTACGTACGACCTCTATTTATATTAAAAAGTTGGCCTGAAAAGGAGGTCAAATTGGTTGATCAACTAAGGTATATTGGTTGATTAAAAAGCTATTTGGTTATCAATTAAGTTATTTGATCGATCACTAATTGGTCGATTAATTAGCTTGGTTGGTCGATCAAAAGGGTTTTATTCATCTTTCTAAAATGGGTTGGTTTGATCGATTAACTAAGTTGGTTGGTCGATCAATCAATTTTGGTCGATCAAGAGAAAGAATTGGTCGATGATGTAAACATGTTTATATCACATAAACCATCTAGTTTTACACATTCTTAGATAGAGAATTGCATCATATATTATAAATATTACAGAACATACATCATTTTGCATTTAGGTTAGGATGTATAAAGTTTAGGTTAATTTTCCCTTTTTGTGGTCAAGTAACAAGGCAACATTTAATTGGAGCCTTGGATTGAAGATCCAACCATACAGCTTTGATCAGGGTAACGATCAGAGTTCAACGACTCCAAATCTCCCCGATCAGACTTTTGTAGCATGAGATGCAATCCGAGAAAGATTAGAGGTCAAGGGACTTGGATGGTGTAAATCCATACATCATATGACAAATTTGACCACACAGATGGGTTCGGATCGATGATCGTAGCCCATCGACGTCAAAATTGATCCAATTCGACATCCGTGGCACCATCTACAACTCACATAAGATGGAAGGCCATGATGGCACCACATGGCACCATCATAGCCACCCAAACCAACTACAGCATGTCTACTCAACCTATAAGGCGCGAGCAAGGCAAGATCTCAGCTGTTGGATCCAACGACCATGGATGCTTGGCCTTTAAAACGTAAATGCGACCATCCTCTGCGATAGCACAGCAGTCACACACCTGTGGGCAAACCACAGGTCACGAGTTCGAGCCCCGCGAGCCTCAAATTCGAGCGTGGGGCATGGGCGGATTCAATTTAGCCGTCAGATGGCGATTGTGCAAGCGAGGAGAAGAGACATGGCGCACGAAGGTGCCTTGGATCATGTATGCACGGGATGACGCGCTTCTGCACGTGCCATCGCACGCACAGGCACGTGATGAAGCACGGGCACGATGTGTTTAAGCCGTCCGATCTCGCGATTGGATAACTGAGATCGCAAGATTGTGGCTTATGCGTTGAGCACGCAGGAGAGAAGGCGCAGGTGCATGTGCACGCGCACCTTGCCCACGATCTGAGGTTTAGTGATGGTTTTATCTGTCACTAAAGACCCCTGATTTAATATTTTAAAGTGTTATGACTTATTTGCCCCCTCCAATCTTCACCTATATATAGCCCTACGCCTCCACACTTTCTTTATCCCTTCCTCTCTTCTCTCACCCCCTCCAAAGCTCTAAGAGCTTGTCCCAAACCCGAGATGCTCCATTAGAGTTAAAAATATAATTTTTCCACCTTCTCACCATTTTCGTGGAGCATCCCACGGTGGTCCTCTCATCACCATTCGAAAAGCGAATCCCGCTACGATGTCGTCTTACCCCATTCTCCATCGTCCTTCATCGTTCTCTGTTGTCCTGCATCTCACCACCTTCGTCCGAGTGCTCCGTCGTTGTGGCTCGTCCTCCAAGCAGCCGTCGAGAAGGATACTTCTTTCCACCTTTTTCCGCTTTCTAGTGTAGATTTCCTGCTTTCTAGAGTAGCGAGTAGTTGTAGCAAGTAGTTGTAATGAACATTGCTCTATGGTAATGAAATCCATGTTTACTCTATCTCTGTTTTCTCTTTATTTCTAATATTCTCTCTTTTTCTTCTATTATTTATTCTTTAAGTAGATAGCTAATTTAGATTCAATTTGACCGGCTAATCTGCTTCATGACAAATAAAACAAACGTAGTTTTTAATCAAACGTATGCTTCCCTATGTTTGACCCAGAATTCTTTTTGAGTTTCGGTAAAATTTATCTGTTGATGGTTTCTCTCGTAAATCTCATTATGACGGATTTTCAAAACTCAACTTCCGTTTGAGCAGATTTTCCACTACAACATTTTGGCACCGTTGCTAGGGAGGTGACGCTCTGATTTTTTGCATTTTCCTGCCTTATCTTTTACCTCACTTCTCTCCTTTCTTATTGTGATTGCA
Organism: Thalassia testudinum; assembly: GCA_037157565.1. Lineage (NCBI taxonomy): Eukaryota > Viridiplantae > Streptophyta > Magnoliopsida > Alismatales > Hydrocharitaceae > Thalassia > Thalassia testudinum. Next base: position 65,449,053 of record JAZHRO010000035.1, on the reverse strand, counting down.
AGTACTCTCTCGAGACAGGAAAAAGTGGTAGATTGGAGTAAAGTGCTGTTGAAGGGTCTGTAAGTTTACCCCCACCTCCCACCCACTAGTTTTCATTCCACCACGTAATAACACAAACACAAATCAACCTAGGTGTTCTTATAAACTCTAAGGTTAGCTTTTGATTGTTTGTTTATCACCTCCACCTGCCTCACCCTCTACATATAAAAGAAAAATTTAAAAAAATCTCACAGAGGTACACAACCTCTTCTGATTTTCAAACTCAACCAGTAAACCGATCTTTGGAATCGGTACACACACCCAAACACATAACGAGTAGAAATCAGCTTAGGTAACCACTTGTGTGCCTAACTAAGTGGTGTATCAAGCTAATTGTTTGAGTTGTTTGGGCTGCACCATTTCAACTAAAAATAACTCATCAAGTAGCTGCCACATAGGTTTAACTTTTAGGGATTCACTAGGCACTCCACATTCTTTTAAGCTTTAAATGAAAACATCTTCACCAGTGCTTTCAAAACCTGGTGTGTTAACTGAACTTGATTGAATACACCTAAAGTTGAATCCTAAAAGCTATTAAGCAAGATTTAAACTCTAAAATTCACTGCATCTAAAAATAATCTTGCTTGAAAATCATTGGTCGTGCATGCACACATATATCAATCAATTATTAAGGACACAACCCAGATAAAGGTCCCATCACATTCCAAAGCATATTCAAACCTAACCTTAATTAAAACAGAGTAGACGTTGGCCCTAAGGATTGGACTCTTTCTTCGGAGCTTAGACCAAGATTATTTTCGATTAGTCTATTTTTACCGTTCAATTTGATGTCTAGCTAGGGGAGCAGAATCAGACAATTGTAGCTACGAGAAACACTAGGAACCGAAGGCGCAAACCAAAGGAAGAACCTTCTCCCCAGTCCCTCCCTCTAGCTAGTTGGATTGACTGGAAAGTAGATCAAATCGTTTCTTTATCTCAAGACGGGTTCTGGGAGTCTGTAGGTCTTTAGGCTAGCTCACTTATGGACAGGTTTGTTTGTTTGTATTGTAGGGCACCTTTCTTCCTCTTGTTCTGTCATGGATCCTTCCACATCCTATTCGCACTTCCACTCCTACCCTCTTACCACTACTTATTCCTAAAATGATTATTATTCCAATCAGACTTATTCTCATCCATCTTCTAGTTGGGATAATCTTGATTGGGGATATAGTTTCGGACCTCTGTGTTCAAGGTCTAACCCTGGACATCATGATTTTGATTCTTATCCTTCTTCGAGCTACAATCAAGAAGGATATGCTGATCCTTACCCTTCCCCAGATTATACTGCATATAGGTCATCACCCCTATTTGAACAACCCAAAATGACCTATTATCGGGGAGGGTATCAAGAACCTCAATTCGTTAACTCTCCTGCATTGAACCCAAACCCACCTAACCCTGAACCAAACCATTTGGTTCATGTGAACCAGGTCCAAGATAAGGTGTTAGCTAACTTAAGGAATACAATACAATCTTTAGAAGCTCAGCCAACACCTTGCCCTAGAGAATTGGAGCCCCTGACGGAAATGATTAACGATCTTAACAAGTATCTATTGGATTTACTCCAGGATGTTAAGGATAAGGGCCCAGGTGAGTTTTCACTTGGGAAGTTATCTAAATTGAGGATGAGATTTGTAATTGCTTTAGTCTAATCTTGGGAGGATTCCCAGGATGAATCCCTAACAGGAGAGCCCATGATAGAATCCGCTCAGGCACTTGTAGGGGGGAACACATTTTACGAGACCAGGGTCGACCAGGTTATTCTAAAGTAATCAAATAAGGATGATTTGATTTCTTCACTTGAGATCCCTAAGCTGGGGAATGAGGAAACATATGCCTCCATGAATCAGAAAGTGATTGATTTTGAGACATACATCAATGCGGATTCAGATTTCTTTGATTCTGAAGGTGAAGAATCATTATGCGAAGTCTCACCTGAGTTTACAGTACATGGTTTCTGTGAGACAACTGGGCCTGAGGAATTCGATGAATCATATGATGGCCTAATAACTGAGGAAATTAATCTTGTTGGGGCTCGCAGGGTGGATTCAGATCCTCACTTTCTGAAGGATTCAATTCATAGCCTCGATCCTCAATCACACCCCATAGAGTTTACTAATGAATTTGATTTCAAGATCACTAGACCCAAGTCAATTCTAATTTAGTTGCATCTTTTAGACTTGGAAATTTCAGATAAGGTGATTAACATGCATGAGGTCTTGGAATTTGAAATATTGATTGCGGAGGATAGGAAGTGGGAAATGAAGCTTTAGGAAGTTAATTTTGGAGGAAGCAGAAGATTGAGTCTAAGGGTTCCTATTTGCCTAAAACCACCAACCTTCTACCAGGACCCTTATGACATCTTTGATTTAGAGGATGTCCAACCCAAGCACACATTTATTGATTATCCTTTTGAGGTTGATTTCTCTGTAACCCAACTTTTTGGACTTGGGTTGCATCCTCACTAATCGCAGGCCCGACCACTCTTGCATACTGACCTCAGGTTTTAGATGATTTTTATCTAGAACCTTAGATATACTCGACTATGGGGTATGAGTCTACATCACAATCTGGTCTACATCTGTGGACATCTGTTGGTAGGTTCTAAGGTGAATCTTTTTATTCTGATTTTGACCTACACTTGTGAATTCTTTATTTCTTCTTCTTTGTACAGTGTGCCTAGTTGAAGGCATTAAATTCAGCACGTATACAATTTCTTTTCATCTCGAAGTGGACCTGTTATCCATGAAATTCAAGTGCTTTCTACTCTACTCCACTATGTTTTATGTCTTTTTAATACAATGAGGATATTGCATTAGATAGGTATGGGGGGTGGATATTCATCACTGAATTATTTCGTCAGCTCCGTAGATTCTTTTTATTTTCTTTATTTAAAAAAATATATATTTATAATAAAATAAAAAAATGTTGAATTAAGAAAGAGAACTTAGGTTTTAGAAAATTTTCAATCTTAGATAATAAAACTGTATGATGTGAACACTTAGACCCTTCAGGTCTTCAGGCTTAATTAGCTTGGGTGTCCACTAAAATGTGAACTTGTTTCTCGAGTCCTCGTCATTCTAAATTCATATTTTAATTGGTTAAATAAGTTGGGGTGATAAGTACACGACTTATCAACTCGCCCTCTGATTTGAGGGGATTTTAAGTCTAAGCATCTCCACACTATTGGCAATGACTCACTTTTCGACGGTTTTAACGGAAATTGCGTAGTTAATAAACCTTCTAGGGTGGTATGGCTAGCAAGTTATCATAGGTAATAGCCCATTGGTAGGTTATCCAGAGCCGAGTCACACGACCATTCTTTTCCATTACCTTTAGGTAAATCTTAGATCAGGGAAGCCACCTATTTAAAGAAAGAAATGATTTATATCCAAAAAAGAGAAAAAAATAGAAAAGGAGAAAAGAAAAGAAAAAGAAATAAGCCACACTTCACCGCACGAGTATGGCTGGCAAGTTATCGTGGGTAACAGCCCATTGGTAGGTTGTCCAAAACCCAGCTCAAGAAATGCGTGTATAATTCCAAAACACTTAGGAAGAAGCGAAGAAGTAGAATAAGCTGGGGAGATATACACTGGGTTCACCCTTGTGTTCACCTCATAAAAATAAAAGTAGGGAGAAAGCTACCAGTCGAATAGATACACCTTTAGGCAGAATTTCTTTTCAAGGTTACCTAGGGGCATAGAAACCCGAAGTCCGTTCTAATCGTCGATCAGTGAGTTTATCACATTTCACACAAAGATGCTTAGAACTTAGAGTTCTCATCGAGTTTTAGGTGGGTTGAGTGGCCGTGGAAAGCTACTCCAAAACCCTAAACTCAAAAATAAAAAAAAAAGAAAAGAAGAAAAGAAGAAAAAGATCCTTCTTTGAATAAGGCGAAGGCTTGAGGCAGTCTGCATTTTGGCAGACACTTAGGTGCTGTTGTGTCTCTGTAGTTCAGGTCATAGTTGAAATCTCTAAGTGTTGAAAAATGACTATTGCCTAAGAAATCCAACCTAATTCTCTTATAAATAGCATGTAGTTTTGCTAGGGACTAACAAAAGATAGGCATGGGGGTGTGATGTAAATACGTTCATATCACATAAACCGTCTATTTTTGCACGTTCTTAGACATAGAATTGCATCATATATTATAAATATTGCATAACATGCATCATCTTGCATTTAGGTTAGGTTGTATAAAGTTTAGATTAATTTTCCCTTTTTGTGGTCAGGTAACAGGGCAACATTTAATCGGGGCCTTGGATTGAAGATCTAACCTTACGGATCTGATCAGGGCAATGGTCGAAGTTCAAAGACTCCAAGATTATCTCGATCGGACTTCTGTAGCATCAGATGTAGTCCGAGAAAGATTAAAGGTCAAGGGGCCAGGATGGTGTAAATTTGTACATCAGATGACAAATCTGACCGCATGGATTAGTTAGCTAAGATTGTGGCTTATATGTTGAGCTGCGTAGAAGGAGAGAAGGCATAGGTTTGTGCGCACGTCGCCCACGATTTGGGCTTTAGTGACGGTTTTATCCGTCACTAAAGGCCCTTGATTTAATGTTTTAAAGTGTTATGATCTATTTGCCCCCTCCAATCTACACCTATATATAGCCCTACGACCCCCACACTTTCTTCATCCCTTTCTCTCTTTTCTCACCCCCTCCAAAGCTCTAAGAGCTTGTCCCAAACCAGGGATGCTCCATTAGAGTTAAAAATACAATTTTTCCACCTTCTCACCTCCTTCGTGGAGCATCCCACGGTGGTCCTCTCACCGCCATTCGGGAAGCGGATATCGCTACGACATCGTCTTGCCCCATTCTCCATCATCCTTCATCATTCTCCGTCCTGCATCTCACCACCTTCGTCTGAGAGCTCCGTCGTTGCGGCTCGTCCTCAAGCAGCCGTCGAGGAGGATAACTTCTCTCCACGTTCTTTTACCGCTTTCTAGAGTAGATTTCCTACTTTCTAAAGTAGTGAGTAGTTGTACCAAGTAGTTGTAATGAACATTGCTCTATGGTAATGAAATCCATATTTATTCTATTTCCGTTTTCCCTTTATTTGTAATATTCTCTCTCTTGCTTCTATTATTTATTCTTTAAGTAGATAGCTAGTTTAGATTCAATTTGACCGGTTAATCTGCTTCATGACAAATAAAACAAACATAGTTTTTAATCAAACGTCTGCCTCCCTGTGTTCGACCCGGAATTCTTTTTGAGTTTCGGTAAAATTTATCTGTTGACTATTTTTCTCACAAATCACACTATAATGATAGGTTTTTAAAATGCAACTTTCGTTTGCGTAGATTTTCCGCTGCAGCAGTCGATCAATAACCCTAAAAATTGAATTTCAAAGAAACATGAAAATCTGTTTGAGTTTATTTTTTAGGTTCCTTACAACAATATCCTAGACTAAAACAAAAGTAAAAGACATAAATCAGCTACCATCTGAACTTGATCCAAGAGAAGCTTTCATTCGAGATGGTCTTGAAATATTAATATAGCAGTAAATATAATTTTGGTGCATCAAAACAGAGGTGTTTATAGCCTCAGTGCACATGAGGATGAGGTCCCCATACACGCCCCAACTCACGCACATCACATGCTCTCACTCACGCGCCCTCGCTCGTAAACACGCCCGTGGGTCTGGGCTAGATCCGTTTACTCGATTACCCATGTCTGACTTGGGTCTGAGAGAAAGAAATCTGAGGTGGAGGGGGGACGATTTTGCACTATAGCACCTCAGGATTCATGCCAACCCCCCATTGATCGATACTTAGCCATTGCAAGGCCCTTGTGCCTTGTGTCTAAGAGGTTTCCCTTGTGCTTCTATTCTGCTGGTGCTTTGGCTCCTTTGAGTTAAAGCGTCTGAGCCATATACTTTTTTTTCTAAGGCCTTGGCTTGGTGCTGGTTACTATGGATACATTTACGTCGATATTTGATTACTGTTACTGTTGAAATATTTGAGATATTTAGAGCTTAAATTATAGGGTTAATTTGATGGTTCAAACCACCATTTTAACCTGATCTTTTTGCACTTTGATATCCACAGTTCTGAGATACATTTTTTGACATATATTGCATATCTTTCTAATTATCTAATTCACTTGCAAATTATTATTCTTAATATTATGGTTAGTGAATTGATTTGCTCAAGTTGCTCCTTGTGGACAACATCGGATCACTTTTGTTTTCGAGATTACAAATTTAAATGTTGTATTGCTTTTCATTACTATACTATGATGTGTTTTCCTAAATAAGATGAACTTTGATGCAACACTGACATCAACTGAATCAAGGTTTCACGCATTTCGGGATTAAAATATCACTGAAAATCTTAATTTTCTGCCCCACTTAAATTGAAAGGGTTATGGTTGGAATAAAATTAATTTAAACCTCCTAAAAATTATTAAAAGTATTATAAGAGGTTTGGTATCTTCACTTTGACCATCTGAACCCATTTTGACCAAGAATAGATTTAGATGGGAATTTACCTTGATTTGGGCTCCTATGCAATTTACCTAGTCAAACGTGGTCAAAACTCAAATCCAAGTTTACCATTGGATTTCTTAGGTTCAAATTAGGTTAACACCAAACTTTGGGCTCAATCAGAGTCCATCTTGACCTAGTTTGCATTTTAGGCCCTAAAAACTCTATTTCTTACACTTAGACCCCTAGGATTCAAGCTTATCACCAAGAGGCCCTAACCTTTTTGTCTCCTTCACATTTAGGTCCCTACCGCCTGAATAGTATGAACAAAACCTTCAACCCAAACCTCCAACCTTTAATTGGAGATTTCTCCTCCAATCTAAGGTGGAATCTCTTCAAACTTGGAGAGATTACTTCCAAGAAGGTCCTCTATTGATTGAACCATCCCATGAGATCTATGATCGAACCAAGACTCAAGAGAGCTCCATGTTTTCAATGGGTTTTGATTGCAAAAATTGCAAGGAAATCTCATGCTTTGCTGACAATTGAGGTCTAATTCAACACCTATATAAGTCCTAGGATCTCCTAGCATACTCCTCAGCCAAGATTTGATCGGAATTCCTCTTCCTCCTCCTTCGGCCATCATCATCTTTGGCTCTAGCCAGCCTCTCCACCTCCTTCATCTAGCTAGTCAACCACCAAATTGGATGGCCCACGTCCTTCCCTCTTGTTCACGCGCCTTGCCAACCAAAGCAAGGGTGCTGCCAACCCCTTCTTCCTCGTCGATTCCTTCGATGTACTTCATCGTGTTCCTTGCGTCTAATCGGCCAATGCCATATGCTTCTCTCTCTCTCTCCCCTTCCTAAGCACCCTAAACTCTCCCTCTCCCTCTTTAGTCTCATTCTACGTCATTAGACTTAGGTTCAATCCATTGCCACCAAAGCTTCACCCATGTCTTCCCCATGTCCAGTGAGAGCTCCGGCGAGCTCACTCCGATAAACCATGCCACCAAACACTACACCTTCCTTGCACTTCACCGACCAAAATCCCTAACTTAATTGGGCATATTGGCTACTCATTCTCTCTGTCGAACACACCCACCACCAGACACCCTTACCATCACCATACGCACTCCACATAACATGAAACACCTTGCAACAACCACCATCACATTCCTTGCACTCCGACGATCCCTCTAAGCATTCTAATTGAAGCTTAAGGCCCGTATTCTTATTTTTAGGTCTCCGCTGGATCATCGCCATTGTTGTCGATTTGTTGCCCTCAATCGCCAAGCTCCGTCCACCTTTGGCCTCGATTCCACGTCCAGTAGCTGCAGAAAAAACTCACGAAGTCTTCTAGGCTCGCAATTGGAGAAGAAGCAACATCAATAGCTACAATTGACTAAGCTTCACCCACAACTACACGTGAGGGAGGAAAATCCTTGGATAGTTCCACATCGTGGGAAGATTAAAAAAAATGGTTTATAATGTTTTTTCTCTCTTAGCAACTTGCTTCTAATCACGGGGTGAGGTCACTCTCACCTATCCTGTTCACTCCTTGCCTGCCACACATGCTAGCGGGCCTGGACCCGGATCCATTTACTTGACTAATGATAAAATGCAAGTAGGGTTATTTAATTAGGTGAAATTAGCATCAAATTGTATATAGTGGAAGTGGTTAACCTACAAGTGAATCTACACTCGTTTATAAAAAATTTATTAACCTGGCTAGATTTTAAGATTGTCACTTTTTGGCTAGGGTCGAACTTAGGGAGTTGGGTTTGGAATTACTCAGTTTCTATGCGCTTCCTAGACTTACATCAATTCCTTTCGCTTATTTTATTTTTGATTTTGTTCATTTTTAGATTTTTTTTTGGAGATAATCTTATCCTTGAGGCACACCCTCAAAATGGTTCTTGGCTACATGCCAAAATAATAAAATCCGATCTCGCCACACACGAGATCGTGCACCTACAAGTTAAGAATTATCTTTTCTATTTTATATATTTTTTGTCTTTTCTTTAAGCAATAAAATAAAAGCAAATATAGAAGAAAATGAAAATGCAGAACTAAAATGCAAAAATTGAAACGAATTGAAATACGTAGCTTATTTATATGTAGAATATATATATATGTATATTTATATAGGATATAGATATAGGTATATAGGTATAGATATAAATATATATATATAACTATGTAATCGATAATAGAGTAGTAGAATATTGAATCCAAGATTCAATAGGGATGTAGCACAATGCTGGGTTAATCGTCGTCTAGCAAGACGGGATTATCCTAGCTACGTGCCGCGTGCAGTGTGAAGTGGACGTGTGTGTGGGTAAAAGGCTTGCTATGCGTGAATATCGGGAAATATACGCAACTGGTGCAAATATTCCCGCGATATGATGCACGGTAGATGTATAGGTGCGTGGTATTGTGAGTGGAGATATGGGTGAGTGTGTGAAGGAAATATGGATATATATGTTGTATTTATAAATATATATATATATATATAAGTAGATATAACTATATAGAAGTATATGTATATAAATATATATATATATATAAGTAGATATAACTATATAGAAGTATATGTATATAAATATATATATATATTTGTATATAGGTGGGGAGTGTGAATATGTGAATAAATATAAGTATATATATGTGTGTGTAGATGTGCGTATATGGATGTGTATGTGTGTGTATATGAATATATTAGTATTTATGTATGTATAGTGCGTGTGTGTGCGTGAGTATGTTTGTGTGTCTATGTGTGTGAGAGAGTAGGTGGGTGTGTGTGAAGGGCATTGATGCACAGGTGCAAGGATGAAGCAGCTATGTGCGCTAAGGTGCCTAGGGTGGTGCAGCGCAGTGCGCTAAGGTAGAGGAGGACAGCGCGCACGGTGCTAGGATGAGTGAGGCACAGTGCAACGCACAAGGGAAGAGGCATGGGCTGTGAGGTCGGGAGACGCAACAACCGGTGAGAGTGGGAGACGAGAGGAGAGAGAGGGCGGTGGCCACTGGATGACTAAGAAATAGGCCAGTCACACATTGTAGCCCCGTGAGGTTGCCGCTACAGTGCCAAGGGCAAGAAGCAACAGGCTGTTCTGCGAAGATACTGGTTGAGCTGCGAGCGGGAAGCGAAGGTGTAGGCATGCGAAGTGCTTTGACTTGCAGGGGAACGTGCACAAGTGTGTGGGAGAGTGGCTAAGGCACATGGAGATGCATAGGGAAGGTGGCCGAGCGCACGGCGATGGTGCGTGAGCTTAGCATGCTCTGTAGCTTGCTGCAAAACCAACAATGGCGAAAAATAGAGTCGAACAAAACAAAAAAATAGAATGCAAGAAAAACAAAAACAAACACAAAAGAGAATACACCACGCCCACCTGCTCGTGATGGAGCTGGGCAGTGGTGTTCCCTCACCGTGGTGGTTGCAACCACGGGAGAGGATCCTCTACACTCAGTGTTCCTCTCAACTTGTGAGAGGTTACTGAGGATGAGGAGGGGAAGAGAGGGAGAGAGGAGAGCTCAATGTTGTGTGTGGCCAACAGAGAGAGATGTATGGTGCTATGTGTGTGCTGGTGGTGGTGGGGAATGGCTGAGGGTGAGGTGGGGGAGAGGTGGTGTCGACCGTATGCATGAAGGTGGAGGTGTGGGTTTTATAAGTGAGGGTAGTGAGGGTGGCGACTGTCGTAGGTCGTTAGGATATTATTTTGGAGGGGACAATTTTGGGTAAATTATGGGTAGGCACTTAGGTTGTTGGGAAATGAATGTAGGCTAATATTAGGTGCTTATTAGGTGGAATAAATGGTGGGATTTGAATGGAAATGTGGTGGAAATGGAAGTGATGAAATGGATAAATGGATGCTCAATCTCTCTCTCTATCTTCCTCTCCATAAAATGCACAAATGCGAATATTTACAAGATGGATGCATAACTATCTAATCTAAATGCATAATGTTAGGAAATAGTATAAGATGGCCTAATTAAAGACGTGAATTGCTACGCAATCACACCCTCATGCCTATCTTTTGCTAGTCCCTAGCAAAATACTTATTCAATAAGGTATTAGTAATTGGAAATGATCTTAAGCTGAAGATTTTTCTGAAGCAACATTAATGTGTTTATAGTTGGACAATGTGAGAGCCAATTGCAAAGAAGATTACCAGAACTCAAGTCTCACATAACATAGACCATCTCTTGACTAACAAGGACTCTTGATATTTAAACCTTAAGTGCGATTTCCAGGACTCAGAGGGTTTTGCAAAACTTGAAAGTTAAGAGGTTATGGTTTGTGTAAATGAACATTAAGATTCAATCCTAGGGTTTCACGTCTTTTTTGGTCCAGGTTGATCCCAGCTTCAACTCATGTCTTCGAATTACTGTAAAAAATGAGAAAAGGCTCAACCCAACTCTTATTGCATTGTGGCTCAAAGAATATTTGGTAGAAACATGGTATTTGTAATGCATCTTGAAAAACTTTTGGTGGAGGAATTTACAGGACATAGGAGAACAAACTGACTTATTCTAAAGAATGTCTTTTTTTGCAATTTCTTTTTGACTTTTTCTCTCTCTTTTTTTTAATACAAATAAATGTCAGTATGTCTCCGACAACTTTATTTGGTAGAGCGCACTTATTTGATGGGTGAGAACTTAGATGAAAAGAGTTTCTTTTAAACACAAGACTAAAAATTGAGATAAAGTGTCTACTTGCCTGCACAGGTAAGGACTCCACCCTCCCTAATGAACACTAGGGTTGGATCTTACGTTCATATGGTCTTTCCTGACTCTGTGTAGTGTGAACCAGGGTTACTTAGACTCCCAAGCAAGAGCAAACTAACGAATCTTGTACTAGTCACTCAGGTACAAGAATACGTCCTAAGTTAGGAGAGATCCTAATCTATCTTGTCACTGCTTGAGTGCATTAAGCCAAAGCCTGAGCGAATCAAACTTCTGTGGCTAGGAAAGTTTTCAAAGCAAAGGCTGCATGTCCATAAAGACTTATTTTATTTTTGCTTCAGCTTTTAGATCATAGCTAAACACTTGAAAACTTTTTTAACTATTGAATTTTCCATTTTTTAATGAACTTTTGGTGTTTTGTAATTTTTTTGAAAATTTTCAAAACTTTTAATTTTTAAGGAATTTTCAATTAGTTTATATATATACATACTATAGATGGATATGTGTCAAGAATTTGCAAAATACCCATATAATTCCCAAATCCTATGGATGCCTATCCATCCCCCCCATGCCAAATCATGCTATGTCCTCATATGCATGCAAAAGGGGTTAGACAGGGGTAAAGGTTTAGGTTCAAGGGTGAGTATAGGGTATAAAGCAGGGTGGATGGTGGGTGGTCAAAAGAAGAGTGAAACAAAATGAAGTGAAGTGAAGTGGAGTGAGTGAAATGTGATGTGGAGTGAATAGTGAAAGGGACTGTTGGGGTGCCTCCCAACGAGTGCTGAATTTAACATCCCCAGCTGGACTCTGTATAAGGCTCATATTAGTTACCCTCCAGCAGGGCAACTATTTCACCAACGAAGGTAGGCTCATGAGTAAGATACAGTTTCAACCGCTGCCCATTAACTGTAAATTTATGCCCAGATTTGGGATCTTCAATTTCGACGGCTCCGTTGGGAAAAGATCTCAAGACTACGAAAGGACCAGTCCATTTGGACTTCAGTTTTCCAGGAAAGAATTTGAGCCAGGCATTGTAAAACCAAACCTACTGTGATGGCTTAAATTCCTTCCGCCTAATGCGGCTATCGTGAAAGGCCTTGGTACATTGTTTAAAGGTAAGGGCAGAGTCACAGGCTTCATGACGTAGCTCTTCTAATTCTTGGAGTTGGAGTTTCCTTTCTCGACCACATAGGTCTAGGTAGAGGTTACATTGGCGAACCACCCAATAAGCGCGGTGCTCCAACTCCATGGGCAGGTGACAAGGCTTCTTGAAAACGATCCTGTATGGAGACATACCAAGGGGAGCCTTGATGGTAGTCCGATACACCCATAAAGTGTCAATCAGCTTGTTGGACCAATCCTTACAGTCAGGTTGAACCATTTTTTGGAGGATTTGCTTGATCTGCTGGTTCGAAACCTCAACCTGGTCATTTGTTTGTGGATGATATGGAGAAGTGATATGGTGGTGGACTCCGTATTTTCTCAAAAGTGCTCATAAAGATGAATGGGTGAAATGACTTCCTCCATCCGAAATGATGGCTTAAGGGATCCCAAAGCGCACAAAAATGTGATCTTTAATGAACTTGGCGCTAATGACATGGTCAGCACGGTGCACGGGAATAGCCTTAATCCATTTCGAGACATAATTAACGGCAACAAGGATGTACTCAAAATCATTGGATGGAGGAAAGGGAGCCATAAAATCAATTCCCCAAATGTCAAAAATCTCCATAGCTAGGGTGGGTTGCAAGGGCATCATGTCGCGACGTGACATTGACCTTAGCGTAATTGTGTGCATCCTGATGAAAGGAGGGCCAAAAGAATCTACATTGCAACACTTTGGCTGCAGTTTTCCTCCCTGAAAAATGGCCTCCACAAGCCTAATCGTGGCCAAAGGATAACACACTGGAGAATTCGCTGTCAGGAACACAACGGATAATTTGATCAGCACCTACTCTAAAAAGTAGTGGATTATCCTAGAAATAATACTTTTCTTTTGCAATGAGATGCTCACGCTGGTTTTTAGGCCAGCCTTGAGGAAGAGATCCAAAAGCAAGGTAATTAACAATATCGGCATAACAAGGTCCACTTGCCACATCTATCGCTGGAAGGTTCTCATCAAGAAAAGGTTCAATTAAAGGTAATGTAAGTTCAATATGGTCCGGGTCTAGTCTTGACAAGTGGTCTGCAACAACATTTTAGGTTACGGCCTTATCTCGTATATCAAGATCAAATTCTTGAAGTAGAAGGATCCAATGAATCAATCGAGGCTTTGCATCCTTCTTATGCATGAGATGATGAATGGTCACGTGGTCAGTGAAAATGGTAACATGAGAGCCCAGAAGATATGAACGGAATTTCTCCAACACAAAGACGACCGCCAGCAGCTCCTTTTCAGTGGTCGTGTAATTATGCTAGGCCTCATCTAGCATCTTATTGGCGTAATACACCACGAAAGGATGTTTATCACGTCTTTGTCCCAAGATGGCTCCTACAAGTAGGTTAGAAGCATCACACATCAGCTCAAAGTCGAGGGACCAATCAGGTGGCTGGAGAATGGGGGCTTTGGTGACAGCCTCACACAGCTACGTGAATGCTCAAATACAGTTGGAGCCTATTTTGAAGGGTACATCAGTCAATAGGGGATGCGTCAAAGGTTTGGAAATCTTAGAGAAATTTTTGATAAATCTCCTATAAAAATCAACGTGCCCAAGAAAGGAGTAGATATGTCGAACAGAGCTAGGAATGGGTAAATCAGCAATCACATCAAGCTTAGCTCTGTCCATTTCAATACCCCTTTTGGAGATGATATGCCCCAGAACAATACCTTCGTGTACCATGAAATGACTTTTCTCCCAAGAAAGCATGAGGTTAGAATCAATACATCTCTGAAGGATGCGGGTCAAGTTGGCTAGGCAATCATCAAAAGTTGATCTGAAGACAGAAAAGTCATCCATAAAGACTTCGAGAAAATCACCCACCATATCTGGAATATTGCCAGGTTGCATCTTTGGAAAGTAGCTGGTGCGTTACAGAGTTTGAATGGCATCCTTCTGAAAGAGGTGACAAAAGCGCAGGTGAAGGTATTTTCTATTGGTCCCGAGGGTCAATAGCCACCTGGTTATAGCTTGAAAATCCATCCAGGAAACAAAATAATTGATTTCCTGCTACCCGCTTTAGGATTTGGTCAATAAAAGGTAACAGAAGATGGTCTTTCTTGGTAGAAGTATTGAGTTTCCTATAGTCTACACACACTCTCTTTTATGACTAGATCCCTGATCCCTATAGGACCCGAGACTGGCCCGCCTCGACTAATCCCAAGACTTAGTCGTCCAACGAGAAATAACCAAAAGTAGATAATATTCCACAATCACACATGCAATGTAACTAAGCAGAAGAAAAAATAATAAGAGACAGTAAGGGAAACAGAACGAACAGTCTCACAATATTCTAGGCCATCACAACAACATCAGCAGAAAGTACAGCGGAAAAGTAACTGAAGCAGTATTACATATAACAAAATCCTCACTACTACAAAAAGAAACGTACTGGAACAAAAAACGTCAACAGCTAAGGCTGGGCTCGACTTGGCCAAGCTCCCTCTGTAGTCGGTGGTGCTGGCTACTCAACTCCTTGACCTAAACAAGGTTATAAAACTTTGTAGTAAGCTAATGCTGAGTAGAGTGGTTGCTAAACCATTTATATGCAATTTAATTTAAGATAGGCAACTAATTTATTTTTCAATTCCATTTAGCTCAACTAAGTGGTTCTAATTCGTTTATTCTATTAGAAACCGATCATTTCTTGATTTGTCGGTCCCTCAAGGGGAAGATCTTGATTGCAGTCTTTCCCGTGATGTAGGATGTACACATGGTGCTCTCCTGGTCAGAAGAATCCCCCGTGGTAATCCTACATCCAATCAACCACCCCGAGGTCACGGTCATGACGTAGCGGTGAACGGCACGTGTGATAAGCGTACGAGTAGCTACCTCACATTGGTATGCGGTCAGTCGTTTCCGCTAGCAGGTACGCCTAAAGGTACAGCACGGAACAACACAGGGCCTTGCACTCTCAAAACAGGAGTCTCACCCCTCAAACAGAATAGGGGTCTCACCCCTCCACAGTCCGCGTACCCTCGTACGACTATCCCGATTTGCCTAGTGGGCCTAACAAGAGTTGGTGTAGGGCGACTGGTCCTAACCCCAGGCCCCGTGGGGTGGCTCGCACCCTCCTTATACTAAGTAGCTCACCTCGGTACGACGTAACGAGCCAAACAGAAGTTGGTGTAGAGTGAGAAGGCCTAACCCCCGGGTCTCAACCCATAAGGGCGGCTAGCTCTCATCACCACTAAAGGGACAGTTGCTCTCCTTGGTACCGCGTACATAAGAACCAGCTCACTTCCCGTCTACTTGCTGAGTTCTCTCCATATATAGGAGTTCTTTTTCCTAATTCCCCGTAGGATTCATGCTTGTATTTCTTTCGTTCCATTTTCCAACATTCCGATCTCACTATTCAAATTACAGGTTTCATTCTTATAACAGGCAGCTCGTGTTTTAATAGCCTAGAAAGCATCACATCAATGAAGTAATACATTCGCTAGCAAGTTGGTTAAACATGCATCTCAAGGAAAACTGTGTAGCTTAAGAAATATTCGTTCACTTTTTCCTTAGGGTTCATTTCATATCCTTGGGTTCAATTTAGTTATTCTAAACATGCACTTTGTTTGATTAAAACTTGATATTAAAGCAAACAACTCTACTGAGAAACACAGGAGAAATGAGGGCGAGAACAGCAGGTCATGTCGCCTCCATGGGCCCCACGTACTCAACTGGCTGGAGACTGATGATATAATGTAATGTGTATATGACACATTGGTTGTATGATGATGAATGATTATTGTTATGATCATGTCGTTGTAGTATAGGGTGTATAATATAACATTAAGAATGTCGTATAGTGGTGAGTATGGGTGAGTACCAGTCATTACAACCATTATTATCATTTGCTTATTTATCTAATTTTTACTGGTTTTGTTCCAGGTCGTTCACTAGGAGGCAATTTATTGAATTTAATTCGGTCACTCTTTGATCTCAAAATTATCATCTAATTCTAAAAAGAAACTTTACATCTTATTAAAGAATGAATGAATGTGTGTTTTATTTACCTAATTACTAAGAAATGCTTGCAAAAATTCTAACTATGAACAAGCATCAAACAATCTATTATTATACTCTAAACTATGTATTTACAAGTTATACTATTAGTACTAACATAATAGTATATAATACCTTAGGATGCAATGGTGTAGAGACTTAACTTATTAGTTTGTTATTTATAGTAACATATACAGAAGTTTCAGTGATAGATATAAGCGTCGCTAAATCTCAGAAAACACTATATACAACCTAAAAGGCAAAACTGAGGTCTTTAGCGACGTTTATAGTGTCACTTTATTCTGTTAGTAATTATATAGATTTACTTATACGTATGTACATTACTTATTCTACTACTATATGTACAGTAAGTCTTTCTCTTCTTGTTATCTCTTGTGTTCTCGCTGTGTTTACTTAACTCGTCTGCTCTTTTCTTCTGTCTTAAGATACTTCAGAGGCTGCGGTGGGGAGGGGATTAGGCTAATGTCATTAGTTTAAAACGTGCTTACTTAGTAGGTGCGCTTTTCGAGGGATACACAGCACCCTAAGGGTGGGACCAGACCTCTACTAAGCGCGCCCTCATCTCAGATTAGGTGGCTTAATTACGTTTTCATTTCAGTGCAAGGTCTCAGCCCAACGCCTTCAAGCTCGCACACGCTCGGGCCCCCGACCTCCACACACATTCATCGCAAATCAGACAATACATGGTTAACGGGTAATCGGATCGAATGGAATAGGATGCTGTTTCGGGCGCCCGGCGCCGTGACGACTGGTGAAGCTGTATCATAATTAGCTTATATGTGGCTGCGCTTGACTTGCAGCACACGACGTGGTGCTATTCCAGCGCCACATCGTGCGCTGGAAATCAGGCGCAGCTGCGTCTGGGCACGTTTTTGGCCCTCGATTTGAGGGCCATAAATTATTAAAAAAAATAAAATAAAATATGGTAAATAAAATATTTACATAATAATACATAATTGATTAATTAATTTTAAATTTTAAATATGTTTACTATACAAATAAATTCGCTAAACTAGGCTAATTATACAGGTTGATTTAGGTGATTAAATAGTTAATTACTTATAAAATAATTAGTAAATGGTCTAATTGACCTTAAACAGTTTTAATTTACATACTTAAGTATTTAATACATATTTTTATTGTATTTTTACGAATTTATTTATGTTTTATTTAGGCTAAAATAGCAATTCTGTGTAGTTTATAATTAAAACTAAGTTACAGTAAACTGTACTAGGTATAAATACACTTTAATTCTCTTAAATTACTTACTATATATATTATCCTAAGTTTATAGATTTATTTAATTTAATTATAGCTCTAAATTATTAATTTAGCTAAGTTACTCTATAATTTAGCTATTAAATATGTAAATAGGGATCTGTTTATATATATATACATTATTAAGTGGATACATACATAATAGTTTAGTATATATACATATATTTACATAGATTACATATGTATATGGATTTATGTACAGGTTTTATACATATTTACAGTATAACTATGTATCTTACTTACATAATTAGGCTATATGTTATAGTTATAATACTATGGATAGGTATATTTACAGTTTTAAAATATGTATAATTAGGTTTTAGTAGGAAGTTAGGAAATGAGGGAAGAAGGGAGTTTAGAGAAGAGGGGAATGTAGCTGCTAGATGCAGCATGTTGCTGTATAACTGGGAATAAGAGAAAATTCAAAACAAACTAAAAATTTTGAGAGTTGAAATCCAAATCTAATAAGGGTTTAAATATCACGAAAATCTCATGTAAATTCAACTCAAATACTCATTAGGAAAAACCTTATCAGAAGCATCCTTTCAGATCAAAACACCAATGGTCTTGAGTTAATCTTCCTAATGCCATGGACAGCATGAAGGAAGACTTAGCTCAATCAATTAAAACCAAAGAAACACACAATCCCAGTTTCTTGCAACCATAAGGAGTATGGAAAACTCCTTAGGTTAGAGAATCACCATACAGAAATGATCATCAACACAAATAGTGTATGGCAGTTCTGAAATAGCAGACAAAACTTAAGAATGCATTAAGGAAAATTCATGGAAGCTGGCGAATGCATTCAAAACAAAGCATACACAGAATCATGAGAGGCTCTTCTGATTGGCTCTCTATCACCAGAGAACTTCTCAGAATCCTTGCCCACAATGAAAACCAAAAATCCCTTCAATTTGTCAGATCTCTCAAAACATTTCAGAGAGTAAAAATCCTTTAAAATCCAAATCAAAAGTGCTCTGACAAACTGAGGCAATCCATTTAAAACAAAGGGGCTTTTGTGAAACAAATGGAGTGAGTGAGAAGCCCCAAATGGTGCTTGTGACGCCACTTTCAGATCTGAGGCAGTGCACCATCAGATCTGAAATTGGGTCAGGATGTATGGGTGATTGATGAAAAATTCGTCGTTAAAAGGAAAAACAAGAATCAGAATTTGGATGATGGAAAAACAAAACATGAAGAGGGAGATAAATTGAACAATGAACAGATGATTCTTCCCCTCTGATCTGGACTGATCAGAGGAGGTGAGGGAGGGGATCTAATACTAATTCTACTCCTAAGACTAATCTAACTACAGCTAACATTAAACACTAACAATTAAAACTAAATCTATTCTAAACTACTGCAAACTAAATCTAACACTAGTTGTGCAGAATTAAAAACCTAAACTAAAAGGAAGAATGGGACCTATGGGTCCTTAGCCGGCGGCTAAGGAGGAAGAAAGGAGGAGGGTGACTCCAGCGGAGGGAAGAGTCTGCTAGTGAGACTCCAGGGTCGTCCTCAGGTGCTACGAGGTCCTTAGCGACGAGGAGGGTCGAGAGCAGGCGATGATTCCACAGCCGGTGGCTGTGAAATCAGGGTCTAGATGAGGAGGAGAGACTGGAGTGGATGAACTGATCGCTAAGAGATGTAGGAGGGAGCGATCCTTTGCGCACGACACCACTGAGGTGCTTAAATAGCAGCTCAGTGATTGGAATCACCGCAAGGGTGAGGTTAATCAAAATTAAGCCGGCGGTGAGGATGAGATGGGTAGAGCGCGCGGCGAGTCAAGAGAGAGATCTGACCGTCAGATGAGATCTGGGAAGAGAGGTGAACGCACGTACCGAATCGCGCGAAGGTTCCATTTGATTCCAGCCGCAGATCGAGATCAAAAGTGCGATGGACGGTCGAGAATGGCTGTGTTCTTCGCGTGCTACAGTGCGCGTGAAGAACACCGGCTTCTCTCTGAAATGAGGGAAAACTTGCAGGAAGACCCTTGAACGAAGGGGTAGAAGAATAGCGTGCAGGTCCAAAAGTGAAAAGAACTATAACTGGAAGGGCCTTGCAGTCATACAGAAGGGTCCCTGCGGCTTGCAAAAAGGTCCAAGAAGGAGTTTTGAAGGGTAGAAATGTAATGCATGAAGGACCTAATTGTAATCTATTTATTTCTAAGCCTAAATGATGTCCAATTGCTTTCAAATTTTTACATGTGCTTAATTGAACATTTAAGACATTGATTTTACTTCTGATTTGTCTTTTAAAACTTTTTTATGTGTTCAATTGATGCATGGATCATCATTTGTTCTTTAGTTTTCAGAATATCTCATTTTTGTGATCTAATTAGGAGGTTTTAACACACATTAAAAGTTTTAGGTATTTTCTTTAATTCCCACACTTAACCCTTTTTATATGTTAATTTGATATTGTTTTGCTTAGTGTCTAGCTTAATTTCGGCCTTTTAGCCATGATGAGTAGAAACTCATCATACCCCCATGCTTATGTTTTGCTAGTCCCTTAGCAAATAATCTGTTGAAGTGTAAGGCAATTTAAGTATCAGCAAGGTAAGTGTGTAAAGATATCTTTTTCTTCTTTAAAAAATTTTTAAGTGTTTTATGATGATCTTTAAGCTGAAAAGTTTTTTCAATAAACCAACTGTGTTTTTGGACATTGTGAGAAACTTGTTACTGAGGATAACCTACCAGAACTCGAGGCTTAAATGACATAGACCATCTCTCAACCAACAAGGACTCTTGATATTTCAACCTTAAGTCGAATTCCAGGACTTAGGGGGTTTTACAGAGACTCAGAATGCTATGAAGTTATGGTTGTGCTTTGTGATAAGTCAGGACTAACCAGGTGAATTCTAAGGCTCAATCTCGGGGTTTCACTTCTTTTTAAGTCCAGGTTGGTCCTAACTTCAGCTCATGCTTTCGGATGACTCTCAAAAATTGATGGTATTCATACCCAACCCTTATTGTATTTGTGGCTCAGAGAAGAATTTTTTTGGTGGACAAATAGGGTATTGGATTGAACCCTGAAAATATTTTTGGTGGAAGAGTTTTTTTTTTTTTTGAAGAACATACTTGACTTTCTTTCTTTCTTTTTTTTTTTTTTGAACAGTATGTCTCCGGAACTTATTTGGTAGAGCGCAATGTATTTGGTGGGTGGATTTCCTTTTTTTTTGTGGAAAGAGCTTCTCCTAGACATAAAACTAAAGATTAGGACAAAGAGTCTACCTGCATGCACAGGTAAGGACTCCACCTTCCCTAATGAACACAAGGGTTGAGGTTTAGGTTCAAGTGGTCTTTCCTGACACTGTGTAGTGTAAGCCAAGGTTACTTAGACTCCTAAGTCAAAGCAAACCAACGAATCCTGTACTGGTGACTCAGGTACAAGAATTGTCCTAAAGTTAGGAGAGACTGTGGTCTATCTTGTCAAGGCTCGAAGTGTATTAAGCCTAAGCTTGTATCAAGCTCCTATGGCCCGGCAGGTCAAACCAGTAACGGTTGAATGTCCATAGACACTTTTTTTTTTTCAGCTATAAGATCACTTATCTTTTCTTTCTTTTTCTTTTTCTCCCTCCCCTCTTGAAATGAATGTCCTCCTTCAAATAAAGTACATGTCCCTTATTGTGTTTTTGGAATTTTTCTGATTTGTTATTATTATTTTTTTTTTGTATTTTTAGCTTTGTAATTTTTTTCAAAATTTTTCAATTTTTTTGAAGTATATAATTTTTTTGATAATACTATATATACTATAGTTGTGTCTACAATTGCATTTTGGTTTAAATGGTTTACCATTTACACCCCCCCATGCTTAAATGTTTCAATGTCCTCATTGAATGAAAGGGTGGATGCAAATGCATGCTCTGCTTTTCACTATCCTAGACTGGGTGATGGAAGAAAGTCGGAATGAGAAGATAAAATCTCTGTGCGGACGATTTTAAGTCTGATCTAGGATCAGAGTGAATAGTCGGGCTAGGAAGTGAAATGCATGACATGTGTGTTAATGAAAGTATGCTCAAAATGCAAGGTTAGACACCTAATGCAGATGAAAGCTAAAGTAAGAAAGGTAAAAAACAGCTATATACAAGGATAGGTTTTTGCTAAGTTTAACGCCTTCAGCTAGGCGAAAACTTAGTTGGTAGCTCAAAATGTAGGAGCGAAATGGTGGAATTGACAAGTCTGAGATCATGCGGCTGAATGAAAGGTTTCAGTCTTTGTCCATTAACAATAAAGGGTTCAGATTTATCAAGTTCAGTGATCTCAACAGCTCCATTATCAAATAATCTCAAGATCATGATGATGGTGAATCAGTGTTGTTCAGAGTTTGTGAATCGTCAGGTGTTTGGTCTTGCAGTGCTGGTCTAGGTTGGATATACCTTTGAGCAGGTATGTTCCTAGGGTTGGGTTGTGCTTGGGATGGGAGTGAATGTGGTTGACGGGACTCCGTCAAGTGTGATAGCTGGGCTCTCATCTCAGCTAAGGCCGCGTCCTGTCTCTGCTGCATAGCAATATTCTGTTGTTGCATATCAGCAAGAGCTTTCATGATAGACCCCAACTGGTCATCTCGTGTAGGCCCAGATTGAGAGTATTGGGTGGGCCTGGGTTGGGGTTGCTGGTAGGTACGCGGTGGATATCCGTGTGATTGTGGAGGTGGTGCTCGGATCGGGTTGTGCAGTGGTGGTGCAGAAGGTTGTTGAAAAGGAGGTCTCTGTGAATTTCCCGACCACGAGAAATTTGGATGATTACGCCATCCAGGGTTATAGGTTTGTTTGAAAGGATCATTGTGAATGGCATGGAGCTCCTCCGAAGCTCCAGAAGGTGCAGGGAAGTCAGTGAAGGGAGGAACAAAGGTTCCTCCAACCGGTGAAGGATATGGAAATGGAAAATCCGGTAATGCAGTTTGTGTCACAGAAAGGTTATTCACAGTTTCCCTCCCTGTGGGAAACTGAGAAGAAGTGTTTTGTGCTGGTGACTGAGAAGAAGAAGATGGGTGTTTTGAGAGAAATTTCCATACTTCATCTACTTTCTTCTCGATTAAGCCCACTTTATTCAGTTGACTAGCCACTATCTCTAAGTCTTTGCTACTGGATTGGGCTTCATGTACCCCCGTGTGTGAGTGGGAATGTGAGGACTTTCTATTAAACACGCTCATTGAAGCATTATTAATAGAGTTTTCGGCCATGCCTTCAAAGAGCTCAAAGGCTGAGTCCTCGTCCCGACATAGGAAATTGCCTCCACAAGCGGCATCTACAAAATTCCGTGTGTCATCATGGAGCCCATGGTAGAAGATCTGGACCTGTTGCCAGCGTGGGACACCATGGTGGGGACATTTTCTCAGAAGCTCGTGGAATCTCTCCCAAGCCTCGTGCATAGGTTCTCCTGAATTCTGGCTGAAGGTGGTGATGGCACGCCTTAAGGCATTAGTGCGGCCTACAGGAAAGTACTTCTTTAAGAACTCATGTTCTAAAGAAGCCCAGGAATCTATAGGTGTAGTCCGTGCAAGTGTTCTAAACCGAAAGGCTGCCTTATCTTTTAATGAAAAGGAGAACATTTTCATCAAAAGCGTGTGCTGATCATGTCCTTGCGGACCCAAAGTTTGGGTAAGATTCTTTAGCTCCTCAATGCTGAAAAGGGTCCTCAGAAGCAAGTCCATGGAAGTGAGGAATGAGTGCTATAATGTTCGGCTTCAGTTCAGCAGCACGACCCCCATTGGGATAACGTACCACAGGCATTGGTTGGGCAACTGCGGGATTATAATAATCCCGTAGTTGAGGTCTACGGGGTTGGGGTGGTGCCTGAGGATTTCTAGGTTGAAGTGGTTGTGGTTGGAGGTTAGCTAAAAGATTTACAGCTTGAGCAAGCTGTTGCACCTGTTGGGTTAAGGTATTCATTTGTAGTTGTGTATCGAAAAGGTACTGAAGATGAGGCATAGGTCCTCTCTCCGGGGGTGGATTAGGATGATTAGGATAAGGTGGAGTTTGGAACCTAGGGATAGGTGGTTGCTGTGGTAGAGGATGTGCAACTAAGTCTGGAGGAAGTTCTTCAAAATCCTCAAATTGTGATGACTCAAGATCATCCTCTTGGTGAATGGGATTGTGAATAGGATTTTGAGACTCGGGAGGTAAAGGATTAGAAGTGGAGGGCAAAGAGAAAGATGTAGTAGCTTGGGTAGCAGTACCCAAGGGGAGTACAAGTTCTGGGTTTTGGGATCTCCTACCTTCCATTAAGTTGGTTTTTGAAATCACGTTTACTCTAATTCGATCCAACTCAATAGGAAAATTTTAATAATGTTCACAATAAAAATAGAAGAATCTCAATAAAATTTCAATTCAAGAAGACCAATCAATCGAAACAAATCGGAGAAATTTTTCCTAGAGGCTGCTACGCAAAATTATGTTGTACGCAAACAATTGTTTCAAGCAATTGTACGTATCCTAAGATAAACTTAGCGATGTGCAGACCTCTAAAATCCACTGGGAATCTGGATAAGACTGAGCGTGCGAATCCAGATCCTGTGGTTGCAGAAAGATGAGGTAGAAACCCGTGTATTGTGGCCTTAAGTGATCGTGCTGTGTGCACGATAACATTCAACACAAAGCGGTTAAAATCTCAAACAATGTTTCACCCAATTTACTATCTCCTTTTGATTTTGATTGAAGTGATTAAAATGTGTTTTCTATGCTGCTCGTTTCACTTTTTAGTAAATTCAGTACAAATAGTGGTCTTCTTTAACTTTAAGTCAAATGCAATTATGGCAGGAGTTAGAGTAAAGTAGAAAATGAGTACCTGACTCTAGCAATCTTCTAATGCAGATTTGACTTAAATCAAAATCTAGCAGGAATGAAATGCAATCCTAAAATGGATGCCTAAAGTTCTACTGCTGCTAGATAAGTATGAGGTCTTTTTGATCTTTTGATTTTTTTGATTTTTTTGAAAAATATTTTTATATGCAATTCAAAAGTAAGGAAAGAAATTAAGAAGATAAAGAAATAAAGTCCAGACAGTCCAAAATTATTACAGAAATTGTGTGAGAACAAGCTCTCACAACTTACGACTAACAATTGTCCCTAATCAATAAACCTAAAACTATCTATACTAAAACTAATACTAAAATCCTACAGCTACTTCGAGGCAAAACTCCACCAGGAAGATGGATCTGGAGCGCAGCGACTCCACCAGGAAGACGACACTCCTCCTCAAGTGCTGTGGAAAAACAAATGATTAGTAAATGACTAAAAGAATGTATACACAATTAATTCAATGAAAAATAAAAGCAATTACAATGAATGAATGAATGAAATAAAGAATTTCTATATACAAAAGAATAAAAAGAAAATTTTGGTGCAAAGAGCGTTGCCTCCCCGGCAACGGCGCCAAAAAATGATGTTATAATGTAATGTGTATATGACACATTGGTTGTATGATGATGAATGATTATTGTTATGATCATGTCGTTGTAGTATAGGGTGTATAATATAACATTAAGAATGTCGTATAGTGGTGAGTATGGGTGAGTACCAGTCATTACAACCATTATTATCATTTGCTTATTTATCTAATTTTTACTGGTTTTGTTCCAGGTCATTCACTGGGAGGCAATTTATTGAATTTAATTCAGTCACTCTTTGATCTCAAAATTATCATCTAATTCCAAAAAGAAACTTTACATCTTATTAAAGAATGAATGAATGTGTTTTATTTACCTAATTACTAAGAAATGCTTGCAAAAATTCTAACTATGAACAAGCATCAAACAATCTATTATTATACTCTAAACTATGTATTTACAAGTTATACTATTAGTACTAACATAATAGTATATAATACCTTAGGATGCAATGGTGTAGAGACTTAACTTATTAGTTTGTTATTTATAGTAACATATACAGAAGTTTCAGTGACAGATATAAGCGTCGCTAAATCTCAGAAAACACTATATACAACCTAAAAGGCAAAACTGAGGTCTTTAGCGACTTTTATAGTGTCACTTTATTCTGTTAGTAATTATATAGATTTACTTATACGTATGTACATTACTTATTCTACTACTATATGTACAGTAAGTCTTTCTCTTCTTGTTATCTCTTGTGTTCTCGCTGTGTTTACTTAACTCGTCTGCTCTTTTCTTCTGTCTTAAGATACTTCAGAGGCTGCGGTGGGGAGGGGATTAGGCTAATATCATTAGTTTAAAACGTGCTTACTTAGCAGGTGCGCTTTTCGAGAGATACACAGCACCCTAAGGGTGGGACCAGACCTCTACTAAGCGCGCCCTCATCTCAGATTAGGTGGCTTAATTACGTTTTCATTTCAGCGCAAGGTCTCAGCCCAACGCCTTCAAGCTCGCACACGCTCGGGCCCCCGACCTCCACACACATTCATCGCAAATCAGACAATACATGGTTAACGGGTAATCGGATCGAATGGAATAGGATGCTGTTTCGGGCGCCCGGCGCCGTGACGACTGGTGAAGCTGTATCATAATTAGCTTTTATGTGGCTGCGCTTGACTTGCAGCACACGATGTGGTGCTATTCCAATGCCACATCGTGCGCTGGAAATCAGGCGCAGCTGCGTCTGGGCACGTTTTTGGGCCTCGATTTGGGGGCCATAAATTATTAAAAAAAATAAAATAAAATATGGTAAATAAAATATTTACATAATACTACATAATTGATTAATTAATTTTGAATTTTAAATATGTTTACTATACAAATAAATTTGCTAAACGAGGCTGATTATACAGGTTGATTTAGTTGATTAAATAGTTAATTACTTATAAAATAATTAGTAAATGGTCTAATTGACCTTAAACAGTTTTAATTTACATACTTAAGTATTTAATACATATTTTTATTGTATTTTTACGAATTTATTTATGTTTTATTTAGGCTAAAATAGCAATTCTGTGTAGTTTATAATTAAAACTAAGTTACAGTAAACTGTACTAGGTATAAATACACTTTAATTCGCTTAAATTACTTACTATATATATTATCCTAAGTTTATAGATTTACTTAATTTAATTATAGCTCTAAATTATTAATTTAGCTAAGTTACTCTATAATTTAGCTATTAAATATGTAAATAGGGATCTGTTTATATATATATACATTATTAAGTGGATACATACATAATAGTTTAGTATATATACATATATTTACATAGATTACATATGTATATGGATTTATGTACAGGTTTTATACATATTTACAGTATAACTATGTATCTTACTTACATAATTAGGCTATATGTTATAGTTATAATACTATGGATAGGTATATTTACAGTTTTAAAATATGTATAATTAGGTTTTAGTAGGAAGTTAGGAAATGAGGGAAGAAGGGAGTTTAGAGAAGAGGGGAATGTAGCTGCTAGATGCAGCATGTTGCTGTATAACTGGGAATAAGAGAAAATTCAAAACAAACTAAAAATTCTGAGAGTTGAAATCCAAATCTGATAAGGGTTTAAATATCACGAAAATCTCATGTAAATTCAGCTCAAATACTCATTAGGAAAAACCTTATCAGAAGCATCCTTTCAGATCAAAACACCAATGGTCTTGAGTTAATCTTCCTAATGCCATGGACAGCATGAAGGAAGACTTAGCTCAATCAATTAAAACCAAAGAAACACACAATCCCAGTTTCTTGCAACCTTAAGGAGTATGGAAAACTCCTTAGGTTAGAGAATCACCATACAGAAATGATCATCAACACAAATAGTGTATGGCAGTTCTGAAATAGCAGACAAAACTTAAGAATGCATTAAGGAAAATTCATGGAAGCTGGCGAATGCATTCAAAACAAAGCATACACAGAATCATGAGAGGCTCTTCTGATTGGCTCTCTGTCACCAGAGAACTTCTCAGAATCCTTGCCCACAATGAAAACCAAAAATCCCTTCAATTTGTCAGATCTGTCAAAACATTTCAGAGAGTAAAAATCCTTTAAAATCCAAATCAAAAGTGCTCTGACAAACTGAGGCAATCCATTTAAAACAGAGGGGCTTTTGTGAAACAAATGGAGTGAGTGAGAAGCCCCAAATGGTGCTTATGACGCCACTTTCAGATCTGAGGCAGTGCACCATCAGATCTGAAATTGGGTCAGGTGTGTGGGTGATTGATGAAAAATTCGTCGTTAAAAGGAAAAACAAGAATCAGAATTTGGATGATGGAAAAACAAAACATGAAGAGGGAGATAAATTGAACAATGAACAGATGATTCTTCCCCTCTGATCTGGACTGATCAGAGGAGGTGAGGGAGGGGATCTAATACTAATTCTACTCCTAAGACTAATCTAACTACAGCTAACATTAAACACTAACAATTAAAACTAAATCTATTCTAAACTACTGCAAACTAAACCTAACACTAGTTGTGCAGAATTAAAAACCTAAACTAAAAGGAAGAATGGGACCTATGGGTCCTTAGCCGGCGGCTAAGGAGGAAGAAAGGAGGAGGGTCACTCCAGCGGAGGGAAGAGTCTGCTAGTGAGACTCCAGGGTCGTCCTCAGGTGCTACGAGATCCTTAGCGACGAGGAGGGTCGAGAGCAGGCGATGATTCCACAGCCGGTGGCTGTGAAATCAGGGTCTAGATGAGGAGGAGAGACTGGAGTGGACGAACTGATCGCTAAGAGATGTAGGAGGGAGCGATCCTTTGCGCACGACACCACTGAGGTGCTTAAATAGCAGCTCAGTGATTGGAATCACCGCAAGGGTGAGGTTAATCAAAATTAAGCTGGCGGTGAGGATGAGATGGGTAGAGCGCGCGGCGAGTCAAGAGAGAGATCTAACCGTCAGATGAGATCTGGGAAGAGAGGTGAACGCACGTACCGAATCGCGCGAAGGTTCCATTTGATTCCAGCCGCAGATCGAGATCAAAAGTGCGATGGACGGTCGAGAATGGCTGTGTTCTTCGCGTGCTACAGTGCGCGTGAAGAACACCGGCTTCTCTCTGAAATGAGGGAAAACTTGCAGGAAGACCCTTGAACGAAGGGGTAGAAGAATAGCGTGCAGGTCCAAAAGTGAAAAGAACTATAACTGGAAGGGCCTTGCAGTCATACAGAAGGGTCCCTGCGGCTTGCAAAAAGGTCCAAGAAGGAGTTTTGAAGGGTAGAAATGTAATGCATGAAGGACCTAATTGTAATCTATTTATTTCTAAGCCTAAATGATGTCCAATTGCTTTCAAATTTTTACATGTGCTTAATTGAACATTTAAGACATTGATTTTACTTCTGATTTGTCTTTTAAAACTTTTTTATGTGTTCAATTGATGCATGGATCATCATTTGTTCTTTAGTTTTCAGAATATCTCATTTTTGTGACCTAATTAGGAGGTTTTAACACACATTAAAAGTTTTAGGTCTTTTCTTTAATTCCCACACTTAACCCTTTTTATATGTTAATTTGATATTGTTTTGCTTAGTGTCTAGCTTAATTTCGGCCTTTTAGCCATGATGAGTAGCCACTCATCAGAGACCTATACAATTGACCAACCACATCAAATAAGTCCAAAATTGTATACAAGTGACACTAACTCGTAGAGAAACTCAAGCGGAACACAACGGTACTTCGTTTGCAGAAATCTGTTTCCGTTTAGGCCCTAAACGGGCCAAAAACACGCATACTGTCTAGGACTTGACCCAGATGTCTGAAACGAGCTCAGAACCTCACCTTTCTTTCCTGCGGCTTCCTCAGACATCTGAACCCCTCTACAATCGTCTGAGGGAGGTCTCAGACGTCGGACTCTCCTTTCGGTCGTCTGGGAGTACAGTCAAACGTCTGGCGATGTGCCCAAACATCTAAAAGTGCCTCGAAGGGTGCACCACGCACCTTTCCAACGCTATGCACTTGCGTACGCATGCGCAGAGCCAAAAATGGCTAAAAGTCTCGCCTGCATGGTCGAAACCCGTGTAGAAAATACGTACCTTGGCACTAAGCGTGCTTTCAGACGTCCGGCTTCAACTCCGGGCGTCCTGCTGCTACTCTAAACGTATAATATTGAAAAATATCCAGTACGCAGAACTCTCTCGCTAGCTTCTTCTCTATGTGGACTCCTCCGTGTCGCCTGCAACTGCTACGCCAACATTTTCAGGAGGTCGCGAAGCTCGCCTTCGCGAGCGCCTCCTTTCACGACTCCTCTCCTCGCATGAGCTCTCGGCAGTGCACTCGCGAGCTTCCCCGAGCCTACTTCTCTCCCACACTCTCGCTCCTCACTAACACTCTCCTCTCCTCCTCCACGCCCCGTCTCTCTTCTTCCTCTCCACTCGCTGCACTGAAGGCAAGGAAGGAAGATGTCTACCGGCAGGGCGGAAAAGGAGATGGAGGTGGTGGCTGGTGGTGATGGGGAGAAAGGGGAGGGGTGTGGGGGTTTAAATAAAGATGGGTTAGGGTTTGGTGAGGAGGCCAGAGGGGGAAAAAGGCATATGTCGCGTGCACGTGGGAAAGGAAAATAACGTATGGTCCTTCTTACTTTCAAATGTCTGGCTCTCTATCTAGACATCTGGACAGATGTCTGGTGAACACTCCAAACGTCTTATCCTACCAAAGAGTGGAGGGTCATTTCAACATAACAAACTTAAAGGAAGTTTCGTCCCAGAAACTTGAGCTAACTAGGGTGTGGGAATAAAAGTAAACATAAAAACACATAACAAACTTAAAGAGGACCAAAGTAGTTCAGAAGAGATGTACTCTTAAAAAGCTCCAGGCACTGCTCTCGCATTGCTATCTTAGGCTCCCAGGTCACCTCCTCATACCACTGGCTTCTCCATAGGACCTTCACCAGTGTCACCTGCTTCCATCTCAGACTCTAGACGGCTCTGTCTAATATCTGAACTGGCCTCTCGGGATAGGTCAGGTCACTCCCACCTCGATGCTCTAATGGCTCAGAACGTGGCTGGGATCGGCGACGTACTTCCTGAGGTTGGACACGTGGGACACGTTGTGTACTCCAGAAAGTTGGGGAGGAAGGGCAAGTCGGTAAGCAACGGATCCTACCCGCTCCAAGACCTCAAAGGGTCCTACAAACCTCAGCGTAAGCTTCCCTTTCACCCCAAAATGCTGCAAGCCCTTCATGGGAGAAACACGGGAAAGACGTGATCCCCAACCTCAAACTGTATCTCTCTGCACTTCCTATCGGCGTAGCTCTTCTGCCTGCTCTTGACAGTGCGGAGTCGTCTGTGAATCTGCTCTATCACCTCCTGACTTTGCCGAATCAGCCTGGGGCCAACCTCCCACTTGGTCCGTACCTCGACCAAACTCAAGGGTGTGATACACCTCCTCCCGTACAAAGCCTCGTAAGGCACAATGCCTATGCTAGAATGATAGCTGTTATTGCATGCAAACTCTACCAGGGGCAAATGCTCCTCCCAAGAGCCTCTCCAGTCTAGTACATAAGCGCATAGGAGGTCCTCAAGTGTCTATATGGTGCGCTCTGACTGCCCGTTAGTCTAAGGGTGGTAGGCGATACTGAACCTCAGATGGGTCCCCAATGCCTGCTGAAACTCTACCCAGAACTGGGAAGTGAAATGAGTATCCCTGTCGGATACGATCTCGCGAGGGACTCCATGTAGATGCACCACATCTCTGATGTATCGCTCTGCTAGTTGTGCTGGCCTAAGGGTGACTCGAATCGGCGCGAACCATGCCATCTTCGTCAACCGATATACTATCACCCAAATTTCGTCATGTCCCCACTGGGTAACTGGTAGACCCACCACTAAGTCCATGGTAATACTCTCCTACTTCCACTCTGGCACGGGAAGTGGCTGTAGTGGCCCTGCAGGCCTCTGATGCTCGACCTTCACCTGCTGGCATGCCAAGCACTACTGGACAAACTACCAACATCTCGCTTCATCCCTCTCCACCAGAAGTCGCGTCGTAGGTCATGGTACATCTTTGTATTTTCGGGATGTATGGTGAACCAGGACCTGTGCGCCTCAGTCAGGAGCTCTCTCAACAACTCGTCGTCTCTGGGAACGCATAGGTGTCCCCTTATGTGCAGTATCTCATCTGAGAAGGAAAATTCTCCTGGGTCCCCTGTCAACACCTTGTCTCGTAGTGTTTATAAGTACGGATCGGCCTTCTGTCCTGCAATGATGCGGTCTATCAGCTCTGGTCATGCCTGCCGCGTCACTATCACTGCCCTGCAGTACCCCCGTGACTCTTGGGGTCGCCATCTGCCCACCTCCTCCATGAGTCTCCAACTCTGTACCTGCAAGCTGACCAAGTGGGTAGGCGCCTTCTGACTCAAGGCGTTAGCCACCACATTGGCCTTCCCTAGATGGTAGGAGATGCTGCAGTTGTAGTCCTTCAGGAGCTCTAACTAAAGTCTCTGTCTCATGTTGAGCTCCTTCTGGTCAAACAGGTATCTGAGGCTCTTTTGATCTATGAAGATCTCGAATGTCTCACCATACAAGTAGTGCCTCCATGTCTTCAGCGCGAAGACAACTATTGCCAGCTCTAAGTCATGGATGGGGTAGCTATGCTCATGGGGCTTCAGTTGCCACGAAGCGTAAGCGACAACGTAACCCCACTGTATGAGCACACCACCCAACCCCTATAATGAAGCATCGGTGTAAACCACGAACCTGCCACTACTATCTGGAATGGTAAGTACAGGAGCTGACACCAGTCTCTCCTTCAGCTCCTGAAAACACCTCTCATACTCATCTATCCAGGAAAAGGACATGTCCTTCCGTGTCAGCTGAGTCATAGAATGCGTGATCTGAGAGAACCTTCTGATAAACTGCCGGTAGTAGCTTGCCAGTCCCAG
Source organism: Thalassia testudinum (assembly GCA_037157565.1). Lineage (NCBI taxonomy): Eukaryota > Viridiplantae > Streptophyta > Magnoliopsida > Alismatales > Hydrocharitaceae > Thalassia > Thalassia testudinum. The sequence goes on along the minus strand of JAZHRO010000035.1, from coordinate 65,416,675 downwards.
AAAACTGCGTACCTCTATCGCTGCGTGTGGCCTCTCCCACTTGAGAACGGCCTCAACCTTGGCTGGATCCACAGACAAGCCATCTCCCGAAATCACGTGGCCCAAGAAAGTCACTTGTCTCAGCCAAAACTCGCACTTGCTGTACTCAGCATATAGCTTGCGTCATCTCAAGGTATCCAGGACCATACGTAAATGCTGACCATGCTGTGCTTGATCCAGCGAGTAGACTAGGACATCGTCGATGAACACCACCACAAACTGGTCTAAGTATGATCTGAAAACACGGTTCATCATGTCCATGAAAGCAGTGAATGCATTGGTCAACCCAAATGGCATGAGCAAGAACTCATAGTGCCCGTACCGAGTACAGAAAGATATATTGGAGACGTCGGTCTCCTTGATCCTCAACTGGTGGTAGCTGGACCTCAGATCTATCTTAGAGAACACTGTAGCATCTCTCAACTGGTCAAAGAGGTCATCGATACAAGGCAACGGGTACTTATTCTTGATGGTGACCTAATTCAGTTGTCGGTAGTCGACACAAAGTCATAGGGTACCGTCCTTCTTCACAAACAACACAGGGGCTCCCAATGGGGGCGCACTGGGCCTCACAAAGCCCTTCTCCAACAGGTCCTATAACTATGACTTGAGCTCTCGCAACTCAAGTGGTGCCATCCTGTATGGTGCAGTAGAAATAGGGCTGGTCCCTGATACTAGTGAGATCTCAAACTCGATCTCACGCTCATGCGGTAGTCCTGGCAACTCCTCTGGGAAAACATCGGGGTACTCATAGACCACCGGGATACTCTGAAGGTCGGCCACGGGGCTAGGCTCTGCTACAACACAAGCTAAGAAGCCCTCACACCCCTGGCCTAAAAGCTTCGCTGCCCGAAGTGCGGAGATGCACCTGAAACCTTCATCCACCGGTTGGCCGTGAAACTCAAAGGAAGGTAACTCTGGTATGGAGAAGATGGACTTCCTCCCAAAATAGTCCACCAGGGCGTGATAGGTGGACAGCCAGTCCATCCCTAGGATCACGCCAAAGTCCATCGGGATTACTATCAGGTCGGTAGGAAGACTGTGTCCCCCTATAGTGACCTGGTAGTCTGTAAGGACCCCCTCTGCTACAAACAACTGTCCACCTGGTCCTCTAACCAGGAATGGAACCTCTAACAGTACACTGCCCGGCCCCAAACTGACGGCAAAACTCAAGGAGACAAAAGAGTGTGTGGCACCAGAATAAAAAAGAACGTAAACTAATCTGCCAAAAACGATAACCATACCTACCACCACAGACTTGAAGCCCTGGTGTCTCTATGCATTAGGGCGTTGATTCGCCCCTCATCCCTGGGCATAGACGAAGCGACCATGCTCTGGTTCGGGCGAGCAGCAGCTGGCCGGTACCCTCCTCGTGATTGCTGTCCTCCTCCATGAGCCTGGTGATCGCGGCCGCCAGCTCAGCCTCCAACACTCGGTGAGTGGAGCATCTATTGCACTCCGACCCTAGATGGGCAGTCCCTCCTGATGTGGCCCGGCTGGCCACACTGGTAGCAGAGAGGGGCATGGCCTCCTCCCTCAATCGGTCCCTAGTGGTGGCCGGGCGGGGATCCAGTGTCGGCAGCTGGCTTCTGTTTAGGGCCCCCAAAGGCCACTGGTGGCCCTGTAGAATGAGACTACTCTCCAGCGGCCGCCATGTGCCTTCTCTCCCGTTAGCCCTGTGAGTACTCTGGCTGGTAGGGCCTCTTCCGTTCGCTGTCAGTGTCTTACGCGGTCAGGTTGGTCTCCTCATAAGTCATGGCTGCCTCAACCACATGAGAGAAAGTGGGTAACTTCAGGGGTTTCATATACCCCCGAATCGCAGGTCGGAGCCCCTTAGTAAACCTCCATAGGCGCACCTCCTCAGTGGACACAGCTATTGGTGCGAAGCGTGACAACTCCAAGAAACGCATGTGGTACGCACTAACTGTCATTGCCCCCTGACGGAGAGTGTGGAACTCTAGTCTCCTCTGGTCCTGCCAGGTCTGTTGAAAGTACTGCTCGTAGAAGAGAGCCATGAACTGGTCCGACGTCGGCTCTCTCCTCTCCTGGCCTCTAACTACCCTCTACCACCTGTGGGCTGCGCTCTCTAGCTGGTACATGGCGAAGACCACACGGCACTTTGCAGGAGAGAGAAGGGTGTCGAACACCTTCTCTATCTGCTTCAGCCAGTCCTCTGCTTCAGATGGGCTCTCATCCCCCTTGAAGGAGGGGGGCTTCAACTTCCAGAACTGGCCGAAAAGCTCGTGGTGGAGCTGCAACGGGGGAACAGGTATACCTACAGGCAAGGAGGGCTCATGCTCAGGAGTGTCTGAGGGCAGTGGGGGTGGTGGAGGATCACCCCCTCCCCCTCCAGCTCTTACGACGCTGCAATGATTCCCCTGTCCCACAGAGGACTCTCCCTCCACGTCGTCAGGGAGGGGTGGTCGAGGATGCTGCTAGAGCTCCTCCCGTACGATATCTCGGATTAGTTGGGTGAGATCCTAGGCCTGGATGCTTGGAAGGAGAGGTCGGTCAATTGGTGCCTCAGGTCCAGCACGTCCGCCCCTTCGACCCCACCCACGTCCATGGCCTGCCTCGGAAACTCCCCGACTAGGCATCTCCTACAAGGAGACAGGAAAAAGAGTAGGAACTGTCAATGATAGCAGATTACATCAAGAGATAAGACTCGAAGCGAAGATCAAAGTGATACGTTGTGATGGCTATCCTAGTTACATGCATGTGGGTGGCTGTTTTTCAGACCATTTGTTCATTTCTCAGGATGACCTTGCTTTGATACCATCTTGTTACCACTCGATCCCTGATCCCTACAGGACCCGAGACCAGCCCGCCTCGACTAATCCCAAGACCTAGTCGTCCAACGAGAAATAACCAAAAGCAGATAATATTCCACAATCACATATGCAATGTAACTAAGCAGAAAAAAAATAATAAGAGATAGTAAGGGAAACAAAACGAATAGTCTCACAATATTACAAGCCATCATAACAACATCAGCGGAAAGTAAAATGGAAAAGTAACTGAAGCAGTATTACATATAACAAAATACTCACTACTACAAAAAGAAATGAACTGGAACAAAAAACATCAACAGCTAAGGCTAGGCTCGACATGGCTCAGCTCCCTTTGCAGCTGGTGGTGCTGGCTGCTCAACTCCCTGACCTGAATAAGGTTATAAAACTTCGTAGTCAGCTAACGCTGAGTAGAGTGGTAGCTAAACCATTTATATGTAATTTAATTTAAGACTGACAACTATTTATTTTTCAATTGCATTAGCTCAACTAAGTGGTTCTAATTTGTTTATTCTCTTAGAAACTGATCATTTCTTAATCTTGTCAGTCCCTCAAGGGGATGATCTTGATTGTAGTCTTTCCCGTGATGTAGGATGTACACGTGATGCTCACCTGGCCGGGAGAATCCCCCGTGGTAAATCCTACATCCAGTCAACCACCTCGAGGTCACAGTTGTGATGTAACGATGACTACGACACATGCAATAAGTGCACGGGTAGCTACCTCGCACTGGCATGTGGTTAGTCATTTCTGCTAACAGGTATGCCTAAAGGTACAATGCGGAACAGCACAGGGCCTTGCCCTCTCAGAACGGGGGTCTCAGCCCTCAAAACAGAACAAGGGTCTCGCCCCTCCACAATCCACGTATCCTCATCTGACTATCCCGGTTTTCCCAGTAGGCCTAACAAGAATCGGTGTAGGGCAGCTAGTCGTAACCTCAGGTCCCGTGGGGCGGCTAGCTCCCTTCCTACACTAAGTAGCTCACCTCGGTACTACGTACACGAGGGCCAAACAAAAGTCGATGTAGAGTGACTTGGCCTAAGCTCCAGGTCTCAACCCAAAGGGGCGACTAGCTCCCCTCTACATTAAAGGGACAGTTGCTCTCCTTGGTACCATGTACACAAGGGTCAGCTCACTTCTCATCTACTTACTGAGCTCTTTCCATATATAGGAGTTCTTTTTCCTAATTCCCTGTAGGGTTCATGCTTGTATTTTTTTCGTTCCATTTTCCAACATTCTGATCTCACTATTCAAATTACAAGTTTCATTCTTATAACAGGCAGCTCGTGTTTTCCTAGCCGAGAAAGCATCACATCAATGAACTAATACATTCGCTAGCAAGTTGGTTAAACATGTATATCAAGGAAAATAGTGTAGCTCAAGCAATATTCATTCACTTCTGCCCTAGGGTTAATTTCATATCCTAGGGCTCAATTTAGTTATTCTAAACATTCACTTTATTTGATTAAAACTTGATATTAAAGTAAACCACTCTACCGGGAAACATGGGAGGAATGGGGGCGAGAACCGCAGGTCCTGTCACCTCCACGGGCCCTGTGTACTCAACTGGCTAGAGAACTATACAATTGACCAACCACGTCAAACGAGTCCAAAACTGTATGCAAGTGACACTAACTTGTAGAGAAACTCAAGCGGAAAATAACGGTACTTTGTTTGTGGAAATCTGATTCTGTTTGGGCCCTAAACGGGCTAGAAACACACATACTATCTAAAATCAAACATCTAGGACTTGACCCAGATGTCTTAAACGAGCTCAAAACCTCACCTTTCTTTCCTGCTGCTTCCTCAGACATCTGAACCCCTCTACAATCGTCTGAAGGAAGTCCCAAACGTCAGACTCTCCTTCTGGTCATCCGGGAGTACAGTCAGACGTCTGGTGATGTGCCCAGACATCCAAAAGTCCCTTGAAGGGCGCACTGCATGCCTTTCCAACGCTCTGCACCTGCGTACACACGCGTAGAGCCAAAAATGACTAAAAGTCTCATTTGCTTGGCTGGAACTCGTGCAGAAAATATGTACCTTGGCACTAAGTGTGCTTTCAGACGTCCGACTTTAACTCCGGACATCCCGCTGCTACTCCAAACGTCTGGGAGATGCTCCAGACATCTGATACTGGAAAATATCCAGTACGCAGAACTCTCTTGTGAACTTCTTCTTCGCACGGACTCCTCCACGTCGCCTGCAACTGCTACGCCAACAGCTTAAGGAGGTCGCGAAGGTCTCCTTCATGAGCTCCTCCTCCTCGCATGACTCCTCTCCTCGCACGAGCTCTCGACCATGCACTCGTGAGCTCCCCCAAGCCTACTTCTCTCCCATGCTCTCGCTCATCGCTCACACTCTCCTCTCCTTCTACGTGTCCCGTCTCTCTTCTTCCTCTCCACTCGTTGTGGTGGAGACGAGGGAGGAAGATGGCTGCCGGTAGGGGGGAAAAGGAGATGGAGGTGGTGGCTGGTGGTGATGGGAAGAAAGGGGAGGGTTGTGGGGGTTTAAATAAAGATGGGTTAGGGTTTGGTGAGGAGGCCAGAGGGGGAAAAAGGCGTGTGTTGCATGCACGTGGGAAAGGAAAATAATGTATGATCCTTCTTACTTTCAGACGTCTGGCCTTCTATCCAGTCGTCTGGACAGACATCTAGTGAACACTCCAGACGTCTTGTCCTACCAAAGAGTGGAGGGTCATTTCACTCTCCAAGATGTAGGAATGCATGTAGGGATGGATTCACCTTTGTCATTGACACGGATGGTGAGACCCACCTTTTTAGGCACAACATGAATCATGCTCACCCAGGGGCTATCGCTGATTGTGTAAATGATGCCTGCATCAAACCATTTGATAATTTCATTTTGTAACGGCCTCCTGCATATTAGGATTGAGACGTCGCTGCATCTCACGGGAAGGTCGAGCCTCCTCCGTATTATACGGTGAGTGCAGTAGGAGGGGCTAATGCCAGTCAGATCAGACAAAGACCATCTAATGGCTGCCTTATGTTCAATTAGGACCTTCATTGGCTTGCACTCTTGCTCCCTTGACAATTTTGAACTAATGATTACAGGAAGCATTTCATTTTGTCCTAGAAAAATATATTTTAACGTTGCAAGCAGTGCTTTCAGTTTAGGAGAGGATGGGGAAAGATCTGGCAATTCTTGGGACAAAATTATCCCAAATGGGTAAGAAGGAATAAGGGGAGAAGGGAATTGGCCCTTAGGTTGGCCAAGGAGAGGTGTGTCTTGGATTGATGGATTCAAGAAAGGAGTGCCCTAGATATCAGTATTTAGGAACAAGGTCCCAGTGTGGAATGTTGCTTCCACCTGATTTGCCTGGAAAGAAAGGGCATTTTGGTCTTCAAGGGGATAGACTGGAGGTGAGCAGCCTGGATATGACTCAGACCACGAGGCGTAAGAGGCGGAGTGGACCTCGTCAGGAATTTGGTCAGGAAGAGATAAGGGTAAGGGAAGGGATGGGGAAATGTCATAGTACAGGTCAGTCAGGTCTTGATTTTCCAGGGGTATGCCGCAGCAAGTTGAATAGGTTACAACCAATCTGATACACACACTGATAGCCATGTCATTGTCAGACATGTCATCCTTGATAAAATCGCAATCAAAATTCTTGGCGGCCTTATAAATGTTTAGTTTGAGCTTTTCAAAGCCCACGGCAATCTCAATACAGCCCGATTCACAATCAATATGGGCACAGGCTGTAGCCAAGAATGGTCTACCGAGTATTATCGGATAATCAGAAAGTGAATCAAGAACTTTCATATCTAAACAAGAAAGACAATAGGAAAATAAAGACTGTTGACCCTAACCACCACGTCTTCCACCACACCCCGTGGGATTTTGACAGAGCGATCTGCTAATTGTAGTGTAATAGGGGTGGGTTTCATATTTCCTAATGCAAATTTCTAGAACATGATGGTCGGTACGAGGTTAATGGAAGATCATAAATCTAGAAAGGCATGATCAAAATTGTAGCCTTTGATGCTGCATGAAACGAGAGGGGTGCCTGGATCTTTCTGCTTCGATGGTAGTTTTGACAGTATAGCACAACTCACATGAGGCGAGAGAACCACCAAATTCTTAGTTTACTTTTACTGTCGCTTGGGTGTAGTGTAGTCTTTAAAGAAACGGGCGACAGTAGGTATATGGTCGATCGCCTCTAACAAGGGAACCTTGATTTCAACATCCTTGAATAAATCACACAGATTATCAAAGGTATGCATGTTCTTTTTCTTGCCTTTTGGCTCCCTCAGTAGAGCCTCAGGGAATGGGACCGATTCTGGCACCAGCTTGGGTATATCATCCTCACAAGAATGCAGTGTGCAACCTGAATGAGAGGGAGATGAAGAAGATGGGCCAGGATCAGGTCAAGGCGGATCGACGGTCTGTTTACCACTCCTAGCAGTAATCACATTGGACGTCGCAGGTCCAGTGGGATCATAAGGTGGAAGAGGGTTCATAATAGGGACGTATGGGCGATGTGCTACTGTGGGATTAGCCTAAAATCCCGGTGGAGTACTCGGAGCTTGCAAAATTTGATGAACCTGCCCCTGAGAAGGTCGTACCTGTGGTTGCAGACCATGAGGTACAAAATTTCATGGGTTTGGGATAGTTGGGCTAGAAGAGTGCTCGAGATCGAGTTGTCATGCGTAGTTGACTGATCTTAGCATTCTGCTGTGCCAATTGGTGTTGAAGAGAGGTCATATTTTCTTCATGGTGCTTGGACATTTTCGTAATTATTTGCATCAATTTATCAAGAGAATTTGATGCATGATCCATTTAAGGTGCACAAAGGCCCTGCGGCAGATTTTCCAAAGGATTATATTGGGCCCTTGTGATGATGGGAGCGGATGGTCGCATTGGTCCACCAGCGGGGTTTTGGTGCTGAGGGTTGTTGGACCATGCGAAATTCGGATGGTTGCGCCACCCTGGGTTATAAGTAGCAGAATTTGGGTTATTCCCCAGGGCGCACACGTCTTCGAATTCAGAAGACGAGTCTGCATATGGTACATCGTCCAAGTACATGGTGGCTTGTTCCTCTATGTCATATACTAGCTAGCAGAAGCTAGATCCACATTACTCACCGAGTCGCTTGGTGCAATACTCGACAAGGATGGTATAGGTCGTGCGGGATTATTAGAAATCATCCTGACTTGGGAAGGATTGGGTTTGTGACATGGTGGAGTCGATGTGTGAGCCACAGGATGGGTATGGTTGGCCAAAAATTTATCTAGCTTTTTGTGAATGAGGGAGACTTCATCCAATTTTTGAGCGATTAAATTTAAGTCAGTGGATGAATGGGAAGGTCCCGTGTCAACCTCGTGAGCTCCGCTACGAGGTGCACTGGTTCGATTAAAGGTGACAATGGAAGCATTATTCAAGGAATTCTAACTCATATTTTCAAACAATTTGAACACTCCATCCTCATCTTTATTCATGAAATTTTCTTCACAGGAAGCATCTGCAATCTACCTCAAAGTTTCATTTAGCCCATAATAGAAGATCTGGGCTACATGCTACTTAGGCATACCATGGTGTGGACATTTCCTGAGGAGGTCATTATACCCTTCCTAGGCCTCATGAAATTGCTCACTGTTTTGTTGCGTGAATGAAGTAATAGCATGGTGAAGCGCATTGGTGCACCTGATTGGGAAGAATTTCTTGAGAAATGCTGTATGCATCTCTTCCCAGGAGTGAAGGGGTTTCCCAATGGTGCGCAACCATTGCGTGGTTTTGTCCTTCAATGAAAACGGGAACATTTTCATGAGGACGATATGCAACCTGATATTTCTTGGTTTAATCATTTCAGCTAAACGGGTTAAGTCCTCCAAGTGATGAAAAGGGTCTTCACTGGCCAATCCATGGTAATGGAAGTTGATTAGGCTGATTACATTCGAATTTAATTTAAAATCTTCCCTGCCCTCGAGGACACGAATCTACCTACAGGTCTCTATAGCAGTGGGATTCTAATATGAGCTAAGAGACCTGGGCTTCTCACGTTCGGGAGGGTTTTACGTTTCCTCCATGGTTTCCCTAATAGCTTCAATCTGCTCAGTATACAATTCCATTTGGGACTGGAGACAGGTTAATGGGTCAACGACTCCTCCACCACTTGGTGGATTTGGAGGGGGCGATTTCCTCCCTCGGGATTTAGGGGTGGGCGAGCAGCCACGTTTTATAGAGGAGGACGATTCACCAGCTTCTACCTTTCTAGAGTTATCAGACAATTCAAAATGTTTAGGGTTTTGTGACCTCCCAAACATGCACTGCCGACAGAAGAATTGGGGTGATTAGAAGAGAGAAGGGGATAAGAGAAATTACACCAAATAGGTGCATTGATGACAATTCAAACAATCAAGGTCCTAACCTCTAAATGTGTCCTTAAGACCTAAAGATCTAATTTACCTACTATCGTGACTTACAGAACTAAATATGAGCATCGCGAAACCACTGGCTAGATTGAAAGGTCGTTTGCCCCAGTCTTAGAACTTGATAGCACGCGGGAACCCGCACCAGCACGTAAGCACTGCATGCAGGTAGTTAGACCTCCAAACCTTAATGGGGTTAAGTTACTACCAGTTCTAAATTAAGAGGCTTAGGATACAAGCGCTTTGGAATGTGACGGCATTGTATACGGGTAATGCCCAAGTGCGTTGATTTTTGAGTGAGTAAAGCAACCATACAATGGGGAACTCTCCCCAAATTGAAGTTTTAGATGGTGAATGGCTTTTAGAATTCAACTCTTTAGGTAGTATGGATTTTATGATTCCACTAAATTACCAATTCAACCAATCTTCGAGTTTTCAAGAAAATACAAGTTCTTTTTGCACCCAAACAATCCTCCTTCAATTTAATTTGGTGAATGCATGCTACAATGGAAATGAGCTCCTAATTAGAAATTTCTATGTGCAGATGCACGAATCAATTTTAATTTAATGTGAGAGGGAGCCAAAGCACTTCAATTCAAGTGCTCCCAATCACCTAAATGAGAATCCACACAAGGCTCGGCCACCAAAAGTGTGAAAAATAAAAATGAATATATTGGGGGTTGAGATTCAGGATCAAATCAAGGCAAGTTTAGTGTTGTGGTGGGGTTGGAGTTAAATCAACTCCAAGACTCCCCAACCAAAGTTTGGATCCTGAATGCTAAATAATAAGGCTAAAAAGTGTGGCAAACAATTGATTTTAAATTGGAAAAAGTGTGGCAAACAATTGATTTTAAATTGCCTCAATGATAATTTCGCTTCGTGAAATAATCAAGAATCAAGATTCTCAAATTTTTTGTGTACAAAAATGTGGAAAATCAAGGGCAGTGGTGGTGATAGAAAGAATCAAATAGTGGATTTTAATCCACTCACCCTAGAAATCCCAAGAAGATTTTTTAGGATTTTTTATTTTTTTATTTTTTTTATATTTTCAATGTGACAGAATGACCTAAATTGCTAGGAAGAAAAACAACTACCTCCTTAGCAACGTAGGTGAAACTCCAATCAGACGTCGGTGACTTCATGCTCTCGTGCCTACTTCAGATTTGCCCACCTCTCCGACCTCCTCTGTGTGTCTTCTCCTCGCGACAGGTACACCTGCACAAAAACAAACAAGAACACCCATGAAGAAAAGGGTGGAAGAAGAGAAAATCAAAGGAAGAGAATAGAACTAACTCCAAATGGCGCCTCCTCGACAACGGTGCCAAAAAACTTGTGATAAAATGCGAGTAGGGTTATTTAATTAGGTGAAATTAGCATCAAATTGTAAATAGTGGAAGTGGTTAACCTACAAGCAAATCTACACTCATTTATCGAAAATTTATTAACCTGGCTAGATTTTAAGATTGTCTCTTTTAGGCCAGGGTCCAACTCATGGAGGGGGGTTTGGAATTACTCAATTTCTACGTGCTACCTAGACTCGCATCAATTCCTTTTGCTTATTGTATTGTTGGTTTTCTTCATTTTTAGATTTTTTTTAGAGATAATCTTCTCCTTGAGGCACACCCTCAAAATGGTTCTTGGCTACATGCCAAAATAATAAAATCTGGTATTGCCACATGCGAGACCGTGCGCCTGCAAGTCAAGAATTATCTTTTCTATTTTAAATTTTTTTTATCTTTTCTTTAGGTAATAAAATAAAAGCAAATATAGAAGAAAATGAAAATGTGGAACTGAAATGCAAATATTGAAATGAATTGAAATACGTAGCTTATTTATATGTAGAATATATATATATATATATATATGTGTGTGTGTGTGTGTGTGTGTGTGTATTTATATAGGATATAGATATAGCTATATAGGTATAGATATAAATATATATAACTATGTAATAGATAATATAATAGTAGAATATTGAATCCAAGATTTAATAGGGATCTAGCACAATGCTAGGTTAACCGTCATCTAGCAAGACGGGATTAACCTAGCTACATGCGTGAGCGGTGTGGAGCAAACATGTGTGACTGTGGGTAGAAGGCTTGCTATGTGGGAATATCAGGAAATATACGCAACTGGTGTGAATATTCCCTCGATATGATGCGCGGTAGATGGATAGGTGCACAGTATTGTGAGTGGAGATATGGGTGAGTGTGTGAAGGAAATATGGATATATATGTGTATTTATAAATATAAATATATATATATAAGTAGATATAACTATATGGAATTATATGTATATAAATATATATATATTTGTATATAGGTGAGGAGTGTGAATATGTGAATAAATATAAGTATATATATGTGTGTGTGTATACGGATGTGTATGTGTGTGCATATGAATATATTAGTATTTATGTATGCATAGGTGTGTGTGTGAGTGAGTATGTTTATGTGTTTGTGTGTGTGCGAGTGGGTGTGTGTGAAGGGCACTACACGTATAGGCACAGGGATGAAGCAGCCACGCATGCTACGGTGTGCAGGGTTGTGCAACGTAACGTGCTCAGGTAGAAGAGGATGCAACGCGCACAGCGCTAGGATGAGTGAGGCATAGCACAACATGCAAGGGAAGAGGCGCGAGCTGTGAGGTCGAGAGATGCAGCTATCGGTTGGAGCCGGTGACGTGAGGAGAGAGAGGGTGGTGATCACCGGATAATTGAGAAACAAGGCTACAGTTCCAAGGGCAAAAGGCAACCGGTTGTTCCGCAAAGCTACTAGCTGAGCTACACGTTGGAAGCGGAGGTGAAGGTGTGTGGAGGAGGGCTTGGACCGGCAGGGGAGCATGCGTAGGTGCGTGAGAGAGTGGCTAAGGTGCACAGAGATGGGTAGGGATGGTGGCTGAGCGCACGGCGATGGTGCGTGAGCTTAGCAAGCTCTGTTGCTTGCTGTAGAACCAACAATGGCGAAAAATAGAGCTGAACAAAACAAAAAAAATGCAAAAAAATAAAAACAAACACAAAAGAGAATACACCACGCCCACTTGCTCGTGATGGAGCTGGGTGGTAGTGTTCCCTCACCGTGGTGGTTGCAACCACGGGAAAGGATCCTCTACACTCAGTGTTCCTCTCAACTTGTGAGAGGATACTGAGGATGAGGAGGGGAAGAGAGGGAGAGAGGAGAGCTGAGTGTTGTGTGTGGCTGGCAGAAAGGGATGTGTGGTGCTGTGTGTGTGCTGCTGATGGTGGGGAATGGCTGAGGGTGAGGTGAGGGGAGGGTTGGTGCCGACCGTATGCATGGAGGTGGAGGTGTGGGTTTTATAAGTGAGGGTAGTGAGGGTGGCGACAGTCGTTGGTCGTTAGGATATTATTTTGGAGGGGACAATTTTGGGTAAACTATGGGTAGGCACTTAGGTTGTTGGGAAATGAATGTAGGCTGATATTAGGTGCTTATTAGGTGGAATAAATGGTGGGATTTGAATGGAAATGAGGTGGAAATGGAAGGGATGAAATGGATGAATGGATGCTCAATCTCTCTCTCTCTATCTTTCTCTCCATAAAATGCACATATGCGAATATTTAGAAGATGCATGCATAACTATCTAATCTAAATGCATCATGTTAGGAAATAGCATAAGATGGCCTAATTAGAGACATGAATTGCTGCGCAATTGTTTGCACCTCAAAACACTCCTGTAATAACGCCTTCTTGTGCTATTTTCTAGCATTAACATTGCATAATAGGATCCTGTAATCGCATTTGTAAAAACACTTGCATGCATGCATTTAATCAAGAGAGGAAGAGGAGTAAAACAATCGCCTACATAGTTACATTTTTCTTCAAGTGCCTCCTTGCAAAATCACCCTCTTTTTATTTTTCCTCTTGATTTCTTCTTTTCTCTCCTTCCCGCGGCTGCATCCTTCCCGCGGCTGCACTCTTCCCGCAGCTGCATGCAGCAGCCACGCAGCACTTCTTCCCGTCACGTCTCCCTGCCAACGCCGCTCCCTATAGCTGCAACTCGCACACCCTCTCCCTGCTGCAGCCGGCACGCCACTCTCCCCTCCTCTATAAGTAGCTGCAGCTTCACCCTCGCGACGCAGCTGCTGCAGCTGCTGAAAAAACCCGCAGCCATCTTCTCCACCGCTTTCCCCTCCCATACGTCGGCCCTCCGTCGAGGAGGCACCCGGCGAGCAGGAGAACCCACTGTGGTGCACACCACCACAGTGGGAGCACCACCGCCCAGCTCTTCAACGAGCCGGTGGGCGTGGTGTTTTCTTTTCTCTTCGTATTCGTCTCCACGCCATTGCTGCCGCTTCAAGCTCCGAAGCTTGAAGCAGCAGCAGCAACAGCTAAACCGCGGCGACAGCAGCAGCAGCAGCACCCCCCGCCTCCTCCGCGACCTTCCCCGCAGGCGCGCAACCCTCCACGCGCGCCTGCAGGCCCATTCCCCGCCTCCGTCTCCGTTCTGTCCGCCTCGCAGTTGCACCTGTAGCCCTCCGCCGCGCGCACTGCAGCGGCCGGCTACGGCCTCGCGCCGCCCCCTGTCCTCCTCTGCGACCCTCCGCGACCACCTGCAGACCTCCTCCACGCTCGCTCCTCCACGCCTTCGCCCGCCTGTCGCCTTCACGCACGCCTGCAGGAACCCTACGCGAAGGCGCGCCCGCACCCACCGTCTTCAGACGTCCGCCTCCGCCTTCAGACGACGCGGCGTCAGACGTCCGCCGCCGCGAGCAGACGTCTTAACTCGCTGCCATCGTCCGCGCTCTCGATCTCTCCAGCCCGCTCTCTCTCTCTGCTGATCTCTCTCTCCCGCTCTCTCTCTCTGAGTCCAGCTGGGGACATTAAATTCAGCGCTTGTTGGGAGGCACCCTAACAGCACTCACCATCCACCATCACTTTTCACACCTTTATCGCAATCACTTCACTTTTCTCTTCACCACCCACCATCCACCCACCCTTCCACCCTGATCTATACCCTGAACCTCAGCTCTTGTTACCCGATCTTCCATCCTTCCTCTGCCTTTCCCTGCATGCATATGAGGACATAGCATTGTTTGGCATGGGGGGGTGGATAGGCATCCATAGGATCCGGGTATGTTATGGTATTATACAGTTCCCACCTATTTATAAATATGCAAAAAAAAAAAAAAAAATATATATATATATATATATTATAATAAATGGTGTTTAATAATGATCTTGAAGCTGAAACAAAAAGGCAATAAGTGTTTATGGATATTCAACCTCTGTTTTGAAGACTTTCCAGGCCACAAAAGCTTGATTCGCTCAGGCTCGGCTTAATTCACTTAAAGCATTGACAAAATAGATCAAGATCTCTCCTAACTAAGGATGTATTCTTGTACCTGAGACACCAGTACAGGATCCGTTGGTTTGCTTTTTCTTGAGAGCTTAAGTAAACTTGGTTCACACTACACATATCAGGAAAGACCAGGTGAACATAAGATCCAACCCTAGTGTTCATTAGGGAAGGTGGAGTCCTTACCTGTGTGCGCAGGTAGACTTTTTATCCCAGGCTTTAGTCTTGTGTTTAGGAGCGACTCTTTCCACCAAAAAGAAACTCTCCCACAAAAAAAAAAAAGTGTGCTTCAAAATGTGTTGTAAGAGATATACTGACACGTGTTTCAAAAAAAAAAAAAAAAATCAGAAAAGAGATGTTTTAAGAGTCAGTATATCTCATAAATGTTTGTATACTTTGTTTTTCGGTGAGTCACAAAAAAAAAAAAAAAAATCAGAAAATAGGAGTTGAGTTTTCCGTCATCATCTTAAGGGTCAATTCGAAGACATGAGCTGAAACTGGTACCAACCTGTACTTAAAAATTCGTGAAACCCTGGGATTGAGTCTTAATGTTCATCTGGTCAGTCTTGATCCTTCACTATGCACAAACCATAACCTCTTGAGCTCTCGAGTACGGCAAAAACCTCCTGGGTCCTGGAAATCGTACTTAAGGTTTAAATATCAAGAGTCCTGGTTAGTTGAGAGATGATCTATGTCATGTGAGACTTAAAGTACTGGTAGTCTTCTTTACAATTGGTTCTCACAATATTCCATAGTAAACACACCTGTATCACCTCAGAAGAAAATCTTCAGCTTAAGATCATTTCTAAATACTATTTTGCTAGGGACTAGCAAAAGATAGGCATGGGGGTATATGTTTGCACCTCAAAACACGCCTGTAATAACGCCTTCTTGTGCTATTTTCTAGTATTAACATTGCATAATAGGATCCTGTAATCGCATTTGTAAAAACACTTGCATGCATGCATTTAATCAAGAGAGGAAGAGGAGTGAAACAATCGCCTGCATAGTTACATTTTTCTTCAAGTGCCTCCTTGCAAAATCACCCTCTTTTTATTTTTCCTCTTGATTTCTTCTTTTCTCTCCTTCCCGCGGCTGCATCCTTCCCGCGGCTGCACTCTTCCCGCAGCTGCATGCAGCAGCCACGCAGCACTTCTTCCCGTCACGTCTCCCTGCCAACGCCGCTCCCTATAGCTGCAACTCGCACACCCTCTCCCTGCTGCAGCCGGCACGCCACTCTCCCCTCCTCTATAAGTAGCTGCAGCTTCATCCTCACGACGCAGCTGCTGCAGCTGCTGAAAAAACCCGCAGCCATCTTCTCCACCGCTTTCCCCTCCCATACGTCGGCCCTCCGTCGAGGAGGCACCCGGCGAGCAGGAGAACCCACTGTGGTGCACACCACCACAGTGGGAGCACCACCGCCCAGCTCTTCAACGAGCCGGTGGGCGTAGTGTTTTCTTTTCTCTTCGTATTCGTCTCCACGCCATTGTTGCCGCTTCAAGCTCCGAAGCTTGAAGCAGCAGCAGCAGCAGCTAAACCGCGGCGACAGCAGCAGCAGCAGCACCCCCCGCCTCCTCCGCGACCTTCCCCGCAGGCGAGCAACCCTCCGCGCGCGCCTGCAGGCCCGTTCCCCGCCTCCGTCTCCGTTCTGTCCGCCTCGCAGTTGCACCTGTAGCCTTCCGCCGCGCGGACTGCAGCGGCCGGCTACGGCCTCGCGCCGCCCCCTGTCCTCCTCCGCGACCACCTGCAGACCTCCTCCACGCTCGCTCCTCCACGCCTTCGCCCGCCTGTCGCCTTCGCGCACGCCTGCAGGAACCCTACGCGAAGGCGTGCCCGCACCCGCCGTCTTCAGACGTTCGCCTCCTCCTTCAGACGACGCGACGTCAGACGTCCGCCGCCGCGAGCAGACGTCTTAACTCGCTGCCATCGTCCGCGCTCTCGATCTCTCCAGCCCGCTCTCTCTCTCTGCTGATCTCTCTCTCCCGCTCTCTCTCTCTCACGTATTCTCTCTCTCTCCCGCTCTCTCTCTCTCTGTTTTTTTACTCACAGCAACACACACACACACATTCACCGACGCACACACACCTATACCAACACATACACACACACTCACACACTTATAGTAACATATATATACTTATATACATAGTATATCTATATATTTATGTATACACACACATATATATAATATATCTATATATATATATATATACACGTATATATATATCTATATACTTATACATATACTTATATATATATACATATATACTTATATACATATATATATATATATACATATCTATATACTTATATATATATACACATATATATATATATATATATCTAGATACAAATATACTTATATACATATATATATATATACATCTATATAGTATTATATATATATACTTATATACATATATACATACATATATATATATACATATACACCTATATATATATATATAATACATATATATCTATATATATCTATACATATATACTTATACATTTATATACATATAGATATATTTACTCATATACATACATATGTACATATATTTTCACGTTATTTACTATACGCTGTATCGCGGGAATATCTGCACCAGTTGCTGATATTCCCTAATACACGCGTGCAAAAAAAGCGTGGTCCCATACATCATCCATCCTCCATCCACACTCCATGCGGCACATAGTCGTGTTGGTTGCGTCTCTCTAGACGTCGACTGACTCGACATAGTGCTACACTCCATCGCTACCTCCACCCCCACCCCTTTATATATACTACATATAAATATATATCTATAGCTACTATATTTACTTTCTATCTGTTATCTTCCTTCTTAGTAAAAAGATAAAAAAAGGTATAAAAGTGAAAAGATAATCTTTGATTTGCAGGTACCCCGTCTTGCGAGTAGCAAGGCGTGTTTTGGAACTCTGTTTTGGCTAAAAGCCAAGGACACAATTTTGAGGGTGTGCCTCAAGAACAAGGATTACCAGAAAAAAAACCTAAATAAGAAAAATACCAAAAACACAATAAACGAACGGAAGAGACGCGTTTTAAGGACAACGTAGGAACTCGACTTGAACCCCACTTCCCTGAGTTCGACCCTGGGCCTAAAAGCGACAAGATAAAATCAATTAGGCCAGGTTAAAAATTTTGTAAAGAGATGGTTAGGTCTGAATTAGGTTAACCACTATACACATTTCAACGATAAAAATATCATATTAACAACCTATCCGGGCCGACCATCAGCAATCAACTACCCCCTGACCCAGTTCTATGGAGAGAGAGAGAAGGGAAATTATGAGGGAATGAGGGGGTTTTGCACTGTGCTGTATTGGGATTCATGCCTAACACTTGGTGCATTCTTGAGGTGATTTGGAGCTTGATAGTTAAGTCATCTAGGGTCACCTCAGGACGTCTGATTGTGGTTTGAGATTGATAGTACTGATGATTTGATTGAGTTGGCAATTATGCTTACTGTTGCGGATAGTTGATGGTTTCAACCACCATTTTTTCTCTTTATATTTTATTCTGAGATACAATTCTTAACTTTAATTGATTCTTCTCATATTTGTGGTTGAATATTAATTGCATCATTATTTTTTTATTATTGTGATTGGTGGATTGAATTGCTACATTTTCTCCCTGCAAACGAACTCGGAACTCACAATTTTTCAAGCACTTATAAATTTTAAAATATTTATTCAATTTTCATTGCTATACTGCGACACATTTTTCTAAACTACGAAAATTTTTGCATCAATATTTTGGTGCCGTTGCCTGGGAGCAATTCACATTTCAGTCACTGATCACACTTTATGATTTGATTCTAACTTTCTATATCTACTTTGTTGCATTGTTGCATGTAAATCTGTAGACTGATCATACAAGCAACCACACCAGGGGCAGGTAATCACATTTCCTTCTTCATTAAACCCCTCCACTCTTGGAAAGATTGACAAGGAAATCAATTGGAATCAATTTATTTTACTTATTTAGTAATCATCATTCAAGTTTCCTAATTGGGTTAGATTTAACTAGAAATCCCCATCCTGATACTTGCACCTACTAGGGACATAAGGTACCTCGGGCTATTCACCTTCTTGATTGAGCCCAAGGTACCATCCTTTGGAAGAATTGGACTTGTAACTAGAGCTAATCTAGGGTTTCCACAATAGGGTTCTGATGGGAACACCATCATAGGCCCAAACTAGCCACTTTTAGTCAAGTATGATTGATAAAAGCTCCTACATAATCATCTGAGGGTTGTAATTCCATAATATTCTGATTTAAGTAGAGAAAGGGAAATCATGGTTAATTCTATATTTTAATAGCACATCATGAACACAGATTAACCATGGGATTTGTCAGGCATTAAATGAAGGTCTAAAATGTGGGTCAACACTGACAGAAACAGGGTTTCACATTTTTTGAGGACCATAACAACACATAAAAGCCTAATTTCAGACTTGCTTAAATTAAAGAGGTTTTGGTCAGGATAAAATTTATCTAAACCTGCTAAAAATCATAGAAAAATATTATAAGAGGTTTGGTATCCTTGGTTTGGCCATCTGAACCTATTTTGACCTAAAATAGTCTTAGACGAAATTTTACCCTAATTTAAGCTTCTGTGCAAATTTCCCAGACAAATGTGGTCAAAACTAAAATCTAACTTCACTATTAGATTCCTTGAATCCAATCTAGGTTGGTACCAAAATTTGGGCCCAATCATAGTCCATCTTGACCTAGTTTGCAATTTAGCCCTTTAAAATATTATTTCTTACATTTACCCCCTCAGGTATCGAATTATTTGCAAAAGGGCCCCTAACTTCTCATCATTTTCTTTACTTTGGTCCCTACCGCCATTGGTGATGGGAATGCATCTTCAGCGAGGTTCAAGGGAGATTTCTCCTTTGAATTAGGTCCAATCACCTCCAAACTTGGAGGGAAGATCCATGATAAGTTGCCCGATCTGCCAGACCTCATCTCGGCCTCCAAATCAAGCTCTTGAGCTCAAGAAAACTCAAGATTTCTAGGGATCCTTATCCCTAAAATTTTGAGCTATTCAAGCTCCTTCCCAATCTTGGAGCTCGACCTTGGTCCTTTTAAAAAGACCCCATTCTCCAAACCATCCTCCTTAGCACAGTTTAGGGCCAGAAGTACCCTCTTCTCTCTCTTCCTCGACCTGCTCCGACCAAGCTCCGGTGACACCTCTACTCTACCTTCATTTCCTTCAGCCACATACGATAGGCAGAGGGAATCTTCTTCCCTCCGTCATCTGCTCCTCGCCATGCCAGCTAGGAGCTCCCTCTCCCTTCGACGTCACCATTCTCCCTTACTAGAGCTTTCCTCTTCTTTAGCACCAGCCCATCATAGCTGGTGCCACACTCTCTCTCCCCACATCCATAAGCACCCTCTCTCAACTCCTCTCACCTCCCTGATTTTTCCTGCCTACTTAGACTCTATGTTGGCACACCGCATTACTTGCTTCTCCATCATCTTCCCCAACTTCGGCCTGACTCCGATGAATCTATGCCACTGCTCCACAGCATGAAACTCATCACCACTGAGTCCATGAGCTCCGCCTCGCCTCACTGATCAAAAGCCCCAAAGATATTTGGGCTTTTGATCTCTTACGCACTCCACCGAACACACGCACTCACTCATACCTCCTCTGTCACCGACAACACTCCACCGATCACCGTACACCTTAAAACCACTACCATCAAGTTCACCATCCTATGGCGAACCTTCTAAGCATATTTGACAAGGCTGAAGGCCTTATTTTGCATTGTAGGTACATCACCAGAGCTCCGCCATCACTGCCACCTTCTCTGGCTCCGTTTGTAGTTCTCCGACCGATTTCGTCTACGCTGCTCACTCCAAGCGTTGCAGAATCTCTACGTGACTCACTCCAGGTCTTCAATTGAGTAGCAGAACCCCCATAGCAGTTGGAATTGAAGCTGCGGCCATCGTTGCTGCTGTGCGAAGAGAAAGCTTGCGCATAGTCCCACATCGAGGATTTTGAAGCTCTCAGTGGCATATAAAAGCATTTTGTGAAGAGGCTTTATCGCCTCAGCACACAGGGTGAGGTCCTACTCACCACACGTGTGCACTCCTCACCTGCTATACTACACAAGTGGGTCTGGTCCTCGGTCTGCTTACCCATATACCCGGCACTATTCATCTGGGTCTGACTTAAGAAACAGGGAAGAGAATCGAGGAGGAGGGGGTGGGTTTTGCTTTGCTACCTTGGGATTCGTGCCCCCTCCTTTCATCTCTCAACACTTAGCCTTTGAGGGCTTTGGGAAGCCCTTATGCCTTGCTCTTGTGGGAGCTTGTGCTCCTTTGTTGTTCTGTGCCTTGGCTCCTCTGAGGAGTGAAGGTTAAGGCATTTGTGCCTTGGTTCTGTTGACTGATTGGCTACATTGCTCTTGTGCTTGGTTCTGATACTATTTGGATATTTGATTGCGGTTACTGTTCAATTATTTAAGTGGTTATAGAGCTTAAATATTAGGTTTAGTTTGGTGATTCAAATCACCATTTTAACCCCATCTTTTTGCACTGACTCTCTGATTTTTATTGAAATATTATTTTGAGTATTACTTTGGTTTCAATTACACATTATTCTTGATACTGTGATTAGTGGATTGAATTGCCAATTTGCTTCTTGTGAACGACCTCAGATTCACATCGATTTCGAGTTTTATAAATTTAAATGCTATAGTGGTTTCGTTAACTATACTACGATGCACATCTCTTATAAATCGACGAAATCGTCCAACATTTTGGCGCCGTTGCCGAGGAGCAACACATAGTTTCATTCACTAATTACAATTTTGATTTGATATTAACTTGCTCTATCTACTTTGTTGTAATTTTTCAAGGTACACCGGAGAAGATCAGCCGCACAATAGCCACTCCAAGGGCAGGTAACTTCATTTCCTTTTTCTTAAGCCCCTCATTTCTGGAAGGAATTAAAATCAAGAATCAATTTGGATCAACTCGCATTGTTTCATAGACTTAATCACCCAAGTTGCTTGATTTGATTTGCTTAGAAATCCCCATCCAGATATCTGCACCTACTAGAGACTAAACATGCCTAGGGCTATTCACCTTCTTGATTGAGCCATAGGTGCCAACTTTGGAAAAAATTGGACCTAGAAAATAGAGCCAAATTAGGGTTTTCACTTTAGGGTTTTAGGAAAACACACTTGCCTGTTTTAAAAGAGAATTGATTTCTCTCATCATATGTCACCTAAGCCTTCATTGAAATGACATAATCAAGCAAACCCTAAAAGAAGGCTCTAACAATCACTTAAATTACTAAAATTTGGGACTTAATAACCTACTTGCAAGCCACTCAGGGTGATTTTGGGTTCTTTACCCAATTCATCCTAAACTTTAGGACAGGTTAGGTGAAGTTGACCCACCTTGTGGGTTAACCAACTTTCAAATTATCTCACAAATCACAATCAATTCTAAAGTTCAAGTGAAATTCAAGGAACATCTTTAGGAATAAAATTGGTAGACTTAGGGGTCAAGCTTTCTTATTCCAGTCTACTTGGATTCTCAGTGACAAGGAAGGTCGGGTAGGGGAAACCCTATAACCCATGGGGATGCTCTACCGTGTAGGGGTCTTTGCGGGGCTCTCCCTTCCTGGCGGCCCAAGTAATTCTCAGGTGAGTGACTATCTAATCAAGAGGTATCATCCTCCTTGAACCTCCTTAGTCATCTAAAGATTTTTTGGGTGCCTCGATTAAGTCCATCACACATTCTGTCCCTCATCTATCTCTTTAGTGCGTGTTCAGGAGGAGGTCCTTAAGACCACATTTGAGGCCTCCATTAGCAATCCATTCGCATCGAGGCCAAGCCTTGACCCCCTTGTTTGTGCTACCACCCAACCAGATTGACATCTCTTCCGAATCATCTGCTTTAGAGCCCAGATCTCCTTCATCCGCATCCATGGAGGACCAAGAAGAACTCAATATCCAAAATCAGCTACAACGCCTCAATGATCTTGTCCAGGCGCACCTAAATCCACCACAGCGCTCTTTGATGCGAAATCTCTACAATCCCGTTGGGGTGGAGATTGAGCCTAGGGTATAGATCCTAGCTGGAGGGTTCAATGCTACACTCAAGCCGAATATGATACAGGCTATTCCCAAATTCCGTGGTTTGAACTTTGAAGATTCCTTCCAGCACATCAAGCAGCTAAAAAATCTGGCCCAGACCTTTGGGCCACCTGTTCAGAATCAGGACATCCTACTCATGAAGACGTTCTCCTCTCTCATGGATAAATTTGCCGAC
Source organism: Thalassia testudinum (assembly GCA_037157565.1). Classification (NCBI taxonomy): domain Eukaryota; kingdom Viridiplantae; phylum Streptophyta; class Magnoliopsida; order Alismatales; family Hydrocharitaceae; genus Thalassia; species Thalassia testudinum. The sequence continues at coordinate 65,393,830 of JAZHRO010000035.1, read as the reverse complement.
TGGTATCAGACTCTGACTCGTCCAATCAATACATGGGGGAAGCTCCAAATTGAATTCCTGCAGAAATTCTTCCCAGTTGGTCGGACAAATGCTTTAAGGCACTAGATCACGCACTTCTCGCAAAATGTGGGAGAACCACTTCATGAGGCATGGGACCGCTTTTTAGATCTCATGCAAAACTGCCCCTATCATGAAGTTCCTAAATGGGAACATGCCTAGTCTTTTTACCATAGACTCTGTTAGGATATCAAGCTCTTTGTTGATGCAACCTGTGGCGGGAGCATCATGGGTCAACACAAAGATACAGTTTGGGAGATTCTCGAGAACATGTTTGAGAACTCTATAAACAGTGAATCTATGGGCGTGTTTGACTGGATGATCACCCACACATTGACAAACACGCGAGGGGCACATGAGACTCAAGGCCTATCTGCATCCGTCGATCTAGAATTGGTGTCCAGTTGCCTGGATAAGGTCTCAATCATCGAGAAAAAGGTGGACAAATTGACTCGACATCTGCAGAGAGCCACTACCGCATAGTAGTACACGTATGAGCAACCACCCTCAGGTAGGGAGGCTGTGCATAACATTTACCACTACTCTCATTGGGGGATGGACTTGTATTCACCCCCACTTGATCCTGGTTTCAAAGGAAGCACCTGACCCACCTACTCTAGTTGGGGAAACTCTGAACCCTCGTATTCTGATTTCTTTGGAGTTCCTCAGACCTGTGAGGAGCTCCACGCCATCTAGAATGATCCGTTCTCCAATACCTACAACCCTGGATGGTGCAATCATCCTAACTTTGTGTGGTTGGGGTGTAATCAGAACACAAGACCTCAATTCCAACCCCGACCACAGGTTCCGTGCCCATATCAACTCGATCAGCCTAAGCCCAATCCGAATTACCAATCTAGGCCTAGCAAGGAAGATCAAATGAGCATGATTCTGCAAGCCCTAGCTAACATCCAGAAGACAAATACAGCTATGCAGAAGCAGCATAAAGACAAGATCACAGAGGTTCGAAATCAGCTTGCACAGATGGTGTGGACTTGCCATCCTGGTGCACTTCCTTCCCAACCTCTACTAAACCCAAACAACATGTAGGCCCAAAAACATGTGGTGAATCAAATCCAGGGTCAACCATGCTACACTCAGCCAGGCCCATCGACTCATACCTGTGTGTTTGGAGCATCCACCTCAGCTATCCAAATCAAGCCTCCATGACTTATCCTACTATTCAGCAATAGGGTCCAATTCTCTCTCCTCTGCCTCCGCATATGACTGTGTTATGATCAATGTTGTGGGCATGAGAAAAGATCACAAGACCAGGCCCCGAGGCCCATCTCCCAAACCTCACCCAATCCATGATAAATGCAACAAGGTCAAGGACAAAACCAAGAGGTGGAAACAAAAACCCATCCCCCAAGATAGCCAATCCATTCTCCTATCCTAAATCTTATCCTGCCTCCACACTAGAGGACTATTAGAATTTGACATAACGGGACCATTGAGGAATGCACAAGTCACTATCCCATTACTTGATATCCTCACTCTCAATTCCACCTCTCCTGACTTATCCAAAAAAGAGGCGGAGGAACCCTTACATGGAAAGGTAGTATTGTTTGAAAATGTGAGTGCCATAATCCAAAATAGTCTACCTCCTAAGAAATCTGATCCAGGCACCTCGCTGATCCCCTGCAAGATCGGTGGTACAAATTTCAAGTGGGCTGTACTAGATCTTAGCGCTTCAGTCAACCTAATCCTGACTGTCCTATTTGAGAAACTATGGATAAGACAGCTAAAACCCACTGATGTTACTTTGCAATTAGCTGACCGAACCATAATCACCCTAATTGGGCTAGTAGAGGATGTGGTAATTTCAGCTACCTAGCTGATTTCCTAGTTCTTCACATGGATGTGCTAGAACAAATACAAGATACGCCCTTGATTTTGGGGAGACCCTTCTTGGCTACTGCAGGAGCCATAATCAATTGTGAATGAGGGCACATGACAATTTCCTCTAGAGATAAGAGAACTGAGATCAATATTTTTCAGGCATCTTCTAAAGCAAAAGAAAAGTGCTTGGTAGAACAACTAGGTTTGATTCAGGATCTCCTAACTGTTTTGGTAATAGGAAACCTAAAACCAAAACTGGAAATTGTTAGCATGACGGTTGATCTCAATTTAGCCGAGCATGATTCTAGAAAATTGAGAGTATTGGAGGCTTTCACCTTTGATCTTGAGGACATACACATGGATTTCAAGGAACAAGATGACATTTGACAGGATTCAGAGTTATATTCCATGGATTTGGAGACATTTTATTCTGATGATTGTTTTGAGGATCTCTAGAAATCGGGCATGGTAGATACCGAGAGTGACCACAACCCAGAGTATGAATCCTTTACAAATTTGGAGTTGGATGATCCAAAAGGCACTCTCCAAGCATTCACTTTTGATTGGGATGAGAACTATAGAGAAGATTCATTAGAAGACCCAATCTTCGAATCATTTCTTGAGGAATTGATCTTACAACCATTAGAAAAGAATCAAGATGACTTGTTGGATAACGATCCATTAGATCACATTGCATGAAAGGAACCACACATCTAGGATATGCTGACTAGATTCACCTCTGTTGGGTCCTGGACTCACGACAATATTACTTCAGAGCCCCATGATCACTACATCTTCTGAGTAATTCCTCTGCAAAAACTCCATAAGAGCCTCCCAGAAATGAATCGACTTAACCCATATCATAGACCTTCTGGAAGGACTCTTCATCAATCATTTGTGGCCATCTGATTCTCATCCACCATGATCACATATTTTCTCCTATCACTCATCATAATGCGGCAGATGACATACTTTTGACCTCCTTGCACCCAGCTGATGGCATTAAATTTAGCGCTTAACGGGAGGCAACCCATCATTTTTGAAAAACTCGAGACCCGTTTGACCTATTTATCGCTGAAATCTTATTGCACTTTAGGGTTCGTCCATTAGAACAGTCAACTACACCTTTGGTACTTGTATCAAAGCTTGAAATTGTCCTCAATAGTCATTCTGACCTAATCACCACCCACCTATTCTAATGTATGATCTAAATTGAACTCGAACTCACCTAATTTACAATGAGGACATTGCAAATCTTAGGCATGAGGGGTTATTAAAATGCAAAACATTGTGAGAATCAATTCATGGAGGGGTTTCACCAAAAAAAAAAAAGGGAGAGATCAAAATGAGATGAATTAAAAACAATTAAGGAGGAGAGAAGAAAAGAAAAGAAAAGAGAAAAAAAATGAGATAGTCCCTTGTAATTGAGCAAGGAATTTACCTAACTTCTAGGCTAGATCGAATGATGAATTGAGACATGAAGGCTTAAACTTAGAAGACTAGTGACAAGTATCGACCTTAGGCCTCTTGGACCTATTTTCAGGGTTTAAACACTCGAGTATTCGTTAAGATCCGAATTAATCCTTAAGAGGTTGAGGAATGTATGAAGTTGATGTAGTAGGTCTAAGGTTTAGGGATTATTCTGCCTCGTTGCCTGCCCTTTGACTTGCTGGAGTTAGTAACCTAAGCACCCAAAATCCACACACAAAGTCTGGTTCAGTGCGCTTAATAAAGAAATCATGCCAAAGCATTTGTTCTGAAAAGCTATCTCGAAGATCTAGCTTAGGAGCGGCTCGAAGACACAAGTTGATTGGATGAGTTCCCAGCACGTAGAGGTGGAAAATTCCCCTCGAAGATGCATAATAACATATCGTCTCCTCGGTGCTTGTTTCCTAGGATATCTAAGTATCCTACTGGGGGCATGTAAGCACCTTGTGCTGGTTTAGGTTCCATGGGTGGGATTATCCCGAAATGTCGATTGCAAGGGCCTAAATTTAGCTACAGAACGCCATAGGTGGCACTATCTCGAAGTGTCGATTGTCAGGGATCTAGCAGTTGCCATGGGTGGTGCTATCTCGAAGCATTGAAATCTAGGGCCCCTTCGAGGATTGATGGTGGGGACAAGGAATTTGATACATGATATAGACACATCTATTTAGGTTAAAATGTCTAATCATGCATGTTCCTAGGCTTAGATTTGCATTTCATATTATAAATATTGCATAGCATGTATCATTCTACATTTAAAGTAGTTGTATATATTTTAGGTTAATTAAGTCCTTTTATGGTCAGGAGAGAAGTGGATTTATTTCAAGGCCTCAGATGGACGATCGGACTGTACAGATCTGATCAAGCTGACAATTGGAGTCTAACACCATCGAAATCGACTATATTGGAGTCCTATAGCATCATATGAAGTCTGAGGAAGATCAACGGCCAGGAGGGTAATGCGAAATCCTTATGGGCTTCGGATGAAAAATCCGACCATACGGATGGATCTGGAGTGACGATCGCAGTCCGACAGCATGGGAATCATCTTGATCTAAGCACCATGGCACCCTTTGCAACAGACAAAAAATGGACGACCCAAATGGTGTCACGTGGCACCATCCAGGCCACCCAACACCGACCAGCAGCAACTGGAAGATGCCCTCATCATCTTCATCATCAATTCTCAGCCGTTGGATCAAGAATGCTCCTCTACCGTGCTTGCTAAGTCGTCCCCTCGACCTTTTGGATGTCTTGGCATAGTGGTTAAGCACCTGACCATCAAGGGAGGGGCGCAAGTTCGAATCCCTACAGGCCCCTCCCCCCCCAATTGGCTAATTGAGCGCGATGCCAGCAAAGCAATTGAAGGGCGCAAATCTTCAGCAACTGTTGAGAGGGCCTTTAGTGACTTGTATCTATCACTAATGGCCTGTGCTATGCGCGCGCCAGCAAAGGAATTGAATGGCATGGATCTTCAGGGACAGTTAGGTGGATCTTCAGCGACGATTATAGCCATCACTAATTGCCCATGGACGATTTTGTCTCTCCTCCACTATAAAAGGGCCCACCCTTCTCCTTTCCAAACCATCTCTTCCATTCTTCCTCTCACCAACTCCAAGGCTCTAGAGAGAGCTTGTCCCATGCCCAGGATGCTCCTCTAGAGTAGAAAAGAAAATAGCTTTCCCACCTCTCATCCCCATTCGTGGAGCATCCCGTGGCCGTCCTCTCACCGCCCTTCGGGAGGAAGATCCTCGCCGCGACACCATCCTGCCCCATCCTCTGTCCTCCAGCTACATCCTCCATCGTCCCGCTCACCACCTTCCTCTAGGCGACGTCAGATCGAGTCACCCTCCGAGCGACCATCGAGGGGGATTCTCTCACCTCTTTCTATCTTTATTTCTTTCGTAGTGTAATCTTTCCCGCTTTCCTAGTTGTAGCAAACGTTTGATTTAGAAATATATGTGATTCTCTCTCTCTCTCTTATATTTTGCAAGTAGATTAGTTAGATAAGCAATTATCGATCTGATCTCTTGCTTTCTAAAAATACCAAAAAAATTAGAAAAGACGAAAACAACAAAAAGAAATAAAAGAGAAAGATGACTTTTTCAAAACCAAACGTTCGCCTCCCTGTGTTCGACCTAGGACTCACTTTTCGAGTTTCAGTTATAAATTTTATCTGATAGACGCATTTTGTGAGCTACGACGACGGGTCCTCCAAACCCAAATTTTTACCACGTGAAACACGTTGATCATTTTGGCACCGTTGTCGAGGAGGCAAAGCTCTTTGATTTTTTGTTTGTGTTTTTATGCCTTACCTAACTTTTATCTCACTTTTTCTCTAATCTTACTGTGATTGCAGGTACTCATCCGAGGTGGGCTAGAGTGGTTAGATCGGAGAAAAGTGTGGATGAAGGTTTTATAAGTGTACCCCCACCACCCCCACCCTAGTTTTCATTCCATAACCTAATAACTCAAACCTAAATCAATTTAGGTGCTTGCATGAACCCTGGGGTAGATTTTGGTTGTTTGATTGTCACTCCACTCACCTCACCCACCCACATATATAAAAAAATAAAAAATATTCTTCTCTTGTGGGATTTAACTGAAAGCTGTACACTTAACACCCACAACTTCTTATCCTAAGGCGCACAATCATTTTAATTCTACCACATAACTGGGATCTTACCTGTGGACTTAGTACACTTCAACTCAATACACATAAGTGAGTAGAAATCTGAATAGGTTAAACATGAAATTTCCTACTAGGAGGGGGTGACGTAATAATTGCAGAAATAAATATAAACAATCTCACAAAATAGACAAGCACAGAAGTACACAAGTATTTTTAGGTGGAAACCCAAATCGGGTGAAAACCACCACCTAACCCTCTCGAGTTAGGATTTTTCGATCAACCAAGTTGATCAAAATCCACTAAACGAATCACTTTAAACGAGGCTGATTCAACCTCAATTACAACCACGCTACAAGTGCGAGGGTAGCGTTCCTCAACCCCTTCTCTTCACGAGAAGGATTTTGTCCCTCGAAGGAGACGGGAATTCGCAAAGCGAATACCCAACCAAATAACAAAGATAAAATAAACAAGTAATCCTATAGAGCCAACAAAGTAACTTTTAACCTAAGCTTCTATAGGAATTAGGATGCTTCCCTTTGAAAGGAGTGCGTCGACGAAGCGGATGCGTGAGCCACGCAACGGCGCAACTTCGCTCTCGTGAACTACGGCGAGAGAGCGGGTGCGCGAAGGCTTGATGCTCTCAAGATGTAGAACTTGAGCTTTGAGAGCAAGAGAGACACAAAATGGTAGAAAGTATGTTCCTTAGGTGTGTCTAGGTTTCTCTTGGTGTGTTTTTGTGTTGCAAAGGTTCCTCTCTATTTATAGAGGCCTTAGGAAGGCTTTGGAAGGCTTAGGAAAGGTTCCATAGCCGTTGGGTATAAAGCCCAAGAGAATCAGCCCGAAATCAGGAACAATCATTGCATTGACAGACTTATCAGACGTCTAATTCTGGCATCAGACGTCTGGAAGTTCACTTTAAGACGTCTGAAAATAAGGTCAGACGTCTGATTTTGGGTGGGTCTCTTCCTGACTTGGATCATATCTAAACAGGGTTCTTGTGCAAGTCCATCAGACGACATATAGGACGTCTGGCACTATGTCTGGACGTCTGGAAACCTACTTTTTCTGTGGGAATGGATTTCCAAACGTTGCAACGGCTAGAAAATCTTTGAGAAGAGATTTTGGGTCAGCCGAGGCAAAACGGTCATTTATCAGACGTCTGGAAAGGCTTAAGGACGTCTGATAAGGCTCTAACAGTCATATCCTTGAGTGTTTATTAAGCCAGCCAACAGTCCACTAATTGGACGTCTGGCAAGGTCATCAGACGTCTCCTAAGACGTCTGGTCTAAGGTCTGGACGTCTGATTTCATCAGACAGAACTAACCATGTCCAGCCTAAATGTTATCAGACGTCTGAATCAACAGTCAGACGTCTTAAAACACTTTATCAGACGTCTGATTTTGGAATTAGACGTCTGGAAATGCTGTTTAAACCCTATATTGGTTTTCTAAGTTCTCTACAAAAAATCTAAGTATCCTAGGGTTGTGCCGGTGTTCCTAGGACTACTGTTAGGGTACTTTGAGGCTCTTTAACATAATTTTCTAAGGAAATAAAGAGCAAGAAAATAACGACAAATGTACATGAAAGGAATAAAATGAAATTCTATCCTATTCTTCTTGTCCTTCCATCTTCAATCTATCGCTCCTCGCGAATCCCCTCTGTTCTCCATCAAGCTCCTCCAATCCATCCTGGATGCGAGCTCGAATTCCGTCTAAACACGTCTACATTTGCAATTGACCTGAAATCTAAGACTCCAAGTGCAAATGTTAAATAACGTGTTTTGTTATCATCAAAATAAATGATCGTGGTGCTCTAGCACCAACAAAACATTCTTATGTGCCTTAACTAAGTGGTGCAACAAGCTAATTGATTGAGCTGTTTGGGCTGCACCACTTAAGATTAAAATTGATTCATCAAGTAGCTTGCCACTTAGGGTTGATTTTTAGGATTGAACCAGGCACTCCACATTTTATTTCTAATTTTTAAAGGAATATATCTACACCAGCACTTTCAAAACTTGGAGTGTTCTACTAAACCTGATTGAAAGTACCTAAAGATTAAACCCTAAAAGCTACTAAACAAGGTTAAACCCTAAAAGACACATCATCAAATAACCTTGTTTGCAAACCCTGGTTGTGCACACACACATTTGAATTGATCATTAAGGGCACAACCCATTTATAGGGCCCATCACATTCCAAGAGCACAATCATCCCAAGCCTAATTAAAACTGAGTAGACATTGGCCTTAAGGATTGATTCACTCCTTGGGGCTCAAACTGAGATTTTTTTTTCGATTAATCTACTTCTGCTGGTCCATCTGATGTCTAGCTAGGGGAGTAGCATCAAACGACCACGACTGGGGGATATAATAGGAACCGGAGCCACAAGCCAAAGGAAGAACCTTCTCCGTAGCCCTCCCTCTAACTGGTTGGATTGATTGGTTAGAAGTAGACCAAATCGTTTATAATCTCAAGACGAGTCCTAGGAGTCTATAGGTCTTTAGGCTAACCCACCTAAGGACAGGGTTGATTGCTTGTACTATAGGGCTCCTTTCTCTTTTCTGATTTCCCTCCTATTCTACCACGTATCCTTCCACATCTTACACGCATTTCCCATCCTACCCTCCTACCAACATTTATCTCCAAAATGATTACTATCCCGAGTTGACTTGTAATTACCCATCCACTAGATGGGATAACTTTGATTGAGGATATGAATCTGGACCTCAGTGTCCAGGGCCTAACCCTAGACAACAAGACTATGATTACTATCCTTCCCAGAGCTATAATGATTATAGATCTCCATCCTTTGATGATCAAACCAACCTGATCTACAATCAGGAAGGATATGATGATTATAACATCTGCCCTCCCCAGTATTCCACTAAATATAGATCACCTCCATTCTTTGAACAACCCGAGATGACCTGCTATCAGGGAGGGACCCGAGAACCTCGATATCTTGACTCCCCTAGATTTAACTCAAACCCACCCAAACCTGAACTAAACCATTCAGTTCAGGTGAACCAAATCTAGGATAGGGTGTTAGTTAATTCGAGGAACACTATACAATCTTTAAAAGCTTAGCCAATACATGCACTGAAGCATTGGAGCCTATGATAAAAATAATTGATGAGCTGAATAACTCTTTATTGGATTTGCTCCAAAATGTTGGGGATAGGGGCCTGGGTGAGATTTTACTTGGTTAATTGTCAAGGTTGAGGATGAAATTTGTGGTTGCCCTAGTTCAATCTTAGGATGATTCTCAAGATGAACCCCCTTCAAGAGAGCCAATGTCTGAACCTGCTCAGGCACCTATCGGGGGTGATTGCACAGTAAGTTACGCCAATAAATATGCCACCTTATGTTATTTCCTAGCATTACCCATACATCTCATGTAACCATACTTGCATTTGTAAATATGTACTTGCATGCATTTATAAAGAGGGGAAGAGAGTGAGAATAAATGGCCATTCAATCCACTTCTATAATTAACATCTTCATTGTGTGTTGCACTGCAATTTTGCCATTTTCATTTTCTTTTTCCACGGCTGCTGTGCACGTCTCCATGCACTCTACCCTGCTGCAGCATGGCGAGAGGCGTGCACTCCTATAAAAGTCCATGCACCCTCCCCTACTGTGGCAGCTGGCCTCCACCCACAGACACACCCATCTTCACCCTCAAACAACACGCACAACACCATACACACCCGTCGGCCACTCTCTTCCCTTCTCCCTCTCCATACATAGTTCCTCTTATCACAAGTTGAGAAGAGGCACACTGTGTGCAGGAGAAGTTCTCAGTGGTCTCAAGACACCACTGTGAGCTCCACCACCGCTCAGCTCCTTCGTGAGCAGGTGGGCATGGTGGTTTCCTTTTTTTGTGTTATTTGCGTCTTTCATTTTTAGTTTTGTTTTTTTTCTTTCTTCGTTTCATCACCCTCGTCGCCATTGCTGCAGAGCTGCAAGCTCTGAAGCTCGGCCTGCACCTTCACGTGCCTCCGCGCACCCCCGCGCGCATGCACAGAACCCAGCTTCCCTTTCCGCGTGCGTATGCATGCTTTGTGGCTTCTCCACATGCCGCACCACCTCCACTCGGTCACCGCTCCCCGCGCTACATTGTAGCGCACTGTTCATCACAATTTGCGTGACACTGTAGCCACCAGCAAGTTTCTCACTTAGCCGGTGGCTTTGCGTTCTCTCTCCGCGCCGTTTCCGCCTCCACCTAGTCACCCAACACTCGCGCCTCACCGCTCAGTGCGTGCCCTTGTGCGCTGCGTGCTGCGTCTGCACATCCCCTATGCGCCCATGCGTGGAAGCGGCCCACACCCACTCTCCAGACGACGCACGATGCCTCCGGACGTCTTAACTCACCCTCCCAGCATGTAGTCCTTGTGCGCTACAACTCTGCACGCAAACCTTGTGTGCTGCGCGTACGGCGTCCCTCCCCCTCTACACGCAGTGCGGTGCTCCTTCAGCACCTGCACTGCGTGTCCTCCTCCTGCACTCACACACACCCTGACACACACACTCACAGACACTCACACACCTACACGCATACATACATACATACATACATACATACATACATATATATATATATATATACATGCACACACTCTCACCCTTAAATGTCTATATATACATAAATATATATATATATATTCCTATACATATATATCTCTATATAGTTATAGCTACATATATATATACACATATATACTTATATATTCACATATCCACATTCTTCCATACACACATTCACCTCACATCTACTACCCACATACCCATGCACTCACCCCTTCACCGTGCATCGTATCGTAGGGATATTCGCACCAGTTGCCAATATTTCTCGATACCCGCACAAAGCAAGCGCTTCCACCCACACTCACACACATCCGCTTCACACTCCATGCGGCCCTTAGTCTTGTTGGTTGCGTCTTACTAGACGTGGACCAACTTGACACCGTGCTACATTCCATCTCCATCTCCACATCCACCCCTATCTATATAATATATATATATATATATATATATTCGATATCTACTATATATATACATATATATATATACTAAGCTAAGTATTTCTTTTCATTTCTTTCCTTGCAATTTATTCTGCTTTCATTTGTCTTTTATTTCTTGCTATTAAAAAGACCAAAAAAAAAAGTATAAAAGAGAAAAGATAATTCTTGTCTTACAGGTACTTGATCTTGTGAGTAACAAGATCGATTTTGGAATCCTAAGTTGGCTTCAAGCCAAAGACCATTTGGCTCAAGGCTAAAGACTTCATTTTTGAGGGTGTGCCTCAAGAACAACATTATCACAAAAAAATCTTAAAAGTAGAAAAACCAAAAATATAATAAACGCAAGGAAGAGATACATTTTAGGAAAGGCATAGAAACTCCTTGATCTCCTAATCCCTGCCTCCCTGAGATTGACCCAAGGCCTAAAAGTGACCAAGATAAAATCAAGTAAGCCAGGTTAAAAATTTTGTGAAACTGGTGTAGACTCGATTTAGGTTAACTCACTATACTAATTTCAATGATAATATCACTATATTAATAAGACCTATTTGAGTTCGCATCAGGGAGGGATACATTTTCTGAGATCGGGGATGATCAGGTTGGGCTAGAGCAACCCATTGAGGATGAATTGATTGATTCACCCAAGATCCCCAAGCCAGGGGGCGAGGAAAAATATGTCTCTTTGAACCAGGAAATGACAATTGATTTTGAGACATATATAAATGAGGATCATGAATTCTTTGACTCTAAGGGTGAAGAATCTCTTAGTGAAGTCTCACTTGAGCATAAGGAAGATGATTTTACTGAGACAAATGGGCTTGAGGAATCTGATGAACCATTTGATAGACAGTTCATTGAAGATTTGGATTCGGTTGAGGCTAACTTTGAGGATTCGAATCCTCATTTACTAGAAGATTCAATCAGTAGCCCCATTCATTCCTCAACCACACCCCAGAGGGATTGATTTTGATTTGGAAATCATTGTACCCAAGTCAATTCTAAGTTAGCCACGATTTCTAGACTTGGGTAAATCATATGGGGTGAATGATATGCTAAAGGTCCAAGAGCCCAAACACTTGATGTAGGAGGTAGGTAGTGGGAAATAAAAAATTTGGGAAGTTACTTCCGAGGGAACTATGAGTTTGGATTTAAGGGTTCCTGTTGACCTGAAACCACCTACTTTCTACCAAGACCCCTATGATATCTTTTACGTGCAACCCAAGCTCGAAGTAACTAATTATCTTTCTGAGCTGAACTTTAAGAGGACATCTGAGCCTATTGAACCATCTTTACTCATTTTCCGACACTTTGGTCTTGTGTTGCACACCACCAAACCACAGGCCCGACCCCATAAATACAACAATCTTTGATTCTAGGTGATTTTCATCCAGAACCTTAAAACCACTCGACCTTGGGGCATGGGTCTGCACCATAATCTGGTCCACATTTGTGGACATCTACTGGCAAGACCTATGATCAATATTTTTGTTTTGATTCTGATCTGCATTTGTGAATTCCTAATTTCTTCTTTGTATGTATATTATGCCTAGCTGAAGGCATTAAACTTAGCACGTGTGTATACTCTCCTATCTGCGGAGCTGACCGGGTTGTCACAAAATTCAGGTGATATTCTGTTTACTCCACCCTTTTCATGTCTTTTACAATGAGGACATTACATCATTTAGGCATGGGGGGGTGGATACTTAATCCTGAAATTATTTCGTTAGCTCTGTAGGTTTTCTTTTATTTTCTTTAAACAAAAGTTGAAAATTCAAAAATATTAAAAAAAGAAGAAAATAGAATTGGGAGAAGAGAACTTAGGCTTTTAGGCGTTATTAACTTTAGGAAATGATACAAGATGACTTAAACACTTAAACTCTTCAGGTCTTTGGCTTAATTAGCCTGGGTGTCCACTCAAATGTAGACTTAGTCTCGAGTCCTTGCCAAGTAACTCTATATTAAATTAGTCAATAAATTGGGGTGATAAGTATACGACTTATCAACTCACCCTCTGATTTGAGGGGACTTTAAGCCTAAGCATCTACACACTGTTTGCACTGGCTCACTTTTTAGTGGTTTCTTTAGAAATTGGGTAGCTAATGAACTATCTATGGTGGTATGGCTGGCAAATTGTCGTGGGTAACAGCCCATTAGCCGGTTGTCCAAAGCCCAGCCACAAGACCATTTTCTTTGTACTGCCTTTAGAAAATCTTAGATCAAGGAAGCCACCTACTTAGAAAAAAAAAGAAACAAAAGAAAAAAAATAGAAAAAGGAGAAAATAAATAAATAAATAAATAAAACCACACTTCACTGCATAAGTATGGCTGGCAAGTTGCCATGGGTAACAACCTATTGGTCGGTTATCCAGAGCTCAGCTCACAAAAATGCACAAATAATTCCTAAAATAGTTAAGGAAGAAGTGGGGAAGTAGAATAAACCGGGGAGATATACACTGGGTTCACCCTTGTGTTGACCCCGTAAATAAAAGAAGTAGGGAGAAAGCTACCATTCGAAAAGATAAACCTCTAGGCAAGGTCACCTAGGGTCGTAGAAACCCGAAGTCTATTTTAACGGTCTCCTAGTGAGTCTTTCACTCTATTCACTAGATGCTTAGCACTTAGAGTCCTTTTCAAGTCTTGGACAGGTCGAGTAGCCGTAAAAAGTTATCTTGCAACTCTTAAACTCCAAAAGTACAGAAAATTAGAAAAGAAGAAAAGCAAAAAAAAATGTATCTTTCCTTTTCAAACAAGGCGAGAACTTGGGCGGTCAGCATTTTGACAGACACCCGGGTACTGTTGAGTCTTCGTAGTTTAGAACCTTAGCTGATAATTTCTATTGTTAATAAACAACATAGGCCTAAGCGATCGAATCCTAATTCTATTTTTATACATAGCATGTAGTTTAATTTTGCTAGGGACTAGCAAAAGATAGGCATGGGCATATGATATAGACACATCTATTTAGGTTAAAATGCCTAATAATGCATGTTCCTAGACTTAGATTTGTATTTCATGTTACAAATATTGCATAGCAAGCATCATTCTGCATTTAGAGTAGGTGTATATATTTTAGGTCAATTAGGTCCTTTTTATGGTCAGGAGAGGAGGATTTATTTTAGGGCCTCGCATGGACGATCGGACCTTATGGATCTAATTAGGACGACGATGGGAATCTAACGCCTCCAAAATCGTCTAGATCGGAGTCCCGTAGCATCATATGAAGTACAAGGAAGATCAACGGCCAAGAGGGCAATGCAACATCCTTATGGTCTTTGGATGAAAAATCCGACCGTATAGATGGATCCGGAGCGACGATCGCAATTCGACAATGCAGGAATCATCTCGATCTAAGCACCGTGGCACCCTCTACAACAGACAGAAGATGGACGGAACAGATGGTGCCATGTGGTGCCATACAGACCGCCCAACACTGGCCAGCAGTAACTGGAAGGCACCCTCATCATCTTCATCATCAATTCTCAATTGTTGGATCTTGATCTAATGACTAAGAACGCTCCTCTACCGCGCATGCTAAGTCGTCCCCTCGACCTTTTGGACGTCTTGACGCAGTGGTTAAGCACTCGACCTTCAAGGGAGGGGCGTGGATTCGAATCCTCGCAAACCCCCCAATTGGCCAATTCAGCATGACGCCAGCAAATAAATTGAAGGGCACAGATCTTCAGCGACAGTTGGGTGGGTCTTTAGTGATGCTTGTATCTGTCACTAATGGTCTACGCTATGCGCGCACCAGCAAATGAATTGAAGGGCACAGATCTTCAGTGATTGTTGGGCGGATCTTCAACGATGATTACAGTCGTCACTAGTTTCCCATGGACGATTTTGTCTCTCCTCCACTATAAATGGACCTACCCCCCTCCATTCCAAACCATCTCTTCCTTTCATCCTCTCACCACCTCCAAGGCTCTAGAGAGAGCTTGTCCCAAGCTTAAGATGCTCCTCTAGAGTAGAAAATAAAATAGCTTTCCCACCTCTCATCCTCATTCGTGGAGCATCCCATGGCCATTCTCTCATCGCCCTTCAAGAAGAAGATCCTCGCCGCGACGCCGTCCTGCCCCATCCTCCGTCCTCCGGCTACGTCCTCCTTCGTCCCACTCTTCACCACCTTCCTCCAGGCGACGTTAGAGAGAGTCATCCTCCGAGCGACCATCGAGGGGGATTCTCTCACCTCTTTCTATCTTCATTGCTTTCGTAGTATAATCTTTCCCGCTTTCCTAGTTGTAGCAAACATTTGATTCAGAAATATACGTGATTCTCTCTCTCTCTCTCTTATATTTTGCAAGTATATTAGTTAGATAAGCAATTGTCGATCTGATCTCTTGCTTTCTAAAAAATACCAAAAAAATTAAAAAGATAAAAACAATAAAAAAAAGAGAAACGCGGATTTTTCAAAACCAAACGTTCGCCTCCTTGTGTTTGACCTGGGGCTCACTTTTCAAGTCAGTTATAAATTTTATCTGATAAACGCATTTTGCGAGCTACAATGACAGGTCCTCCAAACCCTGATTTTTACCATGCGAAACATGTTGATCAATACAGATCATGTTTAGGGCCAATTTGAGGCTGGATCTAGGGAAATATAAAAAGAAAAGAGAGAAAACTCTCCAAATGAAATATCCTTCTCTATCTCTCTCTCATCAAAACGCATTGGCAAACTAAACCTAGACAAAATACGTCTAATGCACAGGTGCTTTAACCGTTGGGGTCAACGAACCTCTGGACAGTTTTTGCAGGCCTTAGAAACCTTCACGGTAAACCCAGGCTGAAGCTGGTTAGGTCTGGATCTTGGGTAGTACTTGAGTACCTCTAGGCCTACTGTTGGTATTCTGATTTGATTTCTAAAGATGCGACTTAGTAGGGCATCCAGACGGTTACATCAAGCTTAGAGACCTGGTTTGATCCATAGGATTTTTGCTAGGGGATAGCAAAAGCTAGGCATGGAGGTATGACCAGAACACCATCATAAGTCCTAACTAGCCACTTTTAGTCAGGTACGATTGCTAAAAGCTCCTACATAATCATCTGAGGGTCGTAATTCCATAATATTTTGATTTGAGAAGAGAGCGGGAAATTAGGGTTAGTTATGTAATTTTAAGAGCACATCATGAACACAGATTAACCATGGAATTTTTTAGGGGTTAAATTAAGGTTAAATGAGCTTAAAAGTCTAAAATGTGGGTCAACACTGACAGAAATAAAATTTCACGCTTTTCGAGAACCACAACAACAAAAAACAAATATAATTTCAGACTCACTTAAATTAAAGAGGTTATGGTTAGGATAAAATTCATCTAAACCTCCTAAAAATCATAGAAAAATATTCTAAGAGGTTTAGTATCTTTGGTTTGACCATCTGAACCCATTTTGACCTAGAATAGAGTTTCAGATGGAATTTTACCCTAATTTAAGCTTCTGTGCAAATTTCCCAGACAAATGTGGTCAAAACTAAAATCTAACTTCACCATTAGATTCCTTGAATCCAATCTAGGTTGGTACCAAAATTTGGACCCAATCATAGTCCATCTTGACCTAGTTTGCAATTTAGCCCTTTAAAACATTATTTCTTACATTTATCCCCTCAGGTTTTGAATTATTTGCAAAAGGGCCCCTAACTTCTCATCATTTTCTTTACTTTGGTCCCTACAGCCATTGGTGGTGGGAACACATCTTCAGCGAGGTTTGAGGGAGATTTTCTCCCTTGAATCAGGTCTAATCACCTTTAAACTTGGAGGGAAGATCCACGAGAAATTGCCTGATCTGCCAGACCACATCTCAACCTCCAAATCAAGCTCTTGAGCTCGAGCGAACTCAAGTTTTCTTGAGATCCTTCTCCCTGAAATTCTAATCTATTCAAGCTCCTTCCCAAGCTTGGAGCTTGACCTTGGCCGTTTATAAAGGCCCCATTCGCCAAACTGTCCTCCTTAGTACGGTTTAGGGCCAGAAATACCCTCTTCTCTCTCTTCCTCAACCTACTCCGACCAAGCTCCGGTGACACCTCTACTCTACGTTCGTTTCACTCAGCCACATATGATAGGCAGAGGGAATCTTCTTCCCTCCATCATCTGCTCCTCGCCATACCAGCCAGGAGCTTACTCTCCCTTTGACGTCGCCGTTCTCCCTCACTGGAGCTTTCCTCTTCTCCAGCACTGGCCCATCATAGTCAGTGCCATACTCTCTCTCCCCACATCCGTAAGCACCCTCTCTCGAATCCTCTCACCTCTCTGATTTTCCTTCCTACTTAGACTCTAGGTTCGCACACTGCATCACTCACTTCTCTATCATCTTCCCCAACTCTAGCCTGACTTTGGTGAGTCTGCACCACTGCTCCACCATATGAAACTCATCACCATTGAGTCTATGAGCTCCTCCTTGCCTCATTGATCAAAAGCATCAAAGAAATTTGGGCTTTTGATCTCTCACGCACTCCACTGAACACACACTCACACACACCTCCTCCATCACCGACAGCACTCCGCCGATCAACGCCCACCTTGAAACCGCCACCATCACGTTCTCCATCCTACAATGAACCTTTTGAGTGTATCTGACAAGACCGAGAGGGTGTATTTTGTGATTCAGGTACATCACCGAAGCTTCACCATCACTGCCACCTTCTCCAACTCCGTTCGCAGTTCTCTGACCGATTTCGTCTACGTTGCTCACTCCAGCATTGTAGAATCTCTATGTGACTCATTCCAAGCCTTCAATTGAGTAGTAGAATCCCTACAGCAACTGGAATTGAAGTTGCGGCCATCTGTTGCTGCTGTGCGAAAAGAAGGCTTGCGGATAGTCCCACATTTGGGATTTTGAAGCTTGCAACAGCATATAAAAGCACTTTGTGAAGGGGCTTTATTGCCTCAGCACACGGGGTGAGGCCCAACTCACCGCACGTGCACACTCCTCACTCGCTACACCATGCAGGTGGGTCTGGTCCCTAGTCTGCTTACCTATATGCCCGGTACAATTCACCTGGGTTTGACTTGAGAAACAAGGAAGAGAATCGAGAAGGAGGGGGTGGGTTTTGCTCTGCTACCTTGGGATTCGTGCCCCCTCCTTTCATCTCTCAAGACTTAGCCTCTGAAGGCTTTGGGAGGCTCTTGTGCCTTGCTCTTATGGGAGCTTGTGCTCCTTTACTGCTGTTGTGCCTTGGCTCATCTGAGGCATGAAGGTTAAGGCCTCTGTGCCTTGGTTCTATCGACTGATTGGCTACATTGCTCGTGTGCTTGATTCTAATACTATTAAGATATTTGATTGCGATTACTGTTCAATTATCTAAGTGGTTATAGAGCTTAAATATTAGGGTAATTTGGTGATTCAAATCACCATTTTAATCCCATCTTTTTGCACTGTCTCTCTAATTTTTATTAAAATATTTTTCTGAGTATTACTTTGGTTTCAGTTGCATATTATTCTTGATACTGTAATTAGTGGATTGAATTGCCAATTTGCTCCCTGCGAACGACCTCGAACTCATATCGATTTCGAGTTTTATAAATTTACATACTGTAGCGATTTTGTCAACTATACTATGATGCACATCTCCTATAAATCGACAAAATTGCCCAACAACAAGTTCCAAGAGTACACACTTGCTTGCTTCAAAAGAAAATATATCCCTCGCATTGTGTGTTACCCAAGCCCTTGGTTGAATTGATCTAATCAAGTAGACCCTAAAATCAAGGTTTTATAATCACTTGGATCATTAAAATTTGGGACCTAATAACCTGTTTGCAAACCAATTCAGTGTGATTTGGGTTCTTGACCCAAACCTCGTCCTCAACTTTAGGATAGGTCAGGTGAAGTTGGTTCACTTTATGAATCAACCAACCTCCAAATTATGTCACAAATCAAATTGACTTCAAGTTCAAGTGAAATTCAAGGCACAAACAGGATTAAAACTGCTAGACTTAGGAGTCAAGCTCACAAATTCTGGTCTACTTAAAATCGCAGTGACAAGGAAGGTCGGGTAGGGGAAACCCTATAACCCATGGGGACGGTCTACCTTGTAGGGTTCTTTGCAAGACTCTCCCTTCTTGGTTGCCTAAGTAATTCTCGGGTGGGTGAGTTTCTGATCCAGAGGTACCATCTACCTCGAACCACCATAGCCACCCAGCATTGTTGGGCGCCTCGATTGGGTCCAATACATATTTTGTCCCTCATCTGATTCCATAGTGCATGCATGGGAGGAGGTCCTTAAAACCACTCTTGAGGCCTCCATTAGTAGTTCACTCTCATCGGGGTCAACCCCCTGACCCAGTTGTTTATGTTCCCATCCGATCAGATTGAGATCCCTTCGAATCCTTCCACATCCGAGGTCGGCTCTCCATCATCTGCATCCATGGAGAATCAAGAAGTGCCCAATGTTTAGAATCAATTATAGTGCCTCACTGATCTATTCCATGCATTCATGAATCCCCCTCAACGTCCGCAGATGCGAGATCACTACAATCCTACAGCGATGGCTATCGAACCCAAGGTGCAAATCCTGGCTGGAGGACTTGACATTGAATTAAAGTTGAATCTGATCAATGCAATCCCCAAATTTCATGGCTTGAACTCGGAAGATCCTTTCCAATACATCCAATAGCTGAAACATCAGACCAGACCTTTGAACCACCTATTCAAAATTAGGACATCTTGCTCATGAAGATGTTCTCCTTCTCTCTCATGGATAAGGATGCCCATTGGTATCAAACCCTGACTCGACCGATCAACACATGGGAGGAACTCTAATCTGAATTCTTGAAGAAATTCTTCCCAGTTGGTCGAACTAATGCCTTGAGGCACCAGATCACACATTTCACGCAGAATGTGGGAGAACCACTTCATGAGGCATGGGATCACTTTCTGGATCTCATGCAGAAATGCCCCCTTCATGGAGTTCCTAAATGGGAACAAGTCCACTCTTTTTACCAATGACTCCGTAAGGACATCAGATTATTTGTCAATGCAACCTGCGATGGCAACATTATAGGTCAACATGAAGACACCGTTTGGGAGATTCTCGAGAACATGTGCGAGAACTCCCTTAACAATGAGTCTATGGGTGTGTTCAACCGAACGACCACCCGCACATTGACAAACATGTGAGGGTCACATGAGTCATGCGACCTATCCAGATTCGTCGACCTGAAGTTGGTGGCCAGTCACCTAGATCAGGTCTCCATCATCAAGAAGAAGGTGGACGAATTAACTCAACATCTATAGAGAGCCACCTCTTCATAGCAAAACACGTATGCACATCCACCCTCAGGTAGGGAGGCCATGCATAACATTCACCACCATGCATATCAGGGAATGGACACGTATCCAAACCCATCTGATCCTAGTTTTGGAGGAAACTCCAGACCATCCTACTCTAGTTGGGGGAACTCTAAACCCTCATACTCTGATTACTCTGGAGTTCCTCAGACCTATGAGGATTCCACACCATCCAGAACTATCCATTCTCCAACTCATATAACCCTGGATGGTGCAATCATCCAAATTTCATGTGGTCGGGAAATAATTAGAACTCGAGACCTCAATTCCAACCTCGACCACAAGCTTCGCGACCATATCAGCCCACTCAGCCTAGGCCCAACCTGAATTTCCAACCCAGGCCTACCAAGGAATATCAAATGAGTTTGATTTTGTAGGCCCTAGCTAACACCCAGAAGACTAATGCGGCCATGTAGAAATAGCACCAGGAAGAGATCACAGAGGTTCGAAATCAACTCGCACAGATGGCTAGGACTCACCAGTTGAGTGCACTTCCTTCCCAACCTTTACCGAATCCGAATAACATGCTGAACCGGAGGCGCGTTATGAACCCAAATCAGGGCCAAGCCCACTATGTCTATCAGGCCCCTTCTGCACCATCACCCAACAAAATGGAGGCTTCCACATCATATTCGGGATATTAGCAGCAACCACCACTCTTGCCGACTCCGAACCTAAACCAGGCTAGCCTAAATGCTGTTACTATACGTAATGGCAAAATGACTCAGGATCCACCTTATCCTAGACACTCTAGCCCTAGTAGTTTAGAGCCTACCCATAGGGTGGTCATCCAGGACATACCTATCCTAGATTCAGAGCCTAAACCAATCCTAGATGAACCAACAGAGGTTCCATTTCCCGAAGCCTTGACCAAATGAAACAAGAAACCCAAATCCGTGGCACTCGTGAAAAACTTGGTCAAGCTTTTTGAACAAGTCCAAATAAACATCCCCTTAATGGATGCAATCTGCCATGTCTTGGCTTACGCATGATTTCTAAAGGACTTATGTACACCAAAGCATAAGTTGCAAAACAAAGACGGTAGTCCAATTGTGTTGTCTGAGCAAGTCAGCTATATCATCCTGATCAAGCTCTTGCAAAAAGTGAAACATGCTGGCACCCCTTTAATCTCCTGTAAGATAGGCAACCTAGAGTTTGATTGAGCTTTATTGGATTTAGGAGCCTCCATAAATCTGATCCCCACATCCCTACTAGACCATTTTAAGGAAACCGAGCTCAAACTGACTGAGGTGACTCTACAGTTGGCTGACAGATCAATAAAGTTACAAAGATGAGTTCTCGAGGATGTTGTAGTTAGGATACAATATTTCTACTTCCCGGTGGACTTCATTGTATTATACATGGATACTCCTGAAAATCTGAGAGACATACCGATCATTTTAGGGAGACTGTTCCTAGCCACAGCTAGGGCGAACATCAATTGTGAAGAGGGTCAGATCGAGTTGAAATTCGGGAATAAGACATTGAGGATCGATATCTTTAAGGCCCAGAAAAGAATAAACTGTGGGGTGAACGAAGAAGTTTGCGACATTAGTTCCTTGGTTGAGGACCCAATTACAAAGGAAAACTCGATTCTCCGAGAACCTCAACCACAACAAGATCTTGACCCATAGATCGAGAAGCTCGAAGCTGATCTAGATCTATCCTTAGCTTCCACCTTGTCTTCTAAGGCTAATCTTGAACCCCTACCCGGTGCTTGAATTAAAGCTCATCCTAGATTATTTGAAATATGTATTTTTTTGTTCAAATCAAACATTTCCTGTGATCATCAACTCTAGACTCACTCCTGATTAGGAAACAAAGCTGATTTCTATCCTCCAGCAGCATCGAAGAGCCATTGGATGGACTCTAGATGACTTAATTAGAATAAGTCCCTCTTATTGCACACAACGTATCTATACCGAAGAGGGCTCATGACCACCTCATGAAATGTAGAGAAGACTAAATTTGAATCTACAGGAGGTCGTGAAAAAGGAGATTATCAAGTGGCTCAACGCAGGCATCATCTACCCGATCTCTGACAGCCGCTGGGTGAGCCCTATCCAAGTTGTGCCTAAAAAGGCAAGGCTCATTGTGATTACGATCGAATAAGGAGAAACCAACCCAACTCGAATTGCGAATTCATGGAGAGACTGCACGCAAGGGAGGAAGATCCTTGGATAGTCCTACATCGTGGGAAGATTTTAAAAAAATGGTTTATAACGTTTTGCTCTCTTAGCAACTTGCCTTCAATCATGGGGTGAGGTCCCTCTCACCTATCATGTTCACTCTTTGCCTACCACACACACCGACAAGCTTGGACTCGGATCTGCTTACCCGACTACCCCCTGACCCAATTCTGAAGAGAGCGAGAGAAGGGAAATTCTGAGGGAAGGAGGGAGGTTTTACACTGTTTTGTATTGGGATTCGTGCCTAACACTTAGGAGCATTCTTGAGGTGATTTGGAGCTTGATAGTTAAGTCGTCTGAGGTCTCCTCAGGATGTCTAATTGTGGTTTAAGATTGATAATACTGCTAATTTGATTGAGTTGGGAATTGTGCTTACTGTTGGGGATAGTTGGTGGTTTCAACCACCATTTTTCCTCTTTGTATTTTATTCTGAGATACAATTCTGAGCTTTAATTGTTTATTCTCATATTTCTGATTGAATATTAATTGTGTCATTATTTTTTATTATTGTGATTGGTGGATTGAATTGCTACATTTGCTTTCTACAAATGACCTCAGAACTCACAGTTTTTCGAGAACTTATAAATTTTAAAATGTCAATTTGATTTTCGTCGCTATACTACGACATGTTTTTCTAAACTACGATGATTTTCACATCAATAGGGGTTGGTTGCTAAGAGGCTTAGATGACCATTCTGGGGTGGTGGTCTCCTGGTTAGGTGGCGAGACTACTTCGAGCTCTATATCAATGGCCTTGAAATCAGAATCGAAGAATGGCTCATGGATATCGAGGTCACAAATTGGCTCATAATCACCTGGAAACAAAGATTCTCCTGAATCAGAATATGGTTGGTTCAAACTCAACATAGGGGAATATGAGAAATGATCTTTTGAACCTGACTCCAAATCAAGGTTACCACCACAAGAAGAATCAAAAGTCATAGAGCTATCAACCTAACTTTTGTCTAATCTAGCTTCAGATTCCAAGCTAACAGGGATATCCTTATTAGGTATAGGCTTGGATTCAGGGTGTCTAGGGTAGATCCAATTCAATCCTGACTCTTCAGACTCCTCTGATTCTATCATAAATCGATTGTACTTTAAATAAATCAATCTGCTCTTCTGAGGAGTTTGGAGAGGTTTCATCACCAAAAATACGCTCAGGATCATATTTCAAATCTTAGATCTTATCCTCGTTACATTGAGCCTCATAATCATCCCAAATAGATTCAAATCTAGATTATAAGTTAGGTGTAGGAATTGGGTTACTAGAATCTGAATTTGGCTCAGCTGGGATGTCAAAACTACTATCGAGGAAGACCTTACCAAGATAAGGTGCGGGAGTTACATCCTCGAGGAGTCTGAATCAAAGTCATCAAAGGTGTTTTGAAGTTTTGTTTGAGCTGGACTAGCTTCAAAAATTTCGATAGTTGGTTCAGAATTAAGAACACCTATAATGGAATCCCTCCAACCCATGGATTGATCAGATACTTCATTCTGCACAAAATTATCCTCTGGTTCTATTTAGGTTGGGGAATCGACATAGAAACCTCCATTTTCAAACCTGGGCTTGGGAAAATCATATTGATCCTTGAGATTACTCCAAGATTCATAATCAACTTCCGGGTAGGGGTCTAGATATCTTTCGATAATTACTTCTTCTAGCTGATCTAGTAGATCCCCATGTCATGCAATGATATCTTGGTACTTTTCCCAAAGTTGTGGATTTGACAGGTATTGTAAACCCTCATTTCTATGCAATCTTCTTACAACAATGATTTCTCCTAAGAAGGTTTCCCAGGTCGAACCACATGCTATCTGTGTTGCAATCATTTGGATGTGGTCCATAATATGGATTGCCATCTTTGGTTCACTAACCTGAGCTCCTCTAAAGGGGGTTGAGCTTTTATAAAATTCCTCACTATGTCTGATAGCATCCTCAATCATACGATCTTTCATTCTTTTGCGGGGTTTAAGGTTAGTGGACATCTTTCCTAATCTGTCTGGTTTTTTCTTAAATCAGGTGGTGGATTAGGATGAAGAATCAAATTCAGGTTCAAATTGAAATGATCAGATCAAATCAGATTTCACCTAAGACAATCGACGTCTGACCCTGATTTGGACCAGACTCTAATGGAGGCCTTAAGGTCAGACCTAAGGACCTCTTCCTATGGGTGCACTACAGAAGAGATGAGGGACTGGAAATGTATTTGATCCAATAAAGGTACTCAAAAGAATTGGATGACTATAGCAGTTCGAGGCAGATGAACCTCTGGATCAGAAATTCACACACCCAAGAATTATTTGGGCAGCCAAGAAGGGAGAGTCGTGCAAAGACCCTTACATTGTAGAGCATCCCCACAAGTTATAGGGTTTCCCCCACCTGACCTTCCTTGTCACTGCGAATCCAAGAAGACCGATATATATGAATTGATCCATAAGTCTACCAATGTTAGACCTAATTGTGCCTTGAATTTTCACTAGAATTAGAAGTTGATTCAAATTATGACCTAATTTGAGGTTGGTTGATTCACAAAGTGAACCAACTTCACCTAACCTGTCCTCAGATTGTGGATGAAATTTTGGTCGAGTGCCCTGAACCACCCTATTTTGGTTTTCAACAGGTTATTAGGTCTCAAGTTTTATGATTCAAGTCATCTTAGAGCCTTGATTTTAGGGTTTGATGATTAAATATATTCAATCAAGGGCTTAGGTGGTACACCAATGCGGGAAGATCTGTTTCCTTTATAACTGGCAAGTGTGTACTAGCACTTCAAACTCTATTGTGAAAACCTTAATTGGCTCTATTTCCAAGTCCAATTTAATTCCAAATGTAATACCTTGGACTCAAACAAGAAGGTGAGTAGTCCAAGATGTTGATATATTTAATGCAAGTCCCTAATAGGCATAGGAAGTATGGATTGGGTGTCTCTAAGTAAATCAAATCAAATCAACTCTGATCAAATCGCAATCAAATCAAGTAAATTAGGAAACTTTTGCCTTGATTGATATCTCTAGAAAAATAAGGCAGGGTTTGATCCTAATTTCTATTTGTTTCCTTTTTATCTTCCCATGAGAGAGAGGGGATTAGGGATGAACAGAGAAGATGACTGACCTGTCTCTGGCGTGGTTGATCTGAGCCAAAGATTCTGAGTGCTTCGTTCACCTCAGAACAATCAAACAGAGACAAGTTAGAAATCAATTCAAATGAGAATATGATATGAATAGTGGTGTAATTATGCATTGCTCCCTGGCAATTGCACCAAAATATTAATGCGCTTTCGTCAAGTTTAAATATGCATCATAGTATAATTGACAAAAGTGAATCAACACTTAAATTTATTAGCTCAAATGTGAGTCTAAGGTCTTCTCAGGGAGTAAAATGATCGCAATTAACCATTAATTAAACACAATAACTTGATACAAAAATAAATGGATTACTCAATGAATATTGATATCAAATCTCCAAAAAGAAATGTAAGTGTAAGGCCAAGAAAATGTGTTTTCAACTAAGCTTAAAGCCCAATACTTAGAGAATTTTCAAGCCAAAGGAAGCTTCATCCCAAGTCAAGCACAAAACAGGTCTAGACCTCACCCAAGAGAACTAAAACTAGCCCAAGACTAGGCCTATGTGCACCTACGTGCGGGCGGGCATGCGTGCATATGCATGTGTATGGGATGGGGATCGGACCCCCTGATGCTTGGGCAAGCTTTACAAGGATGGGTTCCCTTATGAAGCCAAATCTCAGCTGCTTCACTCAAGAGGTGGGACTATTACTCCCATCTCTCTTCTTTGTTTCTTCTTTTTCACAGCATTGAGGTGTGGCTCCTCAATTGATCACCAATTGGCCATGGATGGTCAATCCAACAGTCCAGCTTCGTTCCTCAGCCAATTCCTTGCAAGATGAGGGGGATACCCTCGTCGATAAGCCATCGGTGCTATCGACCAAAGTTAGGGAGGAAACCCACTCCAGTGAGATACCTGCATGAGGAAACACGGGCCTTCAGCCCAAATCAATCACACAAAAAGGTTCGACACTACTTGTCGGACGAAAGCCCTAACCTAATTGCTAGTAAGGATGAACATGCGTGGCCCGCAATGAAGCTTCAAAGAAGCTCCACCAACGGTAATGGAAGAGGGTGTAGGAGTCGATGTGAAGTCAAATTAACTTGGGCAAAAGGCTTGTGAAGTGTGGAGATCCTTTTGCCCAAGCTAATTTTGTCAGAGGAAGGTGAGGGTGGTGAGACGATGATGGTGGTGATGATGGCAGCGGCCGGTGTCGAAGAAGGAGGAGTTGAAGAATGGAGTTAGGAAGCTCCCTAAGCCTAATTCAGGATGGGGGGAGTAAAAGCCCTAAGTTAATTATGCTAATAGATGACAGTGAGGAGGTCGTCGGTGTGGCTGCCAGTGAGGACGAAGGAGGAAGAAATTTGGAGCTGATGAGGTGATTGAGTGGCTGAAGCTTCACATGAAGCTTCATGGACGCATGGGAAGGCAACACTCTCTGCATATTGTATGTTGCAGTGGGTGAGGAAGGGGGAAGAAGAAGCTCTGAGGTACGACAGAGGTTGGCCATCATCGAGGAAGAAGGGGAATTTGATCAATTCACTCACCAACTTGTGGAAGTCAAGACCTCTTTATAGAAGAGGATTCCCTCTCTATTGAGCCAAGAATTGCACATTTGGTATGCAATTTGGCAACCTCTTGTGCTCACCATCCTCGAGCTCACCAGCGAGGATTTTGGCCATGATTGATCTCAAGAAGACGCTCAACGGATCGGGAATGATCTTAAGACCAATCTCACTAAGTTTAGCAAAATTTGGTCTTGATTTGATCATTCAATTTTAGCATTGAATCTTGACATTCATAGGTGGTTCAACTGCTATGTTTCCAAGTTTGGCGCAAGTAAGAAGATGATGGGAAGGACCTCTTTGCAAAGAAAACATCAAATGTAGGCATTTATGTAATAAATAAAGGTACCTGGGCTAAAATGTAAATCAGGTCAAGATGGACTTTGATTGGGCTCAGAATTTGTGGTTAACCTAATTTTGACCCAACGAATCTAATGGTGACCTCATATTTGGGTTTTGACAAGGTTTGATTGGTTAATTTACACTATAGCCCAAAACAAAGTAAATTCCCGCCTAAGCCTGTTTTTGGTCAAAATGGGTTCCTTTGGTCAAAGTGAAGGTTTCAAACCTCATAGAATATTTTTCAATGATTTTTAGGAGGTTAAATTACATTTATTTCTACCATAACTCATTTAATCGAAGTGAGGTTGTAATTAAGGATTTTATTAATAAAATAATCTTTAAATCACAGAAAATCCTAATTCAGTCAATTCAAGACCAATTTTTGGAAATTTATGTTTATTTGACCTCAGATTATGTACTGATTTACCCCTTAGTTAATCTGCATTCGTGATTTCTTGTTAAAATAGTAGAATTAACGGGATTTCCCGTCTTCTTGCATTCAACTCAAAACCGAATTATGATCTTCTGATGGTTATTTAGAAGCATTTATTCTTGTAATTAGGCTAAATTAGGCCAGTTATGTTAGATGATGGTGTTACCATCAAGCAACTATGGTGGAAGGTGGAGGAGGGGGAGGAGGAGGAAGTGGGTGGTTAAGGGGTATGGTCTTTTGTAAGGTGAAGGGAGGGCCTTAAGTTGGTGCATCCAAGGGGTGTTGAAGTTGGATGACGCCAACTTTCAAGGAGGGGGGTTAGGGTTGCATTGAAGTGGTGTTGGTAGGAGTAGGTTTTTGAGAAAGCTAGAGTTAAGTTGTGTTGGTTTGGGTTTCAATTGGGTTGGGTTAGCCTAAGGTCTAATAGGTTAAGTCTAGATGGATGGGTTCAAGTCTGATTAGGTATGTGTGTGTATAATTTGGTTAGGGTGATCCTAATAGGTGTGTAGGTGAACCACAGTAGGTCAGTTTCAAGTCTAATCAGGTTCAAGTGATAATTAGACTTGGATGCATAGATAAGGTTCTAATTAGATTCTAGGTGAACCTAATTGGAGTTAAGTGGAGTTTAATTAGGGTTAATGAACCTAATTAGTTTTAGGTTAGCTCATTAAGGTCAAATTGGACCCATTTAACTAGTAGCTGATCCAATTGACTTAGGTTGAGTCAATTGAGAGTATTATGAGCTTGTATCAGTTTTTAGGTTGCAGATTGGGTATTGGATAGGTGGGTTAAGGTTATGGATTGCAGGATAGGACTAAGGATAAGATGGATAGGCACATGGATAATGTTATCCATGTTTTAGGATTTTGAGCTCAATTAACATGGGATATGGTTATCCCAAGGCTCTAAGGATAGGGATAGGGTTATCTAGGGTTCTTCTTCTTCTTCTTCTTCTGCAATTATTCTAGGCAAGAAGTCTTATTCTCTCTTACTCTCTATGTGTCTTCAGTCTTCCTTTATTCCAAGCTCCAGCTTCAGCTCTGCTGTAGCTTCTACTCCTATCCAGGTTTATTCAGCTCAGGATATCTTTTGAGCTCCTTATTGCCTGTAAACAAGAATAAACATTAACTAGCATAGAAAAATAGCATTGTTAAGAATGCAATACATGATATGAAGTTTATGAATGCATTATTTACAAGTTAAGCTATGTTCTAACATAACTTAGGTTAATTAAGTCCTATGATTGCTGTGCAACCATACCCCATGCTTAAACTTTGCTAGTCCCTAGCAAAACCAAAATGCTGACAAAAAAAGCGAGAATCAAGTACATGGATTTTCATTTATTTTCGAAAGTAGAGTGAAAGTCAAAACATTCTTTTTGGATATATGTTTATTTCTTTCTTTCTTTCCTTATTTCAAGATGCATCGTTGCTAAGGAATCAAGCTAGTTCAAATAAAAAATCTCAATAAGATTTTTCACTAATGAAAGGAAATTGCATACAAACCTTTAGCAGCAAAGACTCAACAATTCTTAAGTATCAACTCAAATCCAAACCTCCCAAATCAGATCAGGTATCTTATTAGCCATCAGACTTGGGTCGTGAGCGTAACTTTCTTTGACTAAGTTGACCCACCCAAGGTTTGAATCGAATGTGAGGAACAAGTACCTTATGTATGATTTTATGTGACTCGTCAAATGGGCAACTAAGTTGATTCCTAGTATTCATTAAGGGTTAGAATATCTCTTCACCCTACAAATCTAGTTTTTTAGATTATTCTTACTATTGTAACGCTTTCGTTGAGTTTTATGAAATGCTCATTGTAGTATGATTAACAAAAATGCAACAGCACTTAAAATTTATAAGAGTGCTTGAAAACAAAGAAGAGTCTGAGGTTGTTCACAGGGAGCAAATGTGGAATTCATGACACTAATCAAAATATAAAATAGAGGAGCACAGTGATTAATTGTCACAAAGATATGCAATGAATAATCAACTCCAAATGATATCCAATGATAAACCAACGTATCTCGAGAAATAGAGGGGTGAAAAGATAGAAGAGCTTAAAACAATGGTGATTTAAATCACCAATTATATCTCCATATTAAGCTCAAATCATGAATATCTCAAATTCTTCAATCAGGCCAAAATTTTCAATAGTATGTTGAACCATTTACCACATCAGATCAATGAGCCAACAGTACCCTCAGACGTCGTACATATCCCCCAGATGCCTTAAGTTATCAAGGCTTAGCAACACAAGGCACATTAGTAGCTACCACACAGAGGCACAAGGCTTCAAAGGCAATAATTCAAGCATAGCACAAGAGTCTCAAGGCAAAGCCCTAGAGATGCTAAGTGTTGAGACTATTAACATGCATCTCGAGGCACAAGGCACATAACCTGAAGCAAAACCCTCCCTACTTCCTCAGAATTTCTCTTCCCTCAAATCAGAATCGAGTAATTAATCGGGTATATGGGTAATCGGGTCGCGGGTCCAGGCTTACCAAGCGTGGTGGTGAGCAAGGAGTGAAGGTCATGTGAGTGGGGCGTAAGGGACCTCACCCCTCTGTATCAAAGCGATATGCCTTAGACACGAATTCAATTTATATCACGACTCTGACTTCGATCTCCACGATGTGGCACTAAAAAGTGCCCTCTTTTTCTTCTTTTCCTTTGCACGCCCAGCTACTGAAGAGCTCCTAATTGATGCCATTGTAGTTGCTTCTTCTCTCAAATTAGGGGCCTAGAAGGCTTCATGAGATCAGTCTGTAGCTCCAGGTCGTGGCAGCTATGGAGTTAGTCAACGGATGGTGGCCAGCGGAGGTGGTGATGATGGCGGCAACAGGCAAAGACGGCGAACACCTGCAAGTCAAAATGCAGGTGCTAAGCTCCAATCAGCACATTCAATAGAGTACCATGAGGCAAGGAAGACGATTGTGGTGTCAGCATGGAGGTTGGAGGTCTGTGGTGATCGGACGAGGTCAGACTATGCAAGTGGATGGTGGGTTGTCCGACAGGGTGTTTGAGTGGGTGGAAGAGCTAATAAGGAGAAGGCTTTTGATGGTGGAGTCACAGCGAAGCTTTTGGGAGTGGAAGCGTGGTGTTTGGATGTGTGTGGTGGTCGAACAACGACGCTGGAGGCGTGGTTGGAGGTGGAGAAGACAGAGGGGTAAGAGGTGATTCGGTGGTTGGATTAAGTGAAAGAGATGGGGAGGAACTAGTGAAGGAGAGGGAGAGATTTAACCTAAACTAGGGACGAAGGGGAGGGAGTTGGCATTAGCTTTGATTGGCTGGCGCTGGAGGAGAGTACTCTGGTGGTGATGAGTAGCGATGACGAAGGGGCAAGCAACCTTGGCTTTGGCCCACCAGGCACGAAAGAAGACAAGGAGGCACTCTCAATTTGACTATTGAGAGGCCGTGGGAGGACAGGCAAGGCAGTCTCCAGAGCTAAAGGTGGATCTTGGCCGAGGAGAGGAGAGAAGATGTTTTTGGCCCTTTTCCTAGCTAAGGAGGATGACCGACCCTCCAGGAGCTTTTATAGAGCTCTAATTTGAGCTCAGACAAGGGAATTCATCATGATTTTTTTTTCTTCTTCATTTTTTATATTTTTTATTATTTTATTATTTTTTAATATGCATTTTTTTTGTGAGAAGCCCTTAGAGAATTGAATTTCCATTTGTTTTGCACTTTAACACTACCCCATGCCTAAGTTTTGTAATATCCTCATTGTAAACCAGGAGGGTACAAATTCAGTTTGGTTCAAAGCTTAGAACAGGGTCAAAGGGTGGGTGAACGTGTCAGGATGACTGTTACGAACGATTTCAAGCTTTGATACAAGCACCAAAGGTAAAGTTAGCTATTCTAAAGTTGAACTCAAAAGTGCAATAGGAGTGTAGCTCAAATAAATGATCAAAAGGATCTCAAGTTTTTAGAATGACAGGTTGCCTCTCGTTAAGTGTTAAATTCAATGCCTTCAACCAAGAAGAGGGTGGTCAAGGAGGAGTGGTCAAATCAAAGGAGTTTTGTAGAACAAGCACCTTGATAAGTAGCCTGATTGGTCCAACCAGGTGCTTGTTCAGGTTAATAGGTTGATGATGCAGATCAAACCCAATCAGTCTAGTGGGTTGATGGTTATGAATCAATAGGTGTGGAGCCCACCAGCTACTTTGTGGCTCGGAAATATATGGAAATGCCAATCACGGGTTTGGCTGAATCGGTTCAACCAGATCCGAGTAGGGGTCCTCAAAAGAAAATGGATCTGTGGAGGATGTAGGAGCCCTACGGGTGAGATCAGAGAATCATAAGACGTGATTCTCGGTCTAATCAATGTCTGATTCCTTATCAAAAGATAGAGGTGAATCATATGCAACTGGATCAGAGATAGGTGAATTAGAGAGAAGTTGATTCCGATCGTGGGTCGAGGTTGGGATCGAATTTTGGAAAGCTCTGGCTCTGTGATGGAAGATGTGCTTTTTTCAAAATCTGGGTGCGGAGAGGGCTCTTCTAGGAATGATTCAAAGATAGGTTCCTCTAAAGAGTCTTCATGATGCTCATTTAAATCAAATGTAAATGCCTAGAGAGTGCTTATAGGATCATGGAAATTTGAGTCAGTGAAAGATTCAAACTCTGGATTGTGGACACTCTTGACACTTACTGTTTCTAATTCTTTCATATCATAACAGAATGATTCCAACTCAATGGAACAT
Source organism: Thalassia testudinum (assembly GCA_037157565.1). NCBI lineage: Eukaryota > Viridiplantae > Streptophyta > Magnoliopsida > Alismatales > Hydrocharitaceae > Thalassia > Thalassia testudinum. Next base: position 65,361,203 of record JAZHRO010000035.1, on the reverse strand, counting down.
GAATTTGAATCAATGATCTTGGGATCAGGGACCTCAGAATCAGAATCAAAGAACAGATCATGGATGTTGAGGTCATAAATTGGTTTGTAATTGTCAGGAAACAAAGGTTCTCTAAAATCAGAGTATGATTCAAAATCATCGGAGAATTTGGAAATATCAGTTTCTGAACTTAATTCCAGATCAGGATTTCCACCACAAGACAAATCATGATGCATAGAATCAACAACCTAACTTGGTTCTAACCTAATCTCAAATTCTGAGCTCAAAGAGGTGTCCTTATTAGGCATAGGCTCAGGTTCTTGGCTCCTAGGGTAGACCCAATCAAATCCTAACTCTTCCAAGTCCTCTGCTTCTATATCATAAATCAATGTGACTTGCGAAAAATAAATTTGTATTTCTGAGGAGTTTGGAGAGGCGTAATTATGAAATATAGGCCCAAAATCATATTCCAAATCTAAAATCTGATTCTCATCACATTGGGCCTCTTGATCATCCCAAATAGGCTCGAATCTAGATTCTAGGTCAAGGGTAGGGATTGAGCCACTAGAATCTGGACATGGTTCTATTGGGATGTCAGAATCACTCTCGAGGATTACCTTAATAAGATAAGGTGCGGGAATTACATCCTCGAGGGGTTCTGCCTCTAGCTCATTACAGGTGTTTGAGAATTCAAGGCATGATGGACCAGCTTCATGGCTCTCTAAGGCTGGTTCAAAATCAAGAACACCTGCAACCGGATCCACCCAACCAACATCAAGATCAGGTATGTCAATCTGCACAAAATTTGAATCTAATTCCATTTGGGTTGGGGGTCCACAATAACCTCGATTTTCTAACCCGGGCTTTAGGAAATCATATTGATCCTGAATGTTGTTCCAAAATGTCTCATCAACTTGTGAGTGTTGATATGGGTATTTTTTATCAATGGCTTGTTGTAATGTATTTAGCATATACCCACGTTTCTCAATGAGACCCTAGTGTATCTCCCAAAGTTGTGGATTTGACAAACATTGTATATACTCAGTATTGTGTAATCTCCACAATTTTCTATATTCTGATAAAAGCTCATCCCAGGTTGAACCATGTATCATTTGTGTAAATATCATTCTAGCACGGTTCATAATGTGGGTTGTTGTTTCTGGTATATTAACTTGAATGTGCCTAAATGGATATGAGGTTTTGTAATACTCATTATGATGTCTAAGAGCAACCTCGATCATCTTTTCTTTCATGCTCATTTGGGATTCAGATTTCCTAAATATTCTTTCTAAATTGTCAAGTTGCATTTTCAAATCAGGTGGTGGATCAAGATGTAGAATCAAATTCAGGTTCAGATTGAATCTATCAAATCAGATCAGAAATCCCCAAGAAGATCAACTCTAATGAGGCCTCTAGATCAAACCTAGGGACCTTTCCTATGTATGTGCTCTAAAGAATAGATGAAGGACTAGATATGAATTGGACCCAATCAAGGCACCGAAAGATTTTTAGATGACTAAGGCTGTTTCGAGGTAGATGATACTTCTAAATCAAAAATCCACACACCCGAGAATTACTTAGGTAGCCAGGAAGGGAGAGCCTCGCAAAGACCCCTACATAGAGCATCCCCACGGGTTACAGGGTTTCCCCCACCTAACCTTCCTTGTCACTGCGGTTCCAAGTAGATCGGAATGTATGAATTGAGACCTTAAGTATACCAATTTTAGTCCTAATTTGTGCCTTGGATTTCACTTGATTAAAAGTTGATTCAATTTGTGACCTATTTGGAGGTTGATTAGCCCACAAAGTAGGCCAACTTTACCTGATCTTCCCTAAAGATGGAACATGAAATTTGAATCAAGACCCAAAATCCCCCTGAATTGACTCTTAGGTTATTAGGTCTAAAATTTTAGGATTCAAGTGAAATTAGAGCCATGATTTTAGGGTTTACTTGAATAGATCTTTTCAACCAAAGGCTTGGGTAGCACACCAATGTGGGAAGATCAATTTCCTTTAATGCATGCAAGTGGTACTAGCACTTCAAAACCCTAAAGTGGAAACCCTAATTGACTCTATTTCAAGTCCAATTTAATCTCAAATGTGGCACCTTGGACTTAAACAAGAAAGTGAGTAGTCCAAGATGTTTAGAAAATTAAGCATAAATTCCTAATAGATACTAGTCAAGTGTTTTTCGCTTGGCAGAAATAATGTGTCACCGTAGTGAAATCGCGTGGTAGAAAAATCCCGAACAAAAATATATCAATGAAAACTAGCCACGAATAGTAAGGATGTCATATCCACAGGGACGAACAGATCAATAAATTCATGAATATTTTTCCCTCGTATTTGTCCAATCGAGTGCGAAATCCATGGTTAAATTTGACGTGAAACGCGACGAAAAGAGGAGACACAATAACTCGAGAATGTAAGGTTATATGTGTAATTTTTTCCTTAATAAAATATTCAATAAATATGTGATCAATCTATGTAATTTCCGATTGCACATGAACTAGAGAGAAATTGTGTAAATCTTAATCCAATTCCAATGTCGAATGATGTGCCTAAACTAGGGCCAAGAAATTATGAGAAAGCATGAGCATGAAGTTGCAATTTTGCTCAATATATCAAATGTCAAAATCAAAATAAAAGTTGGCAATGGCACTCAAATGTAATTATTAATTCATTCTCTACTGTAGAGAAACAGGGGAACTCATTCCCCTCGTGCGCACACGGAGATGGAGGCCCGGTTGGAAGCTCAGAGCTCGAAGGAGGTCGATGGTGATGAGGGGATGTCAATGGCAGTGGTGGCATCGATAGTGATAGTCGGAGGTCGCCGGACGGCAAGGAAGAACTCGCCAGTGGTGGGTGTTGGCCGTGGGGTGCACAGATTGCTGGTGGGCTTGGCATGGGTGTTGGCAAGTTCCTGAGGGTGAGGCGAGGTTAATGGCGTCGACGGAACGAAGTTTGGTGGCCGGATGAGGTGGCTACATTTTGGGTGGTTTGGGTTCCTTCGATTGGTAGGGAGGAGGAAGAAGAAGCAAAAGAAGAAGTCGGCTATGCGCACGCAGGTTGGGAATGCAAGGGTAGGTTGTGCGAGCGCAAGGGAGCGCGGCTGCTGCTAGGTGGCTGCACGCACACGTTGGCTGGAGCGCGGGTGCAAGGTTGCTACTGGCGTGCCTACACGCGTGGGCGAGGATGCGCCACTTGCGTGCAGGCAGCGCGTGGCTTGCTGAAGGTGGAGCGGTCGCGTGAGGCTCGCGGTCTATGGATGGTGTATGTCTCTGTGAGGAAGAGGGAAGGAGAATGAAGGTGAGGACGTAGGTAGCGATCGGTTGTGCTCGCAGTGGGGGTGGATCGCAGTGGCGTTCTTGGGTCTCTGAGTGTGCGGTGGTGGGAGGAAGATGATGTGGGTGGAGGTGACGGGTAGGCGCTGGTGGTGGTGGTGATGCTCTCTGTCATAGAGAACCGCCCAGGGGGTAGGCGACGTCGACGAAGTTGGCTTTAATCCGCAGTGCACTCTCCGGCCACCGTGTTTGCTTTCTTCACGTTGATGAAGGATGGAAGAGATGATGGCCCCCAGCGTCAACTGACCTTTTTAAATGCCTCGTAAATTTTGTTTCTTCCCTCGAGATCATCTCCAACAGTCTCACCGAATTGTTGCGAGGTTGCGAGACGCACAGCTAAACTGTAGGGAGAGAGAAGGTGGCAAGAAGGACGTCGTGCATTCTACAGGAATTTAGAGAAAAAGAAAACAAAAGAAAAATAAATTGGGTTATTTATAAAAATAATCTAAGATAATACATGAAATGCATGCATGCCCCTATATGCAAACATTAATTTATTTACATATCAAAGTATGCTTTGTATACGTAGACACTACCATAATAATTATGTCATTTATGTATTAATTAGCCCACAAATGTGGTCTCATCAAATGCTCCCAAGCCTAAGTTTTGCTAGTGATGTAAACACATTTACACTACTTAAAATGTCTATTTATGCATGTTCTTAAGCATAGGATTGCATTTCATGATATAAATATTGCATAACATGCATCATCTTGCATTTAGAGTAGTTTGAATAAAATGGAGGTTAATTGTCTCCTTTTATGTGCTTGGACAGGGAAAACATTTTATCGAGGCCTCGGATCAAAGATCCAACCGTATAGATGTGATCAGGGCGACGATTGGAGTTCAACGACTCCAAGATCGCCCTAATCAGGCATCCGTAGCATCAGATAGAGACCGGGGAACCCTAGAAGATCAAGGGCCAGGATGGTGTAAATCCACACTTCAGATGACAAATCCGACCGCACGGATGAATTCGGATCGACGATCGTAGCCCAACGACACAAAAATCGAGTCAATCCGACATCCGTGGCACCATCTACAACTTCCAGAAGATGGACGGCCAAGATGACACCACGTGGCACCATCTCAGCCGCCCAAACGGCCGCTTGCATCTTGTGAAGACCACGCACCTGTCTCCTCTCCACCGTTGGATCTCGATCCAACGGCTGCGACGTGCCCGCGCTGAAGTCAAGCGCTCGACACAAATGCGACCACAGCGCAACGGTCGAGCGCTCTAACGCGACGCAGGGACGCGCGTTCGAGCCGCGCCCCACAGAAATTGGAGCGGTGGCGCGCCTCCAATCGACCGCACGATCACGATCCAACGGCCGCGGGCGCTCGATAGCGCCGACGCGCGATTGGACGCGCGCGTGAACGCGCGATCGCACGCACAAGCAGGCGGGCGACAGCGGTGAAGGCGCGATTTTAAGCCGTCCGATCTCGCGATTGGACGGCTGAGACTTCGCGGACGTGAGTAGGCGTTACGCACGCGGGCAGCCGAGCGGGCGCGCGTGGGCGAGGCGGCGACGGCCACGTCGGGGCTTTAGTGCGAATTTATCCGTCACTAAAGACCCCTTATTTATTATTTTGAAGATGTAATGTCTATTTTGCCCCCACTCCTTGCAACTATAAAAGGAGACCCCCTCCATACGAAATTCTCATCCCTTCTTTCTCCTCTCCACCCCTCCAAAGCTCAAGAGAAGCTTGTCCCACACCCGGGATGCTTCTCGCGAGATAAAGTCCAATTTTCGTTCCCCTTCGGAAGTGGATCCCGCGACGACGACGGCGTGCTGCTTCGTTCCCGTTCTTCTGCTTCGTCCTCCTTCGTCCCGCTTCGTTCTCCTTCGTCCAGGCGTCGTCCTGTCTGGCTCGTCCTCCGAGCAACCGTCGAGGAGGATTTCTCTCTCCCTATTCTTTTTACCGCTTTTTAGTATAGATTTACTGCTTTTTAGATTAATCTACTCGTCCTCCAAGCAATCGTCGAGGAGGACATTTCTCCCTCTATTCTTTTAATGCTTTCTAGAGTAAATTTATCGCTTTCTAGAGTAATTATTTTATGCTTTCTAGTTGTAATGAACAATCACTTCAATGCAAAAATTCCTTGTTTATTCATCTCATTTTGATTTCTCTATGTAATATTCTCTTTCTCTCTTACTCTCTCTCTCTCTTCTATTTATTGTAAATAATTAGATAGTACTAAATTTTATTTATTCTGTAACAAATAAAAAGAAACGCGTAGTTTTTAAATCAAACGTTCGCCTCCCTGTGTTCGACCCAAAATTTTAATTTCGGTATAAATTTTATTTGTTGAACACGAATTCTTCGCTTTCGAACTACAACGACAGGTTTTCCAAAACCGAACATGTTAGCGTAGGTTCATAAACGTTCAACAGCTAGTCCTTAGCCAAAGTGAAAAACAATGGAAGTAACCAAGAGATCTCTCCTTTCCTTATTCAAAAATTTAGAGATCCAGACAAATGTGAAGTGATAGTAGCCCAGGTAACGGATCCAAGTGAAAACCCAACTTACATTTGCAGTTCACACTTAACCTTTGGTAAAACCTCTATTAGGATAGGAAACTTCTTCCCTCGGGGATAAAGAAGAAAATAATATGTAATTTGACCCTGACTTTTTGGCTTAGGTAGGAGAAACTGAGTTGAATGGATTAATATTTGGTGGCTCACACTCATCTGGTGCTACATGTAGTCTAGTACTACAGACTCTAGATCTCTAGACTATTAAACAAGTCAACCCAGAGATAGAGGCTAAAAACAGTGCTCCTGTGTGCTTACTTACTCTCTCTTTTTCCTTCTTTTCTGAGATCACATATCTTACCAGATTTTGTAACTGTACTCAATATTTGGTGGCCTCACTTGACATTTATATTTCAATTAAAGTCCTAATAACCCTACAACTAAGTTAGAGGTCCTCAACTAGTATTTGGGCGATCAGAAATACTGAAAAGTAAGTATGGGTCATATTTGGTGGATCGTAATGGGTGTTTTTGTTGTTGCCTCAAAAACATCAACATATAATGAAAAAATGATACAAAGATAAAACTATAAACTTAAACTATTTTCTTTTTCTTTTTCTCCCCTTTTTTTCTCTCTTTTTTTTAAATATAATTATTTGTCTTTTGCTTTTTTCTTTCTTTTTTTCTTTTTTCTTATTTTTTTTTCATAAATCAACATAACATGACACAGACTTTTATTTATGAGGCATTATTAGGAATGATGATGGTCAAGAGAATATTGTGTGGCTTATTTGATGGAAGTGCCTACTCTCGGCACCAGGAATGAATGGATAGGACAAGCGTATTTCTGAACTTTGACACTATCACCCTCCTTCAGCCGAGGACTCTATGAAGGACGTTCGCAACCATCCACCATAGTCATAGTTTTATTAGAACTCTATCTCTATATATCTGCCTTATTTGGCAACTCTCAGGAATTCATACAATGTACGCACACAGGAACAGAGAACGAAAACTACACCTAACTCTGAGGTATCATCATCTAATTATCCAGAACTTAAGAGTCCTTGCACTAGACTTAGCTCACCAGTAATCTCTCTACTTTCTTGTCACAAATATGAAGTGGATCTAATAGAAGATAGTATGCCTGACTCCCTATTAACTGTCCAAGGGTTCAGTAGAGTAAAAATGTTTACTGATTTTCTACAAAGATCCATTACTGAGTCTACGTGCAAGTGAAGTAACTGTACTGTATTCTAAACTTAGAAATAATCTAAGAAGAAAATCTTTAATAAAACCACCTTGATAAGAACTTTTGCTCGAGACTAACCAATTCAACTCAAGAAACAAAAAAGATTTTTTTTTTTGTAGGACTAATGAACATATCCTAAATGCATGCAAATATTTATAAATGCTATAAACATCCTCAGGTTATACCCCCCATGCCTAAGACTGACAATGTCCTCATTGGAAACATAGAAGAATATCACTTGAGGAGGAGAGTGGGAGGAGCTAAAGCTCCTCAAGCCGAAGTGCGTCCAAAACTTGGCTACCTGAAAGACTAACATAAGGTTTAAGTCATTGGCCGTTTACCTTAAAGCTCGTGCCAGAAGTAGGGTTCCGAATCTCAACAACTCCATGAGGGAAGCCATTGATAACAACGTATGGCCCATCCCAACGGGACTTAAGCTTTCCTAGAAATAATTTAAGTCTAGAATTGAAAAGCCAGACCCACTGGTTGGACTCAAAGGTCTTTCTAATGATGTGCTTATCATGGAAGACCTTTGTACGTTGCTTGTAAGCTTGAGAAGTTTCATAAGCTTCATTACAAAACTCCTCAAGCTCACTTAACTCCAGCATACGTGCCTTTCCCGCTTTATCCAGATTCAAGTTAACATTTGTAATAGCCCAATAGGCTTTGTGTTGGATTTCAACAGGAAGATGGCACACCTTTCCGTAGACAAGCCGAAAAGGAGACATGCCCAAGGGAGTCTTATACGCTATTCTGTAGGCCCAAAGAGCACCATTTAGTTTTTTAGACCAATCCTTATGATGAGACCGCATTTGTGGGCTAATCGAATGCATAAATACCTATATATTAGAAGGATTTCTACTTGTACATAGCATACTTAGATTTATAAATAGATTAGTTTATAAATATGATGGAATGCTTATTTTATACATCACATTCACATATAACAAAAGGAAATATAAATTATGGTGGCATTTATGCAGTACATGCATCATTTTGGAATAACTCTGTAAATAACCCATTTTTTTATTTTATTTTTTTCCCCGTAGAGCAAACCATTGACGCCTGTGGCGCTCCGCGTGCAACAGCAGCACCTCATCGCGCAGGCATTGTTGGAGGAGATCGCGTAAGGCCAAAAAGTCGGGGGAAATTTGTTAAACCAAATGCCAGTGCGTTGGGTTGAAAAAGGAGGATTGCTCCCCCTGGCGGGGACTTCTTCTCCACCTCTGGTATCGTGGAAACTGCGTACACCATGAATATGGCATGCACCGTGATCTGAAGCAGACTCCTTCCACCTTCACCTCAAGCTTCACTACGTGGGTCGTGTGGTGACAGCATATGGCCACCACTACAACCGCGGCTATCATCTATCACCTTCTTCACCACCACCAAAACCAACCTTCCACCACATCTCTCCACTGTTCAACATCTCGTCAACCACGCTAGCGCGTAGCCGCGTGGGCAGGCACCCCCACCCACAGGCAATCTCACTCGCAGGCAACCGTGCGAGGGTAACCGCACCCGCAGGTAGCCACGCCCATAAGCAGCCACGCCCTTGTGCGTGTGCAACATCCTCACCGTAGCAATCAACCCCCGTGTGCACACACGCACCAACAACGCGCTGCCCACACGCAAGCTCCTCAAGCATCACACCTCCGACCCCCGTGCGCACCACGCACCAGTCCCTCGCCCTTGTGCACCCATGCACTGTTCATCTTCTCCAGAAGAACCCATCAGCGACCGTGCACCCCTCCTTGGAACCACCTCATCCGGCCTCGAAGCTTCGCGCCATTGACGCCAACAATCTTGCCTTGATCCTTTGACCACCCTCGGCCTCACGTAGTGACACCTACGGTCGCCGTTCACCACCGACAAACCTCCTCGCCGACGAGCTTCATCTCCTCGGTCGGCCGCCACCGACCTCCTTGTGACGCGTCGCTGCCACCATCATGAAGCACTTGTCGAGGTGCACCATTCCGTCGACTCTCGCAGCCATCCACGCCTAGCCCTTCACGCGAGGAGGAGAGAGGAGAAATCCTCTATTTCTCCTCCAATTAAAAATTACCACTTTTTCCATTGCGGGTATACTATTCACTTATTTACTAAATAAATTTATTGATGTGAATTTGCATAGATACCCTTTTATTCAGTTGAAATTATTTGGGGTGGAATGTCTCTACTGAATGAGATCGAGCACGTCATACTGATTTTAGTAAACAAGCTATATTCTATTGGAGATTAGTATTGATGGTGTTTTCCTGTGCCAAGATCACTTGTTAACAAAATATTATATGGTGATGATTTTGCATCTAAACACCTACATTCTTGATTAATTGGTTAAAACGGGCAATTATGTGAGAAAAAGAATCACATGAATTAGCATGCACACCCATTGAGTTTCCTGAATAAATGAGACATTATTCACTAGTTTAAATAGGCTAATTCCTCCCTGTGGAGATGACCTAACTCTTCGTGGTTTGTTTTGAGAATTAAAATGTTTTGAAAAGCGATTTTCTACCACGTGATTAAATACAACGACACATCATTTTTTGTTAAAGTTTTCAACAAAAACGAAGATCGCTCTTTCACCTTACGGTTGGGCCTAATAGTTTTTTCTAAAATTTATTTAATCTCCCTATTAGACACTTCAACTTGTCAACTCGTTTGGGGATGGTAAGGTGTAGCTATCATGTGGCTGACTTCCAAATTTTGGAGTAGTCTTGTGAAGTGCACATTCTTGAAGTGAGGTCCTCCATCACTTATGATCATCCTTGGGCACCTGTACCGGGAAATGATGTTAGCATTAACAAAATCCAAGACCACGGAATGGTCATTGGTCCGCGTGGGTATGGCTTCTATCCACTTCAATACATAGTCCACAGCCATAAGAATGTACTCATCCAAAGGACACAGGAAATGGACCCATGAAGTCGATGCCCTAGAAATCAAAGATCTCAATGGGGAGAATAGGTTGCTGGGGCATCTCATCCCTTTTTCTGATGGTTCCTGTCTACTGGCAACGTAGACATGCGTCGACATATGTATGTGCATCTCGGAATAATGTGGGCCACCAAAAAGCTATACTGAAGAACCTTATGGGCAGTCTTTTTTCCACTAAAATGTCCTCCACAATGGAGGTCATGGTAGAAACTCAGAACATTTCTTTGCTCTTTATCAGGGACACAACGGCGAAAAAGTTGGTCAGGGCCTATTCTAAAAAGTTTGGGTTCCTCCTAGTGATAAAATTTAACGTCAGCAAGAAACCTGCCTCGCTTCTGCTTGTCCCAAGTACTGGGGGTAATGCCCGTGACCAGATAGTTCACTATGTCAGCGAACCAACGAGTTTTGGCCTCCACTACCATCAGAGACTCATCAGGGAAAGTCTCTTGGATACTGCCAACAAAGGATGATGCCTCAATAGGGATCCTAGAAAGATGATCTGCTACCACATTCTCAACTCCTTTCTTATCTTTAATTTCCAGGTCAAACTCCTAGAGTAGCAGAATCCAATGAATTAGGCGAGGTTTGGTGTCCTTTTTAGCAAGAAGATGCTTTAAAGCAGAATGATTAGTGAACACCACAACCTTGGATCCCAAAAGATAAGACCAAAACTTTTGCAAAGCAAACACTACAGTAAGAAGCTCCTTTTTAGTGACCATGTAGTTTTACTGAGGATCTGTAAGGGTCTTGCTGGCATAATGCAACACATGAGGTTTGCCATCAACCCTTTAACCTAAGACCACTCCCACTATGAAATCAGAAGCATTGTACATTAGCTCAAATGGGAGGTTCTAATCTGGTGCTTAGAGAATCGACGCGGTAATAAGAGCTTTCTTCAAGACTTGGAAAGCCTCGCCACATCTGTCATCAAAATCGAAGGAAACATCCTTCGCTAACAAGTCACAGAGTGGCTTAGAGATTTTACTAAAATCTCTAATGAAGCGCCTATAGAATCTAGCATGGCCAAGAAAAGATCTAACTTGATGAATATTGGTGGGCGATAGAAGCTTAGAGATGGAATCAATTTTGGCGGGATCCACCTCTAATTCTCTCTCGAAAACTAGATGCCCCAAAATAATGCCCTGCTGGACCATAAAGTGGCTTTTCTCCCAGCTAAGCACCAGTTTTGCCTCTTCGCAATGGGTTAAGACTTTATCAAGGTGTGAAAGGCATAGGTCAAATGACGAGCCGTAAATGGAGAAATCATCCATGAAAAACTCTACAAACTCATCGATTATATCAGAAAAGATAACCATCATACATCGTTGCAAAGTGGTAGGAGCATTGCATAACCTGAATGGCATTCGATGGAACACAAAAGTGCCATACGAACTAGTGAAGGTTGTACGCTCCTGATCGTCAGGAAAGACGGCTATCTAATTATACCCAGAGTACCCATCAAGGAAACAGAAGTACTTGTTCCCTGCCAGTCGTTCCAAAATCTGATCGACAAATGGTAAGGGGAAATGGTCTTTCTGGGTGGCCGTGTTCAAACGACGGTAATCAATGCAGACCCTCCAACCAGTTGAGGGTCAAGTGGTTACCAACTCTCCTTGGTCGTTCTCTTCCACAGTGATTCCTACCTTTTTGGGCACCACAAGAATATGACCGACCCATTTACTATCTAAAATGGGATATGTAATTCCTACATCCAGCCATTTCAGAATCTCCTTTTTATCAACCTCCCGCATATTGGGGTTGAGCCTTCTCTGCATGTCTCAGAAGGGTTTCACGGACTCATTCATGTATATATGATGCATGCAAAGGGAGGGACCAACACCCTTAATATCAGCAATTGACCAAGCAATTGTTTCCTTGTGCCTTTGTAAACACTCAAGCAGAGCTCCCTCCTACAATTCAGATAATGCAGACGAGATAATAACAAGGAACGTGTCATTAGGGCCAAGGAAAGCATATTTCAATGTGCTCAGGAGGGGTTTCAGCTCCAACTCAGGAGCCTTTTGGATTGAGGGTTTAAGTTGAGATGTCCCTTCCTCAGGTAGCAGATCTACCTTCACGGTCCAAGGTAGGGATAGAGACTCTGTGTGTATCCCCAACAACTCTTGTAATTCGGGTATATCCCCTTCAGTTTCTTTAATAATCGAAGGATGGTCCTTAGATATGACCTTTTGAAGGGTATCTTTACATAAGAGTGCTGGAGTAGTCTCTTCAATGATTTTATCAACTACCTTAATCTGGGAACAATCTTCCAATTCGGATTGCTTGTAAGTATCAAAAACATTCAATCGGATCTTTTTGTTCCCAAAGCCCATTTTAAGTGCCCCTAATCTATAATTGATAGAGGAGTTGGCTGTAGCCAAGAAGGGGCATCCCAGAATAATGGATGACTTGGTGGGCTTATTAGATGGTTTAGTATCTAGCACAAGAAAGTCAACAGGGAATAAGAAGTCCTCGACTCTCACCAAGACATCTTCCAATAACCCCCGTGGTGTCTTAAGCAATCTGTCTGCGACCTGGAGGATGACTGGACTAGGATTTAACTCACCTCCTCCCAAAAGGTCGTAGACAGAGCTCAGTAAAATGTTCACCCCCGCACCTAGATCGAGCAGAGCCTCGTCAATGTGTTGGTTACCTATAACCACTGAAATATATGGGGCCCCTGGGTCTTTCATTTTGGGGTGTGTTCCATGTTGGAGAATCGAGCTAACATGGTTAGGCAGGATGACCTTAGCTTGGACCTATCTCCTAGATCGACGCTTCTGGGTGCACAAGTCCTTTAGAAACTTGGCATAGGATAGGATCTATTTGATAGCTTCCAACAGAGGCAAGTTGATATGGACTTGCCTAAAAGTGTCCATAATCTTCTCTATCCTATCCTTGGCTCCAGATGAGACAACAGAAGATTCCCCAAGAGCAGATAGGTGCTCTGGATAGGGCACCCTCGGCTTCTGAGTAGAGGGGTCATCATGGTGGGAAAGGGATGGCAGTGCACGTTGGTATTTGTTAGAAGCATCACCTTGCTTCCATGAGAAGTTTGGATGGTTCTGCCACCCCAGATTATAAATATTAGAATACGGGTTATTACGAGGAGGTGGGTGGAAACCTTGGGCCGCGTTCAAGTCGGCCTGAATCAACTTAGGGAATTGATTTGCCTGGTGGCACTCCACAGTGGCGTGCATTGTGCTTTGGCTAATGGAGCATTAACTTGAAGCCTAAAAGATAGAGGCTGCTTGCGGGTTCATGCTGGGGTTTGCTAAAATCCTATCAAAGTTTTTGTTCAACAATTGAATCTAATAGGCCAAATCCTGAATAGCCCCGGCTTCATGGGCCTCTATCTTCCTCTACAAAATTGATGGTTCTCTTTCTTGATAGGCAGAGGACATATGTATGGAATTGTCACTTAATGCTTCAAATAATGCCTAGGCTTCATCCTCAGTTTTGGTCATGAAGGTTCCTGCACAGGCTACATCGATGGTTTGCCTGTGCCTTTCAGATATTCCATTGTAGAACCTTTCGACCAATTGTCATCTTGGCACCTGATGGTGGGGGCATAACCTAAGAAGGTCATTAAAGTGCTCCTAAGTCTCGTGAAATTGCTCCCCTTCATATTGAGTAAAACCCAAAATCTCTCTTCTGTAATGGTTGGTCTTACTCATAAGAAAATACTTTTTCAAGAATCCCCCCTTAAGGGTGGCCCAATCATTTACCCTTGCATCGAGGGTATGATACCAGTGCTTGGCCTTATCCTTTAGGGAGAATGGAAATAGAGTCCTTATCAGGGCTTCATCAATAAAGCCCTGGAGCTTTACCGTGGAACAGACCTCGGTGAATTCCTCAAGATGCCTGTAGGGATCTTCCCTAGCAGTACCATAAAAAGATGGGAGCAAAGATATGGTGCTGCTCTTGATTTCATATGGATTATCCACTCCAGGTCTTCGAATAGGTAGGGCTTGGTGGGTTGTATGGAGGAAATAGTCTCTCAAGGTTCTCTAACTTTCACCAACCCTAATCTCTTTTGTTGGTCTTTCTTCAGCCATTTTTCTTCTTTCTTGGTTAGCTTTCCTTATAATTCTCTCAGGCTCAGGGTTGAAGAGAAGACTATTTCTAAGAGAGCACCTACCAAGCATACACCAAGCAAACACAAGGCAAGAGGTCTTTTGTTGATTTAAATTTCTTTAAATCCTCTTCCAACTCTTCAGCTTGGCCAAATATAGTCAAGGCAGTGTTTCTCTATTCCCACGTAATTGGTATAAGAGGAATAAGGCACTTGAAATTTCTGGTCAATGACTGTTAAGAAGGTTGAGGTTACTTTTAGTCCTTTTTGGGTGATCAATCAAGTTGTCAAGCAATTACGCACCCTAAATTGACCTTCGAGTACCCTAAAGACGTACACTTTGTTGCGATGATATTCTCTACTATTCAAGTAAAAAGGTACTCCAAGGATGGAACCAAGGGATGCAAGTAAGGTGCACCCTTCCTTTGAGGTGTTGCATTAGCGGTGCCTCTTAACTACCCTTGAATTCCTTCAAGGGGTGTCCCCCTCCTTAGAGTATCAAGTCACTCAGGAAAAAGTTAATATCATCGTTTCAAAGCGAGATAGGAGGGTTTGCACCGATAAAGAGATCGATGCCTATAGCCTTAAGGGTCCAAGTCCTAGTGCAGTGCCTATAGTGCATGCTCAATGCAGGAAGTGTGCATCACATCGCAAAAAGTGATTTTTCTTTTGAAAACTACAATCAAGTTATTCAAACACTTCTTGTATATTTTATTTTATTTTTGAGAAGCAATATGACCACTTGATTAATCTTTTCAAATCAGTTAAAGTATTCTTTAATTATGTTCAAATGCAATGCGTGTGCAAATAACTGATGTAGTAAGATAAGAAATTCGGACCTTGCTCCAGCACTCTTCTATGCAAAAATGTATGCAATGCAATAAGAAAATCTAGATTCTACTCAAGCAATCCTAGATGGTCGTCCTAAAGATATGCAGCTTTTAGAAGGCAATTCGGATTTATTTTCATTTTTCTTCTTTTTTTTAATAATAAATGTTCAATCAAAAGAACTAACTAAAAATAAACCTAGAGTCTAAAGAATTGGGAACACTCCCCCAAAAACTGGCCCCAAAGTACAAGGGCAAGAAAATAAATATCTAAACTAAACCTAAAGAATCTACTATAAAATGCTGAATCAAAAGTCTAAGAGGAAGAATCCTCCTAGATGGTCCTCCATGTGTCTCCACACGTGTGGGATCAAGGCCCACAAGCTCCTGTGATTATCTCCGCGTGTGGACGTCGCTCAAGGTCGACATCCTCTCTCAGCTACGCTTGTCGCTTCGTCAGATTTCTTGTACAGAAAAGATAAAGAATGATCAGATAAATGCGCAATTCAGAATAATCAAAAATAAATTCAGGTGAATTTATTATGTCGATTGCCTCCCTGGCAAAGGCACCATTTAGTCAGGTGTTTTTCGCTTGCCAGAAATAATGTGTCGCCATAGTGAAATCGTGTGGTAGAAAAATCCCGAACAAAAATATATCAATGAAAACTAACCACAAATAGTTAGGATATCGTATCCATAAGGACAAATAGATCAATAAATTCATGAATATTTTTCCCTTGTATCTGTCCAATCAAGTGCAAAATCCGTGGTTAAATCTAACGTGAAATGCGACGAAAAGAAGACACACAATAACTTGAGAATGTAAGGTTATATGTGCAATTTTTTTCTCAATAAAATATTGAATAAATTTGTGATCAATCTATGTAATTTCCAATTGCACATGAACTAGAGATGTAAATCTTAATCCAATTCCAATGTCGAATGATGTGCATAAACAAGAGCCAAGCAATTATGAGAAAACATGAGCATGAAGTTGCAATTTCACTCAATATATCAAATATTAAAATCAAAATAAAAGTTGGCAATGGCACTCAAATGTAATTATTAATTGGTTCTCTACTGTAGAGAAATAGGGGAACTCGTTCCCCTCGTGCGCACGTGGAGAGGGAGGCTTGGTTGGAAGCTTGGAGCTCGGAGGAGGTCGATGGTGACGAGGGGATCCCGATGGCGGTGGTGGCGTCGACGGCGGCGGTCGAAGGTCACCGAACGGCAAGGAAGAACCCACTGGCGGCGGGTGTTGGTCGTGGGGTGCACGGACTGCTGGTGGGCTTGGCACGGGCGTTGGCAAGTTCCTGAGGGTGAGGCGAGGTTAATGGCATCGACGGAACGAAGTTTGGTGGAAAGACGAGGTGCTTGCATTTTGGTAGTTTGGGTTCCTTCGGTTGGCAGGGAGGAGGAAGAAGAAGAAGAAGAAGAAGCCAGCTATGCGCACGCGGGTTGGGAGCGCAAGGGTAGGTTGTGCGCTCGCAAGGGGGCGTGGCTGCTGCTAGGTGGTTGCGCGCGTGCAGGCTGGAGCATGGGCGCGTGATTGCTGCTGGTGCGCCTATACGTGCGGGTGAGGATGCGTCGCTTGCACGTAGGCAGAGCGTGGCTTGCTGAAGGTGGAGCGGTCGCGTGAGGCTTGCGGTCGATGGATGGTGTATGTCTCCATGAGGGAGAGGGAAGGGAATGAAGGTGAGGACGTGGGTGGCAGTCAGTTGTGCTCGCGGTGGGGGTGGATCGCAGTGGTGTTGGTGGGTCGCTGAGTGCATGGTTGTGGGAGGAGGAAGATGATGTGGGTGGAAGTGACGGGTAGGCACTGGTGGTTGTGGTGATGGTCTCTGTCATAGTGCACCACCTGGGGGGTAGGCAGCGTCGACGAAGTTGGCTTTAATCCGTAGTGTGCTCTCCGACCACTGTGTTTGCTTTCTTCACAGTGGTGAAGGAAGGAAGAGAAGATGGCCCCCAGCGTCAACCGACCTTATCCCCCGTCCCTCCTCCTCTTTCTAAACGCCTCATAAATTTTGTTTCTTCCCTCAAGATCGTCTCCAACAATCTCATCGGGTTGTTGCGAGGTTGCGAGACGCACGGCTGAACTACAGGGAGAGAGAGAAGGTGGCGAGAAGGCGATTGTGCATTCTGCAGGAATTTAAAGAAAAAGAAAATGAAAGAAAAACAAATTGGGTTATTTATAAAAATACTCTAAGATAATACATGAAATGCATGCATGCCCCTATATGCAAACATTAATTTATTTACGTATCAAAGTATGCTTTCTATACGTAGATGCCACCATAATAATCTATGTATTAATTAGCCCACAAATGTGGTCTCATCAAGTACAGGAAATCAGAATAGGGAATCTTTAATCAAATCATCTCAATATTCAATCATATATCAAGCAAGTTTGCAAATCAAGAAATTTTTGCCTTTAAATGATAATTACTAGAAAAGTAAGGCAAGTGGTGTTAGTTCAACTACTCATATATAATATTTTGATGATTTTACAAAATAAAGAAAATAAAATAAAAAATAAGCGTAGCATATTGTCTCTCTCTGTAATAACATATTTGTAGGTTTTATAAAGTTTTTCAAAACGAGAGATTAAAAGCGTGAAGACTAAGTGGCGTAAGTATTAGGTCATAGGCTTTTTTCATGTAAACTTTCAAAGGATGTAATTTTCATTTTATTTGAGTCTAGAAATGTTGTAAAGAGCCCCCAAAACATAACCTATAAATAGCTAACTTAGGCTCTCTACACTTAGGATAAATTAGAAACAAAAACCTAACACTAAGACTCTTATCAGACGTCCAAAATAATTATCAGACGTCTGATTTTCAACTTTAAGATGTCTGACAAGTGTCTCAGACGTCTAACTTCCAATAGTTCTGTCTTCAGCTTCTGTCTTCATGAACATCAGTCAAAGCACTCCTCTATCAGACGTCCACAACCTCATCCAGACATCTGATGCTTTACCTGGATGTCTTCAGACTAACCGTTAAACTAAGCACTTATCTTCGTTCTACAGATAACGGGCAAAAATGTATTTTCAGATGTCTGGAGATGCTTCCAGACGTCTACCTTTGGACCGTTGCCCATGTATTTCTGTGCGTATCTCATTACGAACATAAGATCTTTTGTCAGAAATTGTAGCGAAGTCCTTTTTGGTTTCTAGGCGTCTGGTGATTCCTTCAGACGTCCATAACGACGTCTGATTCTTTAAATCTAAAACCCTGTTTGGATCTGATCAAAATAGGAACGAATTCACCCTTTATTGGACATCCAATAAACTAATCAGACGTCTTATGTGAAAATATCAAACGTCCTTCTTTCAATCTAATGGAGTCTGTTCAAGATGGCCTACAGTATTAGACGACTAAAAGTATTTTCAGACGACCTATAAGACATCTTACCCTAAAATTAGATGTCTGATATTGCTGTCAGACTCATCATTACCCTAATTTGTGATGGATTTCGTCCCAATCTCTTGGGATTTGTCTCCAACGGCTAGGAGAACTCTCCCAAGTGTTCTTGAAGGTTCCAAACTTGCCTATAAATAGACTACAACCCCTCTTAGGCAAGACACACCTCTTGAGATTCAATTCCCTTTGAAAAATCACTTACTCACTACTCTAAGCTTCATATTGCCCTTGTGCTATGCCAACACTCTGATCAAAGGGCAAATCCATCCTCTTGGCTCACTCTGTTCTACAAATCCTCAGGGAGTTCTTTTCATGCTTAGTAGATAAGAAAGTAATTAAAGTATTAGGGTGCTCTATAGGTGTTGCTTTACTTCTTATTTTTGTACTTTAGGTATCCGGCCTGTTGGGTCCTCGTCTCTTCATTTTGAAGGGAGAAACCTCTGTTTAGGGATTAGAGGTGGGATCTGTAATTTAGGTACACTACCCTCATTTAAGTAGTGTGGTTAATGGATTGATCACCTTGTGATCGAAAATCCTAAGTCAAGGGATCGGCTTAGGTGGTGGTTTTCACCCATCTTGGGTTTCCACCTAAAAATCTGGTGCCACCTTTTGTAATTGAATTTTCTGTCTTACAATATTATATAATTTCACTATTCACCCCCCCTCTAGTGCAATTACATTTGGTATCAGAGCAGATTTTCCGCCTACAAGAGTAACATCCGCAGAAAGATCACATGGAGGGGAAAGTCATTTCCACGAGCAGATTGGAGGGGCAATCCGCCACTCGACCACCACTCTTCAAAGGGACAAACTACAATTACTGGAAGCTAAGAATGAAGATGTGTTTTCAAGCCAACGATTTCTCCATTTGGGAGAAATGCGAATCCGCATACATCATTCCCGAGAAACCAGAAACAGGATACACAGTGGAGTAAATTCATCACCTTGGACTGAATGCTAAGGCAATGAACTCACTCTACTGCGCACTCAACTCGGAGGAATTCAACCGCATCAACCAATGCAAAATCACCCACGAGATCTGGAGAACCTTGGAGGTAACTCACGAAGGTACGTCTAGAGTTAAATCCTCAAAGATAAATTTGTTATCGCAGGAATTCGAAGCCTTTTCTTCGAAGGAGAATGAAATATTTGGGGACATGTACACCCGATTCACGTTAATCGTGAATAGCCTCAAGTCACTAAGAAAGACATTTATAAAGGGGGAGCTTCAAGGGAAGCTCCTTCGCTCCCTTGGACCCGAGTGGGAGCAAAAGATAACGGCAATAGAAGAAGCCAACCAAGTAGAGGATCTAGACATGGAAAATCTACTTGGGAATCTCATGGCTTATGAATAAAAAATGGAGCAAAAGAAGAAATCAATCTCATCGGAGCCAAAGAAGAAGACTTTAGCCTTCAAAGCTACTTCGGATGATGAGGTAAGTACCGATGACAAAGAATTCGTTTTATTAGCTAAAAGGTTTAAAAAGTTTCTTAGAAATAGAAAAGAGATCAAGGGAAGAAAAAGAGAGGAAGAACCTCTAATTTGCTATAATTGCAAAAAGAGAGGTCACACAAGGAAAGATTGTCCCTTACTCAAAAGGGATGATGAGAAGAAACCCAAGAAGCCTTTCGACTACAAGAAGATCTCCAAGTTGAAGGGATTCAAGAAGAAGGCATTTCAAGCAACGTGGGATGACTCCACCTCCGAAGAAGAAGAGGAGGAGGAAACAAATGAAGAACTGGCATGCTTGGGATTAATGGCAACAAATGATGCTTCTGAGTCTGAATCTAAGGAACCTGAGGTAAACTCCTATTCTTTAGATGAATTGCATGATGCTTTTGATTCACTATATGTAGATCTTAAGAAAATAAAAACCTAATGCAAGGTTTTAAAAGAAGAAAACTTAGAAAATAAGAAATTAATCAATGATCTTGAAGATAAGAATCTAATTCTTACAAAAGAAACCACTACCTTAAATATGCAAATAAGAAATCTAATGATTGAGGAGTCATTAACAAATGATTTGTATACGGCAATGAGTGAAGAAAAATTTCTAGATAGAGAAGAATTACTCGACAAAATCCATGTGCTTGAATAATCAAACACCTTTAAAAAGGATGAAAATAGCTTACTTAGAGTAGAGATTAGGGCACTAGAAGATAAACTAGACATAATGAAAATAGAGATAAATCACCTCAAAGAAAAATCAAATCAACTTCTTAAGGACCTAGCCAAATTTACAAAAGAGAAAGATAACTTGGACAAGCTCATTGCCCATCAAAAACCTTCCTCAAGTAAATTTGGACTAGGCTTTTATGAACCTAGTCAAAGTGGGCTGAAAAAGGACCCTCCTTTAAAGGAGACCACTAACAAATACGGATCCACATTACAATGGATACCGAAAAGACAACTCTCACTTTATTTTGTAGAGATGAAAGGACATCATAATGCCAAAAATTGGATATACAAAATGAAGGATGGATGACTCAAATTAGAAAGACCTATAAAAACACGAAGTCACCAACGAAGATCTTTTGTAGGAGGAAGGAGGTCTACAAAAAAGAATATAAGGAGACCACCGCCATCAAGGAGGCCGATGGGTGATGGACTTCGAATGCTCCAAACATATGACGGGAGACAAGCACCAATTTTTGGATCTCCAACCTACGGATGGAGAAATGGTTACATTTGGCAACAACCACAAGGGCCATATTATTGGCCTTGGTAAAATAGGTAACCCTCTCTCTCTCATCTCAAATGTTTCTCTAGTTAAAGGACTAAAACATAATCTTTTAAGTGTCAGTCAAATATGTGATAAGGGCTTTAAAGTAGTGTTTACTTCAAAAATGTTTGAAATTATGCATGTATTAACCAATGAAACCCTTCTTAAGGGAACTAGATTTAAAGACATTTATGTCTTAGAATTTGATAAAAATGGTACTTATGAATGTCTTATAGCAAATGATGAGTTAAGTATATGGCATAGAAGACTAGGATATGTTCATATGAAGTTGGTTCAAAAATAAGCTAAACATGAACTAGTCCGAAGTCTTCCTAAAGGAAAATTTTTAGATGAGCCTATCTGTGATTCATGTAAATTAGGTAAAATTATGAAATCTAGTTTTAAAAGCAAAGAAGTTATATCCACATCAAGACCTTTAGATCTAATTCACCTAGATCTGTTTGGACCTACAAAATATGAGAGCCTTAGTGGATGCAAATATTGCCTTGTAATTGTAGATGATTTTTCGATGTTTTCATGGGTATCCTTCTTGAGATCCAAAGAAGGAGTGTTTTTCATCTTTTCTATTTTTTATTGGAAAGTTCAAACTGAAAAAGGCTACCAAATCACTTGTATCCATGGTGATCATGGGGGCGAGTTTGAAAATTCCTTATTTGATGATTTTTGTCAAGAGCATGGTATTGCTCATAAGTTTTCTTTTCCCTGAACACCTCAACAAAATGGGTGGTTGAGAGAAAGAACCGTACTCTTCAAGAGTGTGCTCGAACATTGCTCATAGACTCGGGCTTACCGAAGTACTTTTGAGCTGAGGCGGTTAACACGGCTTGTTACGTGTTAAATCACACTTTAATTCGATCCGGGTTGCGAAAAACTTGTTTTGAATTATACTATGGGAAAATACCCAAAATTAGTTATTTTAAAGTTTTTGGATGTCGATGTTTTGTTTTGAATACTCACTCTAATTTAGATAAATTTGATGCCAAAGGTGAAGAAGCCATCTTTATTGGTTATTCCTCACGTAGTAAGGCATATCGGGTCTTTAACAAGACCACATTAATAGTGGAGGAAACCCTCCATGTTTCCTTTGATGAATCTCCTCACTCTTCCTCCATTGACCAAGTCAATATGGAAGATGAAGATGATTCTACTATTGATGTGTCTAACATTCCAAACTCCAATATCTATAATCTTCCAAAAGATTGGATATATCAAAGGGATCATCCCGAAAGCCAAGTCATTGGAAGTGTTTCCGATGGCGTTAAAACCCGATCTCATTTTAGTTACTCTTTTGGTCTCTCCACCTTTGTATCTCAAGTTGAACCCAAGAGTGTCGAGGAAGCGTGCTCCGAAGAACCTTGGATGATGGCCATGCAAGAGGAACTCAACCAATTCCAAAGGAATGAAGTATGGGATCTAGTACCTAATCCTGAAGGGCAAATGGTGACAGGTACCAAATGGGTATTCCGGAACAAGTTGAATGAATCCGGTATAGTCATTCGGAATAAGGCTCGGCTGGTAGCACAAGGGTACAACCAAGAAGAAGGAATTGATTTTGATGAGACCTACGCTCCCGTAGCTCGATTCAAATCGATTCGCATGCTTCTTGCTTATGCCACCTTTCTTGGCTTTAAACTCTTTCAAATGGACGTTAAGAGCATGTTTCTTAACTTATTCATTAAGGAGGAAGTTTTTGTAAAAAAACCTCCTGGTTTTGAGTCTCATGATAAGCCTCATTTTGTCTATAAATTAAACAAGGCACTATATGGTCTAAAGTAAGCTCCTAGAGCTTGGTATGAAAGGCTCAAAGACTACTTGTTAAATGCAAAATTCTCTATAGGGGAAGTTGATTCCACATTATTCATTAAAAAAAAAGGAAAAGATATTTTATTAGTTCAAATATATGTAGATGATATTATATTTGGTGCTACTAATGAATCTATGTGTAGAAAGTTTTCAGAAATTATGCAGGAAGAATTTGAAATGAGTTTGATGGGTGAACTCAAGTTTTTTTTGGGTTTGCAAATCACTCAACTCGAAATTGGAACCTTTGTTAGTCAATCAAAATACACAAAGGAGATGCTGAAAAAATTTAAAATGACCAAAAGTAAAGGGAAGAACACTCCTATGAGTGTCACAACTTCCCTTGATTTGGACGAATCAGGTACGCCCATAGATCAAAAGCTCTATCGTAGCATAATTGGATCTTTACTGTATTTAACTTCCAGTAGACCTGATATTTTGTTTAGTACCTGCTTATGCACTAGGTTTCAATCAAACCCTAAACAATCATACCTAAATGTAGTAAAATGAATATTTAGATATCTAGTTGACACATCTGATTATGGCTTATTCTACCCTAGGAGTCCACAATTCAACTTAGTTACATATAGCGATGCGGACTACACAGGTAGCCGCACTGATAGGAAGAGTACTAGTGGGACGTGCCAATTCTTGGGCGAATCACTAGTCTCTTGGTTCTCAAAGAAATAATCTAGTGTAGCCCTATCAACTACGGAAGCTGAATACATAGCCATCGCACTAGCATGTTCCCAAGTGCTTTGGATGAAAAATTCTTTGAAGGATTTTAACTTGATATTTAATAAGATAAAAATATTATGTGACAATACTAGTGCTATCAACCTCTCGAAAAATCCAGTACATCACTCTCACACAAAACATATTGATGTTCAACATCACTTTTTGAGAGATAATGTACTTAAGGGAGAAATCGAGGTTGAATTTATTTGTACTGAATTGCAATTGGTTGATATTTTCACTAAACTTTTAAATTATGATCGTTTTAATTATATACATAGGAAACTAAGCATATGTAAGCTAAGTGATATTGAAGAATTTAGTGACTTAATGGAACTTCCTTTGTCATGAGCATAGATGGAGCCTTGACTTTACTAAGTTAAAAGCCTTCATTCTCAGTTCAAACATCAAAATGCGCATTCTATATAATATCAGACATCTTATACTTAAAAATTCGTCGTCTGAATATCTGGGATAGACAACGATTTTATATCTTAAAAGAGCTTATAAAAGAGCTAATTCAGACGTCCATCATCATTCATAGACGTCTGGGTCGTCATCCAAATGTGTTGACAGACGTCTATCTATGAGTCAGAACATGTATTGAGTCAGACGTCTGATGTTGTGGTTAGACGTCGTATAGTTCTTCTGACAATGAAATCAGACGACCCTATAAGTTTAGAGTAAAATCCAGGAAGTTCTGTCTGTAGAAATCAGACGTCTAATTTTAGATTTAGACGTCTTGTATGTCGTCTGATACAGAAATCAGACGACAACCTGGAGAATAAATCATTTTCCAGGAAGGGATGCTTGCAGAAATTAGACGTCTAATTTTTAAATTAGTCGTCTTGTATATCGTCTGATGGTTAAAACAGACGACACCATCAAAAGGGTTAAAATCCCAAAAGTCCAATCCCGACGTCTGACAACATCTCCAGACGTCTGATCGAGGAAAAATCTGCTAACTTAGGCTCTCTACACTTAAGATAAATTAGAAACAAAAACCTAACGCTAAGACTCTTATCAGACATCCAAAATAATTGTCAGACGTCTGATTTTCAACATTAAGACGTCTGACAAGTGTCTCAGACATCTAACTTCCAATAGTTCTATCTTCAGCTTCTGTCTTCATGAACATCAGTCGAAGCACTCCTCTATCAGACGTCCATAACCTCATCCAAACATCTGATGCTTTACCTAAACGTCTTCAGACTAACCGTTAGCTAAGCACCTATCTTCGTTCTACAGATAACGGGCAAAAATGTATTTTCAGACGTCTGGACATGCTTCCAAATGTCTACCTTTGGACCATTGCCCATGTATTTCTATGCATATCTCATTACGAACATAAGATCTTTTGTCAGAAGTCATAGCAAAGTCTTTTTTGGTTTCTAGACGTCTGGTGATTCCTTCAAACATCCATAACGACGTCTGATTCTTTAAATCTAGAACTTGTTTGGATCTGATCAAAACAGGAATGAATTCACCCTTTATTAGACGTCCAATAAACTAATCAGACGTCTTACGTGAAAATATCAGACGTCCTTCTTTCAATCTAATGGAGTCTGTTCAGGATGGCCTACAGTATTAGATGACCAAAAGTATTTTCAGACATCCTATAAGACGTCTCACCCTAAAATTAGATGTCTGATATTGCTGTCAGACTCATCATTACCCTGATTTGTGATGGATTTCGTCCCAATCTCTTAGGATTTGTCTCCAACGGCTAGAACTCTCCCAAGTGTTCTTGAAGGTTCCAAACTTGCCTATAAATATACAACCCCCCTTAGGCAAGATACACCTCTTGAGATTCAATTCCCTTAGAAAAATCACTTGCTCACTACTCTAAGCTTCATCTTGCCCTTGTGCTGTGCCAACACTCTGATCAAAGGGCAAATCCATACTCCCGGCTCACTCCGTTCTGCAAATCCTCAGGGAGTTCTTTTCATGCTTAGTAGATAAGAAAGTAATTAAAGTATTGGGGTGCTCTATAGGTGTTGTTTTACTTCTTATTTTTGTACTTTAGGTATCCGGCCTGTCGGATCCCCGTCTCTTCATTTTGAAGGGAGAAACCTCTGTTTAGGGATCGGAGGTGAGATGTGTAATTGAGGTACACTACCCTCATTTAAGTAGTGTGGTTAGTAGATTGATCACCTTGTGATCGAAAATCCTAAGTCAGGGGATCGGTTTAGGTGGTGGTTTTCACCCATCTTAGGTTTCCACCTAAAAATCTGGTGCCACCTTTTGTGATTGAATTTTTTGTATTACAATATTATATAATTTCACTATTCACCTCCCTCTAGTGCAATTTCAAGTGGATCCTAATTGATTTGTTTCCTTTTTCTCTTCCCAAGATTAAGAGGTTGATTAGGGAAGAAGAGAAATTTTACCTGCCCCTACAGTGGTTGATTCATAGAAGATCTTCTCGTGATGTGCCTCACAAAATCACAAGCAAAGCAAATAGGGCAAGTTAGTAATAAGCTCAATCAAATATGATAAGACTAGTGGTGAATTGTACGTTACACTCCAGCAACGATGCCAAAATATTACGTGCAAATGAGGAGATTTATGAAATGGTCGTTGTAGTACACTCCTCAAATCGCACAAAACATTCAAATTTATAAAGCTCAGAATCAAATTGGAGTCTAGGGTCATTCGTAGGGAGCAAATATGAAATTCATGCACTAATCTCAATTCAGGAATGATTAGCACAATTAATTAGTCATAATAAAGATATTTCAATAAATAAACTGCTCAGAAATAATACTCAAATATAATCCAATGTGTCTCAAGAAATATAGGGACAAAAAGAATAGAAGAAACCTAAAAAGTAGTGATTTAGATCACCATTTAGATCCCTCTGATTAAGCATACATCCCACATTTAATTCAACTAAATAATCCAATAGTAGTTTGAACCATTAATCCACGTCAGCTAAGTTCACAATATCAGATGAATAATGCCACAGTACCTTTGAACCAATATCAGACGTCAGACATGAAAGCCAAATGACTCAACCATCAAAGCATAGCACCATAGTAAGGCACATAAAGGCGCCCCTCAAGCACAAGAGCTTCTTGTCAAGCACAACACAAGGTTCGCATAAGCACCTCAGAGGCTAAGTGTTAGCCTCTCTTCAGTACGTGCCTCGAGGAGGATCAATCTAAAGCAAAACCCTCCCCCCTCCTCACAAATTCTCCTCTATTCTCTCATAATCGAGTTTAATCGGATCTATTAGCGGGTAATCAGGTCATGAGCATAGGTCCAGGCTCACTAGGGGTGTAGGTGAGCGAGGGTGCACAAGCATGTGCATGTGAGGGACCTGACCCCTCGTCTACTGGGCGAGGAGTCAATGTAATGAAATCAATGTTGGTGCAAGGGCACCATGATCGTTAATTTTGATGATAACAAAACACTTGTCATTTAACATTTGCATTAAGTATAAGGTTTTAGGAAAATGCAAATGGTTACAAGTGTGAAGGAGGAGCTCAAACTCGCGTCCATGGTGGATTGGAGGAGCTCGTTGGAGGAGAAGGAGCTTCGCGTGTAGCGATAGCTTGAAGTCATGAAGAATAGGATAGAAGTCTATTCTGTTCTTATAATTTGCATGTGTTGTTGTTTCTTTTGCTCTTTATTTTTATATGTTAAAGAGCCTCAAAGTAAAAAAACTATAGTCCTATGAACACTTACACAAACCTAGGATACCTAGGCTTTTCGTAGAGAACTTAGAAAGCCAAAATAGGCATCAGACAACCTGATCAGACATCTAATCTTAGACTTTAAGATGTCTAACTGTTTGATCAGACGTCCAAAATACTTAGGCTAGAGACTTGCTCTCTGTCTGCCAGTTTCAGACATCCAACCCTTAGTCCAAACATCTTAGAAGATGTCTAATGACCATGCCAGACATCCAACTAGAGGACCGTTGGCTTGTTAGACCTAATCTTTGAGGATTAACCCTTAATCTGACCTACATTCTTTTGTAGACATCTTTAAAGAACCCTAGACGTCTGATAACTAGATGTTAGGCCCAAATCACCTTTTGTCAAATGATTATAGCCGTTTGAGCCTCAGGAATCCATTCCCACAGAAGATTGTATTTCCAGACGTCTAGACTTTGTGCCAGACGAATGACCTGTCGTCTGATCAACAAATCCTAGAATAGTGTTTAGGTTGGACAAAATAGGTAGAAAATTCATCTTAAATTAGATGTTTGATTAGTTTCCCAGACGTCTTATAATTGATCTTTAGACATCCGTCTTGATCCAACTTTAATCAGATCTTTCACCCTTCTAGACCAGACGACTAATTCCTAGATCAAATAATGACCCAAACGTCTGATAATAGATTCACATGTCTGATAACCTTGTCAGAATCATAAATGACCCTAATTTCGGCTTGATTTACCTTGGAAAAATTCCCAATAGCTAGAGAAGCCTTCCAACGGCTAGAAGAGGCTTCTAAACCCTTCTTAGGGCCTCTATAAAAAGAGGAGGACCTTTCCTTTGCAAGATACACTAAGCAATACTATTTTCCACTCATTTGGTGTCCAAGAGAGATTAGAATCAAAGAAGAAGTGCTTAAGCCTTAGTCTATATCTTGAGAGCATCTTCCCAGTTGTGCACCCGCTCTCCCGCCTACGAATATGAGAGTGTCATCGTGACATCACATGGAACACACACCCGTGTCACTAGCCGACGCGCTTCCATCTAAGGGAAGTCCTTTTGCCTATAGAAGCTAGGTTGATTTACATTTATACTTTGTGGCTCTATAGGACTAGTGTTATTTTCATTTTTGGTTGGGTATTCGCTTTGCGAAATCCTATCTCCTTCGTGGGACAAAATACTCCTCGTGAAGAGGAGGGTTTAAGGTACGCTACCCTTGTCTAAGTAGCGTGGTTGTAAGAGGTTAAGTCACCCTCATTTAAGTGACTTGTTAGGGGATTTGATTGACTCAGTCGAGAGGCTTAGGTGGTTGTTTTTACCCAGGTTTGGGTTTCCACTTAAAAATCTTTGTGTACCTATGTGATTGAACATTTGTGTGATTGTTTATTTATATTTTTGCATTTTTATTTTATATCACGCAAATCTCACCCCCCTCTGTAAGGATCCTTCAATTGGTATTAGTGCAAGTCTTGCATTTCAACGTCACACATCGGCAAGTGATCATGGAGGGTAGCATCACCACAACGAGACATGTCAAGGGTCAGTCCACCACCTGTCCTCTCTATTTCGATGGGAGCAACTACAGGTATTGGAAGCTGAGGATGAAGATGTGGCTTCAAGCCAATGACTTCACCATTTAGGTTAGGTGCGAGACCCTGTTCGACATCCCAGAGAGACCTGCAAGAGGCTACACGTAGCATGTTGTCAACGTTTCGTGCGGATTTAAAGCGTATTATGTTGTAGTATAACCGACAAAACGTTCGAACAAATACAAAGTTTTTATTACTCGAACAACTAGAGTATCCGAGGTCGAACACAGGGAGCAAATGGAACTTACCACTAAATCAAAATGTAATTGAACACTCTAATTTACTCAAAATGTCAATTCAGGTATGAATGTATGCGATTAAAAGGAGTTAGGGCAAGAAAATATGAAATTGGACGTCTGATCACAAGATCAGACGTCTTAAAAGCATTTCTCCTTTTCTTCTTGATTATTCTTCTTCTTCTGCTGCAGTCTTTGCTCTTTCTTTTCTTCTTCTGATCTCTGCAAAGTCTCCACTTGGCTTCTCTATGCCTTTGCTTCTGGCTTGCTCTTTTCTTTCTTCTCCTGCGAAGGCTTCTTTCTTGCTTCTTCTTCTCTGCCTTGTTTCTTCCTCTTCTATTCTTCTCTGCCGTTCCTTCTTCTTTCTTTCTTTTCCTTCTCGCGGCCAAGTCCTTCTCCTGCGTTCAGCCTGCCTGCACAGGAGCAAAACCTAACCCTTCTCCCTCTACCCGCGCATCTCTCTCTCTCAAGCAATTCACTCAAACCGCTCTCCCAGAGCCACAGCCATAATCGGGTCGCGGATCGTACCCGGGACCAGGCGCACCTGCAGGTGTGTGATGCGCGAGGAGTGCGTAGGTCTAGGTCGGGTCGGATCCGCCAGGTCCGCGTGGTCAGGCCACGGACGAGGCGGGTGGGGTCAGTGAGGGACCTCACCCCTGTGCTTTCGAGGCAGTAAACGTATATCACAAAAACTCTTTATACCATACCTGTGCCTTGAGATTCCACGATGTGGGACTAAACGTTCCGCCCTTCCTTTGCGTGCGCCCGCAGACTCCCGTGTGCAATTGCCCACGCTGAAGGCCCTGCTGCTGCTCCTTGCTGAACTCAGTCACCTCGCAACACTTGCGAGAGTCTGCTGCACCTGCCGCCTGGGAAGCCTGACGCCTGCTGCTGCTCCCAGCTTCCTGCTGCTTCAGCTGTTAATGGCGGCCGGGGCGTTCACCTGAGCTTCCACAGAACGGCCTATTGGCCCAATTAGAATGGCTGGAAACCTTCGCCGTAGCACGGCGAAGGCGGTGGGTGATGCTGCAGGTTGCCTGTCGGCCTAGGCGTGCCCTCCTAGGTCAACCTGTGGCCGGAGACGGTGGGTTGTTCGGGGGGTGGTTATGGAGGTCTGGAGTGGCAGTTGTGGGGTGGAGCGAGTTCCTGGTGATGAGGCGGAGCTCACGAGGTGGTTGGCGAGCCGTGTGGAGTGGCGGAGTGGTGTGGGCGGCTCGCCGGAGTTCGGTCGGTGATGTGGAAGATGAGGGTGGTCAGCGTCGGTCGAGGGGTAATCAGATGAGATAACAGGGGGAAAAGAGAGGGGACAGGATGGAGAGGAGTTCTAACCTAATTGTAAGGACGAAAGGGGACGGAAGGCGGACAGCAGTACTTGCTGTCGCCGGAGAAGATGACGCCCAGTGGGGGAGAACGGCGGCGACGACGGGGCTGAGGCGGCGTGCGCTGGTACTGCGCGACGCGGAGGGAGGTCAGGAAGCTAACTCTGCCACTGGTTTTGTGGCAGAGCGAAGAGGGAGGGGAGGGGGGCTCGCCGGAGCTAGCTGGGGCATTTGGCCGAGCAGGAGGAGAGGAATTGAAGGGGGAAACTCGGCCAAATCAAGCTCAGCCTCTTCGGCCGGAGTTGTGGGTTCTTATATAGGCGCTGGACTTGGTGTGCAGGGCGTGAAGGGCACGTAATTGCCTGCGGTTGGTCGCCGGAGATGGAAAGGAGTTAGGATACCCAAATCTCTCGTGCGTTCGCACGAGAGATTGGGTTCACACCAGGGATCGATATCGGTCTTAAATGGAAGGCAATTCTTCAGGGAATTCTCCTTCCATTTCTGGGAGGGAATCTCTGAGGGATTAGAGAGCAATCCCTCTCCGAACCTCGCCGGAGCTCGGTTCTGCCCTAGCAATGGCGGCAGGACCGGTTTGCAAAGGAGGCGAAGAACCTAGGGGGTTCTCTGCAACGGTATTCAAAAGATAGGGACCAATTTGTGATTTGGGTGTACTCAATTGCAAAGTAGGTCAAGATGACCTCTCCTTAGGTCCAAATTTTGGTATAAACCTAATTTGGACCTAAGGAATCCAATGGAGAAGTTAGATTTCAGGTTTGACCTCGTTTGACTGGATATTTTGCGTAAAAACCCAAATTAGGTTAATTGAAGAGCTAGGACCCTAATCTAGGTCAAACTAGGTTCCAAAGGCCAAATTAAGTGTTATAAACCCTAGAGTATGTTTTTCCATGATTTGTAGAGGGTTTACTTGCTTTTTGTTCTGACCGGAACCTTGTTAATTTAAGCGGGTCTGTTTTAGGGTTACCAAGTGTCTTTTAGTTCTTAGATTGCACATGAACCCATTTCTGATTGACTCAACCCACTTTTTATCTCATTTAGACCATTTGACCTATGTTTTGCCTCTGAGAAATCCTGTTTATCTACTGCAATGGTAAAATTGCAGTTTTAACCTTTATTTCATGTTTTCTTCTCAGAGCACTTGTTCCTTCAGTTAGGCCTTCTTCTAGGTTATGTAGGAGCTTTTATCTTCTTTATTGGGTCAAAATGAGCTAGTTATGGCTCATGATGAGGCTCTCATCACAGCAAGTTCAGGAGCTCTCTCTCAACGCGAAGACAATGAATGCATTGTATTGCGTGTTGAGCCTGGAGGAATTCAACTGAATCTCGCAATGCACCACCGCATATGAGATTTGGCACACTCTAGAGGTAACTCACGAAGGTACCTCCAAGGTAAAGTCCTCTAAAATTAATTTACTTAGTCAAGAATTTGAATCATTTTCAATGAAGATTAATGAAACTCTAAGTGAGATGAATACTAGGTTCACTCTCATAGTGAACAACCTCAAGTATTTAGGAAAGACCTTCATAAAGGGGGAGCTTCAAGGAAAGCTACTCTGTTCCCTTGGACTTGAATGGGAACAAAAGGTCACCACCATTGAGGAGGCAAATGAAGTAGAGGATCTCAACATGGAAGACCTCTAAGGCAATCTTATGGCCTATGAAACAAAGATGAAGAAAAGGAAGAAAGACACACTGGACCTCAAGCCAAAGAAGACCCCTGCCTTCAAAGCCACATCGGATAGCGAGGTAAGTTCTGACGATGAGGATCTTAAATTTTCATTTAAAAAATTTTCTAAGTTTTATAGAGATTCAAAGAAAAAGGAGAAGAAGAAAATCCAAGACATTGCTATCATTGCAACGAAAAAGGACATCTTCGACCTAAGTGTCCTCTTCTCAAGAAGAAGAAGAAGGAGAAGGAGAAGGAGAAGTACAAGAAGAAAGCATTCCAGGCTACTTGGGATGACTCGACCTCGGAGGAAGAAGAAGAAGAGGAGGATCCCGAGAAAAATAATGAAGTTGCTTGCATGGGCTTCATAGCCATCACAAGCGATAGCGAGGAAGAAGATGACAATAAAGAGGTAAACTCTTTTAATGAATTACAAAATGCTTTTGATGAATTATATGAACTTAGTAAGTCACTTATAATAGAAAAGCCACTTAAAAGAAATCTAAAAGTCATAGATTAGAAATTAAAGTTAGGAATTTAGAAATTAGTCCTAACATTTCTAAAAGGGATGACTTATTATTAGAGAATAATAACCTAACAAATGAAAATAGGAAATTGATTGAAGAGAACACTAGTTTAAAAAAGGAAATTTCTGATTTAAAAATCAAGATGCATGTTTTTGAAAATGATCTTACTTGCCTTAAAGAAAAATCAGATAAGTTAAATGGAATTAGCACTAGTCATAAGGTTGAGAAAGGATCTCCATCAAGGAGACCAACTAACACAACTGGATCTATATTGACTTGGATACCGAAGAAAGAATTAGAGTTTTGTTTTGTAGGTCACAAAGAAGATTTCAATATCAAGGATTGGGCCTACAAGCTCAAGAATCGACTACTCGAATTAGGGGAACCAAAGAGGAAGACAAGGAGATCGATGAAAAGATCGACAGGTGATCGAACTGCCATGCGTCGACTGCTCAATTGGAGATCGACGTCGATGCCCGAACCTCCAAGTTTCGGATGGGAGCCCCATCCATTTTGGCATCAACCTCCATTTAGGCCATGCTATTGGCCATGGTAAGTAAGGTAAATTCTTTACCCTATCTTTTTATCTATGGCATATAGATAGGGGGAGTTAAAAATTGATAAAGCTTTTTGTTCATCATTAAGAGGGAGGATTTGAAAGATAACACAGCTATATTTCCTTTAGAAAGGGGGAGTTTAAAATTGATGAGCTATATCTCAATCATTAAGGGGGAGAAAGATTTCCTTCATTTAGATAAGGGGAGATCTTAAATAATGTTAGCTATATTTCCCTTAGAAAGGAGGAGATAATTACGTATCTATCTTATTTTATGAAAAAGATAGAATTAGAATAGCATGTTTTAAAGGGGAATATAGGATAACTAAAATTGATTAAACCTTTTTGATAACGTCAAAAAGGGGGAGAAGTTTTTGGATTAATATTTATGATTTTCTCATCATCAAAAAGGGGGAGATTGTTGGTGCAAGGGCATCATGATCGTTAATTTTGATGATAACAAAACACTTGTCATTTAACATTTGCATTAAGTTTAAGGTCTCAAGAAAATGCAAATGATTACAAATGTGAAGAAGGAGCTTAAACTCACGTCCATGGTGGATTGGAGGAGCTCCTTGGAGGAGAAGGAGCTTCACGTGTAGCGAGAGCTTGAAGTCATGAAGAATATGATAGAAGTATATTCTATTCTTGTAATTTGTATTTGTTATTTCTTTTGCTGTTTATTTTTGTCTAGATTATATGTTAAAAAGCCTTAAAGTAACAAAACTATAGTCCTAGGAACACCTACACAAACCTAGGATATTTAGGCTTTTCGTAGAGAACTTAGAAAGCTAAAATAGGCATCAGACATCCTGATCAGACGTCCAATTTGGAAATCAGACGTCTGATCTTAGACTTTAAGATGTTTGACTGTTTGATCAGACGTCCAAAATACTTAGGCTGGAGACTCGCTCTCTGTTTGTCAGTTTCAGACGTTCAGCCCTTAGGCCAGACGTCTTAGAAGACATCTAATGACCTTGCCAGACGTCCAACTAGAGGACCGTTGGCTTGTCAGACCTAATCTTAGAGGATTAACCCTTAATCTAACCTACATTCTTTTTTAGACATCCTTAGAGAACCTTTCACATCTGATAAATAGACATTAGGCCCAAATCACCTTTTGTCAAATGATTATAGCCGTTTGAGCTTTGGGAAATCCATTCTAACAGAAGATTGTATTTCCAGACGTCTAAACTTTGTGCTAGACGACCGACCTGTCATCTGATCAACAAATCCTAGAACCCTGTTTAGGTCTCGACAAAACAGGAAGAAAATCCATCTTAAATTAGATGTCTGATTAGTTTCCCAAACGTCTTATAATTGATCTTTAGACGTCTGTCTTGATCCAACTTTAATAAGATCTTTCACCCTTCTAGATCAGATGACTAATTGCTAGATCAAACGATGACCCAAATGTCTGATAATAGATTCAAATGTCTGATAACCCTATCAGAATCATAAATGACCCTGATTTCGGCCTGACCTTGGGATAATTGCCAACGGCTAGAGAAGCCTTCCAACAGCTAGAAGAGGCTTATAAACCCTTCTTAGGGCCTCTATAAATAAAGGAGGACCTTTCCTTTGCAAGATACACTAAGCAATACTACTTTCCACTCATTTGGTGTCCAAGAGAGATTAGAATCAAAGAATAAGCGCTCAAGCCTTAGTCTACATCTTGAGAGCATCCTCCCAGTTGTGCACCCGCTCTCCTGCCTACGAATATGAAAGCGTCGTTGTGCCATCGCGTGGATCATGCACCCACATCACTAGCCGATGCACTTCCATCTAAGGGAAGTCCTTTTGCCTCTAGAAGCTAGGTTGATTTACATTTATACTTTGTGACTCTATAGGACTATTGTTATTTTAATTTTTGGTTGGGTATTCGCTTTGCAAATTCCCGTCTCCTTCGTTTGACAAAATACTCCTCGTGAAGAGGAGGGTTTGAGGTACGCTACCCTCGTATAAGTAACATGGTTGTAAGAGGTTAAGTCACCCTTGTTTAAGTGGCTTATTAGTGGATTTGATTGACTCAATCGATTGGGAAATCTTAAGTCAAGAGGCTTAGGTGGTTGTTTTTACCTGGGTTTGGGTTTCCACCTAAGAATCTTTGTGTACCTGTGTGATTGAACTTTTGTGTGATTGTTTATTTATATTTCAACATTTTTATTTTATATCACGTAAATCTCATCCCCCTCTTTAAGGATCCTACAATTAAGATATATGCAGTTGGAGGCTTGTCTGCTTACGAGGCGGGACTATCCCACCTTCTCTTTTCGCTCGCAGCAGCTGGAAGACCTGCATTGATTGCAGCTGCTGGTAAGGCGCTTCTCTCCAATTGGAAGCTTGGATTGTGTCATAGAGGGATTCCGCAGCACCTGGAAGTAGAATGGTAGCCGAAGGTTGTCAGAGCAGGGCAGATGGAGGTGGAGATGAGGGCTACGATAGGCAGAGATGAAGAGCACCTGAAAAGCACAAACACGGGCTTATTGCCCCAGTTAGAACTCTCAGAAGCTTTTCCAAGAGGTGGCAAGTGTACTGGTGGTGGAATTAGGGTGTGAGATGCCCGACAGTGGGCTGTAGGAGGCGGAGTTGGTGTGCGAAGGAGGTGGAGTTCGGTGTAGGTTTTGGCAGCGCGGAACCCTCAATTTCATGAGGGTTTTTGGTGAGGGTGGTGAGGCAGAGGTTTTAGGAGTGTTGGTGGAGCGTTTGGTGATCTATGGAGGGCATGCAACCTTACCAGAGCGTAGCAGGAGCGGAAGAAGATGAAGGGGGAGAGGGTGATTGGTCGGTCAAATTGAGGGTATAAAAGGTGGAATCTAACCTAAAGAATGAGAGGAAAAGGAATTGCTTATCTATGGACAAAGGGGAAGAAGCTCTACGCCAGCTTTGATTGGCCGACGTCGGAGGGGCGACATCTCCGATGGGTGAGGCGGCGACGATGAGAAGGTCTGGGAGTGCCTTGCTGGTATTGCATGGAGAGGACGAAGGAGAGGAGGAAGGAGGTGCCTCCAATTTGTCCATTGGAGACCCTGACGAGGGAAATCAAGGAGATCGCCAGAGTCGGTGGAGTTCGTGGCCGGAGAGAAGGGAAGAGAGGGTTTTCCAACCTAGAAATGACTACGGAGCACAGCCTGAAGCTCCAAGAGCTTTTATAGAGCTCCAACAAGTCTTTAAGCAAGGGAAGATGCTTGATTTGCTTGGGGATTAGGTCATATGAAACCCATGGATTTTGTGGATTTGCTAGGGCTTGATTTAGCGAGTTAGGATCCCAAATCACCTTTAGAAGATTCCCCACAATGTGATCAATTCCACCAAATTTGGTGGGATTTGTATTAGTTTGATTGGGTTTTGAGGTGGTCAAAGGTTGTCTATAGGTCAATTGACCTAACAATGGCAGCAGGGACCTAACGGTGAAGAATTTGAAGAAGTTAGGGGGCTTTCTACAAAGATTTTGAAAGTTAGAGGCTTGATTGAGAGGAATGGAGTTTAAATGGACTGAAATGCAAACTAGGTCAAGATAGACTCTGATTGGGCCCAAATTTTGGTACAAACCTAATTTTGACCCAAGGAATCTAGTGGTAAAGTTGGATTTGAGTTTTGATAAAGTTTGATTGAGAAATTTGTGCAGAGACCCAAATTAGGGTAGAAATCCATCTGAGACTCTGTTCAAGGTCAAAATAGGTTCAAATGGTCAAACCAAAAGTACTAAGCCTCTAGGAATATTTTTCTATGAATTTTAGAAGATTTATATGAATTTTATCATAACCAAAACCTCTTCAATTCAAGCGGGTCTAAGATTAGGGTTTTGTGTTCTTATTCAGTTCTTGAAATGCATAAAACCTTGTTTCTGTTTGTATGGACCCTCTTTTTAGACTTCAATGATTATTTGACCTTTAATTAACCCTTGGAAAATCCCATGGTTACTCTGCATTCATGATGTGATGTTAAAACTGCAGAATTAACCCTGATTTAATGTTTTCTTCTCAAAATGGATTTGTATAGAATTATAGCTCTTAGATGATTATGTGGGAGCATTTGTCACTTGATTATGATTAATTAAAGCTAGTTATGGCTCATGATGGTGTCACCATCACCTACCACATCCTAAAATATAGCAAGCATACACCTTTGAAAAGTTATAGGTGCATTTCATAATCCAAAAGGCATTCTATGGAACACAAACGTTCCATAGGAATAGGTAAAGGTGGTCTACTCCTGGTCCTCACGATGAATTGCCACTTGGTTATAACCGGAATATCCATCCAAAAAATAGAAATATCACTGTCTGACTAATCGCTCAAGAATTTGATCGATAGAAGGGAGTGGGAAGTGGTCCTTCTTCGTGGTAGTGTTTAGCCTTTTGTAGTCTATGCAGACTCACTAAGAGGAAGCTGTGCACGTTGGTATTTGTTACCCCATTTCTAAGGTAACAATGGTTAGCCCAGCCTTCTTAGGTACAATGTGCATAGGGCTAACCCAAGGGCTATTGATGCGGATTTTAGGTTAGCCCAGCCTTCTTTTTGTATTTTTGATTTTATTATTTTTAGGGATTTCATAAATAGTCGAGCAATGGATGCAAAGATGAAAGTACGCTAATGACTACACCTATCACTAATGATAAGATCTAAATATAGATGCCTATGCGCGCAAACACTCAAACACAATATCAGTAATAACAAGAAAGATTTGTACAAATTACAATCACAGAAAATGGCATAAGATGTATAGTGGTTCTCTACTCACTTGGGTACTCCACTACCTAAGCCTCCTAGCTTTGGGTTTGTAACTCGATTCCCTCAACCCCAAGGGAATCAATTTACTAAACGAGGTAATTAATAGGTTACCTCAACCCAAGTACAATAAAGGGTTTATTACAACCCAACGAACAACAAGCTCAAAAACAAATAAAGCACAGGTATAAGAAAAATAAATTCTTACAACAAAGTTCCTATGCCTCCCAACAATAATTAAATAGAATACCAATTGAGTGCTTAGGATGGACGTGAATCACTTCGTAAATGCGTGACAAAAACACGTCGTTGAGCTTGTAGGAATGTTGAGAGAGTGAATGGCAAGCTTCTTCCTTCTCTCTTGAAAATATGGTGGAAATTTGAAATATAGGTCTAGGAATTTTTCTTCTCTTTTCTTCTATTTCATGTATGCAAACTAAGAGTCCTAAGGTCTTTTTATAGAGTTAGGACCTAGGTGGGACAACTACTAGACGTTGGGGTTTAAATCCTAACGTTCATATTGCTAAAATTAATTTTCTAGTTGTTCAATTTTGAGCCAACGGCTAACTGGTACCGATACTAAAGTATGGGTATCGATACTCGTTGCTTCCAGATTTGAGTTTCAAACACTTAACATAAAAGTATAACCCACTTATACCGATACTGATCATGAGTACTGGTACTCATTCCCTCTAGTACTAGTATTGATCATGAGTACCGATACTCGCGGGGTACAGGTTTGTTTCCTTAAAAAAAC
Source organism: Thalassia testudinum (assembly GCA_037157565.1). Classification (NCBI taxonomy): domain Eukaryota; kingdom Viridiplantae; phylum Streptophyta; class Magnoliopsida; order Alismatales; family Hydrocharitaceae; genus Thalassia; species Thalassia testudinum. Next base: position 65,322,543 of record JAZHRO010000035.1, on the reverse strand, counting down.
CCAAACATGTAACTCACATGTACTGGTACTAAACTTTAGTACCGGTACTTGTGGGTTAATAAGTACCTTTTTAAGTAAATTAATCAATTACGTTCTTTGAAAATGATTGTACCATAAATCCTAGTTTATCTCTAATTTATTTTACAATCAAAGTTGATTCTTTGTTAAGAGGCATACATTCTATAAATTAGAAAAACCTAAACTAAAAACTAAAGGATGAAGATGATTTTCTCCTCCTTGATTCTTCCGTGTCATCTTGCCTCTCCACGTCATGATCTTCTCCGTCTCATCATCATGCCTCCATCATTTCCTGTTTGCGTTGATCTTCACCTAAATCTGAAAAGCACTCAATTGCAAACATTAATCCATAATAATTTTGTTAACACCAAAATAAGACGTGGAACAAAGTTCCAACAACTAAACCTAAGTGACAAGAATTGAATCTTCTCTTCTAAGCTCACCCTAGGCAACTACGCCTAAGGTAATTAGAAGACGAGGATGTGGTGCAATAAAGAAATAACAAGAAAAATACACTAACTAGAACATGAAAATTGGAAAGCAAAATAAAACTTGTATTATTAGCAACTAGAAGAAATGTAGCAGAATACTTGTTACATGAAAACAAACACAAACACTAGCTGATACAAGATAAAATAAGATAAAGAAGAAGGGGGGATTCTCTCGTAGAAGATCTAGATGGCCCTTGCTCCAAATGTGGTTGCCCCACACTTGAAAAGAGTTCTTCTCTTCCTTCTTCAATTGGCCTTCCTTCAAGCTCTCCTCCAAGGTAGGTGTCAACCACCTTGTTGGCTCCTCCTTTTCCTGGTCGTCCCCTCAATGTAGAGAGCTCCTCCTCCTTGACATGGCTAAGGGAGAAGGAAGTAGAAGAAGAAGACACCAAAGGGGCGGGTAGGTTGACCCCTTGGTCTTCTTCTCTCCTTCCTCCTTCTTGGCGTGAATGGAAAGGCTCTAAGGAAGAAGATGTGAATTATGTGGTGGTAGGGTAGGGTATTTATAGGATGGGAAGGGGGGTGGTTATTGTATTTTTTTGGAGGGAAATGAAGGGGTGCTTGGTTATTTTTGGAGGGAAAATGGGAGGGAAATAAAAAGGTGCCTTGGTTTTCCCTCCAAAAATACCTTCTAGAAGGTGTTCATTTTGGAGGGAAAAAATGGAGGGTGGAGATGAGTTGAAGGGGTAGGTGTAGGGTTGGATTTTAAGGGTTTTGGAGGGAAAAGGTTGGCACCATTTCTAGGTGGTTTTGGAGGGAATTTGGTGGTGTCTTTTGGTGGTAGAGAAAGGTGAAGGGATGTGTAGGGTTGGCGCCAAGATTGAGGTGGAGTGGTGGCAGCTTAGGTGGACTTAAGTAAGGTTAGTTGGTGGAGCTAGTTAGGTGGGTTTTAGGGTTAGGTTTTGGTGGCCAAGGAGGTGACTAGCTAAGCTAAGCTAGCTTAGCTAGTAAGGAGTAGGGTAGAGAGGTAGAGGGAGCTAGGGTTTTGAAGGTGAGGAGCTGGAAGTAGCTAAAAGGAGCTGTATTGGAGCTGATGTCTGTTGAAGGGAGCTGAAGTGGAGCTCAGTAGCTAGCTTAGCTAGCTAGTTCTTTGCTAGCAGCTAAGCCAAGCTAATCTAAGCTAGATTCTTCTAATCTGAGATGAGGTGAGTTGGGTCTAGTCTTCTCGGAGATTACCTAGCTAGCTGGAGTAACTAGCTTAGGTCAAGTAGCTCAGCTCAACCAAGTTAAGCTGAGTTAGGTCTCCAGGAGCTGTACTTGAGCTGGCCTGAGCTAGTTGAGGTCATCTTTAGCTAACTAGGTCTAGCTAGTTGATAGCAGTAGCTAGTCCTAATCAGGTTGAGCTTCCAGTGAACTGTTCTGAGTTGGAGGAGCTGGAATGGAGCTGGGATCAATGGTCTTGAGCTAGCTGTCATCTAGCTAAGGTGAGCTGAATGGAGCTGACGTGAAATAGCTTGAGCTACCATTCAATTGAGATGAGATGAATAGAGTTAAAGATGAGTTGATCCAGCTAAAATGAGCTGGGATGAGCTACATCTAGCTAGAATCCAGCTGATAGAAGCTTCTGCCTTCCCGAGTGCCAAGGTATGCGGGATTTGACTTTCTATCTATCCCTGACACTCAAGTAAACACATCAAAAATACAACTAAAATTCAATGCATGCCTAACCTAGGTAAATGCCTAAATGCAACTCGAAAATCCGCTTGTGGAGTTAAGAACCTAAGAGTTAGATCTGTTTTAGGGCATAAGAATGATAATAAATTGGCGTTTATCACACCCCCATACATATCTTTTGCTAGTCTCTTCGCAAAACTATTTTCACAAAATGGATTTTTGGGAAAGGTTAATTTTTCTACTTTTGAGGAGAAAAAGATTACGGGGTCTTGGTTGATTGAAAACATGAAAGGCACGGGATTTGTTAAAGATAAAACACCAAGATTCATCTTTAGATCTAAGAGTTAGAAGATTCGGGATCAGTTATCTTTCAAAAATTCACAAGTTAACTCCATGTTTATTCAAATGACCCAAAATCGTTTCGCAGTTAGGATTTCCTTGGCTCTTGAATCCAACTCACAACTTGCATATCTTTTAAAACCTTGTGTCAATCTTTGTGAATGCCAACATTTATAAGGATATTTATAAGGTCATGTTTTTCTTTTTGAATTTTTTTTATTTTTTTTCTCCCCCATGCTTACTCCTAGCTTAATCCTACAGTAGATGTGTTAGGATTATCATTCCTGTTTCCAATCCTCGAGGGGGCTCTGGCTCCAGAACTTTGAGATAGTACTATCCAAGACACCACCCAGGAGCTCAAACCCCAAAACATAATGCGGTGTAAGGGGTGCTCCAAGAAAACTCAAGCTCTTGCTCCGACACTATGGGTAGAGCACCGTCCAAGACACTTGAGCTGCAAAATGCACCTTAATGCTCCATCTAAAGATATGAAATATAGATATAGAGCAGCACCGAGGTGGTAACTTGTTGACATCGCATCCTCAAAGGGGTTTTTTTCCTCCTTCTCGACGGTGGAAATGCAAACCAATCATCTGCTTCATATTTCACTGAGATTAAACAAGGGGCTTTTCTAGTTTTTCTAATTTATTTTTAGGTGTTGGCTATGGGCAAATTTTGACATAAGAACTTTGCAAGAGACGTAGATTTTTGGGTCGAAAACTAAGCCAAGTAATTTCCAGGTCACAAAAAGAGATCAAGTCACCTAAATCATCATAAGTTCTGGTTGAATTTAAAGAAAGATACTTGATTTAGTCTAAAAATAGGCCCAAAAACCCTAAAAATTGGATCCGCATTCTAGTCCCTAGTTTGTTAAAGATTAAATCTCATTGTACCAAAAAATGATTCTTTCAACCTTAGTCCTACTTTTCAAAATTTTCCTCAAAGAGTTTTATGATTTTCTATAATGAGATTCATGCGAAAGAAAATTTGCATAATTTTAGGTTTTGAAAATCCTGAATCAATCGTCAAAATTTGAAAACATCCCCCATACTTATGATATGCAATGTCCCCATGCATTAGGAGGGAAAAGAGATCACCTTAGTGAGAACCAGTCAGTTTTAGGATGGTCAAAACCTGGGAAAAGAAAAGAAAAAGGAAAGCAAGAAAAATGATGGGTTACCTCCCATCCAGTGCTATCTTTTATGCCTATTCAGCTGGGTGTGAAGTGATGCGTGGAAGACGGAAAGTCATGTAAATAATTGGACACTTGAATGTCCTCAAGAAATAGGTCTTCCTCAGGATCCCCTGAAAGATGATTGGTAAAAATATAGGGATTAAAATGAGATGGAAAAATGGAAGAATGACTCAAGTCTGGCCATGGTTTGAGTTCATGATAAAATTCAAACTTGGGTGGGTCGGGTGGTAGGTCCATTGGAAAGAGAGGGGGAGAGAAGTCAGTGTGATGAAGGGTGGGTGAAGTTAGTATGGATGGGTCGGGTGGAAAATTAGGAAGAATTGAAGAAAGAAGGTCAAACCCTAATTGATCTGAAATATCTTTGACTACATAATCATATTCAGAATATGAATCAATGGTGGTCAAAGCAAAGTAGGAATTGATCAACATAGATTTCTCAATTAATGCTTCCATTTTATTATGAACGTCCTCAAAAAATTCATGATCAATAGACTTCTTGGAAGCTTGGAAAATATCTAATGAGATAGTCTGGTTACTGCAACTTATATCCATTTTTCCAGAATGACAATTGATATTAGCTTTTGCAGTAACCAGAAAAGGTCTTCTAAGGATGACAGGGTCATTTGTGAGAGCCTCAGGTACCTCTATGTCAAGGACCAGAAAATCAACCGAAAATAGACAATTCTAGACCATGACAATAATATCCTCGACAATTCCCCAGGGTTGAATGGTAGATCGGTCTGCCAATTGAAATTGAATCTTAATAGATTTAAATTCTCTGAATCGAAATTCCTCAAATAAGACCGAGGGGATGAGATTAATCGAGGCACCTAAGTCGAAAGGGGTGTGATAAAGGGTGGTGTCATTTACAACAACCAAAATGAGTGGTGCGTTGGGGTCCTTTTTCATGAGAGGCAGCTTTCTCTATACAACTAAGCTCACTATCTCAGAAAGGACCACCCTTCCTAGATTCTGGGCCTGCCAATTTGGAGTACATATTTCTTTCAAAAAATGAGCATAGGTAGGGATGGCATCTAGAAAGGGGATGTTAGTATCGACTTGCCCAAACAAGTCCAAAAGATCTTGGTGAGAGGGCTCTAATTTCTTTCTCTTAAAAGGATTGGATTGCAGTGCTTGAGGGTAAGGAATAGGTTTTGAATCTTTGTTTTTGGTTTGTCTTTTTCTTCTTCATGATTGGGGTTAAGAGAGTCAATTTTCATAGGTTGAGAGTGGGTTTCATCCATTTGATGTGAAGGCCCTAAATTAGTGGTGGTTTTCCCACTCAATGTAATTGCATGTGTCGTTTGGTTATCACTAGGAGGAGGTGGGGGGGCCTGTTGTTGATAGAAACCTGATTGGTGCTGAGGTATCGGGTTAACGGGAGGCTGATTAGTGTGGTTCTGATTTGATTTCCACCCAGATATTGGTTCCTTTGATTGACAGGGTTGGGTATGGGTTGGGATGGAAAATATCCTGTAGGTCTCTGGATTGGAGTAACCACAACTTGATTATGGAGATTGTTAATAACACGGGTTACTTTTGACATCTTGCTTTGCATTCCTTGCAGGGTTTTCATCATCTGGGCATTGGTGTCTTCCTGGGATGGCCCAGGTTGATAGGAAGTATGATTTGAACCATACCCTCCAAATAGGTTTTGTTGTTGGTGAAGAACCGGATTGATCCAAGAGTGAGTCGGGTAATTCCTCCAATTAGAGGAATTTTTAAATTGCTTCTGGAGGGTGGAGATATTTTTAGTGGGGCTTTGATTTGGATATGTATAATTCGCCAGTGAACCATAAAAAGCTTCAAAATATTGATTATACTCAGGAGGGGCAGTATTTAATTTATGCAGATTTTCTCTCTTAAGAAAGTTAGATGGAGTTAGATGCGAAACCTATGGAGCTTGGGTAGGTGTGGCAAGTCTCCCTTAGTTGGCTAGGTTTGTTATAGCCCTAGTCAACTATTGTTGATTAGCTTCTAGCTGAGCCACCTGCTCAGCTATCATGGAGTAGAGATTAGGCGGGAGGGGCTTGATTAGGTAGCTCCAAGGTGAGTAGATGGGGGATGGAAAAATCAGCATGCGGGTTAGATTGCTGATTAGATGACCTATTTTGCTTTTCCATTTTTTTTAAGATGTAAGTGAGAGGAAGAATGCGGGAAAAAAAAAGGTCTTTTTGTGGGGGCAAAATCAAGTTGTCCCACCAAGTGTGGAGTTTGGGACCGCCGCCGGTGCAATAATGGAAGAAACACGGAGGAGAGGAGGGAGAGATGAGAGAAGTGTGCAATCAAGCAACAAAATTTTAGACCTAACTTAAATGTGACTCCCTAAAAATTAACCTTAGACTTGATCTATCTAGGAAATAAGAAATTAATAGTGGATATCCGTTCTCTCAACAAATCTAATTAGGTTGAATAAGGGGAGGGTTGGGCCCAAGTATGTCCCAGGAAAATCAATAGGGCTTGTATAAACCTGCGCCTGGTCATTTAACACAACCCCTCATCCTGGCACTAGATATAGATGAAGGAATTGATACCAACTAAAGAAAACTTAAAACCTAGGTAGCAAGCCTAAGTTTGATGAAACTTTAGTAGTCAAATTGCTATAAAATTTTAATTAGGTCTATGAGCTTAAAGTGCACAAGGAATGTGATGGGTGTTGGTTGGGCTAATGCCAAACTATTTCTTTTTTTTTGTACAAATTGGGCGAGAAGTGGTGCCCAAACCAAATCAATAAGGTTTGCAAACAAGAAATTTTTTGGTTAAAGTGTTTTAGGGTTTTGATTAAGATTTAATGTCTTTTAAGATTCTCTCTTATTAACTATTCAAACAAGGTTTTAACGTTCAACAAAATAATATCAAACAAATTATTGTGGGTGGAAGTCAATTACTTTAAAATTGATGTAACTAAGAAAATCAGAAACCCTAAAGTTGAAATTCTTAGTTATACAATTCCTAAAAATGAATCTCTTTTTGAAATCTTTTTAGATGACGGTCCAAACAAGATAAACAATACCACCACCTGATAGAAAATCAAATAAAGAATCCAAAAATATTTTTTTTGAGATTTTAGAAAATTATTTGATTTTTTTTGAAATTTTTCTTCTTATTGGTGTCAAGAGTCAGAAATGAATGATTTGAGGAATTGATTTTGCAGAAACCTCAAATGGACTCAAAATTTTTAAACATTTTATATGATGTAGATAATTTCTCAAGGTTTCCTGAAATATAAAGTTTGCCCAAATATGATGAGTAGAAAAATTTATAAAATTCACAGACAGTAAGAAAATAGTAAGGAAACAAGGTACAACCCCTATTCGGTCCGTGAATTTTTTAATTTTTTCTATCTAACTAAATTATTTGAAAATTGGACTCAAGATTCTTGACTCAAAAGGGCTTCCCTGGGTGCAATTTGGTGATTTTAGGAAGCTTTTGCCCTAACCTGACTTTTGAAAATTAAGACAGAAGTCTGGATTTTCAAAATCTGACACCAATAAGGTAAGGGTGATGGAAAAATGAAGCAAACAAGCAACACAATGAGTTTTAGGGTTCCACCACCCTCAATTTTTCTTGTTTTGATAATTTAAAGATTTTTTCAAGAGATTTTTATTTTTGTTTTTGATAAAAGAAAGCTAGGGTACTAACATGAAGTACGCAGGAAGAAAAGAAACTTGAAGCTTTCGCTCTAAGTGCTCCAAATCCCACTCCCACTCCTTATTCGCACCTGAAATAAAAAAAATAAAAATAAAATTTCATGAAGATCAAGTAAGTAAGAGAGAGATAAATGATGTGATTAAGTCGTGCCTCCCTGGCAACAACGCCAAAAAGTGATGCGAATTTTACATGATTTTGTAAATGCAAGTTTTTGTCATTGAGACGCGTAAAATCGATCAACTCTTAAATTTATAATTTCTAAATAGTGGAGTATCTAGGGTCATCCAAGGAGGTCAATTTGTTAATCACATGAGTGGTTCTCTCTCTCACCTCTCAAATCAACACATATCTTTTTGTATTTTTTATTTTGTTATTTTAGGATTTTGAGAAATAGTCAGGCAATGGATAAGAAGATGAAAGTATGCTAACAACTACACCTATCACTAAACCTAAGTGACAAGAATGGAATCTTCTCTTTTAAGCTCACCCTAGGCAACTATGCCTAGGGTAATTGGAAGAGGAGGATGTGGTGCACTGAAGAAATAACAAGAAAAACACACTAATTTGAACATGAAAATTGGAAGGCAAAATAAAACTTGTATTACTAGTAACTAGAAGAAATGTAGCAGAAAGCTTGTTACATGGAAACAAACAAAAACACTAGCTAATAAAAGATAAAATAAGATAAAGAAAAAAAGGGGATTCTCTAGTAGAAGATCCAGATGGCCCTTGCCTCAAATGTGGTTGCCCCACACTTGAAAAGAGTTCTTCTCTTCATTCTTCAATTGGCCTTCCTTCAAGCTCTCCTCCAACGTGGGTGTCAACCACCTTGTTGGCTCCTCCTTTGCCTGGTTGTCCCCTCATTGTAGAGAGCTCCTCCTCCTTGGCATGGCTAAAGGAGAAGGAAGTAGAAGAAGAACAGGTTGCCCCCTTGATCTTCTTCTCTCCTTCCTCCTTCTTGGCGTGAATGGAAAGGCTATGGTGGAACTTAAAACTAAGGAAGAAGATGGGAATTATGTGGTGGTAGGATGGGGTATTTATAGGATGGGAAGAGGGATGGTTATTATACTTTTTTAGAGGGATATGAAAGGGTGCTTGGTTATTTTTGGAGGGAAAAATGGGAGGGAAATAAAAAGGTGCCTTGGTTTTCCCTCCAAAAATACCTTCTAAAAGGTGTTGATTTTGGAGGGAGAAAATGGAGGGTGGAGATGGGTTGAAGGGGTAGGTATAGGGTTGGATTTCAAGGGTTTTGGAGGGAAAAAGTTGTTGGTGCTAGAGCACCACAATCATTTATTTTGATGATAACAAAATATGTGTTATTTAACATTTGCATTTGAAGTCTTAGATTTCAAGTTATTTGCAAATGGAGACGTGTTTAAGATAGAGTTCGAGATCGCATCCGTGGTGGATTGGAGGAGCTCAACATGGAGGATCTCCTAGGCAATCTAATGGCCTATGAGACAAAGCTGAAACAGAAGAAGAAGGATACACCGAAGCCGAAGCTAAAGAAGACCCTCGCCTTCAAAACCACATCGGATAACAAGGTAAGTTTCGATGACGATGATTTTAAATTCTTAAAAATTTTTCCAAGTTTTGTAGGGATTCTAAGAGAGAAAAGAAAGAAAAGGAGCAAGGTAGCCCGAGACGTTACTACCACTAAAACGAAAATGGTCATCTACGACCAGAGTGCCCTCTTCTCAAGAAGGAGAAGAAGGAGAAGGAGAAGGAGAAGTATAAGAAGGCGTTCCAAGCAACTTGGGACAACTCGAGCTCGGAGGAAGAAGAAGAGGAAAATCTCAAGAAGAATGAAATCGCTTGCATGGGTTTCATGGCCATGGCAGGAGACAGCGAAAGCGACTCCGACAATGAGGTAAAATCTGAACTTCAAGATGCTTTTGATGAGTTGTTTGAAATTAGTAAATCTCTTAAGGTAGAAAATAAAAACATTAAAAAGAATTTTAGTTTTCTTAAAAATGAAAATGAAATGTTAGAAATAAAACTCAAGGATCTTGAAGCTAGTCTTAAGGATAATAGTTTGTTATTAGAAAATAAAGACTTAATCGATGAAAATAATAAATTGATTGAGGAAAACATAAGTTTAAAAATCAAAACTTTTAACTTAAAAACCAAGATGCATACTATTGAAGATGAACTTACATGTCTTAGGAAGAAATCAAATAATTTAATCAATAAAGTAGAAAATTTATCTCGCCCTAAGGTTGAAAAAAGATCTCCATCAAGGAGACGCTAACAGAACCGGATCCAAATTAATATGGATACCGAGGAAAGAACTAGAATCATGTTTTGTAGGTTACAAAGATTTCAACATCTAAGATTAGACCTACAAGATGAAGAACGGTCAACTCGAGTTGGGAGGACCAAGGAGTAGACCAAGGAGGAGGATGAGAAGACCAACGAGACGACGAACAACCTACCAAGCCATCGTACGTCGACCGCCAAATTGAAAACCGACGCTAATGCCCGGACCTCCAAGCTATGAATGGGAACCCCATCAGGTTTGGCATCCACCACCATTTAGGTCATTCTATTGGCCATGGTAGGTGAGGTAAAACTTCTTAACCCTATCTTTTATCTATAGCATGTTGATAGGGGGAGATTATTAAAATTAATGAGCTTTTTATCAATCATTAAGGGGGAGAACTTGTTAAGTTAGCTATATTTTCTTTAGAAAGGGGGAGAAAAATAACATAGCTATCTTGTTTTACGAAAAGATGAAATTAGAAGAGCATGTTTTAAGGGGGAGTTTAGGATAATTAAAAATTATAGCACCTTTTTGATAACGTCAAAAAGGGGGAGAATTTTATATATTATTATTTATGATTTTGTCATCATCAAAAAGGGGGAGATTGTTGGTGCTAGAGCATCATGATCGTTTATTTTAATGATAACAAAACACGTGTTATTTAACATTTGCATTTGAAGTCTTAGATTTCAGGTTATTTGCAAATGGAGACGTGTTTAAGACAGTTCGAGCTCGCATCCATGGCAGATTGGAGGAGCTTGACGGAGGAGGAGCTTCACGAGGAGTGAAAGCTTGAAGGTGGAAGGAGATGAAGAATAGGATAAATTTCCTTTCTTATTCATTGTACTTTGTTCTTTTGTTGCTCTTTATTTTATTTCTTAGTAGCATGTTAAAGAGCCTCAAAGTACCTTCAAAATAGTCCTAGGAACACCTACATCACCCTAGGACACTTAGATTTTCTGTAGAAAACTTAGAAAATCAAAATAGGGTTCTGACAGACTAATCAGATGTCTGATAGTGACCTTTAAGACGTCTGACTATTGACTTAGACGTCCAATAACTTAGGCTAGACTCAGTAGGTTCTATCTAATGAAATCAAACATCCAGACCTTAGTCCAGAATCTTAGAAGACATCTGCTGGTTGTGACAGACGTCCAATTAGTGGAACATTGGCTAACAAGTATACGTTGAGGGAAATAACCATTAGGCTTCTATTAGACGTTCGTAAAGGACCCCAGACATCTAATATGTGACCGTTAAGCCTCGTTGTGAGCCAAAATCACCTTTGTCAAATTATCTAGTCGTTAACCTACCTTAGGAAATCCATTCTCGCAGTACAATAGGTTTCTAGACATCTAGACCTAGTGCCAAACATCCTGCACGTCGTCTGATGGCCTTACACTAGAACCTTGTTTAGGTCTGAACCAAGTCAGGAAGGAAACCCACCTAGAATCAGACGTCTGACTTAGTTCCCAGATGTCTTGAGCAAGTTTTCCAGATGTCTGATACCTGGAACAAACATCTGATGACCCTGTCAGAATCATAAATGATTCTGATTATGGTCTATTTTTCCTTGGGTTATCCCCAATAGCTATGGAAGCCTTCTAAAGCCTTCCAAAGCCTTCCTAGGCCCTCTATAAATAAAGGAGGACCCTTGCCTTGTGTAGATACACCTAAGAAACACATTTCCACATCTCTTGTGTCAAAAGAAGTAGAAGATCATCTAGAAGTGCTGCTCTCCAAACCCTTATCCACACTCTTGAGAGCTTCAGCTTCGCTGCATTCTCGTTCTTCCTCCGTGATTACGAGAGCGACAAGGTGCCATCTCGTGGTTTACGCACCCACGTCATCACGCCAATGCACTTCCACCAAAGGAAAGTTTCTAAGCTCCTATAGTAGCTAGGTTTAAGTTTTCTGGCTCTATAGGATTGTTGTACTTTATTGTCTTTGGTTGGGTATTCTCTTTGCGAATTCCCGTCTCCATCGAGAGACTAAATACTCCTCGTGAAAAGGAGCAATTTAAGGCACACTACCCTCGTTCAAAGTAGTGTTGTCTTATTGAGGTTCAGTCACCCTCATTTAAGTGACTGAATTAGTGGATTTGATCGACTAGGTTGATCGGGAAATCCTAAGTCGAGAGACTTAGGTGGTGGTTTTTACCTGGTTTGGGTTTCCACCTAAAAATCTCTTGTGACTTATTTTTGTGAGATTGTTTATTTTAATTCCGCATTTTATACGTCACGCATATCTCACCCCCTCCCGTAGGGAATTACAAAAGTTGGTGCCATTTCTAGGTGGTTTTGGAGGGAATTTGGTGGTGTCTTTTGGTGGTAGAGAGGGGTGAAGGGATGTGTAGGGTTGGCGCCAAGATTGAGGTGGAGTGGTGGTAGCTTGGGTGAACTTAGATAAGGTTAGTTGGTGGAGCTAGTTAGGTGGGTTTTAGGGTTAGGTGTTGGTGGCCAAGGAGGTGACTAGCTAAGCTAAGCCAGCTTAGCTAGTAGGGAGTAGGGTAGAGAGGTAGAGGGAGCTAGGGTTTTGAAGGTGACAAGCTGGAAGTAGCTGAAAGGAGCTGCACTGGAGCTGATGTCTGCTGAAGAGAGCTAAAGTGGAGCTCAGTTGCTAGCTTAGCTAGCTAGTTCTTTGCTAGCAGCTACACCAAGCAAATCTAAGCTGGATTCTTCTAATCTGAGCTGAGGTGAGCTGGGTCTGGTCTTCCTGGAGATTACCTAGCTAGCTAAAGTAGCTAGCTTAGGTCAAGTTGCTCAGCTCAACCAAGTTGAGTTGAGTTAGGTCTCCAGGAGCTGGACCTAAGCTGGTTGAGGTCATCTTTAGTTGACTAGGTCTAGCTAGTTGATGGCAGTAACTAGTCCTAGTCAAGTTGAGCTTCTAATGAACTATTCTGAGCTAGAGGAGCTAGAATGGAGTTGGGATCAATTGTCTTGAGCTAAATTGAGCTGCCATCCAGCTATGGTGAGTTGAATGGAGCTAAGGTGAACTAGCTTGAGCTACCATTTAGCTGACATGAGTCGAATGGAGCTAAGATGAGTTGATTCAGCTAAAATGAGCTAGGATCCAGCTGGGATGAGCTGGATCTAGTTGGAATCCAATTGATAGAAGCTTCTCCTTCATCTTCTACCTTCCAGAGTGCCAAGATATACATGATTTTACTTTCTATCTATCCCTAACACTCAAGTAAACACATAGAAAATACAAATAAAATGCAATGCATGCCTAACCTAGGTAAATGCCTAAATGCAGCCCAAAAACCCATTTGCGGAGTTAAAAACCTAAGAGCTAGATCTGTTTTAGGGCATTAGAATGATGATAAAATAGCATTTATCAGCTATCTGAAATTAGCTAAGTTATACCAGCGTCAAGTCATTTGATTAACTCCTTTTTAACAACCTCCTTCATTGTAGGTTATGTCTCCTTTGAAATTCACGGGACGATCGTGACTCATCATCAGTGAAAATTTGATGTGTGGAAAAGGTCAGGTCAATACCTCTTAGATCCTCCAAAGTCCATCCAATGGCACCCATATTTTTCCTCAAGACAGTCAATAGTTGTTCGTCTTGACTATTGGTCAGCTGGGCACTAATGATAATAGGATAAGTCTGGTTGGGCCCAAAGAAAGCATATTTTAGGGTCTCTACCAAGGGTTTTAACTCAAGGTGTGGGCTAAAGTCAGGGAAAGGCTCCTCAGATGCAACATTAGATGTCATGTCCACCTCAAAAGTCAATGGTTGCGAGATGGGCGAATCAGATGTTGGGGAATCTAAGTTGTTGGTTTCGGTTCCTTCCATCGTAGCGATCATTATAGCTTCTTCAAAGAAATCATCCTTAGTTATTTCTCCAACTATGTTGTAGTCCCTGTGTCGTCTAGAAGCCTGAAAGTGACTGAGGCTAGCTTTCTGGTCTCCAAAGGCACTTTCCATAGTGCCAGATGCACAGTCATTGTTTGCCTTGGTGGTCACCAGGAAGGGTCTCCCAAGGATAATAGGGGTGTTACGTAAGGCTTCGGGTACATCCATATCCAAAATGAGGAAATCCACAGGGAATTAGAAGTCCCTAACTTTGATTATCATGACCTCAACTATCTCTCATGGTTTGATTACCGTTCGATTTGACAATTACAAAGTCAATTGCCTTTAGGTCACCGAATGCGAATTCCTTGTATAAGATAAAGGGAATCAGATTAATAGAGGCTCCCAAATTGAGGAGAGCGCGATCAAAAGTTGTGTTGCCAATGACACAAGAGATCAAACATGCACCCTGGTTCTTTTTCTTAGCCAGAAGCTTGCTCAAAATGATTGAGCTTGCTTGTTTAGAAAGGACCACCCTCTTGGGATTTTTTTATTGACACTTAGGAGTACAAAGCTCCTTCAGGAACTTTACAAAAGCGGGAATGTGTCACATAGCTTCAAGGAGGGGAATATTGATGTGCACCTGCCCAAATAATTCCATTAGATCCTCAGAAGGTGGTTCAATTTTCTTCCTAGGCTTTTTGGTCTGTATTAAGGCCTCTGGGTAGGGTATTTGGATTTTTTTTCTTTATTAGTTGAACTCAGAGGTAGGGTCATTTCCTAGTCAATCTCTAGTTCCTTGAGTTCAGGATCAGTCGAGGCATGGGAAGTCGAAGGTCCTAGGTCATGAGTCATGCGACCACTTCTTAATGTCACAACATGAGTTGTAGCATTATGTCCATTGGGTTGGTGGTTCTGGGTATTTTGGCCTTGATTGTTCTAGAAACTAGGTGGGTAAGGAGGTGTAGCTTGGGGAGGTGGCCTTTGATGTCTCGAGTTAGGCACAGATTGAGGCGAGAGTGAACCGGGTTGTCTTGGATGAACTATTGCCCTACCTTGGGTCTATAAGCCTTAGCTTGAGACAACTAGTTCATCTCTTACTGCATGGTTTGAAGCATTAGATTCTAGGTATTCAGCTTTTGTTGCATCAGGTCATTCTATGGGTTGGGCTGAGCGTAATTGGTCCTTTGTTGTCCAAAGTTTCCCTTGGAAACCCCCCTGATTGGTTCTTTGGTTGTGGGGTTGTTGGTTGGTTTGGTTAGGGTTCCTCCAAGAGAACCCAGGGTGGTTCCTCCATGTAGGAGTGTAAGCATTGGCGTATTTCAGGTCTTCGGTTGCTGGATAGAAGGGGTGAGAGTCGTACACCACATAGGTAGAGTTAGGAGGGGTGTAATACCCGGTAAAACTCCCAAATGGAGTTTGATCCAATTGGTGTGCATGTTCCTATCCTAATTGGTTGGAATAGTAGATGAAGATCTCTCCAAGACACTCAATCCTTGTTGTGACATGTTAGATTGGGTAGCATGTTGGGGAGTGTTTTGTTGGTAAGAAGCTCGTCAAGCTTCCTATTAACAAGATCCACTTGGTCTAGTTTTTTATAAATGAGCTCCATGTCACACTGGCTAGACGATTGGTTCGAATAAGTTGATAGCTCATGGATGTCGACCGACAGGTGTGAGGATTGACCAAAGGTGTCCATAGGGGCATGGTTATGCGAGTTTTCACTCATTTCTTCAAACAAATCATAAGCGCTATCAGGATCATGATTGAGGAAATTCCCACTGCAAGATGCATCAATGTAGTTATGCAATTGCATGTCTAATCCATTATAGAAGGTTTGCACAAGCTGCCATTTTGGTACCTCATGATGAGAGCATTTCCTCAAGAGCTCCTAGAATCATTCCCATGCTTCGTGCATGGGCTCCCCTAGTTTTTGTGAGGTGGTTCTGGCTCTCCCAAAGGCATTTACCTAGCCAATTGGGAAGAATTTCTTAAGAAAAGTGTTCTTCAATTGGCACTACAAAAAAAAAAAAAGCATTTAAGACATTTAATATTTACCACTATAAACCTTATATTTGCCACTATATGTAATTAAGAATACTTAAAATAATTACCGTTTAATTACCGCTTTCGTTGACATCACTAAAAGGCTTATGAAAATTATATAATTACCACTAAATCATTAGTATTAGTAACACTTTAATTGCTACAATTACCGTCACTAATGATCTTTTTTTAATAACAATTTTATTATCACTATTTCATCATTGTTGATTTATATTGATGGCAAGTTAATTAATGCTATTAGTATCACTATATACTGAATTTAATAACTTTTTTTATATCACTAAATTACCACTATTGATTTACTTTAGTGACATTTTATTTTTCAATTTAATTACCTTTATTATTATTATTTAGTGATAATTATTTATCTCTAAATCACCACTATTGATTTACTTTAATAGTAATTTCTTATGTCACTGAATCGTCACTAATTATTTACTTTATTAATACTTTCTTTTACTATTTAATTATCACTATCAATTCACTTTAATGATGCCTATTTTATGACTTAACTATATTCTTTCTTAAGAAATAAATTTTTTCAACAATCACAAAATATAAAGGCCCAAGCACAAAGTCCTTTTCATTGACTTCTTAGATCATCAAAGTGCATATTCTCCTCTTAAGAATAATATAAGTGAAAAGAAAAGAAAAATACAAAAGAAATAAAAATACAATGAGAATCAATTTCAGTAAATCTATCTAAAATATGAAGCGCTTCGTCAACCCAACTGAAACTTCTACAGCTTCAACCTGCTTCAAAAAATCAGCAGCAGTAGCACCAGTAATACCACATCGGTTCAGCAACCACCTGGAATACTCCATCCTAAGCAACATTGTCGAGTTGATGTTTACAAAAGAGCTGGAAGCAACTATTGTGGTCCATGAGCGCTCTACATCGGATAATAAATTGAACAAAGATAAGAAGCATCAGTCTCAAAAAAGCACATGATTAGAAATAATGGTAAAAATCAAGCTGCCAATTTGTCAGCCATGCCCTCCCTGGAATAATTTTCAGTTGAAACAGATTATTTGTGTGGATCCAAAATGAGTCAATTCAAATTGATTAACAGTAGGTTTTCAGAATTTTATGTTGAACTTCTCATAGTTTCTTTAACCAAATTTTGTGAGATGAAGTAGTTGTTATAAGCATTTCAATATTATTTTTCTTTTTTCAACAGGTTCAAGGCACCTTTGGCAAAACAACTTTAAGGAAGTGGCATTAGGAACAAGTCAATTATCAGGTGTCAATACCCAGAATGCCTTATTGACAAGTAGCCAAAATGTGGAAATAATTTAAGACAAACTTACAGCAGCAGCACGCGTCTGTGGTTTGCTGAAGATCAGAAACATCTGTAGTAGATGATCAGCATTAGTAGCACAAGGCCCCTAAGTGACTTACTTTCACCTTCTTTCTTTCTTTCTACATTTGCTTTTGAACTGACACCAGAGTAGATAATCATGTATACCACCACCATATGGGATAGCTTCTAAATGGTTCTGCAGATACAAAGACAAAGTGTAGTTGAGATGGGAATTGCTTTTTTCTTCTAAATTCCGTTTATTCCATATTGATTTACTCATCATGTTAATGCACTTATTTGGTCACTTGCTTCAGTCACTTGCTGAACATGTTAGTGGATTTTTCCACTTGTCTAGCCCTTTGCCAATCATGTTAATGCACTTAAATCACTTTGTAAGCTCCAGTGGTTTTAACAGGATTTAGATCTTACCCTTTCAAGCTTTGTTTATTTGCCAACCAAGCATTAACATATTAGCAATTTAGCATCACCACAATTGATAATAATGAAGACAGAGTAGCACATTTAAATTGGATGCAATAATTGAAAACCTTGGTTCAATTTTCAACATGAATAGACATAAATATCAACAGGTCTTGAGTCTTGATTAACAAGGGAATATAGGGTACAATAGATAACAGAGAGAGATCAGTTCTTGGCAGAAGGAAAAAATTCACCTTTCTTTCTTGAAATGGCAACATTTCTCCACGAGAGTTCCTCCAGTGTTCACATTAAACCTATTTCAGTTGTTGACCTATATATGATAATAAGACCTACAAGAGTTTCGTAAAAGTAATAAGAGTTCCGGACAAATATATGAAAAAAAAGATCCTACAAATCCAAGAAAGCATCATCTATAATTTTCAATACCTTAACAAGAAAAGGAACCCAGTGTTCCCGAATTGCTACCACTTTGACATGCCCAAGTGTTCCACTTTTAACAATGTCAATGAGTTTGGCAATGGGAGGCATGTACCGGTACTCCAGTCCAAATTGCACAAGGATCTCCGGTCGTTATTTTGCTACAACTAAGACCTACAAAGAAGTGCAAAGTAAGCAAGCTGGTGATTGGAATGTAACAACATCAAATTTTATGAAGCTCCAGACATGAATTTTGCTTTGTGAAGAGTTGGACTACTTTGAAGATAGCATCAGTGACTTTTAACCTTGTACCCAGACAAAAGTATAATTTGGAAAAGTAATGTCTTGTGGAACCTCATAAGCACAATTAAATTACCATCACATAGAAAAGTCAATTTCAATTAAGATATCTATCAGTAAGCATGTCTAACCTTTTTACAATCTTGGATAGTACATAGAGGCTTCTCAACCAGTATATGTTGGGGATTCAGATGCCTGATTATATCGGTGAGGATATCAAAATGTGTCATGTTGGAGAAGAGGCCACCATGGCATCACATAGTCCACTGTTCAGAAGCTCAGTGTGACTAGAAAAAACCTAAAGAAAAATAAAAGTATAGGCATCAAGTTGATTGCGCTTAAATAAAAGTAAAAAGGTTCCTACTGCATTTTATGGCACTAGTGGCTTTGGAAAGAAAATAGTCTCAACAAGCATTACTACTATATAAATTACATTGGCCATGCTACAAAAAACTTTCTTCCTCCTAGATAAACAGCCACGAGATTTATTTGAAATCCAGGAAGGGTGAATGTTTGCCTTCCTCCAGTATTCACATTGGCACTCCCATAAGCAAAAGATGCTTGTAGACTAATTATAGGCTGGAGATATCATACCAGAGACAGCTTCTGCCTTTTGTTTCTGAGTATTCTGATTTTGGGATTTTGGAGAGGACTTTGGCACAGTGAATTTTGGGGGTGGTGGTGGGGGCATCATCCTCGGAGGGGGTGGTGACATACTCCTTGGAGGTGGTAGAGGCATTCCATTGGCAACAGGCTGTACCAAGTTCCTTGGTTACGGCATAGGTGATATGCCTCTTTCCTCAGAAGCTACATTTGACTTCCAAACTGATTCCTGTTGTGTATTCTACAAAACAAATGCACGTTAACAACCCAGAAACAACATCAAATTAGACTAATGGCTGGGAAAGTTGAATCACAACCAAAATTACAAAAATCCAGTCAGCCAAGCCCCATGTGATACAGATTAGCCATTGATGTGAAGAGCAAAAGGCCCAGATGGTCATACTAACGTACAAGAATGTCAAGAGGAGACCAAATTTGAAGGGCAAATATCAAAGGCAATTTGAACTGACAATGGAACTACAGCCAGAAAGACACAAACACCATGAGAAAATGAAGTTATTCCGCCAGTGCCGGAAAGAGATCGACAGTGGATGTCCATAAATAACACCCTTCCTCCAAAGGTCTTAAGCCAAGAAAATTCCATTTTTTTTTTCCAGATGAAAGGAAAGTTCCAATTTGAACTCAGATACTTGAAGCATTGAAGTTCGTTAAAAAAATTAACTTGTGATCATGCTATTGTCAACTTACAAGTTTGCTGTTGATACAAAGACAACAATCAAAATTAAAATTCAAACCTTAAAGGAAATTAATTCTGATAACACTAAATAAATCCAAAGACTAAGATCTATTAATAATAGCAAAAATCTGGATGTCGTTACTATTTGGGGAAAAAATCTTAAACAACAATGGAATGACAACATTAAAGACCTAACGATATCATTATATTTCTCCGCATGTGACAAAGTTGGACTATCTGATTACTTGTTGATAACTGAGAAGCCATTTTACCACCATCTTCAGTAACCGTGTCATGCTCCACTGCATTACTATCTTTGGTAACCAATTCAAGAAATGAACCATCCCTGAAGCTATAATCTGATTTATTTAATTCAATATCTTCATTTTCATCTTCCACCACAAACTGAACTAATTCATGTCTATCTTCTGAAAACCCAACAGCTTCCATTGATTTCCCACTCAATAAGGTCTCACCTTGATCTGAATTAGAAACTTCTTTGTCATTGCACACATCAAAATTCTCTTCTAAATTGATGATATCTCCAGATCCACAGCCAAGAAGATCTTTCTGTATTTAAAAAAATAAATAAATCACTACTATGTTCTAAAAAGGGGAGGATGAAAAGCACTGTAGGATTCAAATGAAAAACTGAAAAGAGGAAGAAACACCAAAGGAAATTAGAAAACCTTATTCCAAACTTCAATCATATTTTGAATTTTTTCCTCAGAAACCCCAATCTGTTTAAGTACTTCCAGGACAGCTAAACATCGGTCATCAAGGTTCTTAGCACTGGAATCTAACATGCTGCAAATCCAAATTAATAGATTTTCAGCCTTGTATAATTTCACAAAATAAATAAAGAACACGTTGACCTTAAGCACACATATATGGATATTAGTAATTATTGCACTTTATTTTTTAAAAAAAAGCAAGGGGCGGTTATCCCATAGATAACCACCCAAATTCATTCCACCTTAGAACAAAATTACATCAGGAATTACAAAATGGACCTCCAAAAATCAATCTGGGAGGAGATAGAGGATACAAAGTTCTCAACATAAGGCCTCTCCCCCCCTAAACACCACCCCCATTCCTCCCCAGCCACACTCCCCACAAAATAGCCAAGACCTTTGCCCGATCATGCTTAGAGCGAAAGGTGAAAACTCCGCCACCCGCACTTCCCCTACAAAAAGAAGACCAAAAGCTAGCAACATACTGGCGGGAGATCCAACCAATCCCCATCTCCTACCAAACCTATGCTATAAACGGGCACTAAAGCAGAAGATGTTGCGCATCCTCAACAGCCCCCCCACAAAGCGGGCACGCTAGATCGTCTGTCTGAGCCCATGTTGCTCTCCACTGCTTTGTTATGATCCTTCCTAAGTAATATCCATAATAGTAATATCCACAATAGGCAGATAAAAAGTGATGCACATAACATGAATGCCTACTTTATCAGTAGTTGAAACATAAGTATTATTCTTCATAATACTTTGAATGATAAGCACCGCCACGGCTTTGTTTGTCACATTATCGAAGTGATCCATGAGACACGAATAGTTTGAAAGATTTAGTGCAGTGACAGTATCATTATATTTCTCCAGAGGAGGACTCAGAAGAGCAACAATCTATTTTGTTGCCTTGTTGTCCTCAAGCTTCCCATTATCTGATAATTTCTTCACACATGCTCCCAATCCAACAGAAGTAACATATATCAGTTTAGAGAATTCAAGTCTAAAAGGTACCAAAAACAAGGAAATGGATAATATTACTAGATAGAAAAAACTAGTGTCTAACAGATATCAAGTACAACAAAAGGCAATTGAAACAACAGAGCCTCCACACAATTTCCCTTCCACATTCCCTTGCTGCAATTTTTTGAGTGTATGAGTTTAACTAGTTGAGGTCAACATTTATCCAATTTTAGTGAAAAAGGGTGTTGAAGAACAAAAAAAGCAATTCCCCTTGCAGGACCTTTGTGCAAGAGGAATGCAAAAGACTATCATTGGAAGAAAATTATTCTATATAAAATCTTTATCCCTAAAAGTAGTTCCCTTTCATCCCAACCAAATAGTCCAAAGTGTAGCTGTTGGAGGCATCCTCTCGCTCCTCAACCTGTGACTTCCACCAAATCAATGGCAAGAAAAGTTTAAGGAGCGTAATCAACTACAGACCACTCCAAACCTCTCTAGTTGAGGTTGTAACTAAAAAAAGGCAATTAGAATCCTTGACGTGACAAGAACAGCAAGTAGCACCTAGGGATAGAACCCACTTCCTACACTCCATTCTAAATGCCTCCTCTACAACACAAAGGAGAACCTTAAAATGTGCATTGGCTGAACAATTAAGACTACAATCTCACAAAAAGGCACCATTTCAACCCAACCCAGGGAGGGGGGTGGCATGGGGTGCAACCAAGACATGTCCTAGACAAAGTGGAATTTAACACCTAAAGGTGACTCTGTACAAACCATTCATAAGATGAAGAAAGCAAGAAGCTTCTCCAAATGCTATCCAAATGATATCCATTGATGTTATCCAGCCAGTTTCTTCCAGCAAGATTGCAGTCTATACACTTCGTTCATTGTTATCTGTAGGAAGTTTTGGCACTACCACATCTATATGTCCAATGGCATCAACCAAATGCAATCTTCTTGAAGTCCATGAAATCTGAATGAAGATGAAAAGCAATAGTGCTCAGATTCTCAACCAACAAGGTGCTGGGTAAAATGCAAAAATAAGAAATTGCAAAATAGATCCAGAGAGAAAGGTCACTTTTCTAAACTGAAAAGAACCTAAAAGATATTTAATAAAACCTGTCAAAGGGGAGTTTATTCATGGTGTTCTAAATGCTTTGTTCTCCAACTGAACTCAATGGGGCATATGCTAGTGCTTCGTACAATTTCTTCTCCAGATGCATGATGATTACAGTCTCCTCCTTCAACATCAAGATAGCACGCGACACGTCTGGCACAAGGGGAGAACCTTTTGGAAAAGCTTGCACAAATAGAGATGCCAAATATATATATTAGGGAAAAATAAGCGGTACTGTAAGGTGTCTTCTATGCTGAATGTCATTGTGATTCATCATTTTCGTTGGCTACCATGTAAAAGAGATGAAAGGAAAAAAAAAACCTTTATCCAACTAGTTGTCCCCATCAACCTGAAACTGCAATTATCAGATTAATGGTGATTTATTATAATCATAACTTTGGCTTTTTGTAGTATAATCTCCCTTTATACCAGTATATTTTCAGTTTGAGATAATATTATATAACATCTCAAAATATGGCCTAAGCATAAGTTTTCTTATTTAGATGGCTTATTATTAATTCATAACCATCTACTGCATGCATCTTTGAAAAGGAGATATGGATAGTCTAGCCTGGTAGATCGCAAGCCATGGAAAGTAAATAAGAAATTTGAGACTTGCATGTGTGCTCGAGTACAATGCTCTTGCATGAGTATAGACAGCTTAGCAAAAACGGGAATTTGCATGCTAATATCCAAGGTCAAAATAAAGTTTTTGATGATTTCAGCTGGCTGGAAAGTAGTTGCTTTTCCTTTTCTGACAAGGCATAGTTAATATTTCCTCTAAAACAAATTTAAAAGAAAGATGGGATAGGAGGGTTTGAATCTTGATCTCCAGTTTAAGCTACCTTTTCAAGCTTTCCCATCTTAACTTCAAGTTATGTGCAAAAAAATTAATGGTCATGTAATGTACTAACAAAACAATTAAACAAAAAGAGAAATTAATATACTCACAAAGCCAAACCCATCACTTTTACATGGATGATCAACAACTCCATACTTGCACGGATGAAGGGCAAAATCCTCACATAAGGTTGAAGGGAAAATTCCTCACATAGGGTATCTCATCAAATATAGAAGCAACTTCCCCACTAGATAATATCATATTTCTTGGGTATACCCCTCCACAGATTCATAATGTGAAAGCTTGGTGTCATTGAATGCCAGATTTATGAGGAGAGACCTGACTAAAGAATCATTGTGGTAACCAACAGTCTCACCATTACGTATGGGGTCATTTACCAAAGTGACTACTGGATGTAACTGCTGTGAGGTAAGCATTGAAGACAAGCTGGCCATATAACTTTGTGTAAGAATAAGCAAGAAAAAAGACCCAGCACTACAACTAGTGGCATAGTGCCATCTCCTTCGAAACCCTCACAGCAATCTCCACATCGAGCACCCCCAGATCCGATTTGCTCGCTGCGAGACGATGAGCCCTTAGCATGATCCCAACCCCATCGACAAGGATGAAGTAGTTAACCCCTTCTCAAATGGTGCCGGTCCTGGTTCGAAACCACATTTCTCTCCTGTTCCATTAGCTTCTGGGTGCATGGGCTTTGCAAAAAAATATGTTGTTGTTGACATCCTGCTTGACACAATGAATGATTCTAAGCAAAAACAGGATATTGCAGCTTGGGAAGCACAACTTAAAAGAAGTGAGGACATAAAAAAATGGAGGATGCACTAGCAAGTGCTGGTGTTCCTTCAGAGGAGAAGAACTGGCCACCATTCTTTCCCATCATTCATCATGATATAGCTAAAGAGATACCAATACATGCTAACAATTGCAGTACTTGGCCTTTGCTAGCTGGTTCGGAATAGTTCTATCTTTCATGGAATTTCATTGCCGTGACCGTCTGCTGGGTTAGGGGAGGAGGTGTCAAAATCTTTTTTTGGCTACCATTTATGTTATGCTTGGTTATCCACTCTCATATTTGTTGTTGTATAGGCCTTTCTACCGTGCAATGAAGGCTAACAGTGTGTTAAGCTTTGGTTAGTTTGTCATGTTCTATCCTCTCCATGTTTGTTTCCGTATTGTTGCTGTCATTGCACCGCCTATTGTTTTTGAGGGGAAATGTTTTACGGGTATCCTGCAGCACTAGATTCCTTTTCAGACCATGCAGTTGTTGGGGTCTTTCACCTGATTGGTTTTGCAATGTTTTCTTTGGAAACTCTACCAAGCTTATGGGTCCTTCATAACATCTACATGTACTTCAGATGCCAAAGTTGAAGCCCGGTGCTGGATATTTCTCACGGTTTGCGAGTTCAATATGTAGATTTGATTGTATTACTCCTCCTTGTTGTTCCAGTATTTTCTTGGATGTGAGAGAATGGTCTTCAGATCAAGTGTTGGATCTAGGCTCATACCCTTTTTCAAGTTCATTGTTGTTCATAGTAAAATAAATACCCATCTTTCTCCAAAGAGAAAAGCAAAAAAAAGACCCAAACAATCACCACAACCCTAAAGAAGTTGCTTGATAAGGAAGAGAGAGAGCAGGCGATGACGACACGAGTAGGCGATGATGATATCGGTGGGCATAGTCGATGATGATGCAGGGGATGGCAATGAAGTCACGACCATCGGCGAGGAGCTGTCGAACAGCGACGAGAAGCGAAGTCATAGTCAAGGATGGGGATCGAGTCGTACGCTGGGAAATGGTCGTCGGGGAGGAGAGGTCGAAGACACGGCCGTTGGCGAGGAGAGTGGAAGAGGACGCAAGGTCGACGAGGAGCAGAGAGGACGTGAGGTTGGCGAGGAGGCGAGACAGAAACAACGGTAGAACGGCTTATTTTTGGGTGGGGTTCGGGGGCGAAGTGGGGAATCGCAGAAAATTTCTTTCGGAGGACAGCGCCAAATGCCCGTCTCCTCCTTTTTTTTTCGCCATGGATCGTGATATTTTTAACCTGTTTTAAAAGATTATGCTGATGTATTTTTAAATATAAGTTTAATTTGATTTCAAAAAATAAATATTTTTGTGATATTAAATTTTACAATTACATGTAATTTTCTCAAAAATATTATTTTATTAGAGTGTATATTTATTTTGTAGATTTTTTTTATAATAACATTGTAATATTGACTGCGGAAATTTTAAACTCTTAACTATTCGTATCTTAATCCTAAATGGATCAGAAGTTTTATTTTTTATTTAAAAGGATAAGATTGAATTTAATTTTTTCCTTTTCATATTACTAAAAAAATGATAAAGATGAACTAGTGATCTCATTTCACCTCCACCAAAAGATCTCAATAAATGCTTAATAAAGGTCTTTACAAGCATAAAATTTTTTGTTGCTAAATTATCCTTAAAAAATAATAATATCAATTTATTATATACATATTGCGACAACTACATTTGCATTAATACTAATTGTCGTTCGACAAAATATTATAGTGATATAAGTAATAATTATCGCTAAATTAAAGGCTATAATGATAAATATTTTTGTCACTGATACTAATTGTCGTTTGACAAAAATTTTATAGTGGCATAAGTAACACTTGGCACTATGTCAAAGGCAATAGCGACAAATATATTTGCCACTAATAATAATTATAATTTAATAAAATATTATAGTGGCATATACATAAAAATTATCGTTAAATCAAAGCAATTAATAGCAAATGCATTATATGCCATTATTTAATTCGCCACTAAAGCTTTTTTTTTTTGTAGTATGGGTCTACGTATGAATGGGTCGTCCAATGGTGCAGAACCAATGGATGACTCGATCTTTTAACAAGTGCGAAAAGATTCTCATAAGCCAGAGTTCGATGGGGACATCTCACACTTGAGTAGTTTGAGCAACTAAGGTGAGTTCTTCCAAATGCTGAAAGGGATCATCTTGAGTTCGCCCAAAAAATTGAGGTAACAGGCTCATGACCTGAGGCTTGACCTTAAAGTCAACAATGGGGATGTGCACACTAGGTCGATCTTTGTAATTTGTGGGATCATAGAAATCCCTAAAGGTTCGTTATGGTTCTTCCTCATCAAGAGTGGATGGTGGAGGTGGTGGTGGGTTGAGATTGTTTTGACCTTGCATTTGTTGCATGAATTGGTTCTGCATCTGAACCATTTGGTCCATCTATCAAGCAAGCAGGCTTGAATTTCCAAGGAGTTAAGGTGGTTTGATTGTTTGGATTGGGTCCTTGGAATTGATTCCCTTGATTTTGGAAGTTCATGGGCGAAGGGTGCCCAAATTATGGTTCCTAGTAAATCTGATAATTTCTATTTGAGGGGAAAGGTTGGTCAAAAATAGATTGTTGGTGAAGTCCTGGTTGAAATGAGGTCGTTGCCTAACTTCAGGAGGTGGGTGATTATTCCTATCAGGTAGAGGAGGTGGGTATGGTGGTGCCCTCTGTTCTGGTCTCTAGCTTGGGCCCCTTGATTTTTATTATGTTGATTGGGTTCAGGTTGATTATGGATCTAGTTTGCGAGAAGGTTCTAGTGGGAAGATTCAACCATCTCTAAAGCAGCAAAATTACACTCAAAGTCGAGATTGTACATGAAACCTCGATGTGGGGGGTCGCAATCAGAAAAATTGATCCGTCGGCGGGTGGTAGAACAAATTCCAGGCCATAAAGTGGGATGTTGTGACCGGCGACCATGCATACATATGAAGGATGGAAATAGAGATGTGATAGAGTGTGTCAAACAATCAAACAAGCCCCACTACCCTAAAGGTTGACCCTAAGACCTAAGACTTGACAAAGAAGATCAAAGTACCTCAGAATCAATCACCACCTCTATGGTTAATTAGGCTAGGCTGTCATAAGTGAGATGTAGACCTAAGTGCTTCCCAACTGGGTACTTGTGTAAACCCCCTATGGCCATTTGGCACTACCCACTCAGCCTAGCATCGATTTTGCCAAGAAAAAGTAATCTATCCAAGATATATCAATCAACTCGATCGAGCCTAAACTCAGTCCAATCCTTAGATCAATCAAATTGTTACAAGTTTTAGTTAGGGCTTGGGTCAAGTGAAGTGCTACGGGATTAAGTGAAGGGCATTAGGGGGTCGGTGCCCTTAAAATTCTTTTCAATTGTGTGTGAATTGGATGTAACGGCCCAATGCCAAAACAAGTGGTCCTTTTCAATCAAGTGCAAATGTTAAAGATTTTAAGGATTTTACTTGTTACTTTAAATTGATTTTAGGGTTGCTCTTTTTAATGATTCAAACAAGGCACAAACAAAAGGCAAACAATTGGTGATGTTCAATTTCCTTTAAAATGAATGTTGGTGCCAAAATAATGAAAAATGCAACTCTAGTGTTTTGGCTTAAACAGACAGCAGCTATATGAGTTCTTATTTTTATCAAAGCTGGATCAGGAAGAGTCCACAACAGAGCAAACAATGACCCTACTCTAACCAAAATCAAATGAGCTTTCCAACGAATTCAATTTCAGAATTTTTTGAGAACAACTGATTATCAAAATCAACTAATTTTCAAGTAGGGGTCAATCTATCTAGATTCAAAAAGCTTTACGCAATTTCAGAAAATGTTATAGAACTCCCTCTTGCCTTTGTTAAATGCTTTTATACTCTTCATATGAAATATCGATCACTTCAAGTCCTTTCCATAAGTTCAAAGAATGTTAAAATCCGAGATATGTGAAGTTCACAATACGCATGACAAGTCAATGTCCTCCAGATTCTGGTGGACCTTTTGCACTTCTAGTGAGTAATATCTCACGGCAAAACTACAAGGAGTCAAGCCCTGAACTTTTACATGAAGTTTTTTCACTAGAAGGGGTATCTTAGAGAATGTTTTCAAATTTTTTAGATGTACTTAGGTTGATGAAATGCTATCAACATAGTCTGTCCAGAAACTAGAATCAAAATCTGAGAATTGGGCACTTAAATGGTGGTGTTTTCTCACGACAAACATCCTAACTAAGGGCTCACTTTTATACACCACCACTTAGAATTTTTTTATTTTTAATATTTTTGGGTATTTTTGGATAATTTTCTTGGTCCACATATGTAGGGATCATGAGAAGAAAAGAGATCAATTCTTCATGTTGATGGCAATCTTCAACTTTAGTGCTCCCACCACGTCTTTGGTACCTACACACACAGACCAAGAAAGGCAAGACTAATCAAAAGCAAGCTCTAAAACAAGTTGTACCTCCCTGTCAACGGCGCCAAAATGTGATACGGAGAAATGCAATTTTACAAAAAATATGAATTAAGTCATTGCAATGCGTAAATCCGATCATCTTTTAAATTTACAATCCTAAATAGGGAAGTATCTAGGCTCGTCAAAGGAGGGAAATTGATATTCAAGAAAATGCTATGGTAGTCTTGCTTATATTTTTTGTTTTTGAAGATATATAATTTTTTTGGATTTTTAAAATAAAGAAAATGAAATTCAAGAAAAGGAAAGTAGGTTGGACTTTTTGCTACCCAAATCTACAAGCAACTTGAACCCATCCTCTTGAGCTCTCCAAAGTATAGGCATGCAATGGAAATCAAGAGGGAAGGTTATCACGAAAGGAACACAAAATTATGGCTAAGAAATGAAGGTAAGAAATAATTATGAGCGAGATTTTATGAGAGAAAAATTAGAGTTTAGAGAAAACCTAGTCGTCACAGTTGCAAAAATCCGCTTATCAAATAAAAATAACCAAGACTCGGTGAGTCCTGAGTCGAACATGGGGAGGTAAACATTTGATTAGGAAAAATCACGTTTACTTTATTTGTTTTTGGTGTTTTGGTGCTTTTCTATTTTCTTGGTATTTTACGTAACAGGAAATTAGGTTGGAGAAATATCTAAACCATTCTATTCCACTTGTAATTATAAAAGAGATAGAGAAATTATTTCACAAAAATGGAGCAATGTCTATTACAACTAATTTCATAATGTAAAACTACTCTAGAAAGCGGATGAAAGAGAAAGAGGTGAGAGAAATTCCCCCTCATCGGCTGCTTGGAGGATGAGCTGCATTGACGAAGCACCCGAAAGAAGGTGGTAAGGAGCTAGAGGGTGGATGAAATCGAAGGAAGGAGGACGAAGCAAGGTGGCATCACAGCAGGATCCACTTCCTAAATGGAGGTAAGAGGATAGCTAGCGGGAGCTCCATGAATGGGGATGAGAAGCAGGAATAATTATTTTAATTTTCTCTAGTGGAGCGTCCCGGGGCTTGGGAAACAAGCTCAAGAGAGATCTTGAGCTCTAGAGAGAGGGAGAGAAGACTAGGTGATAAACACATATAAATTCATCTTAAAATGCTTATTTGTGATAGTTCCTAGGCTTAGCACTGCATATCATGATATAAATATTGCATAGCATGCATCATTCTGCATTTAGAGTAGTTGTTTATATTTTAGGTTAATTAAGTCCTTTTTATGGTCAGGAGAAAAGAGGATTTATTTCAAGGCCTCGTATGGATGATTAAACTATACGGATCTGATCGGGACGACGATCAGAGACTAACGCCTCTAAAATCGTCCAGATTAGAGTCCCGTAGCATCACATTAAGCTCGAGGAAGATCAACAGCCAGGGGGCAATGCAACATCCATATGGGTTTCGGATGGAAAATTCGACCATATGGATGGATCCGGAGCGACGATCGCAGTTCGGCATCGAGGGAATCATCTTGATTTGAGCACCAAGCACCCTTTACAAGAAGAAGATGGATGGCCCAGATGGCGCCATGTGGCACCATCCAAACCTCCCAACACTGGACAGCAGCACCGCCCAACTCCTTCTTCATCCATGCCCTTCGATCCTAGTCGTTGGATCAAGATCCAACTACTGGGAAGCGGACGCACCAAGCCACTCCACACGACACAAGGGAAGGATTGCCACAATGGTGGGAGCGCTGGTTTGCAAAGGAGGGGTGTGAGTTCGAATCACCGCAGCCCCCCCAATTTCCAATTTGGCCGGCCACTCAGCAGCAGCCGCACAGCAGCAGCAGCGTAGTGTACGTGCATGCGCATGCCAGCGCTCGCGCGACACAGGTGAGTGAAGCGCGCAGCATCGGCGGAGCGCACACCAGCAGGGAGGCACGCAGATCTTCAGCAACATTTATGAGGGCCTTTAGCGACACTTGCAGCTATCACTAAAGGTCCGCGCGTGCTAGCAAGAGGAATTGAAGGGTGGATCTTCAACGATAGCTGCAGCGACATTTGTGGGCGTCACTAAAGGCCCATGCGTGCTAGCAAGAACAATTGAAGGGTGGATCTTCAGCGACAGCTGTAGCGACGTTTGTGGACGTCAGTAAAGACCCAGATACGATTTTTGCCTCTCCTCCTCCACTATAAAAGGACCTACACCCCCTCCCTTCCAAGCCATCTCTACCTACTCTACTCCCACCTACTCCCAAGCTCTAGCAAGCCCACCAACGCTCCATTAGAGCTTATTCTCAAGCTCCCAAGGTGCCTATTAGTGTAGCGAACCTCTGCCCCATCAAATACTCCTCCAACTTCCCATCTCCCTTCATAGGTCACCTTGGAGCCGTCCTCTCACCTCCATTCCGATAGCAGATCAACTCCGTCTTCTCACCTCCATTACGGAGCTACGCTGAAGCTTTCCTCAACCTGACATCCTCCAGCATCTCACCTCCATCGTCCCGCTCCTCACCTCCTTCATCCGAGCTTCCGCCAGGCACCGTCGTCTCACTGAACAGCCGATTCGGGAGATTTCTTCTCACCTCCCTCTCTTTATATGCTTTCATAGTTTCTTGTAATTGACATTGGAAGTAATATATATCATATTTGTTCCACATCTCTATCTTGTGATACATTTGCTTGTTTTCTTTTATTTCAAAAATACAAAAAAAAAATAAAACCCCAAAATATCAAAAAGAAACAAAACGAAGTGCGATTTTCAAGTAAAGTAAACGTTGCCTCCCTGTGTTTGACCCGGGACTCTCTTGGAGTTTCGGTATAAATTTTATATGATTGACGTGTTTTGCAACTACGACGACAGATTACTTGTAACCTCAATTTCTAACACGTGAAACACGCGCGAACATTTTGGCGCCGTTGCCGGGGAGGCAATGGAATTTACTTTATTGTTTATTGTGTTTCTTTGCATTTACATAGCATTAACCCTACTTGTCTTTGATCTACTGTCTTGCAGGTACCCTAGCATGGAGATCAAAGTGCGGTAGACCGGAGTAAAGTGCAGGTAGAGTGTTTTGTAAGTGTCCCCCACACCACCCCCTCCTTATTTTTCATTCCATATCGAATAACTCAAACCCAAATCAACTTAGGTGCTTTTTATGAACCCTAGGATAGATTTGCCACCTCCACTCACCTCGCCATCCACATAAATAAAAAATAAAAATTTAAAAAAAGTGTTATCAGATTGTGGGATTTTTTTGAAAGCTACACACTTAACACCCACAACTTCTTATCCTAAGGTGCACAATCACTTTGATTCCACCACTTAACCGGGATCTGACTTGTGGATCCGGTACACTTCAACTAAATACACATAAGTGAGTAGAAATCTGAATAGGTTAAGCATTCTTGTGTGCCTAAACTAAGTGGTGTAATAGGCCAATTGATTGAGTTGTTTGGGCCGCACCACTCAATCTAAAACTAATCCATCAAGTAGCTTGCCACTTAGGGTTGATTTTTAGGGCTGAACCAGGCACTCCACTTTTTTTTCTTTGATTTCTAAAGGAATATATCATCACCAGTGCTTGTAAAACTTGGAGTGTTTTCCTAAACTTGATTGAATATACCTAAGATTAAACCCTAAAAGCTACTAAACAAGGTTGAACTCTAAAAGACACATCATCAAATAACCTTGTTTGCAAACCCTGGTTATGCACACACACACACATTTTAACTGATCATTAAGGGCACAACCCATCTAAAGGGCCCATCACATTCCTGAAGCACCATTGTCCCAAGCCTAACTAAAATTGATTAGACGTTGGCCCTAAGGAAGGGTTCGCTCGTCGAGATCCAGATTGAGATTATTCACGATTAACCTACATATACTAGTCAATCTGATGTCTACCTAGGGGAGTAGCATCAAACGACCGCAGCTAGGGGGTACACTAGGAACCGGAGGCGCAAGCCAATGGAAGAACCTTCTCCCCAGTCCCTCCTTCTAACTGGTTGGATTGCCTGGACATAAGTAGAGTAAATCGTCTATAATCTTAGGACGGATTCTGAGAGTCTTTAGACCTTTAGGCTACCCAAACTAAGGACAGGCTTGTATTTTTGTATTGCAGGGCTCCTTTCTCTTCTGATTTCCCTCATTTACCATGTACCCTTCCACATCCTACACACATTTTACATCCTATCCTCCTACCACCACTTATCCCCAAGATGATTACTATCCCGACTTGACTTGTAATTACCCATCCACTAGCCGGGATGACTTTGATTGGGGATATGAATCCGGACCTCAGGGTTCAGGGCCTAACCCTGGACGACAAGACTATGATTATTATCCTTCCTAGAGCTATAATGATTGTGGATCTCCATCCTTTGATGACCAAACCAACCCGATCTACAATCAGGAAGGATATCATGATTATAACACCTACCCTCCCCAGTATTCCACTGAATATAGGTCGCCACCATCCTTTGAACAACCTAGAATGACCTACTTTCAGGGAAAGACCCGAGAACCTCGACATCTTGACTCCCCTAGATTTAACTTGAACCCACCCAAACCTGAACCAAACCAGTCAGTTCAGGTGAACCAGATCCAGGATAGGGTGTTGGCTAATTTGAGGAACACTATACAATCTTTAGAGGCTCAGCCAACACCATGCATTGAAGCACTAGAGCCTATGATCAAAATGATTGATGAACTTAATAGTTCTCTATTGGATTTGCTCCAAAGTGCTATGGATAGGGACTTGGGTGAGTTCCCTCTTGGGAAATTGTCGAGGTTGAGGATGAAATTTGTGGTTGCATTAATCAAATCTTGGGATGATTCTCAAGATGAACCCCCTTCAGGAGAGCCAATGTCTAAACCTGCTCAGGCGCCTATCGGGGGGGATACATTTTCTGAGACTGGGGATGACCAGGATGGGCTAGAGCAACCATTTGAGGATGAACCGATTGATTCACCCGAGATCCTCGAGCCAGGGAGCGAGGAAAAATATGTCTCCACGGACCATGAAATGACATATGATTTTGAGACATATATAAATGAGGATCATGGATTCTTTGACTCTAAGGGTGAAGAATCTTTTGGTGAAGTCTCACTTGAACTTAAGGAAGAGGATTTTAATGAGACAAATGGGCTTGAGGAATCTGACAAACCATTTGATAGCCTAATTATTGAAGATTTGGTTTTGGTTGGGGTTAACTTGGAGGATCTGAATCTTGATGATTCAATTAGTGACTCCAGTCCTCATCTACACCCCGGAGAGCTGACTTCTGAGATCTTTGTGCCCAAGTCAGTCTTGATTCAGCCACGATTTCTGGACTTGGGAGAATCATATGGGGTGAATAATATGCTAGAGGTCCCGAAGCCTGAGCCCTTGATGTTGGAGGATAGAATTGTTGAAATAAAGATTTGGGAGGCTAATTCTGAGGGAAGTTTGATTTTGGATCTAAGGGTACCTATTGACCTAAAACCACCTACTTTCTACCAGGACCCTTACGATATCTTTCACGTGCAACCCAAGCTTGAAATAACTGATTATTTTTCTGAGGTAGATGTTAAGTGGACAACTGCACCTATTGAACCATCTTTACCCATTATCTGA
Source organism: Thalassia testudinum (assembly GCA_037157565.1). Classification (NCBI taxonomy): domain Eukaryota; kingdom Viridiplantae; phylum Streptophyta; class Magnoliopsida; order Alismatales; family Hydrocharitaceae; genus Thalassia; species Thalassia testudinum. The sequence goes on along the minus strand of JAZHRO010000035.1, from coordinate 65,288,833 downwards.
TACTTTGGTCTTGGGTTGCACACCACTAAACTGCAGGCCCAGCCCCGCAAACACAACAACCTTTAGTTTTGGGTGATTTTCATCCAGAACCTGAGAACCACTCGACCCTGGGGCATGGGCCTGCACCATAATTTGGTCCACATCTGTGGACATATTCCATTGGCAGGCTTCAGGATCAATATTTTATTTTGATTCTGACCCGCACTTGTGAATTCTCAATTTCTTCTTTGTATGTATGTTATGCCTAGCTGAAGGCATTAAACTTAGCACGTGTGTATACACTCTTCTCTCTACGGAGCTGACCGGATTTTCACGACACTCAGGTGATGTTCTGTTTACTCTGCCCTTTTCATGTCTTTATTTTTATAATAAAGACATTGCATCATTTAGGCATAGGGGGTGGATAATCAATTCCTGAAATCATTATATTAACTCCGTAGAATTTCTTTTAGTTTCTTATAAAATTAAAAAAAATTGAAAAAAGATAAAAAAGAAAGAAATTAGGAAAAGAGAACTTAGGCATTTGGAAGTTATTAACTTTAGGAAATGATATGAGAGGACCTAAATACTTAGACTCTTCAGGTCTTCGGGCTTAATTAGCCCGGGTGTCCACTTGAATATGGATTTAGTCTCGAGTCCTCGCCAATTAAAAATTTATTTTAATTTGGTAAATAATTTGGGATGATAAGCATGCAACTTATCAACTCGCCCTCTGATTTGGGGGGACTTTAAGCCTAAGCATCTACACACATTATTTTGCACTGACTCACTTTCCAGCGGTTTTTATGGAAATTGGGTAGCTAATGGATCGACTTGGGTGGTATGGCTGGTAAGTTGTCAGTGGTAACAGCTCATCGGCCGGTTGTCCAGAGCCTAGCCACAAGACCATTTTCGTTGTACTGCCTTTAGGTAAATCTTAGATCAGGGAAGCCACCTACTTAAAAAAAAAAAAGAGAAAAAGGAGAAAATAGAAAAAAAAAAAAACCACACTTCACCGCACGAGTATGGCTAACAAGTTGTTGGTGGTAACAGCTCATCGGCCGGTTGTCCAGAACCCAGCTCACAAAAAAATAAATGCATAATAATTCCCAAAACACTTAGGGAAGAAGTAGGGAAGTAGAATAAATCGGAGAGATATACACTGGGTTTGCCTTTATGTTGACCCCATAAATAAAAGAAGTAGGGAGAAAGCTACCGATCGTAAAGATAAACCTTTAGGCAAGGTCACCTAGGGTCATAGAAACCCGAAGTCCATCTTAACGGTCGTTTTGTGAGTCTATTGATGGGTCGGCCTGGATAGGTTGTTAATATGATGATTTTATCATTGAAATATGTATAGTGGTTAACCTAATTCGGACCTAACCATCTCTTTACAAAATTTTTAACCTGGCCTACTTGATTTTATCTTGTCACTTTTAGGTCCAGGGTTGAACTCAGGGAAGTGGGGTTCAAGTTGAGTTTCTACGTTTTCCTTAAAACGCATCTCTTCCGTTCGTTTATTCTGTTTTTGGTGTTTTTCTTATTTAGATTTTTTTCTGGTAATCCTTGTCCTTGAGGCACACCCTCAAAATTGTGTCCTTGGCTTTTAGCCAAAACAGAGTTCCAAAACAAGTCTTGCTACCCGCAAGACGGGGTACCTGCAAGTCAAAGATTATCTTTTCTCTTTTATATACTTTTTTTATCTTGTTACCAAGAGAGAAGCAAACAGACAGAAAGTAAATATAGTATGTATATATATATATAATATATAAAGGGGTGGGGGTGGAGGTGATGATGGAGTGTAGCACTATGTCGAGTCAGTCGACATCCAGAGAGACGCAACCAACTCGACTGGGTGCCGCGTGGAGTGTGGATGGATGATGGATGATGTATGGGTCCACGCTTTTTGTACGCGTGTATCGGGGAATATCAGCAACTAGTGCAGATATTCCCGCAATACAGCGTATGGCAAATAACGTGAATATATATATATATGTGTATGTATATAAGTAAATATATCTATATATATATATATATAAATGTATAGGTATATATGTATAGATATATATAGATATATATGTGTATATATATATATATATATAGGTGTATATGTATATATGTATGTATATAGCTATATATGTATATATGTATATAAATATATGTATATATATATATAATACTATATAGATGTATATATATATGTATATAAGTATATGTATCTAGATATATATGTATATATATATAAGTATATAGATATGTATATATATATATGTATACAAGTATGTGTATATATATATATATAGGTGTATATGTGTAAGTATATAGATATATATATACGTATATATATATTTATATATATATATTATATATATATGTATGTATACATAACTATATAGATATACTATGTATATAAGTATATATATATATAGATATATGTATGTATGTATATATGTATATATATATATGTTACTATATATATGTATACGTATAGATATATATATGTTTATACTAGTGTTTATGTGTGTGTGGGTGTGTGGAAGTGTCGGTGAAGATGTGTGTGTGCGTTGGTGTAGTGTACTGAGAGTGAGTGAAAAAGAGAGAGAGAGAGAGCGGGAGAGAGAGAGAGCTGGAGAACGCAGAAGGGACGAGTTAAGTCGTCGGTGGATGGCGGCAGATGTCTGGAGCTGCGTCGTCTGGAGAAGGCGGCGGACGTCTGGACATCGCGGGTGCGGGCGCGTGCCTTCGCGTAGGGTTTCTGCAGGCCGACGCAAAGACGACGAGTGGGCGATGCGCGGAGGAGCGAACGTGGAGGAGGGTCTGCAGGCGGTCGCGGAGGGGTGTGAGGTTGGCAGGGGACGGCGAGAGGGCCTGGCCGGCCGCTGCAGTGCGCGCAGCGGTCGGTCGCTGGTGCAAGGGCGGAGGAGACAGAACGGAGACGGAGGCGGGGAATGCCCTGCAGGTGCGAGCGAAGGCAGAGAGTGGTTGCGGGGAAGGTCGCGGAGGAGGCGGGGGTGCTGCTGCTGTCGCTGCGCCGCGGTTTGGCTGCTGCTGCCGCGGCTTCAATCTTCGGAGCTTGAAGCGGCAGCAATGGCGTGAGACGAAAAAAATGAAACGAAGGAAGACACCACGCCACCGGCTCGTTGAAGAGCTGGGCGGTGGTGTTCCCACTGTGGTGGTGTGCACCACAGTGGGTTCTCCTGCTCGCCGGGTGCCTCCTCGAAGGAGGGCCAACATATGGGAGGGGAGGACGGTGGAGAAGGTGGTGGCTGGGGGTTTTTCTTCTGCAGCAGCATGTGTCTCGCGAGGAAGAAGCTGCAGCTTCTTATAGAGGAGGAGAGAGTGCCTTGCCTGGCTGCAGCAGGGAGAGGGCGCGGGATTGGCAGCTGTAGGGAGTGGCGTTGGCAGGGAGACATGACGTGGACTAAATGCATGCAGCTGCGAGAAGAGAAGTGCAACCGCGGGAAGAGAAAAGAAAGAAAGAGGAAATAAAAAATAGAGAGGGGACTTTTTGCAAAGAGGCACTTGCGAAAAAATGTAAATATGCAAGCCATTTATTCCATTCTCTTCTCCTCTCAATTAAATGCATGAATGCAAGTGTTTTTACAAATGCAACTATAGAATCCTAGTATGCAACATTAATGCTAGGAAATAGCATAAGAAGGCTTTATTGCAGGCATATTTTGAGGTGCAAACATCTATCACTTTTTCACAAAGATGCTTAGTACTTAGAGTCCTTTTCGAGTCTTGGGCAGGTCGGGTAGCCGTAAAAAGTTATCCCAGAACTCTCAAACTCCAAAAGTGCAAAAAAAAAATAGAAAAGAAGAAAAATAAAAAATATATATATATCTTCCTTCTCAAATAAGGCGAGAACTTGGGCAGTCTGCATTCTGGTAGACACCTGGGTACTGTTGAGTTTTCGTAGTTTAGGACCTTAGTTAAAATTTTCTATTGTTAATAAACGACTTAGGCCTAAGTGATCTAATCCTAATTCTACTATTATACATAGCATCTAGGTTAATTTTGCTAGGACTAGCAAAAAGTAAGCATGGGGGTATGATAAACACATATAAATTCATCCTAAAATGCTTATTTGTGATAGTTCTTAGGCTCAGCACTGCATATCATGATATAAATATTGCATAGCATGCATCATTCTGCATTTAGAGTAGTTTATATTTTAGGTTAATTAGGTCCTTTTTATGGTCAGGAGAAAAGAGGATTTATTTCAGGGCCTCGGATGGATGATCAGACCATACGGATCTTATTGGGACGACAATCGGAGACTAACACCTCTGAAATCATCCAGATCGGAGTCCCGTAGCATCACATTAAGCTCGAGGAAGATCAACGGCCAGGGGGCAATGCGACATCCATATGGGTTTCGGATGGAAAATCCGATCATATGGATGGATTCGGAGCGACGATCGCAGTTCGGCATCGTGGGAATCATCTTGATCTAAGCACTGTAGCACCCTCTACAAGAAGAAAAAGATGGACAGCCTAGATGGCGCCACGTGGCGCCATCCAAACCGCCCAACACCAGCCAGCAGCACCGCCCAACTCCTTCATCCGCACCCTTCAATCCTAGCCGTTGGATCAAGATCCAACCGCTGGGAAGCGGACGCACCAAGCCACTCCACACGACACAAGGGAAGGATTGCCGCAATGGTGGGAGCACTGGTTTGCAAAGGAGGGGTGCGGATTCAAATCCCCGCAGCCCCCCCAATTTCCAATTTGGTCGGCCGCTCAGCAGCAGCCACGTAGTTGTGTAGCGTGCAGCAATAGTAGTGCAGCGTACGGGCATGCGCATGCCAGCGCACGCCAGTGCGCGCGCGAAACAGGTGCGCGAAGCATGCAGCGCACTCCAGCAGGGAAGCACGCGGATCTTTAGCAACATTTATGAGGGCCTTTAGAGACACTTGCAGATGTCACTGAAGGCCCGCGCATGCCAGCAAGAGGAATTGAAGGGCGGATCTTCAGCGATAGCTGCAGCGACATTTGTGGACATCACTAAAGGCTCGTGAGTGCCAGCAAGAATAATTGAAGGGTGGATCTTCAGCGACAGCTGCAGCGACATTTGTGCACGTCAGTAAAGACCTAGATACGATTTTTGCCTCTCCTCCTCCACTATAAAAGAACCTACACCCCCTCCCTTCCAAGCCATCTCTACCTACTCTACTCCCACCTACTCCCAAGCTCTAGCAAGCCTACCAACGCTCCATTAGAAATTGTTCTCAAACTCCCAAGGTGCCTATTAGTGTAGCAAACCTCTGCCCCACCAAGTACTCCTCTAACTTCCCATCTCCCTTCATAGGTCACCTTGGAGCCGTCCTCTCACCTCCATTCCGGTAGTATATCAACTCTGTCTTCTCACCTCCATTCCGAAGCTACGTCGAAGCTTTCCTCAACCCGACGTCCTCCAGCATCTCACCTCCGTCGTCCCGCTCCTTACCTCCTTCGTCCGAGCTTCCGCCAGGCACCGTTGTCTCGCCGAACAGCCAACTCGGGAGATTTCCTCTCACCTCCCTCTCTTTATATGCTTTCATAGTTTCTTGTAATTGACATTGGAAGTAATATATATCATATTTGTTCCACATCTCTATCTTATGATACATTTGCTTGTTTTCTTTTATTTCAAAAATACAAAAAAATAACAAAACCCTAAAATACCAAAAAGAAACAAAACGAAGCGTGGTTTTCAAGTAAAGTAAACGTCGCCTCCCTGTGTTCGACCCGGGACTCCCTTAGAGTTTCGGTATAAATTTTATTTGATCGACATATTTTGCAACTACGATGACAGGTTACTTGTAACCTCGATTTCTAACATGCGAAACACGCGCGAACACTAGGAAGGGATGAGGAAGGAGAGGGATCATGGCTATTTATAGGTGGAGAAAATGGGGTTATCACATCATTTGGCCGACCAAGCATCTAATGTCAGGCACAAAACATGTTTCTGCACATGGTACACGCATCGCATCCTTGCTCGGCCACCGCGCCCATGGCATGGTGCTTAGGCAACACCCTATTGGCACAACTAGGAGCTCCTACAACCGTTCATCCGAGATCAAAGGGTTGCAATGGCGCCACGTTCGCATGCTCAAATCGCACGCAGCGTATGCTCGATTATGTGTATTGCGCACCTCACATCGATGCCACCATGTGGTGTGGTGGTGTCTGCTTGATGTCGATCCAACGGACATAATCAATCGGAGCGCATGATCATGAAATTGGGGTGAGTAGCGGGTTTTGAACTCTCTTCTGCGCTCTAAGAGCAGCGCGCTTAACCGTTGTACTACAGGTGTCTTTGAGTCAAGAAGATGCTCATCTTCTTGAGGCGACATGGCTGCTCCATAGCCATTAGATTACATGTGGCATGCTGCCAGAAAGTGCCACGTGACTTAGATCTCACTGTTGGATGAAGATCCAACAGTTTCCAATGCATGAGCCCACACCTCTTTGAAATTGTGAAGCCTGGTGGAGAATCAACATCAAGCGTTGGATCTTGATCCAACAGCTAGGATCAATGGTGCGAGGGAGATAGGAGGGATTGCAGCTGTTCTTGGGCGGTTTGGGTTGTCTGGATGGCTCCATGTGGTGCCATCTGGACCGTCCAACTTTAAATGCATGTAGGGGACGCCTCGGATGTCCAATCGAGTTGATCTTCGCATCGTTGGGCTGCAATCGTCAACCCAAACCCATCCGTGCAGTCAAATTTGTCGTTTGAAGCCCGAATTTGTATCACCTTGATCATTGGTCTTTGATCTTCTTCAAACTACATATGATGCTACATAGGTTCGATCAAGGCGATTTCGGAGGCGCTGGACTCTGATCGTTGCCCTGATTAGATTTGTATGGTTAGATCTTCAATCCGAGGCCCATAAAAGTGTCGCCCTCTCCCTTGGCCATTCAAAGGAGTAAATTAATATATAATTTATACAATCTATTATAAATGCGTGATGATGCATGTTATACAATATTTATAATGCTGAATGCTTCTACAAAGCCTAGGAACATGCGTCAATAGGTATTTTATGTGAAATAAATGTGTTTACATCACACTCCCATGCCTATCTTTTACTACTCCTTAGAAAAACTAAACTAAATGCTATTTATAAAATAGAATTAAGATTTGATTACTCAGGCACTTGTTATTTATCAACTATAAGAAATTTCTATAAAAAACCTAAACTGTGAAGACTCAATAGTACCTGCGTGTCTGCCAAAATGCAGATCACCCAAGTCCTCACCTTATTCTGTAAGAAAGAGAAGAAATATATTTTTTTTCTTTTTGTTCTTTTCTATTTTTTTTTGGACTTTTGAGTTTAGAGTTTTAGGGCAGCTTTCTAAGGCTACCTAACCAACCTAAGACTCGAAAGAACTCTAAGTTTTAGGCATCTTATTGTGAAAATATGATAGACTCACTAAACGGCAATTAGAATGGTCCTCAGGTTTCTATAAACCCTAGGTGACCCTTAACAAAAAATTCTGCCTAAAGGTGCATCTATTTGACTAGCTGCTTTCTCCCTACTTTTATTTTTATGTGGTCAACACAAAAGTGAACCTAGTGTATATCTCTCTGGCTTATTCTACTTCCTAGTTCTCCCTAGATTTTGGGATTATTTATGTGTTTTTGTGGTCTAGGTTTTGGACAATGGGGGGTTACTCACGGTAACTTGCCAGTCAGGCCCGTGCAATGAAGTGTGGCTTATTCATTTTTTCTGCTTTCCCTATTTTTTTTCATTTTTTTTCTTTTCCTTTTGTGTATTTTTCTATTTTGTTTTATTTTCTTTTTTCTGAGCAGGTACTTCCTTGATATAAGATTTACCTAAAGGTCATGACCAAAGAGATTAAGTCGTGTGGCTGGGCTTTGGACACCTGGCTATGAGGGGTTACTTACAGCAACGTGCTCTAGCCATACCACCCTAATTTGTTTATTAGCTACCTAATTTCCATTAAGATCGCCTGAGGAGTGAGTCAATGCAAAATGTGTGTAAATGCTTAGACTATAAGTCCCCTCAAATCAGAGAGCAGGTTGATAAGTCGTGTACTTATCACCACAATTTATTAACCAAATTAAAATAAACTTAGAGTGGTGAGGACTTAAGAAATAGGTCTACATCTTAGTGGACACCCAGGCTAATTAAGCTCGAAGACCTAAAGAGTCTAAGTGTTCAGGCCCTACTATATCATTTCCTAAAGTCGAAAAGCTCATAATGCCTAAGTTCTCTTTTCTTAATTCTCAATTTGTTTGTATTTTTGAATTTTTTTAAAAGGAAAATAAAAAAATAAATTTTACATAAACGAAGCTAACAAATAATTCAGAGGTAAATATATCTACCCCTCATGCCTAGCTAATGCAATGTCCTCATTGTATTAAAAAGGAATGAAACATAGATGGAATAAAAGGGATAACACCTGAATTTTGTGATGATTTTGGTTAGCTTCGAATAGAATATAAAAAAGTGTTGAATTTAGTGCCTTCAGCTAGGCACATTCCTTAGATATTAATTATATACGTTGAGGTTGCAAGAGTAATAAAGTTTTTAGCCCCAAGATATGGGTCTTAGAGGGCAGGAGTGGGCTTGCCAAAGAGATGATCAATGAAAGTGACAAGCTGATGGTTTAGAGAGAGCCCAAATGGTCTCCAATTGGAGTTTTACTGAATTAGTACAAAGGAGGTTTAGGTGGATGAAGGATTTGTGCAATGGTTGGGTGAAAAAGGACTATGAGGTTTTTGTAAGGTGTTGAGGGTTTGTAATATATTCATGTGTGTGTACTCTAGAATGCTTATGTTCATAATTAAACCAAGCTTCCTAAGAGTTTCTCCCCGAATTTCAATTTCATCCTCAATATTTGGGTGCTTGTTCCAACCATTTGATCTTCGTGTTTTCCACCCATAATTTGAACCTGAAACTCTAAAAATTTGCAACAAGAATCTTGTTGGGTTTTTAATTGATCAGGTGAATCTTCCAACAAGGTTTCAGTTTCAAGAATATCTCCATTGTAAGTAAAATCCTCATCCTGATGTACCATAGTTGGTTGCATGTCATTATTATCCTCAGTTATCCCTGCAACCTTGTTTTTCTTCCTGAGTTTGGGTTGAGTGAACCATTAGGGGGTTCCCTAATGTGTGTATGGCCATCACCTCCTCTATTCTGCCAATCTCCTCAATCAAACCACACTTAATTTTATTCTTCTTCAATGCCTCAAAAATATTAAATCGATTCATTTTATGCCTAGAGGCAATCTCTATATCTCTTGATTCACAATCGATCCTTGCCTTGGTGATGGCTAAGAAAGGTCTTCCAAAATGATCGAGGTGTGATTGAGCTATTTTGGTGCTTCCATGTCAAGGACCATGAAATCAACAAGATAATGCAAATCATTCACCTTGACTAAAACATCTTCCAGAAGACCCCTCAATTTTGTAATTGATCTATCAACCAACTGTAAGGTTATGTCAGTGCATTTCAGGTGGCCTAGACCTAATTTCCTATGAAGTGTGGTACAGATCAAATTAATGGAAGCACTCAAGTCTAGGAGGGCCCAGTTAGAAGTAATGCTTCCTATTGTGTTGGAAAGCAACGGGGCTCTCGGGTCCTGCTTCTTAGGGGGTAGCTTATTTAGGATTAAAGTACTTGTGTTATCAAGTAAGACTACCCTCCTAGTGTCTTCAGATTCCGCCTTACGCTTTTTTTTATAAGAACTCAATAAAGATCTAACATAGGTAGGAATTACTCCAATAGCTACGAGGAGTAAAATGATTGTCAATTTAAAAGTTTGTAACAAAGATATCCTTTCCTCCAATTTCTCCTCCGACTTGTTGTGTTTGCCCACACAACAACATACTCCCAAATTAGATTCTGATTTTCTGTTGATCACATTCTTAGTTGAGAGTTTGGAATTCTTATTACGGGTCATGGTGGTATTGACTTGGGGTTGTGTTATTCGTTTGAGATTAGGTTTAAATCATTGCATTGTAGTATAGTCGAAATCTCACGAAAAATAGATAAAATTTATACTCGAAAAGTCCAAGGTCATTCGCTAGGAGCAAGTAGGAATTCAATCCTCAAGATTGCAATTTAAACAATAGAAATAAGAAATTATGATTAGAAATTGATTCAAAATAATGTAGCAATAATATCAAGTGTTAGACTGCAAAAAGAATGGAGTAAAATGGTGATTTGAATCACCAATTACTCCCTGCAATAATATCTAATGGAACTCAATAATTATGTATGAAATCAACTCAAGTTAGCCGTCTGATGGTAGGATTAGACATCTTAATTGTCTGATTCTATAGTGCTTTGCTTCTTCTTCTTGTCTTCTTCCTTTTCTGCTTTCTCTTCCTTCTCTAATTTCTTCTTCTTCTCTTCCTCTTCTTGTGCTTTCTTCTTTTCCTCTTCTCTTTTTCTGCTCTTCTTCTTCTTTCTCCTTTTCAAGCCTTCTTCTTCTGCCCGTCTTCTCTTCTTCAAGCACAGGAGAAGGGTCTTTAGATTTGGCTAAGTGTCAGCCAACTTCTCTAGAGAAAAACCCTTCCCTACCCCGCGCAAGCTCTCCTCTCTTTCTCTCCTTGGGTCACGCTCTCCCAGAGCCTTCAACAGTACCAGGTCTTCGAATAATCGGACCTAGAGCGCACCTGGGTCCAGGGTTGTGGGCGTGGGTTGCAGCTGAGGAGTGTATAGGGCTTAGGCGAGTTATAGGGTATGCACCAGGTCTGCGGGGAGTATGTCATGGATGAGGCACGTGAGGGGTGTGAGGGACCTCACCCCTTGTGACTTGAGGCGATAAGCCTCTATCACAAAATCAATTTATGTGGGCACAATTGCTCCAGAATGCATGATGTGGGACTATCTTCAGTCCCTTTCTTCGTGTGCACAGCTGCTGAGGCCTTCGTCAAATTCGCGTGCAAGGAGCGATCAATGGCTCCAATTGACTCCTAGGTTACATTCCTGGAAGGATTCCATGCTGCCTGGGATCAAAGACCTGGAGCTGCAAATTGGGAAGCGAGCTTTGAGCTTGCTCGAAGTTTGGCTTTAATGGTGGAGGGGGCTGGTACCTGAAATCACAAATAAGGCCTTTCGATCGCGTCAGAAAGCTCAGGAATGATCGCTGAACCATGGCGAACTTGATGAGGGGGTCGACGTGGCATGTGCATGAGTGATGAGGCTTGTCGACCTCATGGAGGGTGCTCGGATGTGGGTTTGTTCAGTGGGGCATTTAGAGGGGCAATCGTCCTAACAAAGTTAGGGCTTTTGCTTCTGAGGTTGAGGCGGAGGTGTGGAGTGAGGCAGCGGCCGATTTGGCGGTGTGTGGAAGCCGCTAGGGCTCGCTGGAGTTCTGTTGGAGAGATGGAAGACGGAGTTGTGGATGGTTGTGTGAGGGTTGAAACGGAGCGTTGGGGTTGCTGTTGTGATGAGGGGAAGTTGAGGAGTTGGTTGAGAGTGGTAGCGGACGAAGGAGAGAGGAGATGGTGCCGGTTGTGGTATGGCCGGTGCTGGAGAAGGAAGCTACTCCGGTGGATAGGAAACAATGAGGAAGACGGCGAAAAGGGCGTCAACGGGTACGGCTCGATGCAGAAGAGGATGAGGAAGATAGCTCTGCCGTCGGTATTGCGAACTAAGGAAGAACGAAGGCAGGGAGGGTTGCCAGACGTCAAGGAACAATTCAGCCAAGAAAGAGGAGAGGAATTGTAGGTGTTCAAGGTCGAATTCAAGCGTGGGAAGAACGGTTTGATCTGGAGGTCCCTTTATAGGCCTTTGGAGGGAGTTTTGAGCTTGGGAAGCAAGCTTCCCAAGGTTGGAAAGCTTCACCGGAGATGGTATTTCTAGGATACCCTAATCTCTCATGCATTCGCATGAGAGATTGGGCATGGGAATTCGCTCAAAAGGAAGGGAATTCCTTGATGAACTTCCCTTTCAAATATGAGAAGGATTCGTCAAGGAATCAAGGAGAACTTGCTAATTATAGGTCACTGGAGTTTGTAGGAATAGGATTAATGGCGTTAGGGACCTATATGTGAAAATGATGACAAAGTTAGGAGCCTTTTTGTAACGATTTTGAAAGTTAAGGGTATATGTGATAGAAAAGAATCAGATAGGACTAAATTGCAAACTAGGTCAAGACAATCTCAGATTGGGTACAAATTTTGGTACAAATCTAATTTGGACCTAAGAAATCCAATGGTGAAGTTGGATTTTGGTTTTGACCATGTTTGACTAGGTAATTTATGCAAAAACTCAAATTAGGGCAAATGTCTGTCTGAGACTCTGTTTTGGGTCAAGACGAGTTCTGATGGTCAAATTGAAGGTACTAAACCCTAGAGGATATTTTTATATGAATTTTAGAGGGTTTAGGTGAATTTTATCCTGACTAGAACCTCATTTACTTAAGCAGGTCTGTTTTTAGGGTTTCAGAAGTCATTTAATTCTCAAAACACGCAAAAACCCTTTTCTGCCTGTTCTAACCCACTTGTTAGCCTTTTAGGACCATTTGACCTATAATTAACCCCTGAGAAAACCTGTGGTTGTACTGCATTTAAGATATGATGGTAAAATTACAGTTTTAACCCTGGTTTCTTATCTTTCCCTTAGAATGATTATGCAATGAATTGCAGTCCTCTGGCAGTTATGTAGGAGCATTTAATGACTTAATCAGATCAAATTAGGCTAGTTATGGCTCATGATGGTGTTCCCATCAGGTTGGGTGGGACCCTTGTGTCTTCTACTACTCCTCAAGGTGATTGTGTTTGTAGTGGCAAAGTATTGTTGGTTTGTGCCTTGGGGAGAGTTAGGCAAAATAGGAGACTCTTGGTTAATTATGGTGGGCATTTGGTTAGCTTCGGGAGAGACTGGGGTAGCCTGATAGATAGATTAGCTTGAGCATGCGGCTCCCCACCATTACCAAACCCTTGAGGCCCAGCACCTTGGTTCTGCACATTTCTAGGGTTCGGTACTGGTTGAGATGGAAGAGATCTAGGCTGCCGGTTATGTGCACTGAGTTCGGATTACAAGGTGTCCAGGGAAGCTTTCATTTGTTGCAGGAGCTGGAGAATTGATCGTTACATTTCTACCATCTTCAGGTTCAAATCAACCTACCCGGTGGGTTGTTGGGCATTCCACATGGGTTAATTGACCTGATTCGGGGTCAGCTGAGTATATACATGACCCTGAGCCATAGGCTTTTACGATACATAATTGTTGGGTCTAGATTGGGTCTACTGCCCCTGATCTGTCCAGGAAAAGTTAGGATGATTTCTCCAACCAGAATTATAGGAATTCGAGTACAGGTTGGACCTAACATTCTCTTGTACAACATAAACATCCTCGTAAGGTGAGGGTCAAGAGTAAGAAGGATAGAAAAGACTAGGATCAAAGGCCCTAGTTTGGAACCCATAAGGTTTCGAGAAGTGATGGCTCATAAGTTGAGCCAACTCAAGTTTGTTCACAAACTCCCATCCTGTGGAAGCTTGTGATAATGGAATCCCAAGCTTTGGATTGAGTGGATCTAGAAATATTAGAGTTTTTGACCATCCACTCTTCCTTTCACTTAGCAACCAGATCCACCTTATCTAATTTATTGCAAATCAATTCCATATCAAATGTATGAGAATCTTGAACTTCATTAGCATTCAATCTGGTTTGTAGGGATCGGTTGAAGGTTTCCATGGAGGTGTGATTTATAGAGTTTTTTCTCATTTGCTCGAACAAATCGTATGCGCTATCTGCGTCTTTGTTGAGGAAATTATCTCTACAAGAAAAGTCCACATGATTACGGAGTTCATCATTCAACTCGTGATATAAAACCTGCACAAGTTTCCATTTAAGCACCTCGTGGTGTGGACATTTCTGCAACAAATCCTGGAATCCCTCCCAGTTCCCATGAAATGGTTCTTGCAGTTGCTGGGCAAAAGTGGTAATCACCCATCGTAGAGAATTGGTCCATCCAATTGGGAAGAATTTCTTCAGGAAGACCAATTTCAATTCTGTCCGGGTAGCGATCGGTCTTCTTATGGTATGGTACCGATGTGCGGCCTTATCCCTGAGTGAATGGGGGAAAAGTCTCATGAGCATTTGTTCCCCATCTACATTTCACAATTTGGTGGTTTGAACCAAAGTGGTCAAATCCTTCAAATGTTGGAATGGATCTTCTGAGCCAAGCCTGTGAAAGTATTTAATTAAACTCAAAACTTAGAGCTTAATCTCAACATCGCCAGCGGGGATCACAGCGTTGGGACGATCCCCGTAATTTGAAGGATCGCAAAAATCCTTCAAGGGCAGAGTGCCTTGACCATTCATTTATTGGAATCACTCTTGCATCTATTGCAATTGGCCTAACTGTCTCTGAATCAGCTCCTGCTGGTTCGGAGGTAGGGGAGGGGGTTGTGGGTCAGCCATGGGATCTGCTTGGCTAAAACTCAACTTATGCCTCTGCGAATGGTCTAAAGGTCCTTCTAATTGAGGATTCAGTGACCTCCTTCCAAGCATGCACTGGAAGGAAGTCAGAAGGATGGAAAAAGGAGCCCTACATCACAAGCAAACAACCCTATTCTTAGGTAGGGTAGTCTAAAGACCTACAAACTCTCAGAACCCATCTTAAGATTAAAAATGATTTAGTCTACTCCTATTCGGTCAATCCAACCAGTTAGAGGGAGGACTTGGGGAGAAGGTTCTTCCCTTGGCTTTCACCTCAGGTTCCTTTGATACCCCCCAATTACTATCATTTGATGATACTCCCCTAGCTATACATCATATGAATTGGTAGGAGCTGGTTAATCGTAAGCAATCTCAATCTGAGCCTCGAAGAGCGAGTCCAATCCTTAAGGACATCTACTTGATTTTAATTAGGCTTAGGATTGAATGTGTTCTAGAATGTGATGGGCCCTTTTAATGGGTTGTGCCCTTAAAAATCAATTTTGATATGTGTGCGTGCACAACTAGGATTTTCAAGCAAGATTACTTAAGATGAGGTGACTTTTAGGGTTTAGAATCTTGCTAGTAGCTTTTAGGATTCAAGTTTAGGTATTTTCAATCAGGTTCTGCAAGGAAAACCATGTTTTGAAAGCATTGGTGTGAATATATTCCTTTAAAAAGCAAAATAATGTGGAGTGCCTGGTTTAAACCCTAAGAATTGAATCCTACAAAGCAGCTACTAGATGAATTAATTTTAACTTAAGTGGTATGGCCCAAATAGTTAAATCAATTGGCCTTTTCACACCATTTGTTAAGGCACACAAAATAATCCTAGTCACTGATGTGTTTAATCAATTTAGGTGTATCGGGTTCACAAATTAGTCTCTTGATTAGTGACTAAATCAGATAAGAGTGGTATGCCTAAGATGGAGAAATTATGGGTGTTAATGTGTGTAAATTTCAGAAAAATCCCACAATCAAAGAAGTAGGAATTTTTTTTTTGCATTTTTTTATATATGTGGAGGGGTGAGGTGGGTGGAAGTGACAAACAAACAACCAGATCTATCCTAGGGTTTATGCATGTTCCTAGGTTGGTTTGATTTCGAGTTATTTTAGTGGTGAAATGAAATCTAGCGGTGGGGGTAGTGGGGTACACTTACAAACCCTTCAATTACACTTTGCTCAATTCTTAATGCTTTGGCTTGCCTCGGAAGAGTACCTGCAATCACAATATGAATGGAGACAAGTGAGGTATGATAAATGCCAGTTTATCATCATTCTTATGCATCAAAACAAACCTAGCTCTTAAGAATTTAACTTCGTAAATGGGTTTTCGGGCTACATTAGGCATAAATTAGGTTAGGCATGCATTATACTTTTTATTGTCTTTTTAATGTGTTTATTTGAGTGTTAAGGTTAATCAGATTGTTATATCCCTAGAACCCTAGCACTCAGGAAGGCAACTGGTGAAGGAGAAGCTCAAACCAACTAGGACTCAGCTTGATCTAGCTCACTTGAACTAGGGTTATCTCATCCTAGCTCCATTCAGCTCATCTCAGTTGAATGGAAGCTCAAGAGAGCTTATCTTAGCTCACCTTAGCTCAAGTCAGCTCAGATCCAGCTCAACTTAGCTGAGTCTAGCTCATCTTAGCTCCCATTAGTTTACTGGGAGCTCTAGTTAGCTCAGCTGAGTTGATTGGAGTTCACCTCAGCTCAGGTTCAGCTATATCCAACTCTACTCAACTCCAGCCAGCTGAAGATGACTTCATCTTAGCTCAGGAAGCTCAAGTCCAACTCCCATGGATTCAGCTTAGTTTAACTTAGTTGAGCTAAGCTACCTTAGCTACTCCAACTAGCTAGGCC
This sequence comes from Thalassia testudinum, assembly GCA_037157565.1. Lineage (NCBI taxonomy): Eukaryota > Viridiplantae > Streptophyta > Magnoliopsida > Alismatales > Hydrocharitaceae > Thalassia > Thalassia testudinum. The sequence goes on along the minus strand of JAZHRO010000035.1, from coordinate 65,272,577 downwards.
ATCCTCGGGAATATCAGGCTTAGCTCACCTTAGCATATTTTAGCAGAAGCCAGCTTGCTTTAGCTTGGCTTAGCAACTAGCAAAGAACTAGCAAGCTAAGGCAGCTAAGGAAGCTCCATGCCACCTTCTTCAGCAGTTACCAGCTCTAGTTCAGCTCCAGATAACTCCCTCCAGCTCCTCTCCTCTAAACCCTAGCTCCAGATGCCTGATCCTCTACCCTACTACTAGCTAAGCTAACTTAGCTTAGTTAAGCTCCATCTCCCTTGGCCATCCATCACCATAAAACCCTACCTAAACACCTCCACCAACTAAACCCTACTTAGGTCCACCTAAGCTAGCTCCACCCCTACTCCATTTGGCACTAACCTACTCACCACTCTTCACCCGTCAACCACCACCAAAAGGCACCAAAAAGTTGGTGCCAAAACCACCCTAACTACCCCCCACTTTGGCGCCAACTTCACCTCCCATCCCATCCCTACACCTACCCCTTCCAAGCCACATCCACCATCCACATACCCTCCCTTCTAGAACCTTAAGTTGGTGCCACCTAACCCCCCTTCTAGAACCCTATTTTGGTGCCAACTTAAGGGACACCAACACCATAACTACCCCCCTTGTGCCCCTCACTTAGCGCCAAACCTTAATAGCCCTAGGATCTACTAACTACCCTAAAATCCCATCCTAGCTATCCATTCCAAGAGCCACCTATACCCCCCATCCTACTCTATAAAAAAGACCCTTAACCACCACCATTTTATCCATCCTCCATTAGTGTTAACTATACTCTATACCCACCTACAACTCACGGCCAAGGAAGGAGAAGAAGAGAAGAAGATTAAGGGGTAATCCTACCCTCCCCCTTGGTGCCTTCTTCCCCTTCTCCCTTCTTCCTTGTGCCACGCCAAGGAGGAGCAAGTTTCCAACTTGGAGGATGGCTAGGCATTGGAGGAGAAGGGTGGTACACGCCCACCCTTGGAGGAGACATTAAGGTGGAAGCCATCCACCTTGAGGAGAAAATGCACGCCCCCTACTTTAGGGCTTGCCAAGAGGAGACTACTTGGAGGAGTTATTCAGGGAGAAGGAAGGAGCCCTTTTTAACTGCGGGAGTAGCTGTAGTTGGAGCAAGAGCTTCACCATCTTCACCATCATCATTCAGGATTTTTGTTTCATTTGCTTTGTAGTTTTATTTTTTTTCATAGAAGCTTTCCTCTATAAGTGTAGAACAAAAATCCAGTTTCTATAAAGTTGCTTTTCTAAATTTGTGCACCTTGTTCTCTACTTTAGTTTTGTTTTAGCACTTTTACACCCTCTTCCCAATTATCCTAGGCCTTCACTTGACTAGGGTGAGCTTGAGAAGAGGTCATTCTTGCCACTTAGTTGCTAAAATAGGATTAGTCATTTTCCCATCATCAACTCCGCATATTGCTATTATTTCAAAACCACAAAAAACTTATATATTGAAAAATACCAAAAAGAAATTTGATTTCTATTTCCAAGCAAGGGACTTGATTTTGCAAACAAATTGCCTCCTTGGACGACCTTAGATACTTCCCTATCTAGGTTTACAAATTTTAAAAGTGACTCAATTTTTGTGTGTTACAATGATAAAACCCTAATCCGATCAAGGTAAAAGATAAGTAAGGCGGAAAACACAGGAAATAAAAGAGTGTTGCCTCCCTGGCAATGACACCAAAATGATGGGGGGGATTTTACGCGAGAAAAATCAAAGTTTAGAGAAAACCCGATCATCACAATCGCAAAAATCTGCTTATCAAATAAAAATAATTGAGACTCGGTGAGTCACAAGTCCAACACGAGGTAGCGAACATTTGATTAAGAAAAGCCACATTTGCTTTATTTGTTTTTGGTGTTTTGGTGCTTTTCTATTTTTTTGGTAGTTTATGTAAGAGGAAATCAGGTTGGAAAAATATCTAAACTATTCTATTCTACTTATAATTATAAAAGAGAGAGAGAGATTGAGAGAGAGAGAGATAGCGTAATTATTTCACAAAAATGGAGCAATGTCTATTACAACTAATTTTAGAATACAAAACTACTATAGAAAGTGAATGAAAGAGAAAGAGGTGAGAGAAATTCCCCCTCGTCGACTACTTGGGGGCAAGCCACGTTGACGAAGCTTCTTAAAGAATGTGTGATGTCAAAAAATATGTGTTTTGTTAAAAGCGAGTTTTGATGTCGTTGTAACATGTATCTTTGCAATCAACTTTTACAATTTATATTCCTAAATAGGGTGAGTATCTAGGGTTGCCCAAGGAGGCCAATTTCTTAATCACATGAATTGATTCTCTCTCTCGCCTCTCAAATTTGTACTTTTCTTTTTGTATTTTCAATTCTGTTGTTTTTAGGGTTTTGGAAACAATCGCGTTTTTGATGCGAAGATTGACTACGCTAAACCTATGCCTAGGTGACAAGAATGAAACCCTTTCTTCTAAGCTCACCCTAGGCAAGTGCGCCTAGGGTAATTAGAAGAAGAAGGTGTAGTGTGCACTACAACTACAAGAACATGAAGAACACACTAACTAGAACATGAATATTGGAAGGCAAAATAAAACTTGTATTGCTAGCAACTAGAAGAAATGTAGCGGAATGCTTGTTACATGAAAACAAACAAAAACATTAGCTAATACAAGAAATTGGAAAGATAAAGAAGAAGAAGGGATCCTTTGGTTGAAGTCTTGGATAGCCTTGCTCCAAGTGCGGCTACTCCCTCACTTAAAAAGGTTTTTCCTTGACTTCTTCTTTAAGTAGTCCTCCTCAAAGATGTCCTCCAAGGTGGGCGTCAACCATCTTGTTCCTCCTCTTGCCTAGTCATCCCTTCAAGTGTGAAGACCTCCTCCTTGGCATGGCACAAGGGAGAAGAAGAATGAGGAAGAAGGCACCAGGGGGGGGGTAGGTTGCCCCCTTGATCTTCTTCTTCCTTGGCCTTAGGTGTAGGTGGTGTAATGGTGGAATATACAAAGGGGGAAGATGATCCTATGGTGGTGGTTAGATGGGGTAAATATAAGGTAGGAAGGTGGTGGTTGGTGTGGCCTTAAGTGGAGGGTTAGGATGGCTTGATGGGAGGTGGTTAAGAATCCAATGAAGAGGGTTTAATGGCACCAACCAAGGGGATGTGAAGGGGGTTTGAAGGTGGCTTTTGGTGGCCGAATATAGGGTGGAAGGACACCTATTTTTGGCGCCATTTTTGGCTTCTAGAAGGAGGTGTTCTTGGTGCCAAAAATCAAGGGTTGAGATGGGTTGGTTGATGATGTGTAGGGTGGTGATGTGGGGTCATTTTGGCACCAAAAAAGGGGGAGGTGGTTATGGTTATTGTGGCACCAAAAATAGGTATCTCTTGGTGGTGGTTAAGGGGCCAAAGGGTGCCTAGTTTTGGCACCAAAAAGGACTAGGAACAGGGGAGCTTAGGTGGACTAGGTTTAGGGCTAGTTGGTGGAGATAAGGTAGGTGGGTTTCGATTAGGTTTTTGGCGCCATGGAGGTGGATTTAGCTAAGCTAAGCTAGCAGGGAGTAGGGTTTGAGGCAGAGGGAGCTAGGGTTTTGAGGGAGAGGATCTGGAGGAAGCTATCTTGAGCTACATTGCAGTTGGTGGCTGCTGAAGAGAATTGGAAGGAGCTTCCTTAGTTGGCTTAGCTTGCTAGTTCTTTGCTAGATGCTAAGCTAAGCTAAGATGAGCTGGCTTCTACTGATGTGAGCTGAGGTGAGCTGGGTCTGGTCTTCCTGGAGATTACCTAGCTAGCTAAAGTAGCTAGCTTAGGTCAAGTAGCTTAGCTCAACTAAGTTGAGCTGAGTTGAGCCTCTGAGAGCTGGACTTAAGCTGGCTTGAGCTAGTTGAGGTCATCTTTAGCTGACCAGGTCTAGCTAGTAGCTAGACCTAGTCAGGTTGAGCTTCCAGTGAACTCTTCTGAGCTGGAGGAGCTGAAATGGAGTTGGGATCAGCTATCTTGAGCTAGTTTGAGTTGCCATCTAGCTGAGGTGATCTAAATGGAGCTAAGATGAACTAGCTAGAGTTACTATTCAGCTAAAATGAGCTGAATGGAGCTAGGGGTGAGTTGATCTAGCTAGAAGGAGCTGGGATCCAACTAGGATGAGCTCGATTTGGCTGAGATCCAGCTGATAGATGCTTCTTCTTCATCTTCTACCTTCCTGAGTGCCAAGGTATGCGAGATTTGACTTTCTGTCTATTCCTAAAACTCAAATAAACACATCAAATATACAAATAAAATGCAATGCATGCCTAACCTAGGTAAATGCCTAAATGCAGCCCGAAACCCATTTGCGGAGTTAAAAACCTAAGAGCTAGATCTATTTTAGGCCATAAGAACGATAATAAACTGGTATTTATCACACCCCCATGCTTATCTTTTGCTAGTCTCTTAGCAAAACTATTTTCACAAAATGAACTTTTGGGAAAGGCTAATTTTTTTACTTTTGAGGTGAAAAAGATTTCAGGGCCTTAGTTGATTGAAAGCATGAAAGGAATGGGATTTGTTAAAGATAAAACATTGGGATTCGTCTTTAAATCAAAAAATTAGATGAATTGGGATCAATGTATCCTTCAAAAATTCACAAGTTAACTCGTTAATTCAACTGACCCAAAATTATTTTGTAGTTAGGATTTCCTTGGCATTTGAATCTGACTCACAACTTGCATAATCCTTTAAAACCTTGTGTCAGTGCTTTGTGAATGCCAACATTTATAAGGTCATGTTTTTGAAACTTTTTTTTTTGTCTCCCCCATGCTTATTCCTAGCTTAATCCTACAATAGATGTGTCAGGATCATCATTCCTATTACTAATCCTTGAGGGGGCTTTGGTGCCAGCACTTCAAGATAGTACTATCCAAGACACCACCTAGGAGCTCACAACCCCAAAACACAATGCGATGTAAAGGGGCGCTCCAAGCGAACTCAAGCTCTTACTCCAACGCAGAGTAGAGCACCGTCCAAGACACTTGAGCTACAAAATGTGCCTTAATGCTCCGTCTAAATATATGAAATATAGATATAGAGCAGCGTCAAGGTGGTAACGTGTTGAGATCGCATCCTTAAAGGAGGCATTTTCCTCCTCGGCGGTGGGAAATCAAACTAATCATCTGCTTCGGATTTCACTGAGACTAAACAAGGTGTTTTTCTAATTTTTCCAATTATTTTTTAGGTGTTGGCTTGTGTTTGACACAAGAATTTTGCAAGAGACAAGTTTTTGGGTTGGAGACTAAGCCAAGTAATTTCTAGGTCACAAAATGAGATCAAGTCACTTGAATCATCAGGAGTTCAGGTGAAATTTAGAGAAGGATCCTTAATCTAGTCTAAGAATAGACCTAGAAGTTCTAAAAATTGGATCCGCATTCTAGTCCCTTGTTTGTTAAAGATTAAATCCCATTGTATCTTAAAATTATTCTTTCAACCTTAGTCCCCATTTTCAAAATTTTTCTTAAAGAGTTTTATGATAGTTCTATAATTAGATGCATGTGAAAGAAAAATTACATATTTGTAGGTTTTGAAAATCTTGAATCGTTTGTCAAAATTTAAAAACACCCCTGATGCTTATGATATGCAATGTCCTCATGCATTAGAAGGGAAAAGAGATCACCTTAGTTAAGAGCAATTAGGTTCAGGATGGTCAAAACTTGGAAAAAGAAAGAGAAAAGGAAAGCAGGAAAAATGATGGGTTACCTCCCATCCAGTGCTATCTTTTATGCCTATTCAGCTGGGCGTGAAGTGATGCACGGAAGATGGACAGTCATGTAGAAAATTGGACACCTGAATCCCTCCAGAAAAAGGTCTTCCTCTGGATCCCTTAAAAGATGATTGGTAAAAATAGAGGGATCAAAATGAGATGGAAAAATGGAAGAATGGCTCGAGTCTGTCCATGGTTGGAATTCATGATGATTGCCATACTCGGCTGGGTCTGGTAGTATGTCCAATGGAAAGGGAGTGAAAGACAAATGATGAGGGTTGGGTGAGGTTAGTGTGCAAGGGTGGGGTGAAATTAGACTGGTTGGGTCAGGTCGATAGTCAGGAAGAGATTTTAATGGAAGACAAGGCTCCAAGTCATGGATTTCGCCGACCACTGATTTAGAGTCAGAATTCTCGAAAAAATTATGGTCAGGAAGGGTATCTATTAACATTGTCTCCTCCACCAAATTAGACATTTCTGTGTCTGAGTCCTCAAAAAAATCATCATTATCATGGAATCTCTTGGAGGATTTGAAAATATCAAGAGTGATAGTTTGGCCCACACAAGTGATATCCATTTTGCCGATATGGAAATTTATATTTGCTTTCGTGATGGCCATAAAGGGTCATCTAAGAATTATTGGGGCATTAATTAGAGATTCGGGTACCTCAATATCAAGTACCAGAAAGTCTACAAAAAAGATGCAATTTAGGACCTTGGAAATGACATCCTCGACAATCCCATGAGCTTTGATTGGAGATCAGTCAGCTAATTGTAAGTTAACCTCGATAGGTTTTAGATCACCGATCTTAAATTCATCAAATAAAATCGTGGGGATAATATTGACTGAGGCACCGAGATCGAGAAGGGCACGGTTGAAAGTGGTATCATAAATACTTACTGAAATTAAAGGCACACCCAGGTCTTGCATCTTAGGAGGTAGCTGGTTCTGTATGATGGAACTTATGCGGTTTACATGTAAGTGATATGGAATTTTTGTTAAAAGTGGGTTTTTGTCGTTGAGACGCGTAAAACCGATTAACTTTTACATTTTATAATACCTAGATAGTGGAGTATCTAGGATCGTTCAAAGAGGCCAATTTGTTAATCACATGAAATGATTCTCTCTCTTACTTCTCAAATCAACACATGTACTTTTGTGATTTTGGTTTTGTTGTTTTGTTAAAGTTTTCAAAATAATCGGGTAATGGAATGCGAATATGATAATATGCTAAAGACTGCGTCTATCACTAAACCTAAGTGACAAGAAGAAATCCTCTTCTTCTAACCTCACCCTAGGCAAGTGCGCCTAGGGTAATTAAAAGAAGAAGGTGTAGTGCACTAAGCCACTAGAAGCATGAAAAGCACATTAACATAAAAATAGAAATTCAAAGGCAAATTAAAATCTTGGATTGCTAGAATTTGGAGTACATGTAGAGGAATGCTTCTTGCAATAATAATAAACTACTAGCTAATACAAATATAAAGTAGAAGATAAAGAAGAGAGGGATCCTCTAGTAGAAGTTCTGGATGGCTCTTGCTCCAAGTGTGGTTGCCCCACACTTGAAAAGAGTTCTCTTAGCTTCTTCTTCCTCCTCCAAGCTGTCTCCTCAAGGTGGGCGTCAACCACCTTGTTCCTCCTCTTGCCTGGCCGTCCCCTCTAGTGTGAAAACCTCCACCTTGGTGTGGCACAAGAGAGAGGAAGATAGAGAAAGAAGGCACCAAGGGGTTGGGTGGTTGCCCCCTTAATCTTCTTCTCTTCTTCTTCTCCTTGGCCGTAGGTTCTAGGTGGCTATGGTGGAATGAAATTAAGGGAGAAGATGATGGTGTGGTGGTGGTTATGGGGGGTAGATATAGGAGTGGATGGGGGGTGGTTGGTTGATCCTAAGGCCTAGGTTAGTTGGCTCCACTTTAAGGGATGCAGGGGGGGCTGGTTATGGGTTGATTCCACCCCTTGGTGGATGTCCATGAGTGGAGAGACACCTCCACTTTGGCACCAACATGGGGGTTTCTAGAAGGTGGATTAGGTGTAGGGTTGGGATTGATTGTGAAGGTAGATGTATGGTTGGGATTAGGGTTCATTTTGGTGCCAATTCTAAGGGTAGTTATTATGTGATTTTGGCACTACCTTTAGGTGGCTTTTGGTGGTGGTTGAGGGGCCAAGGGATGCCTATGTTGGTGCCAAAAGAGAAGGGTGGTGGAGGTACCTTAGGTGGACTATAGGTGGGCTTATTTGGTGGAGCTAGTTAGGTGAGGTTTTAGGGTTAGGTGTTGGTGTCAAAGAGGTGAATAGCTAAGCTAAGCTAGTAGCTTAGCTAGTAGATGAGTAGGGTAGGAGGCAGAGGGAGCAGGGTTTTGAGGTAGAGGAGCTGAAGGTAGCTGGAAGGAGCTACAATGGAGTTGGTGGTTGCTGAAGAGAACTGCAGGGAGCTACCTTAGTTGGCTTAGCTTGCTAGTTCTTTGCTAGCTGCCAAGCCAAGCTAAGATGAGCTGGCTTCTGTTGAAATGAGCTGAGGTGAGCTAGGTCTGGTCTTCTCGGAGAATACTTAGCTTGCTGGAGTAGCTAGCTTAGGTCAAGTAGCTCAGCTCAACCAAGTTGAGCTGCGTTAAGTCTCCAGGAGTTGGACTTGAGTTGGCCTGAGCTGGTTGAGGTCATCTTCAACTGACTAGGTCTAGCTAGTTGATGGCAGTAGCTACTCCAAGTCAGGTTGATCTTCCAATGAACTATTTTGAGCTGGAAGAGTTGGAATGGAGATGGGATCAACTATCTTTAGCTAGTTTGAGCTACCATCCAGCTGAGGTGAGTTGAATGGAGCTAAGGTGAACTAGCTTGAGGTACCATTTAGTTTAGATGAGCTGAATGGAGCTAGGAATGAGTTGATTCAGCTAGAATGAGCTAGATCTAGCTGGGATCCAGTTGATAGGAGCTTTTTCTTCATCTTTTGCCTTTCTGAGTGACAAGGTATGTGGGATTTGATTTTCTATCTATCCCTGATACTCAAGTAAACACATCAAAAATACAACTAAAATGCAATGCATGCCTATCTTATGTAAATGCCTAAATGCAACCCGAAAACTCATTTATGGAGTTAAAACCCTAAGAGCTAGATCTATTTTAGGGCATAAGAATGATGATAAACTGGTGCTTATCAATGTGGTGAGGAGCTGGAGGAGGGAGGACGAAGTCAGAGGAAGGAGGACAAAGCAGGGCGGCGTCGCAATGGGATCTACATCCCGAATGGAGGTGAGAGGATGGCCGGTGGGAGCTCCACTAATGGGGATAAGAAGCGGGAATAATTATTTGGATTTTCTCTAGTGGAGCATTTCAGGGCTTATGGTGAAGCGTGTTTTCGCGATGGAAAATTAGGGTTTTGGAGAAACTGTCGTCGTAGTTGCAGAAATCCCTACCAGATAAAATTTATACCAAAACTCAAAGGGAGTCCCAAGTTGAACATGAGGAGGCGAACGTTTGGTTTTGAGAAATCCACGTTTCTCTTTTACTTGTTTTTGTTGTTTTTGTCTTTTATGATTTTTTTTTTTTGTATTTTTATAAATCAAGAGATCAGATTGACAAAACTTTAGCTAACTAATCTACTTGCAAAATAAGAGGGAGAGAGAGAGAGAAACAATCACATATATTTTCAAAACAAGTGTTTGCTACATATAATCGAGAAACTACAACTAAACTAGAAAGCGATAAAAGATAAAGGTGAGAAGAATCCCCCTCGACGGTTGCTTGGATGACGACTTGCTCTGCCGTTGCCTAGAAGACGGTGGTGAGGAGCTAGAGGAAGGAGAAGGGTGGTGAGGAAGGAGGACAAGGCAGGACATTGTCACGGCAAGGGTCTACTTCCCAAAGTGGTGAGAGGACGACCACGGGATGCTCCACGAATGGGGGTGAGAGGTCGAAAAATATTTTGATTTTCTACTCTAGAGGAGCATCCCAGGTTTGGGACAAGCTCTCTCTAGAGCCTTGGAGGTGGTAAGGGAGAGAAAGGAATAGATGAAGAGGAATGGGAGGGGTAGGGGTCTTTTTATAGTGGAGGAGAGAAGACAATTCGTGCATGGGACATTTAGTGACATCTAAAGACGTCACTGAGGATTCTCCCTAAACATCGCTGAAGCTCGTGCACACCACCGTCGGTGCTCGCGTGCGCATCCGTTGCACAGCTGTTGTGGCGTGGTTGGAGGAGAGCCGTTAGATCGAGATCGTGCGGCCGAGGATGCGCGGAGGTCGTGCCTCTTAATCACGCATTCAATCGCATGTGGGCTTTTGCGTACCAGCTGCATTGGTCAGATTGTGCCATGTGGAGGAGCTGGTGCAATTCGATGAAGATCGCGCGGCTCTAATCGTGTTGAGCTCGCAATGGCGCATTGAAATCCCATGAGCGGGGCTCAAACTTGAACTCGTTGGTTGCGAATGCGTGTTGCGACCAATGTGCTGCAGGCGCTTTTATGTCGAGAGGATGCTTTTGTGGGCATGGTGAGGAGTTGATCTCAGCCGTTGGATGGAAATCCAATGGCCAAGATTAAGGCTGCTCTGATGAGAGGGTTGAGGCCGGCAACATGGCGAGCTTAGGGCCATTGGATGTCGATCCAATGGTCCTGATCTCGTAGTGGAAACACCTTTAAGGTGAGGCAGGGGCTATGGTTGATATTGGGCAGTTGTGATGGTGCCACATGGCGCCATCATGGCCATCCATCTTCTATGCTATGTAGGTGGCAGCACGGTCGTCGGATTGAGTTAATTTTCACATCGTTGGGCTGCGATCGTCAATTTGGATCCATTTGTGTGGTCAAATTTGTTGTTTGAAACTCTGAATTGTGTCACCTAGCCCCTTGGATGTTGATCTTCCTTGGACTAAATAAGGTGCTACGAGATTTCAAGTAAGACAATTTTGTAGGTGTTGGACTTCGATTGTCGTCTTGATCAGATCCGTATGGTTGGATTGTCAATCCAAGGCCCTGAAATAATTATCCTTCTCTCCTGGCCATAAAAGGACACGAATTAACCTAAACTTTATACAAACTATTCTAAATGCAGAATGATGCATGCTATGCAATATTTATACTATGGAATGCATATCTAAACCTAGGAACATGCATAAATAGGCATTTTATCCTAAATGGACTTATCTACATCAGCTTGGGACACAAGCTCAAGAGGGATCTTGAACTCTAGAGAGGGGGAGAGAAGACTAGGAAGGGATGGGGAAGAAGGAGAGGGGTCATGGCTATTTATAGGTGGAGAAAATGGAGTTTATCACAACATTTAGCCTACCAAGAATCCAATGCCATGCACAAAACAAGTTTTTGTGCATGATGTGCACACGTACAGTGCATCCTTGCTCGGCCACCTCATGCGTAGCGTGCGTGCTCACATAGCACCCTGTTAGAATAGGCAGGAGCTCCCACAACTGTTCATCCGAGATCGAAGGGTTACTATGGCGTCACGTTCGCGTGCTTAAATTGCACGTAACACACATGCAATTGCATGTATCGCACACCTCACATCGGTTCCACCACATTGAGTGGTGGCTTTTGCTCGATGTCAATCTAATGGATGTAATCAATTAGAGCGCATGATCGCTAAATTGGGGTGCACGGCAAGTTTCAAACTTGCGTCCGCACTTTAAGAGTAGCGTGTTCTACCATTGTACTACAAGTGTCTTTGACTCAAGAAGATGCTCATCTGCTCAAGGTGATGTGGCTGCTCCATAGTCATTGAATCATGTGAGGTGTGCTGCTCGAAGGTGCCATGCGGCTTAGATCTCACCATTGATGAAGATCCAACGATTTCCAATGCATGAGCCTGCACCTCTTTGAGATTGTGAAGCTCAGTGGAGGGTCAACCACAGCCCTTGGATCTTGATTCAAGGGCTAGGATCAAGTGTGAGGGGGAGAGAGGAGGGACTGCGGCTGGTCTTGGGAGATTTGGGTGGTCTGGATGGCACCGCATGGCGTTACCTGGACTGTCCAACTTCAAATGCTTGTAGGGGACACCTCGAATGTCCAATCGAGTCAATCTTCATGTTGTTGGGTTGCAATCGTTGACCCAAACCCATCTGTGTGGTCGAATTTGTCGTCTGAAGCCTAGATTTGCGTCACCTTGTCCCTTGGCCTTTGATCTTCTTTGTACTGCATATGATGCTATGGAGATCCAATCAAGGCAATTTCGAAGGGCTGGACTCTGATTGTTGCCCTGATAAGATTCGTATTGTTGGATCTTCAATCCGAGGCCTATAAATGTGTCACCCTATCCTTTGGCCATTAAAAGGAGTGAATTAATAGACAATTTATACAATCTATTCTAAATATATGATGATGCATGTTATGCAATATTTATAATACTTAATGCTTCTACAAGCCTAGAAACATGCAGAAATAGGCATTTTATGCAAAATAGATGTGTCTACATCAAATATCAACTTCGATTGATAGAAAGAGTTTGATTATACTAGTTTATCCAACTACAGTCATGACTACAAAAAGATGAAACAAGAGCAGGGGAAAGCTTTTTCTTAGTTGAAGAATCTCGACTCCAAGGCAAAATGGTGATGCTAGCAGGCTCCTCCTCTTCTTCCTTGAAGCTTGGCATGAAGCTTAGAGACTAGGAGAAGCTCCAAGAGGGGGTGGTGCTTCCTCTTGAATCCTCCTCTCCTCCAAGGACCCTTGGTGTGAAGCTTCAAATTGTCTCTATTTTGTGGTGGACAAAGATGCCTTACAAGGGTGTAGGTAGGTGGCTTTTAAAGGCTAGGTATGTGGAGTGTTTAGGAAGCCAAAAGGGAAAATGTGCCAATGGGGATTCCATCCTAACCGTCCAAAGAGATAGAGTCTCTAGGAAACCATGGTTTCAAACAATGGTGCCTTTTGGTGGTAGAAAAATTCACCAATTAATGGGTGGTCAAAGGTTGCATAAGGAAGAGTCACATGGTGGCATAAATGGAGGATGGTTCGAAGAATGTTCATCTTTATCTAAGGTGACTTTTGAGTGGTAAAAAAAATCCAATTAAAGGTGTGGTCAAGAGGTGTCTTTCTTCTTGGATTTCCAATGCACAAATTTAGGTGTAGACTTTTCTTGAATGATCTCCTTAATGCATGAGCTTTCCCTTGTAGTAGAGACTAGAGCTTGTTGAATGAGATGGGGAGCTTAATCAATGTAGTAGGGAGCTCCATAATTGAGGTGCTTCAACTTGTTGCAGAAGCTTGTGAGTTGGGTCTACGATCAGTGATCCATTTCATGATATGTGGAGCCATGTCACCTGAGTCAAAATTTGCACCAGCTAGACAAATGCATTAAGGCATCATTTTATTACAAAATTTGTTCAAAGCTAGCTAGATGCAAAAATTTGTGCAAAGCTAGCTAGATGCAAAATGAACTAAGTGAATGCATGAGTGTAACCTTGATTAACAAAATTGCTTGTGATACTAGCAAAAAGAAGTTAATGTGTTTACAAAATTGGTGTTTATCAGCCAGTCCACTTAGATTTCAGCTTGCTCGCAAAAAATTTCAGTTTTGAATCGAATAACTAGACTTGTTAGTTCGCAATGAAAGATTTCCTTTGGATGTGGCAGTCATGAAAGGCCTTGGTTTTGTCCTTGTAGATCTTCACATTCTCATAGGCCTCGCTCTGGATCTCTTCTAATTCACTGAGTTGGAGTTTCCTTTCATAACGTCCTGCATTAAGGTTAAAATTACACTTCTGCATTGCCTAAAAAGTGTGGTGCTCTAGCTCACCCGAAAGGTGACAGACTTTTCCATACACCATACGGTATGGTGACATTCCGAGTGGGGCCTTGTATGCGGTCGAATATGCTCAATGCGTGTCGATCAATCTAGCGGACCAATCCTTCCGATCGGGTCTAATTGTCTTTTGTAGAATGAGTTTGATCTGATGGTTAGACACCTCAACCTGCCCATTAGTTTGTGGGTGATATGGGGTAGCAATGTGATGATTTACCCCATATTTCCTTAATAATGACCTAAAATGGGCATGAATAAAATGACTTCCCTCGTCGCTAGTTAGCTCACGAGGGACAACAAATCTCACAAAAATATGTTCACAAATGAAAAAAATAACGATTTTATGATCAACTTGGCTCTCTAGAATGCCTTCAACCCACTTTGAGACAATCAATTGCAAGATGTACTCAAAGCCATGAGAGTTGGGAAGTGGGCCCATAAAGTCGACGCCCCAAACGTCAAACACCTCCACAACTAAGATGGGTTAGAGAGGCATTATGTCTCTCCTGGTCATGGAGCCTACCGACTGGCATTGCTTGTAGCTCATGGCGAAATCATGTGCATCCTTGAAGATGGTTAGCCAAAAGAAACCTGACTACAAAATCTTTGCAGTGGTCTTCCTACCAGAAAAGTGGCCACCATAGGCCTCACTGTGGCAAAAGGATAACACATTAAAACTCTTTGAATCTGGGACACATCACTTGATCACCTGATTAGATCCCAAATGGAAAACCAGGGGATCATCCCAAAAGTAATACTTGGCCTTAGAAAGGAATTTGAGTTTCTGGTCTTTGGATAATCCCGAAGGTATCTTGTTGCCGACAAGATAGTTTGGAATATCCGCATACTATGGAAACTCTGATGAATGAATGGCCAACAAGGACTCATCTGGAAACCTATCAGAAATAGCCGGGGGAATAACGGACATGGGTTGGGTCAAGACCAAAGAAATGATCAGCCACTACATTATGTGCTCTGGCCTTGTCATGGATCTCGGTATCAAATTCTTGCAAAAGAAGGATCCATCTGATAAGTCATAGTTTGGCATCCTTCCTTGCCAACAAGTGCTGAGGGCTCAATATAAATAATGACTTTTGACCCTAATAAATAAGAACAGAATTTCTCCAGCCTGAATACTACCGTCAGCAGCTCTTCTTCAGTAATCATGTAATTACGCTGAGCCTCATTCAGCATCTTGCTATCATAGTAAATCACGAAAGGGTGGTGCTCTCGATGTTAGCCTAAGATAACTCCAACTATGAAGTTGGAAGCATTGCACATGATCTCAAAGTCAAGAGACCAGTTGGATGGCTGGAGAGTAGGGGAAATAGACACAGCCTTTCGTAAAGTCTTGAAAGAATGTGACACGCAGAATCAAAATAAAAAAGGACATCGGAAACAAGGAGATTCATTAAAGGATGAGCAATCTTCAAAAAAATATTTGATAAATCTACAATAGAAACGAACATGTCCCAAGAAGGACCTAATTTGCTTGACCAAGCTCGGTGCAGGTAATCACGAAATAACATTGGATTTCACTCAGTCAACCTCTAAGCCATTTTTGAAGATCCTGTGACCTAGTACTATGCCATCCCTCACCATGAAATGACTATTTTCCTAAGATAGTACTAGGTTAACCCCAATGCATCTCTTCAAGATCTTGATGAGGTTATCAAGGAAGGACTCAAAGTCATCTTCGAAAATGGAGAAGTCATCCATAAACACTTTTATAAAGTCCCCTATCATGTCAGAAAAGATGACCATCATGCAACACTGAAAAGTTGCTGGTGCGTTGCATAGGCTAAAGGGCATTCGCTTGAAAGCAAATGTGTCAAAGGGACAAGTAAAAGTGGCCTTTTTTTAATCTTCTGGGTTGATAGCAACCTGGTTATACCTAGAATATCTAGTCAGAAAGCAAAAGTAGCTTTGTCAAGCTAGCCTATCCAAAATTCGATTAATGAAAGAGGCAAGGGAAAGTGGTCCTTCTTAGTAGCTGAATTAAGCTTGTGATAGTCAATACAGACCCACCAAGAAGTCACAGTGTTGGTCGGGATGGGTTCGCTTTGTTCATTTTTAATTAGAGTGAGTCCCACCCTTTTAGGCACTATCTAGATGGGACTCACCCACTGGCTGTCAGATATAGGGTAAATGATACCAGCATCCAGCCATTTGATGATTTCTTTCTTTACAACCTCTAGCATATTCGGATTTAGCCATCATTGAGGTTGTCGAGATGGTTTCGCCCCCTTATTCGTATATATATGATGAGTACAATAGGAAGGGCGAATACCATGCAAGTTAGATATATACTCAATAGTAGCCTCATGCTCATGAAGCACGAAGATCAATCTACACTCATGTTCTTAGGGTAAATGAGAGCTAATGATGACAAGATAAGTCACATTATCACCCAAGAACATGTATTTCAGGGAATCGGGTAAGGGCTTCAATTCAATCATGGGTGGAGAAGATATAGAATCAACTACAGGAGAGGGTTCCTACAGAGGGAATGGTAGAGGAGAGGGAGGAATTAGCAAAGCATATCTGATGGTTCTGAAGTGCAATTACATTTGCTGATCCAGTACTTGTAGGGAGGTTGATCATGGTTACATCGGTGACAAGGTAGAGTTTAGGTTCTGCAACATTATGACCATAGGTTCCAAATGAGGATGAGCTTGAGCAAGGGTTAGTGCCCAAGGATCTCATTAGATATCTCGGGTCCTCCTACATGGAGGTGGCAAAACCTGAGTTTGGCTACAGTATGGAAGTGCCATCAAGGGCAGACATGGATTGAGGATCCTTCCTGCGTATCTCTCAAGCAGACCAAAACCATCCGTACCAACCGCACCATCCTGCATCAGCAGGGATGGTTCAGAAACATGAAAGGCCTCAGAAGAATCAACATATATAGGGTCTGGGGTGTCAAGGTCAAAGATACACCCCAAAAAATCATAGTTGGGAAGTGGAGATATGTGCTATGCATTAGCCGTAGTCCTATGTGGAGTCTGGTCAATGAATCTTGAAAGTGAAGATGAGTGAGACATTGGGTCACTGTAGAGAAGCCTAATGTTACCACAATATGTCAAATCCTCATCTTCACAGTCCTCCTCAATCAGATCACAGTTAAAGTTCTTGGTTACCCTAAAGATATCTAGTCTAAGTTGTTTCTCGCCAAGGGTAATCTCCATACACCCAAATGCACAGTCGATGTTGGCCTGGGTGGTCACCAAAAATCGGCAACCCAAAATAATCAGTGCATCACAGAGGTTAGGAGGAACCTCCATGTCCAAGATGAAAAGGTTTGCTAGAAAGCAGAATCTATGAACTTTTACAATCACATTCTCAACCACCCCCCTTGGTGTCTTCATTGATCGGTCTACTAACCTTATAGTGACCAAGGTGGGCTTTAACTCCCTAAATCGAAAATGATTGTACACAATAGTGGGAGTTAAGTTGATGGAGGAACCTTAGTCTAGAAGGGCCCTATCAAATGGAGAATCCTGTAAGTAGCAAGAAATGAGTGGAGTCTCGGGGTCTTTAAGCAGTAGGTCACTCAGAATCATTGTGTTGGCTTCCTTTGACAATACTGCTTGCATCTTCGCTCTTTTCTTCTGTTGTCACCTCTGGGTGCAATAGTCTTTGAAGAACCTAGCAACAATAGGGATGTGATCTATTGCATTGAGAAAGGGGACCTAAATATGTACTTCCTTGAACAATGCTCTTAGGTCTTCATAATTCTTTGATCCCTTGGTCTTTTGTGATATATGTTTGGTCAAAACTCTGGGAAAAGGGATTGGGATCTTAAGGTTGGTAGTCATTGGTCTCTTTCCTTTGCCCTTAGGTAGCTCACTATCAGAGTGAGAGTGGGAAGAGGAGCCACCCTGACGAGGAGGTCGTGACGTGTCCTGACCTGCCTGCCTATATGGTGGGTCCTTTATGGTGGTTCTACTCCTCAAGGTGATAACTTTTGCATCGGCATACTATCCATGAGGTGGGGGAGGAGTATAAGGAGTAGTATGTGCAAGTGTAGGCAGCAGAGTAGGCTGAGCATACCTTGGTGGTACAGGAGGTGCTTGAAGAATTGTTTGTGCTTGTCCCTATGGGCACCCAGGTGTTTTGTCGATAGCGAAATTGGGTTTAAAGTAAATGCGTCGTAGTATAGCCAAAATCGCTTTGAAAACAAATGAAAGTTTATTACTTGAAAAATATGAATCCGAGGTAGAACATAGGAAGCAAATTGGGATTTAAAAACCAAGAATACAACTTTCAACTTTATAAAATGTAATGATCAATAAAAAATATGAAGCAAGAAAAATGATCTCAATGTACATAGAAGCTCAAAAATATAAAGAGGACTGTAAAATTCAGATAGTGTTATTTCAATCTCTCTTCTTGTTTTTCTGTCTTGAGCTTTCTCTATTCTTCTTCTCCTTCCTTCTCTGATGCTTCTTATTTTCTGATTTGTCTCTGGCCTTTTCTTCTTCTTCTTTCTTCCTTCTCTGATTTCTGACTTTGGCTTCTTCTTTCTCTCTTCTTTCTTTTTCTTTGCTTCTGACTTCAGCCGAGCCTTCTTCAGACTTCTGCCTTCCTTCTTCTTCCTTTGGCTTTGAGGCTTCCTTCTCCTTCCTTCTTCCTTCTTCTTCTTCTTTGCGACTTCACCCTTAGCTGCTGTTGTGGCTTCCTTCTTCCTCTTCTTCCTTGGCTTTACCCTCTTTTTCCTTTGAGAGCAAAACCTTACCCCTACCCTCCCCGCGAACTCTTCTCTCTTAGGCTCCCTCTCCCAGAGCCTTTCTCGAGTAAACGGGTTGGGTCAGCGTGCCCGTGACCAGGCCCATCGGTGTGTGTGGTGGGTGAGGAGTGCATGGGTAGTTGGGTCGAATACCAGGTCCGCGGAGCGTGGGTCGCAGATGAGGCGTGGTGGGAGAGTGGGACCTCACCCTGTGTTAGAAGGTGCTAAGCCCCTGGCACTTTTTCAATTTATCCCACGTCGCTTGCTCACAGACTTCCGAGGTGGGACTAAATGTCCCACCCGCTTCTCACGTGCGCCCGCAGCAGATCTTCACTCAATCACAGAGGCTGCAGGTGCTTTGGCCTCCAATTGCTAGGCGTGAGTCGTTCGCAAAGGGAAACCGCACATCTGGGATCTTGATTCCTAAAGCCTGGAGCCTACTATGAAGGTAGCAAGCTCCTTCAAGCTCGCTTTAATGGCGAGTAGGGCACTTGTACCTGTTGACACGAAAACGACCTCATGGCCTTGTCAGATTGCTTAGAAGGCTTCGTCGTGACACGACGAAGGTAGCCCGGGTGTTGGCGTGGTGCAGGATGGCCTAGGCGTGCGTGCCTAGGTTGTTCTGTGGCCGTGGAGTTGGGTGTGTTTGGGGGAAGTGTGTGGAGGTTGTGGCGGCTAATGGAGAGGGGGAAAATGATCAGTGGGATGAGGCAATGCTTTCGAGGTGGTTGGCGAGGTGGGTGGTTGCGTGGAGTGGTGGATACACCTCGCCGGTGGTCTGCCAGAGGTGGAGAAGGTGATCGTGATATGTGGTTGTCGGGGCACGAAATTAGAAATAGATAAGGGAAAAAGAAAGAGTAGAGGAAGGGGACTTATCTGTAAGGTGATGGACGAAGGGGAAGCAGAGGAGGCGGACGGCTCGTATGTGCCATCATCGAAGACGAAGACCCAGAGAGAGAGGCGACGACAACGAGAGGGAGATGACGGGAGCACAGGTGTGGTGCGACATGGACGAAGGAGGTGGAGGCAACTCTGCCATTAGTTTGGTGGCTGAGCGACGAGAAGAAGGGGGAGGAGTCACTGAAGCTTGTTGGGCTTTTTGGCTAGAGGGGAAGAGAGGAAGATTTGGGGGTAATCTCAGGCCAAAACCAAGCGTGAAATGCATGGGAGGATCTGGGGTCTCTTTTATAGTTGTAGGCAGAGAGCCTTGTGCTTGGAAGGCAAGCTTCCAAGCATGGCAACCTCACCGGACTCGGAAGGTCGAGAGATACCCAAATCGTTCATGCATTCGCATGAGAGATTGGGTGGAAATCAGAGCTTGAGATTGGGTTCACATGATCGGGAATTCCTCAGAGAATCTCCCTTTCAAATTTGAGAGGGATTCTCTTGAGGAATCAAGGAGATATTCCCCCTGAATCCTCGCCGGAGTAGGATTCCTCCACTGTAATGGTGGAGGGACCTAATTGCAAAGAATGATGAGGAAGCTAGGGGGTGTCTGCAAGGGTTTTCAAAAGCTAGGGGCATAAATGTAATTGGGTTGGACTGTTTTGCAAAGTAGGTCAAGGTGAATTCCCCTTAGGTCCAAATTTTGGTATAAACCTAATTTGGACCTAGGGAATCCAATGGTGAAGTTGGATTTTAGGTTTGACCATGTTTTACTAGGCACTTTACACAAAATCCCAATTTAGGGTAAATATTTGGCTAGGACCCTTATTTAGGTCAAAATAGGTTCTAAAGGTCAAATTGAAGGTTCTAAACCCTAGAGGATATTTTTTCATGAATTTTAGAGGGTTTAGGTGAAATTTATCCTGACCATAACCTTGTTGAATTAAGTGGGTTTGTTTTACGGTTACAAGAAGTCATTTAATTCCCAGATTTTACATTAACACTTTTCTGATTGAACCAACCCACTTTTTATCTTGTTAAGACTATTTGACCTATGTTTAACCGCTGAGAAATCCTGTTGTTGTACTGCAATGGTAAAATTGCAATTTTACCCTTTGTTTCTTGCTTTTCTCTCAAACTGATTATTCCTTGAGTTAGGCCCTTCATTTGGTTATGTAGGAGCTTTTGTTCTCTTTTCTAGGTCAAAATGAGCTAGTTAGGGCTCATGATGGTGTTCCCATCACCAGGTTATGCATGTGTCTCAGGTTAGGGATGTGCTTAGTACCTAGGCAAGGCTCCCTATGATCTATTCTCCTATAACATCTGGTTTTGCATGCTTTGGATGCTGCATCTAGCTCATGAGTTGTAACTGACTCTTTTCCAATAGCTTCAAGGATTTTCTCAATTCATCCACCGTGTCAGCCTACGGTGGGGGTCAGGGGTAGCATCACGAATAGGTTGGTAAATAGACCAAGACTGTTGCTGATACGGGAATGGCTGCTGCCTAGGGTATGTAGGTGATACATTCCCAAATTTCTTGGGCTGGTACTGTGGAGCAAAAATAGGTTTTTGTGAGTTTCCAACCTAGGAAAAGTTTGGATGATGGCACCAACCAAGGTTGTACGTCTCTAAATAAGGGTTGTTACGCCCATATCCTTGAAGGGCATTGACATCCTCGTAGGCCAAAGATGCCTGAGACACATAATCATCATATGAGTTAACACTTAAATCATATCTGTATGTGTAGCCCTAGTTAACCGGTGCCAAATCTAGGTTGTTCACGGGTTTCTGATATGTGGGAGCCCATGAAGAAGTAGAGGAAGGAGGGGTAACAGGAGCATCCTGAGTGAGCAGATAAAGTCTAGAGGGAGGAGCTCGAGAGGAGGAGAAAGAATAGGCAGAAGCAGCACTTGAATTTCCTAGATGAGAATGATGAAGCTCATCAATTTTCTTATTTGGTAGATCCACCTTATCCAACTTCTTCATGATAATGTCCATGTCAGCCCAGGCTAACTCTACTTGGGCCTTGTGGAAAGATAGTCTTTGTTGGCTGGGGCACAAAAACTGGCTCATAGAGGTTGCATTTAATGAGTTCTCTACTAAGGATTTGAATAGGTCAAAGGCACCGACCTCATCTTTAGCAAGGAAATTCCTGCCACAAGACGCATTGGCTAAACACGGATGGGTGTCGTCTAGCTCGTGATAGAAGATCTGGGCGAGGTGCCATTGGGTTACCTCATGGTGTGGACACTTCTAAGGAAGGTCATGAAGGCACTCCTAGGCCTCGTGCAACTTTTCTTCCGGCTATTGGAAAAAAGTTGTGATGGCTCACCTCATTGCATTGGTTCGACCAATCGGAAAGAACTTTTGAAGGAATTCTCTACATAATTCCTCCTAGGTAGCTACCAGCCTCCCGATGGTTTTAAACTAGTAAGAAGTTTTGTCCCTAAGCGAGAATGGGAAAAGCTTTGTGAGAATAATTTCAATTTCAACATTTCTAGGTTGAACTATTTTTGCAATCTGACCTAGGTCCTCCAAGTGCTGGAATGGATCTTCATTCGAGTTTCCATGAAAATAAGTCTTCATTAGACTTATTACATTCGGATTCAACTTGAATGCATCTCCGCCTATGGGCATCCAGACCTGAGGTAGCACATTACGTGTCGCCAGATCATAGAAATCCCATAGTTCTCTGCTCAGTGGGTACTGCATTCTATCCAAAGTGTTGGGAATGGCATCAAAGTGGTCACGGTTTTGTCATTCTGATGCTGCCATTCTGGCCTCAACCATGGCCATGACGTTGTCTCCATTCCCCTCAAGGGGAGGAAGAGGGGGATCATGCCCAGCCATAGCGGTTAAGGAAGAAGGAAAAGGGGACGAAGATGAGGAAGTAGGCGAGGAGAAGAGTCACCAACATACGATAGATAGCTTCCTTGGGGCAGGTTCTCAAGGAACAACTAACTTAGGTCTTATCGACCTTCTACCGTGCATGCATCAGCTACAAAGGCTGGTGAATATGAGAAATAAGGCAAAGGCCTTGTAATTGATGTATGGTCCTTTAATTTAATGAATCGATTTAATTATTTTAGTTCTTGAATTAATGTTTTTTTAGAAGTTTGCTTGTTAGTGGATTAGGCAAGTGATGTCAACAAGCATGGTTTTTTGTCTGTTTGCTTCAATTAATCCTAACTCCTAATTGAAATGGACCTAAGATAATTACCTAGGTTGAATGATGAATTGGTTTTAAATTAGGTAGGTAAGGGGTTCAAACAAGCAAACAACCTCACCTACTAGGCAATTGTATTTAATCTAGTCCAATTTGGTCAATGTGGGGCTCTAAAGAGATTTCAAACCCTAATGCTTTGAAACTTAGGGTTTATGCTTCTATCCAAACTTGACTATCAGACCCTAACCTAGTTTCTAGTTACTCTCCAGATCAGTGTACAAATCAGAATAAGATGAAATTTAACAGCCAACTTCCCTTTTCAATTGTCCTTCTAGAGAGTATTTTTTAAATATTTTTACTATTCCATACAATTTTCAAGGAATTTTTAAGTGACAGGGGTTTAAATAGGTCAGATAGACCACTTGTGAGTTTCACATTGAAATGATATGTAATCAGATCCAAAAATCTTGAAAAAAATATTGACTAATCTAGGTTTAGTGGATTTCTATCCTCACAAGTTTCAATTCAATTGGATTTTTACAAGGTGAGACAAAATTTCTAAAGTTGACTAAAACTAGAATTCTGACGACCTAACCCATGTCTACAAATTGAATTTTTAAAATTCGAATAGTGAAAATTTCTTAAAATAAAAAGTGATGTTTGAAATCTAAGTTGATTACCAAAGTTCAGATCGAATTTCAAAATTTTTGGATGCCTATATTGACGACTATAGATTTTTAAAATTTGATAATTCTTGCTAATTGAATCTCAGACATCAATGAAAGTGTGTTTTAACTAGTTTTCAAATCAAAAGGACATACTTCAAAGAAAATTTTCAAAACTATTTTTTTAATAAACCCAAATTCAAAAATTTGAATTTATTTTTATATTTTTGATTTTTTTTCAAATAAAATTTCAAAATAAATCTAACTAACCTAAAGGATAAGATGATAAGATCTATAAATAGATGGCTACGTGCACACAAACACTTAAGCGAATATTAGTAATAAGAAGAAATTTGTACAAATAACAATCCACAGAAATTGACACAAAATATATAGTGGTTCCATACTCACTTGGGTACTCCACTACTTTTAACCCCATTCCCTCAACCCCAAGGGAATCAATTTACTAAACAAGGTAATTAACGGGTTACCTTAACTCAAGTACAATAAAGGTTTGTTACAACCCAACGAGCAACAAGCTCAAAATACAAATATAGCACTGGTGTAAGAAAGATAAATCTTACAACAAGAATACCTAAGCCTCTCAACAACTATATAAATGATATTACCGATTTAAGAGACTAGTGAAGATGTGAATTGTCTTGAGAATGGTGAATGAAACATGCCAGAGTTTACAAAAGTGTAGATAGATTTTGGAGCTGCAAACTATATCTTTTCTTCAAAATGTGGTGGAAATATGAAAATTAAGCTCTAGAATTTTCTCTTATATTTCATATGTGCAAACTAAGAGTCCTAGGGTCTTTTTATAGAGTTAGGACCTAGGTTACTCGTCTACTAGACGTTGGGGTTTAAATTCCAACATTTATATTGCCAAAATAAATTTTCTAGCCGTTCAGTTTTGAGCCAACGGCTAACTGGTATCGGTACTAGTTGCTTACTATTTCCTTTGCAGCTAGAACACATGAGTCCTTGTACCGATACTCATCATGGGTACCGGTACTTGTGACTCTTAGGTGTGAGACTGACTAGGCACAGTAACCTACCTGTACCGGTACTCATCATGGGTACCGATTCTTGTAAGGTTCAGGCCAGAACTGAGTCTTCAAACTGTGATCATCAGGTACCAGTACTCATGATTAGTACTGGTACTTGTTGTTCACAGTTTGAGACATATGCTCAAACCTTGCCTTGCATATACCAGTACTGATGAACAGTATCGGTACTTGTTTACAAGTACCTATTTTAAGTGATTTAATTAATTACATTCTTTGAAAAATAATCATAGCAAAAATCCTAGTTTATCTCTAGTTAATTTTACGATCTAAGTTGTATTCCTTTGTTAAGAGGCATACATTCTATGAAATAAAAAACTAATCTAAAGAATCTAAAAGTCAAAGATGATCTTCTCTTCCTTGACTCGTCCTTGTCATCTTGCCTCCTCCTTGTCATTATACCTGTTTGCCTTGTTCTTCACCTAAATCTAAAAAGCACTCAATTTGCAAACATTAATTCATAATAATTTTGTGAACACCAAAATAATATGTGAAACAAGGTTCTAACAATCTCTCCCTTTTTGGTGTTGACAAAACTATCTTGCAAATAGATAACTGTAAAAATTTTTTAGCAATGTTATATGAAGGAAAAAAATATTTTAATTTTAATCCTCCTCCTCAATATATGCTCCCCCTAAAAATATTACTAATTACTCTATTTTTCTCCCCCTTTTTGTCAATCACAAAAAAATGAAGGGGTAAAGAATATCATATAATAAAATTACCAATAGTAGAATGGTGCTTGTGGATACCAAGCTCCACTAGTCCACCTTTCTTGATCTTCATTCAATTTGTAGAATGGTTGGAGTGTTCCATTTTGTGCCTTGATCACCCACTAATCACTTTGATCCCATTGATCTACTCCTGCAAAACATTGTAAAATGTCTTTTCTAGGTACCCATTTTCTTGTGGGTCCTTTCAGGTTAGCGCCTTTCAAATCCTAAGATTTATAGACCTCTCTCGTGTTAGATCTATAATTCTTGGGATTTTTGGCCTTGTGGTACATCCATGCATCTCTAGGTGCATGTGATTTATTTTGTGTATTCTTTTTACTCTTAAATTTTGATTTTAAAGAATCATAAAATTCAGTATTTAACCTAGTTGTTGTTTGGAAATTATTTAAGGTTCCCTCAAAATACTCATAAATATCTTCTAGCTCTACTATTTTTGCATGCAACTAATTATTAGTCTCTTTTGACATTTTTAATTCCATTTCTAGACATGATTTGTCTATTTCTAATGTTTGATAATTACTCTTTAAAACTTTATTTTCCTTTTCAAACAATCTAGCTTTATGATATAATTCTTCATAAGCTTCTAGCAATTCTTCAAGAGAAAAATCAAGATTTACCTCATTTTCCATGTCTTCCGAAGTTGTAACCAAACAAAGGTGTGCGACCTTGTCGTCATCCGATTCACTGGAGTCGGTGTCCATGTCGGAGTCACTACCATCCCGTGTTGCTTTTAGAGCTTTCTTCTTCTTCTTCTTGACCTCCTTTGTATCTTACCTATTATCTTCCTTCTTCTTGTTTACGGAGCAATCTTTCGCAAGTGGCCCTTTCTCTTGCACTCATAGAAAACAACATTAGTTGAAATTTTATTAACTTGCTTACCTTGTTTCTTGAGGAATTTCTGAAATTTCCTTGTGAGCATCTCCATCTCTTCATCTTCGGATTCTAAGGTGCTTGAATCTGTATCCTCGTTAATTGCTATAAAGGCAATATTCTTCTTCTTGCTTGATGTCTTCTCCTCGTTCTTCTTCATGTTTTCCAGTTGAACCTCATAGGTCATGAGGCTTCTGATCAGATCATCAATAGAAAGGACTGGCAAGTCCTTTACCTCTTGGATTGCTGTGGACTTCGGAGACCAATTGCTTATAAGAGATCTTAAGATCTTTCTTACAAGTTGTTCCTCTGTCAGCTTGACTCCAAGATTCTTCATGGGGTTCATGATCTCTCCAAACCTTGTGTACATATCTTTGATTGTCTCTCCTTTCGTCATCCTGAAACACTCATATTCTTCGGTTAGAAAAGAAATATGAGTTTCTTTTACCTTATGAGTACCTTCATAGGTGGCTTGTAGCGTGTTCCATATCTCGTATGCGGACTCGCAAGCCGAGATACGGTTGAACTCTTTCCTTGATAACGCACAATAAAGTGCGTTCGTTGCCTTCGCATTGCTGACAACCTTCTTCTTTTGATCTGTAGTTAGTACTACTCCTTCTTGCAGCTCCGAATCTGAATACTTTTGCTGGATAAGGCTCCATGATTCTTCATCCATCGCCTTGAGGAAGACTTGCATCCTCCTCTTCCAATACCCGTAGTTTGTCTCATTGAAATAGGGAGGATGGGTCCACGATTGTCCTTTGGTGTGCCATGAGGTTGATGGCATTGTGAGTAAGAGTTTTTACGTCTTCTCGCAACCCGCTCTGATTCCACCTGATAGGATCTATAAATAGATGGCTACGTGCACACAAACACTCAAACGAATATTAGTAATAACAAGAAATTTGCACAAATAACAATCCACAGAAATTGACCCAAAATATATAGTGGTTCCCCACTCACTTGGGTACTCCACTATCTAAGCCTCCCAGCTTAGGGTTTTTAACCAGATTCCCTCAACCCCGAGGGAATCAATTTACTAAATGAGATAATTAACGGGTTACCTTAACCTAAGTACAATAACGGGTTTGTTACAACCCAATGAGCAACAAGCTCAAAATACAAATATAGCACTGGTGTAAGAAAGATAAATCTTACAACAAGAATACCTATGCCTCTCAACGAGTATATAAATGATATTACCGATTTGAGAGCCTAGTGAAGACGTGAATTGTCTTGAGAATGGTGAACGAAACATGCCAGAGAGTTTACGAAAGTGTAGACAGATTTTGGAGCTGCAAACTATATCTTTTCTTCAAAATGTGGTAGAAATATGAAAATTATGCTCTAGAATTTTCTCTTATATTTCATATGTGCAAACTAAGAGTCCTAGGGTCATTTTATAGAGTTAAGACCTAGGTTACTTGTCGACTAGACGTTGGGGTTTAAATCCCAATGTTCATATTGCCAAAATAAATTTTCTAGCCATTCAGTTTTGAGCCAACGGCTAACTGGTACTGGTACTAGCTGATTACTATTTCCTCTGTAGCTAGCACACATGAGTCTTGGTACCGGTACTCATCATGGATACCGGTACTTGTGACTCCTAGGTCTGAGACTCACTAGGCACAGTAACCTACCTGTACCGGTACTCATCATGGGTATCGGTACTTGTAAGGTTCAGGCCAAAACTGAGTCTTCAAACTGTGACCATCAAGTACCGGTACTCATGATTAGTACCGGTACTTGTTATTCACAGTTTGAGACATATGCTTAAACCTATGCTTTGCATATACCGTTACCGATGAACAGCACTGGTACTTGCTAATAAGTACCTATTTTAAGTGATTTAATTAATTAAATTCTTTGAAAAATGATCGTAGCACAAATCCTAATTTATCTCTAATTAATTTTACGATTTAAGTTGTATTCCTTTGTTAAGAAGCATACATTCTATGAAATAAAAACCTAATCTAAAGAATCTAAAAGTCGAAGATGATCTTCTCCTCCTCGACTCCTCCTTGTCGTCTTACCTCCTCCTTGTCATCATACCTGTTTGCCTTGGTCTTTACCTAAATCTGAAAAGCACTTAATTTGCAAACATTAATTCATAATAATTTTGTGAACACCAAAACAAGATGTGGAATAAGGTTCCAACATAAGATCCTACCTAATCCTAATTTTTTTAAACTTTTTGAATTTTTTTCTTTGTTTTTTTAACGCAAACTAAATCTAAAACCCAGAATTCAAAAGAAAACTTAATTTGCTAAAAAGTGAAAATTTCAAGGGATTGGTGCGTACCTGGTTATCATCACCTTGACTCGATGTGTGTGCAAATTGCACCTGTTGGTCCTACATAGCACCAATCACAAGCAAGAAAAATTGATCAAAAATCAAATTCAAAGATTGCCACCTCGTCAGCAATGACACCATTTGTTAGGTTTAAAATTTGTACAAAAATGGGTTTTTCATCGTGGAATAGTGTGCGAATGAACCAAAACAGATAAGAATATAATGAAACTCATAAATGATGAGTCCCAATCGAACTTTAGGAGGCAGGAAAAGAATCTTGAAATTGATTCTCTTATGATACAACTAACCTAACCTAACCTAAATTCTAACCTAATCCTAAACCTACCTATGAAATCCTATCTCCAGTTCTCACATGTAAATTGCACCCATTGATTTGCTCTTGCAAATAACAAAAGCGTGTGTTAAAGTGATATAAAATGTAAAAATTTGTGTTTCCGTTTCCACGACTTCGAGTATGTTAATATTGTTTAACAAATTTAGAAAAGCATGTGAGTTGTTAACATGAATTGGCACGACCATACATTGTTTTCTTTTTTTTTTAATTTTTTTAATAATTTTTTTGGCTTCTTAAATAAGTGAATCACCCTAGTTAACCTAAGCAAAAAAGAATCCAATAATCATTTTTTGGAAAGTGATTTGGTGGGAACGTTGGTGCATGAGGTGCATTGAATGTGGGGAGGGAATGGGCGTGAATCTCATAGTTATGGTGATTACTGGGGTTATTATAAAAATAAGAATGATCATCTTTTTTTTTCTTTTTCTTCTTTGTGATTTTTTTTTAAAATTTTTGAAATGCAAAATGACGAACCTTTATCTAAAGGTGGTGGACGTGAATGTGAAGGTGGTGTTGACTAGGTGGACGACCAACCTACTTGGAAGGTGATGAGGAACTCATCATAGCTCTTAATTCACCAAAATAGCTAGTTTACCTAGTTAATCAGTCATTGATATAATATAAATAGGGTTAATTATCAATAATGTTAATAATAGGCATGAACATAAAATACATACTAATTAAGCTTTATTATTATCAATAAGTATCTAATTATTTAAGTTAAAATCAAGGACTTAAAATCATTACTTAAGCTATTTTAGAATGTAGCCAATTAAGTTAATATATAATTTAAAACCTAGTTTAATAATTATAAATCCTATATTAAGCCTGTAATTTATATAGCAAAAATGGGACAAAAATGTAATTAAACCCCATAATTGTGTTCATTAACATTCACCAAGTATTCTGTAAAAAGTTGAAAGAAAAATAAATTAAATTGCATAAAGAAATTAGGGATTTTCATTCCAGTCCTTGTGAGTATTACAATTAAGTCCCTTTTAATACAATCAGGTCCCTACAAATATAGCCTTTCATTCTCTTCTTCCTTCTCGACGGCTGATGACAGTCCATTCCCTTTCTTCTTCGATGACGACAAATTGGACAACCTATCTTCTTTCTCGTAGCTGCCAAGCCACCTTTCAACTAACTCTCTTCATCTAACGGCTCTGATGATCCGTTAACGACCTTAAAACACATGCTGCACATCACCAGAGATGAAGATGGTGACCTGTTCCTATGAAACTTGATGTCATACTTTTCAAGTACACCTCCTTCTTCGACATCAGCTGATGAGGGACTCATCATGGCTCCTAATTCACTAAAATAAATTAGTTTACCTAGCTAATTAACCGCGAATAACATTAAAACAAAATTAATTTTTTATTAAGCTAATAATACATATGGGTCTTAATTATACACTAAAAGAGCTTAATTATTACTTGATAAGCATTCATCTATATTTATTTAGTAAATAGGACTTAAACCTAAGCATTTATCTATTTATAACTAAGTTTATTTAAGCTTATATTTAATGTATAAGTTAATAATATAAGTAGTAATATAAATTATTAAATTAAATAATGCATAAGGGACAAAAATGTAATTTCAAGGTACAAATATATTATTTAACATATATATAATCTAATATAAAAAGTTAGGAAAGAAATAAATTAATTTACTTATTTAAATTAGGGATTTACATTTTAGTCCCTATATTTTATTACAATTAAGTCCTTTTATTCACACATAGGTCCTTCATATTTTCATCTAGGTCCCCCAAACTCCTTTTGTTCTTCCTTTTTAACATTTAGCATTGATGACCGAAGATCTGACGGATATTCTTCATTTCTTTGGCCATTAAGCTACATAGTAACTTCTTGAAATCCAACGGCTCTGATATGCCGTTAACAGTCTGAATCCACGTGGAGTCTACTATCGTCATCGAAGATGATGATGGTAGTTTCGACGTATCTAGACAACCTCTGGTCTATGTTCAAGGTCCTTGATCTCCGCCATAACCTATAAATACTCCCTACCACCTCTGGTTTGAGATTGGCAACTCCCTATCCTATTTCCCCAACTGTAGTTGCTAATGGGCTTTTCTCTTCATCTCCAGGGACCTTCTTCTTCTTCCTCAGATTAGCTCCAACAGAGCTGATTGCCTCTCTCAACTCCTTATCCTTAGTTCTACCTCGACAGTGGAGCTACGCTCTAATTTCTCTCTCTATACCATGTTCACTCATCGCCAAATTCTTTCCAACCCCACCTGATTTCGTCCACAACTCCGACAAACTTTTATGACATTCCTTTTCCTTCATTTGTCCAGGTAAGTAGCTTAGAATCTTTAGATAGTTCTTTACTTTAGATCTAGGTAGTTGATTAGGTAGATTAGCGTAGATACTTCCATGATCCTTCTTCTTCGACTCTGATGAGGTCAAATTCGACCTTGTTGGACTTTGACTCATGAAATCAACACCTTCTCCATCTTTTTTACTTCACCATGCTCACAATCCACCTTTCTTCTTCCTTTATTACTTTATATTTGATGTGTATGCATCTAAGTAGTCTAAAATGTCTATTTATGCATGTTATTACTGTCGTAGAAGCAACATGCATTGTAAATATTGCATACCATGCATCATCATGCATTTAGGTCAAATTATACAAATTGTATAGTAATTTGCTCTTTTTGGTGGCCAGGGATAGGGAGATATTTAATCTGGACCTCAGATTGAAGATCCAACCATACGAATCTGATCAAGGTGACAATTGGAGTTCAACGACTCCAAGATCTCCCCGATCGGATCTCTATAGCATCAGATGCAGTCCAAGAAAGATCTAAGATCAAGGGGCCAGGTGGTGTAAATCCATACCTTAGACGACAAATCCAACCACACGGATGGGTTCAGATAGATGATCGCAGCCCAACAATGCAAAAGTTGATCCAATCTGACATCCATGGCACCATCTACAAGTTAAAGAAGATGGATGGCCAAGATGGCACCATGTGGCACCATCCCAGCCGATAAACGTCGGCCCAAGCCCCTGCTCCACCTCTGAAGGCATGTTCAAGACACGATCTTAGCCGTTGGATCTCAATCTAATGGCTGAGGACGCGTGTGCGTTGAAACCAAAACACGCCATAAATGTGGTTGTAGCGCGTTGGGCGAGTGCCTCCTCACGAAGCAAAGGCATAAGATCGAGCCTCCATCTGCTTCAAATTGAGTAGGCAAGTGGGAGTGATCAAATTTGACCATGCGATGAAGATAGTGCGGGCGTGGGAGTGGAGACGTGGCAGCATCGGGTGCGAGAATCATGCACACACGATTGGACGTGCGATCGGACACACATGCGTTAGGTGTGCTGACGAAGAAGCAGGCGAGCATTTTAAGCCGTTCGACCTCTTGATCGGACAACTGAGAATGCTTAATCGTGGATGTGCATTGAAGTAGCTGAAGGCGAGGAGGCAGGCGTGTGTGCACATACCTTCACCCACGTTTGAGCTATAGTGACGCTCATAAACGTCACTAAAGACATTGAAATTAATGTTTAATCATTAAAATGACCTATTCACCCCTCTGTTCTTCAATTATAAAAAGGCTCTACGACCCCCACATTCTTTTCATCTTTTCCTCTCTTTTCTCACCCCTTCCAAAGCTCTAAGAGCTTGTCCTAAACCCAAGATGCTCCATTAGAGTTTAAAATAGAATTTTTCCACCTTCTCATCCCTGTTCGTGGAGTGCCCGCAGTTGTCTTCTCACTGCTGTTCAGGAAGCAGATCCCACTACGACATCGCCTTGCCCTGTCCTCTATCTTTTGTCTTCATTCTCCCTCGTCCATTGATGTAAACACATTTACACTACTTAAGATGTCTATTTATGCATGTTCTTAAGCATAGGATTGTACTTCATGATATAAATATTGCATTACATGCATCATGTTGCATTTAGAATACTTTGAATAAAATGGAGGTTAATTGTCTCCTTTTATGTGTTTGGACAGGGCAAATATTTTATCAAGGCCTCGGATCAAAGATCCAACCGTATGGATGTGATCAGGGCGACGATTGGAGTTCAACGACTCCAAGATCACCCTAATCAGGCATCCGTAGCATCAGATAGTGACCCGGGAACCCTAGAAGATCAAGGGCCAGGATGGTGTAAATCCCCACTTCAGATGGTAAATCCGACCGCACGGATGAATTCGGATCAACGATCGCAGCCCAACGACACAAAAAATCAAGTCAATCCGACATCCGTGGCACCATCTACAACTTCCAGAAGATGGACGGCCAAGATAGCACCACGTGGTGCCATCTCAGCCGCCCAAGCGGCTGCTTCATCTTGTGAAGGCCCCGCGCCCGATCGCTCTCCGCCGTTGGATCTTAATCCAACGGCTGTGGGCTCTCGCATTTAAAAACGCCCGCTCGACCATCCGCGCCCCATAGCGCAGCGGTCGAGCGCGGGGCGCGAGTTCGATCCGCGGCGAGGAGCGGCGGGCGCGAGCGATTGGGCGCGGGTGGAGCGTCGGATGGAAATCGGATGGCCACGCGTGCCCGATAGAGTTGACGCGCAATTGGACGCACGATTGAACGCACAATCAGATGCGCGCAGCGCGCGGGCGCAGACGCATCTTAAGCCGTCCGATCTCGCGATCGGACCGTCCGATCTCGCGATCGGACGGCTGGAAATCAATGGATGTACGCAGGCGTTGCGCGCGCGAGTAGCCGAGGAGGCGCGCGTGGGCGTGGAGGCGACGACCACATCGGGGCTTTAGTGACGGATTTATCCGTCACTAAAGACCCCTCTTTTATTATTTTGAAGTTGTAATGTCCATTTTGCCCCCACTCCTTGCAACTATAAAAGGAGACCCCCTCCGTATGAAATTCTCATCCCTTATTTCTCCTCTCTACCCTTCCAAAGCTCAAAAGAAGCTTGTCCCACACCCGGGATGCTTCTTGTGAGATAAAGTCCAATTTTCGTTCCCCTTCGGAAGTGGATCCCGCGACGACGACGGCGTGCTGCTCCGTTCCCATTCTTCTGCTTCGTCCTCCTTTGTCCTGCTTCATTCTCCTTCGTCCAGGCATCGTCCCATCTGGCTCGTCCTCCAAGCAATCGTCGAGGAGGATAACTTCTCTCTCCCATTCTTATTTACAGCTTTTCTAGTGTAGAATTTTCCTGCTTTATAGTGTAATTGATTTTCCACTTTCTATTGTAACTTTTATAAATAATTGAAATATTGAATGCATGTTTTCTTTCTCTCTATCTCTCTCTCTCTTTCTCTCTCTCTCTCTCTCATAGTTTGATAGCTCCGTTGTAATTATATCGCCTTGCTCAACAAAAATCCTAAAAAAAATATAATTGTGAATATAGATCAACGTAGCCTCCCTGTGTTCGACCTGGAATTCTTTTCGGTATAAATTTTCTTTTTTGAACACGAATTCTTCGCTTTTTGAACTACAACGACAGGTTTTCCAAAACCAATCTCGTAAGCGTAGTGATTCGCAAAACACGTTCAACATTTTGGCGCCTTTGCCGAGGAGGCAACGATTTCCGATCTTTTCTTCACATTTCTTGCACTTTATTTGTTTTCTAACTAGCTTTCTCTTGTGTCTATTGTTTTGCAGAGACCTCCATCAAGGAATCAACAAGCAGTAGATTGGAGTAAAGTGCAGTTGAAGACAATTGTAAGTGCTCCCCTATTCTTTCCCCCTCCATAGATTTCATTCGCCACATTAAATCCAAATCCCAATTAACCTAGGTGTTTGCATAAATCCTAGGAATAGTTTGGTTGTTTGGATTTCTACTCACATTCATTCCACCCTCATTCATAAAAAAAATAACAAAAAGATAATCTTGTGGGGTAATTTTCAACAAACACACAACACACACCCACATTCAAGGCACTTGATCAACTTGATTTGTTTTCTACTCAACCAGGTTCTGATCCGTGGAACCGATACACACAAAGCAACATATAATAGAGTAGAAATTATTCTAGGTTAACCATTTTTGAGTGCCTAACTTAGTGGTGCATTTGTGACCAATTGTTTGAGTTGATTGGGCCGCATCACTTCAAATAAAATAAACTCATCAAGTAGCTGCCTATTGGTTCAACTTTTAGGGATTTACCAGGAACTCCACATTCTTTTTAAACTTTAAAGGAAAACATCTTCACACGTGCTTGTAAAACTTGGTGTGCCAATGAAACTTGTTTGAAAATACCTAAAGTTGAATCCTAAAAGCTACTAAGCAAGATTTGAACCTTAAAATTCACCACATCAAAAATAATCTTGCTTGAAAACCACTGGTTGTGCACACACACACAAATCAATCAATCATTAAGGGCACAACCCATTTAAAGGGCCCATCACATTCCAAAGCACATTCAAACCTAGCCCTAAATAAAACAGAGTAGACGTTGGCCTTAAGGATTGGACTCGCTATTCAGAACCCAGAACGAGATTATTTTCGATTAGTCTGTTTCTACTATTCAATTTGATGTCTAGCTAGGGGAGCAGAGTCAAACGATCGTGGCTGGGGGGTACACTAGGAACCGGAGGCGCAAGCCGAAGGAAGAACCTTCTCCCCAGTCCCTCCTTCTAACTAGTTGGATTGAACAGACAGAAGTAGATCAAATCGTTCCTTTATCTCAAGACGGGTTTTGAGAGTCTGTAGGTCTGTAGGCTAACCCATTTAAGGATAGGTTTGATTATTTGTATTGCAGGGCGCTTTTCTTCCTCCCGAGTCTCATGAATCCTTCCACATATTTCACACATTCCCGCTCTTTCCCTCCTGTTGTGAATTATCCTCAACATGACGATTATCCCAACTCGTATTGTAATCAACCATCAGTTAGTTGGGATAATTCGGATTGGGGATACAATTCCGGACCCCCGTGTTTAGGGTTTAACCCTGAACACTTTGATTCTGATTTCTATCCTTCTCAGAGCTACATCGATTATAGATCGTCTTCCTTTCATGCACAACCTAATACGATCTACAATCAAGAAGGATACACCGATCCTTACCCATCCTCTGATTTCACTACCTTTAGGTCATCACCATCTTTTCAACAATCTGAAATGACCTATCATCAGGAAGGGTATAACGAATCTCAATTCGTTAATTCCTCTGCATTGATGTCAAACCTGCCCAACCCTGAACCAACTCATTTGGTTCAGGTTAACCAGGTTCAAGATAAGGTTCTGGCTAACTTGAGGAGTATCATACAATCTTTAGAAGTTCAGCCAATACCTTGCATTGAGAGATTGGAGCCCCTGATTGAAATGATTGATGATTTGAATAAGTCTTTGTTGGATTGGCTCCAGGATGTTAAGGATAAGAACCCGGGTGAGTTTTTACTTGGGAAATTAGCAAAATTGAAGATGAGATTCGTGGTTGCTTTGATTCAATTTTGGAATAATTCCCAGGATGAACCCTCTTCAGGAAAGCCAATGACAGAACCCGCTCAGGCACCTGTTGGGGGGACACGTGTTACGAGGCAGACCAGATTGAATTAAAATAACCAATTAAGGATGATCTGATTTCTTCGCCTGAGATCCCTAAGCCGGGTTACGAGGAAACGTATGTCTCCTTGGAACACAAAGTGACAACTGATTTTGGGACATACATTGATACGGATCCTGATGGTGAAGATTCAAGTTGCGAAGTCTCACGCGAGTTTTCTGAACACGATTTCTGTGAGACGATTGGGCCTGAGGAATCTGATAGATCATTTGATAGCCCAATAACTGAGGAAACTGATCTTATTAGGGCACACATTACGGGTCCAGAATCACATTTTATGGAGGAATTAATTCAATGCCCTGATTATCAGTTACACCCTGTTGAGCTTATTGATGATTCTAATTGTAAGATAATTAGACCCAAGTCAATTTTGATTCTGCCACATCATTTAGAATTGGAGATTTCAGATGGGGTGATGAATATACAAGAGGTCCTGGAATTTGATATGCTGAATGAGGAGAATAAGAGCTGGGAAGTTCTGATTTGGGAAGTCAATTTTGGAGGAAATAGAAAATTGAGTCGAAGGGTTCCTTTTAAGCTGAAACCATCAAATCAGAACCCTTACGACATTTGTTTCGAGGATGTCAAACCCAAGCACACATTCAACGATTATCCTTTTGAGCTTCAATTCTCTGTAACCCGACTTTTTGGTCTTGGGTTTCATCCTCAGAAATCGCAGACCTGATCCTGCTTACATTCTGATTTTAGGTTTTGGGTAATTTTTATCCAGAACCTAAGATATTCTCGATTATGGGGTATGGGTCTGCACCACAATCTGGTCCACATCTGTGGACCTCTGCTGACAGGTCAGAGGATTCTTCTGTTCATTCTAATTCTGACCTGCACATGTGAATTCTTCATTTCTTTTCTTTGTATAATGTGCCTAGCTGAAGCCACTAAACTCAGCACTTATACAGTTCTTTTTAATTTTTCATCTCGGAGCGGACCTGACATTCACGCAATTCAGGTGCTTTCTTCGCTTTTCCACTCTGTTTTATGTCTTTTTAATACAATGAGGACATTGCATTAGATAGGCATGGGGGGGTGGATATTTATCTCTGAATTCATTCGTCAGCTCCGTAGATTTGTTTTATTTTGATTAAAAAAAAATTGAAATTAGGAAAGAGAATTTGGGTTTAAGAAAATTTTCAATCTTAGGAAAAACTACATTAAGATCTGAACACAAAGACCCCTCAGGTCTTTGGACTTAATTAGCCTGTGTATCCACTAAAATGTGGATTTATTTTTGAGTCCTTGCCATCTTAATTCGATTATAATTGGAATAAATAAGTTTGGGTGATAAGTACACGACTTGTCAACCCGCCCTTTGATTTGAGGGAATTTTGAGTTTTAAGCATCTACATACTTTCTTTGCACTGACTAGTTGTTCAACGATTCTAACAGAAATTGGGTAGCTAATGAACCTTCTAGGGTGATATGGCTGGCAAGTTATCGTGGGTAACAGCCCATAGGTAGGTTGTCCAGAGCCTAGTCACTGGACCTTTCTTAGTTTGCTGCCTTTAGGTAAATCTTAGACTAGGGAAGCCACCTACTTAAAAAAAAAAATAAAGGAGAAAAGAACAAAAAGAAATAAGCCACACTTCACCGCACGAGTATGGCTGACAAGTTGTCGGTGGTAACAGCTCATCGACCGGTTGTCCAGAACCCAGCTCAGAAATGCACCAAAAATTCCCAAAACACTTAGGAAGAAGCGGAGAAGTAGAGTAAACCGGGGAGATATACACTGGATTCACCCTTGTGTTGACCCCGTAAAAAAAATAAAAGTAGGGAGAAAGCTATCGGTTGTAAAGATACACTTTTAGGTAGAATTCTGGTTAGGTCACCTAGAGGCGTAGAAATCCGAAGTCCGTTCTAATTGCCGGTCAACGAGTCTACCACAATCACAATAAGATGCTTAAAGCTTGGGGTTCTCATCAAATTTTGGGTGAGTTGAATGGCCGTAGAAAGCCACTCTTAAACCCAAAAATTTGAAAATCAAAAAAATTAGAAAAGAGAAAAAGAGAAAAAGAAATTTTTCTTTTAATAAGGCGAGGGCTTGAAGCGGTCTGCATTTTGGCTGATACCCAGGCACTGTTGTGTCTTTGAAGGTTCAGTTCCTAAGTAGACAATTTCTTAATAATTGAAAAGTAACTCAAGTCCAAATAATCTAACCTAATTCTTTTATAAATAGCATATAGTTTTTGCTAGAGACTAGCAAAAGATAGGCATGGGGGTATGATGTAAACACATTTACACTACTTAAGATGTCTATTTATGCATGTTCTTAAGCATAGGATTGTACTTCATGATATAAATATTGCATTACATGCATCATGTTGCATTTAGAATACTTTGAATAAAATGGAGGTTAATTGTCTCCTTTTATGTGCTTGGACAGGGCAAATATTTTATCAGGGCCTCGGATCAAAGATCCAACCGTATGGATGTGATCAGGGCGACGATTGGAGTTCAACGACTCCAAGATCGCCCTAATCAGGCATCCGTAGCATCAGATAGTGACTCGGGAACCCTAGAAGATCAAGGGCCAGGATGGTGTAAATCCCCACTTCAGATGGTAAATCCGACCGCACGGATGAATTCGGATCGACGATCGCAGCCCAACGACACAAAAAATCAAGTCAATCCGACATCCGTGGCACCATCTACAACTTCCAGAAGATGGACGGCCAAGATAGCACCACGTGGCGCCATCTCAGCCTCCCAAGCGGCTGCTTCATCTTGTGAAGGCCCCGCGCCCGATCGCTCTCTGCCGTTGGATCTTAATCCAACGGCTGTGGGCTCTCGCATTTAAAAACGCCCGCTCGACCATCCGCGCCCCATAGCGCAGCGGTCGAGTGCGCTATCTCGAGCGCGGGGCGCGGGTTCGATCCGCGGCGAGGAGCGGCGGGCGCGAGCTATTGGGTGCGGGTGGAGCGTCGGATGGACATCGGACGGCCGAGCGTGCCCGATAGAGTCGACGCGCAATTGGTCGCGCGATTGAACGCATAATCAGACACGTGTAGCGCGCGGGTGCAGACACATCTTAAGCCGTCCGATCTCGCGATCGGACGGCTGGAAATCAATGGACGTGCGCGTGGGCGCGGAGGCGACGGCCACGTCGGGGCTTTAGTGACGGATTTATCCGTCACTAAAGACCCCTCTTTTATTATTTTGAAGTTGTAATGTCCATTTTGCCCCCACTCCTTGCAACTATAAAAGGAGACCCCCTCCATACGAAATTCTCATCCCTTCTTTCTCCTCTCTACCCCTCCAAAGGTCAAAGAAGCTTGTCCCACACCCGGGATGCTTCTTGCGAGATAAAGTCCAATTTTTATTCCCCTTCGGAAGTGGATCCCGCAACGACGACGACGTGCTGCTCCGTTCCCGTTCTTCTGCTTCATCCTCCTTTGTCCTGCTTCATTCTCCTTCATCCAGGTGTCGTCCCGTCCGGCTCATCCTCCAAGCAATTGTCGAGGAGGATAACTTCTCTCTCCCAATCTTATTTACAGCTTTTCTAGTGTAGAATTTTCCTGCTTTATAGTGTAATTGATTTTCCGCTTTCTAGTGTAACTTTTATAAACAATTGAAATATTGAATGCATGTTCTCTTTCTCTCTATCTCTCTCTCTCTCTCTCATAGTTTGATAGCTCTATTGTAATTATATCGCCTTGCTCAACAAAAATCCTAAAAAAAATATAATTACGAATATAGATCAACGTAGCCTTCCTGTGTTCGACCCGGAATTCTTTTCGGTATAAATTTTATTTGTTGAACACGAATTCTTCGCTTTTTGAACTACGACAGGTTTTCCAAAATCAATCTCGTAAGCGTAGTGATTCGCAAAACACGTTCAGGAAGCAGATCCCACTACGACGTCGCCTTGCCCCGTCCTCTATCTTTTGTCTTCGTTCTCCCTCGTCCATCGTCTCACCACCCTCGTCCAAGCGCTTCGTCAACGCAGCTCATCCATCAAGTAGCCGTCGAGGATAACCTCTCTCCACCTTCTCCTTTATCGCTTTCTAGATTAGATTTCCTACTTTCTAGTGTAGCGAATAGTTGTAATGAACATGATTGTGTGGTTATTCTCTCTCTATTTTCTCTTTATTTGTATTATTCTTTCTCTGTCTTCTATTGTTTAGTCTTTAAGTAGAATAGCTAGGGTAGATTTAATTCAACTAGCTACTTTGCTTCATGACAACAAATTTAAACATGATTTTTGATCAAACGTATGCCTCCCCGTATTCAACTCGGGACTCACCAGAGTTTCATTTAAAATTATGCGATTGTTTGGATTTTCTCGCAAATTACACTCGATAATGGATTTTCAAAACTCAAATCTTTTTGTGACAAATTTTCGCAACAACAATATTCATTAAATGCCCAAATTCATTCCAACCTCAGACCTCCATTGTCTATGGCAGAAGTTGGAGAAGTTTCTCTATCTAATCGAATCACTTCACCACCTTTGCAATGTATTCTAGATAAATTTGCCTCAAGCAATTGATCGAGATCCTAATTCTATCTTTCATACTAACTCAAGCTTTATTCATGTTTGATTTGAGTTCATTACATCCCTGAGAGCCTCATCTAATTAAATTGACAAGTTCTTGAGCTTCGTGAGAAGCTCAGGAAGCTTTTCTTGGAGTTTGATCTTTGATGAGCAAATACGATGAACACCAGAGCTCCGGTGAGCTCTGATGACTTAAGCTTTAAGAAGAAGCATCTGAAATGACTATTATTGATTCTGATTCACTTTAGAAGCCTTTAAGGATCAAATTTCTCTTATTAGAACTGGTTTTAACTGATTAATCAACTTTATGTAGGATCTTAAAATACTATGCCATGTGCACAAACAAACTAGATGCAAGATATTAGCAATAAAAATATTTGCACAAAAAAAACCACAAATAATGAACACAAGATGTATAGTGGTTCCACGCGCACTTGGGTACTCCACTACCTAAGCCTCCTAGCTTAGGATTTTTACCTTGAACAGTGAACACAAGATGTATAGTGGTTTCCCACTCACTTGGGTACTCCGCTGCCTAAGCCTCCTAGCTTAGGATTTTTAACCTGATACCTTCAACCCTG
The DNA here is from genome assembly GCA_037157565.1 of Thalassia testudinum. Classification (NCBI taxonomy): domain Eukaryota; kingdom Viridiplantae; phylum Streptophyta; class Magnoliopsida; order Alismatales; family Hydrocharitaceae; genus Thalassia; species Thalassia testudinum. Next base: position 65,231,744 of record JAZHRO010000035.1, on the reverse strand, counting down.
AGGGAAGCAATATACTAACCGATGTAATTAACGGGTTACCTCAACCCAAGTACAACAAACTGGGTTATTCCAACCCAAACAATGAGCAAAAAGCTCAATACAATACAAGCACTAGTGTAAGAAAGATAAAATCTTACAACAAAGATTCCTACACCTCCCAAAAATAATTAAAATGATATTACCGATTTGAGAGCATAGGAAAAACATGAATCATTTCATAATTGCGTGAGAATAGCTTTAAGAACACGTCTTTGAGCTTGCAAGTGTGTAGGGAAAAGTGGATGACAAGCTTCTTTTCCTTACTTGAGAAATAAGGTGGAAGTATGAAATTATAGCTCTAGAATTTTCTCTTATATTTTTCTATATTCAAACTAAGGGTCCAAGGGTTTATTTATAGGGTTAGGACCTCAGGGATACGTCTACTAGACATTGGAGTTTAAATCCCAACGTTGAAGATCTCAACATTAATTTTCTAGTTGTTTAGATTTAGCCCAACGGTTAGTTGATACCGGTACTAAAGTATGGGTACTGGTACTAGCTAGTCACAATTCCTTAGTAGCCAACACAAAAGAGTCTAGGTACTGGTACTCATCATGGGTACCAGTACTTGTGACTCTCGGGTTTAAGGCACACTAGTCACTGTGACCTACATGTGATGAGTACTGGTACTTGTAAGGTCCAAGTAGGAACTGACTCCACATACTGTGACTACTAGATACCAGTACTCATGACTACTATCGGTACTTGTTGTCACAGTTTAAGACAGAGGCTCAAACTTGTGCCCTGCATGTACTGGTACTGATAAATAGTATCGGTACTTGCTACAAGTACCTTTTTATATGTGAATTACTAATATGTTTATTAGTCTACTTACTTTAATCATTAAATAGTTATCTTTTAAACAACACGTTCTTTGAAATAAGTTGAGTGATCGTAATATTTTATCATAATTTATCTCTATATAATTTTTACGATCTAGTTCTTTATTAGTTGAGAGGCATACATTCTAATAAAAAGAAAATCTAATAAAAAGAAAATCTATTCTAATTGACAACTCACAACATTTGTCTTGAAGATGTCTTCTATCATCATCATTGCCTTCTTGTCATCTTTCTCCATTTGCCTTGATCCCCATCAAAATTTGAAATATCACTCAATTGCAAATATTAATCTAAAATAATTTATTAGCACCAAAATAAGATGTGGAACGTGGTTCCAACACTTCGAACCCCATCTTCTTCTCTATCTCCAGCGAAGCAATTCAGGGCAATATTCTAATTTCCTGAGCTTTCTATTAGATCCAGAAGCATCAACAGTTCAAGCTGAGTCTAGAATGAGTCTTAATTATGTTGTTAGACTTCTGTTTCACTCTGTCGAGCAAACCTCCTTTTGTGCTCAAGCGACGGGCCTAGGGATACAATTTGTAGTGATCAAATTTTAGTCCTTTTGTGTCTATTGAGTTTCTGAGGTAAAATAGAGTCTATTTGGGCTATTAGTTAGATTTGAATTTTCTTCATTGCCAAAGTTAACTTTCAGCTTGAGCAGAGTCAATACTAATCGTAATTGGAGCTCTAAAGCTCCTGAGCTCATCCTTGAGGTGTGCCAAGTGTTTACAAGTTGTTAGGAGTTAATTAGATCCAATTTTAAGAAGTTTTGAGTTTATTTAAAGTCTGTTAGGCTTTATTGAGATTGATGGGTTCACATAGCCTGCAGATGAGCTTCTTTGAGCTCAGGTTGGAATTCTAAGCTTTGTAGAGTTTATTTGAGTCAGATTTAATCCTCTAAAGATACTTAGATAAGATTAGAAGCTTTGATGTACAAGTTGGGTCAATTTTGAGTTTATTTTCATGCCTTTGTTGATCTGTGGATTGAGATGGAGTTTCAGATGTTTTTCACTACTAGAGAAGCATTCCTCTATGCTTCTGTGGTATTCATGGAGTCTTAGGCACTAAGAGTCTCATTAAGATCGAAGAGAGAGACAGATTAGGGTAGAACACATTCTGTAGGTGTTATAAACTGCTGGATACAGTAATGGAATTCACAGATGAATCAGGTGATCAAAAGCTTAATTAGATCAGTTGAAGCACCAAATCGAGGATTTGATCAATACTGGAGTTATTAAAGCTATTCTGGAGATCAATTGTTGAAGGACTTGCTTGGATTAAAGAAGAATCGAAGGTGAGAGCTGAAGTTGAAGTTGATACGATGCACACAGAAAGAAGGTGGGACACATTAGTCCCACCTTGGAAAGAGGAGAGTGTTCATAGCCACATAAATTGAATGGTGCTCGCTATCCCATTGAGCAACAACGATGCTATGGCGTGTGTGGTCATGGGTGTCCATTACCCTTAATATGATCCTATGGCCCAGAGGGGCAGCTTGTGGGCATGTGATTCAATCCTATGGTGCCATGTGGCACTAGTCGATGAAACTATGGTCTGACCCTTGGTCATTGATTCAGTTCGGGACTTGTGTGCCACGTGGGATCATTTTTGTAAATAAGCCTATGCCTTGTGCCTTATGTGCTTACTATGTGACAAAGTGTTGTGCTTTGTTAAATAATGCGATTAAATAAGAGTAAATTTAGTTGTTTCAAAACAACTCTTTTTTGTGATCAAATTTATGGAATTATTTCTTTTGCAATTAGTGCTTAATCATGTGACATTTTAATGTACGTTCTTAATTCAAATGGAATTAATTGCCATGTATATCTTGATTATAATTTTTCCAATTAATTCATGTACCTAATATATTCTAATTATGTAATTAACTAAGTGATTAACCTAGTAATAATTAAAGTATCTAATTAAGCTATGTATCTATATAATGTTATGAGTTAGTAGTAAGTAGTAGTATAAGTTAGGTAACTAATGTTTATAGTTATTTAAGTTAAATAGTTAAGTATACTATTATTATGTTAAGATTATAACTTAAGTAATGAATTAAGTAAAGTAATTATTGCTTAAGATAAGTAATTAAGTAGATAGTAAGTTATAGGTTAACTTATAATTCATTAAATTAAGTAGAGTTAATTTATAGTTAGTATCAATTAAGTAAATTATTAATATATAGTTATGTAGAGTAACTTATATATGTATATTAGTTATGATAAGTTAAGTAAGTTAAACTCAAGTCATTTATATTATATATATTGTAAAGTATAACTTAAGCATTTAAGCTTATGTATATATGTATGCTAAGTTATAAGTATAACTTATTAATCAATAGATTCTTAATATTAACTTAACGAAGAGAATAAAGAATAATTAAAAGAATAATTGGTGAATTATGCAAAATAAGCCTTCCAACGAAAGACCTGGACTCGAAACCAATTTAAATTATTAAATATGTTAGTTTTCTTACTCATTATACTACAACTTAATAACAAATTCTTATAAATAAGAGAAAACTTAACGTCATCGGCACTAATAAATACCCTCCAATACCTTTGATTTGCACAATCGAGTCCCTTGCCCTCTTCCCCAAATCGACTCGATTGTAGGCTTCGCCTCTAACTCCGGCGACTTCCCAACTCATTCTCGGATGTTCTCTGATGGAGAGCATTGTCTCTCTTACCCCCTCTTCCTCTGCCCTGCCCTGGCAATGGTGGAGCCTGATTGCGTAGCAATCATAGGACCTAATCTATCTGAATTAAGTTAGATCCTAGCTTAACTTAGGAATAATGCATATATGAGCAGCATATTTTGCATCATAGTTGATTTGTTAGCTTTGCAAATAATAATGCTATTTTATGTTCTAATTGAGAGGCAATATTAATTGTAGATGATTCGGGGCCACCAATGGTAAATCCGACTGTAAGGATGGACTCAGAAAGATGATAGTAGTTCGATGGTGCAAAAATCAACTCAACCGGAGCCTTGCAGCACCAACTACAAAGGCGGGAAGATAGATGGTCAGGATGGCACCACGTGGCGCCATCGCAACGACCACCTTTGCACCCTTAGTCACTAAAGGAAAAAAGCTAGGCTATTGGATTGTCATCCAATGGCTACGATGGAGCCACGTCGTCGTTTCCTCATGCCCTTCATCAAAGAGGAGTTGATGTGAACATGTTTATATCACATAAACCGTCTATTTATGCATGTTCTTAGGCATATAGTTGCATCATACATTATAAATATTGCATAACATGCATCATCATGCACTTAGATCAGGTTGTATAAATTTTAGGTTAATTTTCTCTTTTTGTGGTTAGGTAATAGGGAGACATTTAATTGGGGCCTTAGATTGAAGATCAAACTGTACGGATTTGATCAGGGCGACAAGTGGAGTTCAACGACTCCAAGATCGCCCCTTGGACTTCCATAGCATCAGATGCAGTCCAAGAAAAGATTGTAGGTCAAGGCCAAGGTGGTGCAAATTCATACCTGAGATGACAAATCCGACCACGCAGATGGGTTCAGATCAATGATCGTAGCCCAACAGCTTGAAAATTGGTCTAATTTGACATCTGTGGCACCACCTACGAGCATTTGAAGATGGACAGTCAGGATGGTGCCACGTGGCACCATCCCAACCATCTGCACTCGCTTACACCCCTCCGCTGGACTCCTGAAGGCTCCCGCGACAAGAGATCTTGGCCGTTGGATGAAGATCTAATGTCCAAGATCGACTGAGAGTGAAACCATCCAGGTGACAAAGCAGCGGCTTAGCGCATTGGTGAAGGGCACTATGTAGAAGAAGAGGAGCGGGGTCGAGCCCCCATGAGCCTCAAATCAAGTGTGGGGCATAGGTGCGGCCAAATCTGATAGTTGGATGCAGTGTAGACAATGGATGGAGCTGCCACGTGGCTTCAACAGAGTGCATGGATCATGCACACGCAATCAGACTTGCATGCGAATGCCCGATCGCATGCGAGCAGGTGCGATGAGGCGAGAGCGAGATCAATCCTAAGCCATCCGATCTCGTGATTGGATTGCTAAGGATGCATGAACGTGGGCGAGTGTTGAGCGTGCAGAAGGTGAGGAGGCAGGCATGCACGTGTGCTTTAGCGACGTGGGGTCTTTAGTGATGTTTTATCCATCACTAAAGACCCCCTCATTTAATGTTTTAAGATAAAATGACCTTTTTGCCCCTTTAAACCTCATCTATAAATAGCCCTACGACTCCCACATATTCTTCATCCCTTCCTTTCTTCTCTCACCCCCTCCAAAGCTCTAAGAGCTTGTCCCAAACCTAGGATACTCCATTAGAGTTAAAATTAGAATTTTCCCACCTTCTCATCCTCATTCATGGAGTGCTCGCGGTTGTCTTCTCACTGCCGTTCGGGAAGCGGATCTTGTTGTGACGTCGCCCTGCCCCATCATCCGTTGTTCGTCGTCGTTCTCCTTCATCCTGCATCTCACCACCTTCGTCCAGGCGCTCCATCAATGCGGCTTGTCCTCCAAGCAGCCGTCAAGGAGGATAACTTCTCTCCACCTCTTTTATTGCTTTTTAGCGTAGATTTCCTACTTTCTAGTGTAACAAGTAGTTGTAATGATTAGTGGTAATGAACATCACTTGATGATTATGAAATACCTGTTCATTCTCTTTGTATTTTGTCTTTATTTGTATTATTCTCTCTTATCTATTCTTTACTCTTTAAGTAGATAGCTAGTGTAAATTCAATTCAACTAGTTAATATGTTTCGTGACAACAAATCAAATGCTATTTTTGATCAAACATCTGCCTTCCCGTGTTCGACCTGGAATTCCTTTTGAGCTTTGGTAAATATATCTGTTGACGTATTTTCTGGCAAATTACGCTATGGCAATGGGTTTTCAAAACTCAATCTTTTTGCACAGATTTTCCGCTACAACATTTTGCTGCCATTGCAGGGGAGGCTACGCTCTTTGATTTTTCACGTTTTCTGACTTACTGATCATTTATCTCACTTCTCTCCTTTCTTATTGTGATTGTAGGTACTCTCATGAGGCAGGCAAAAGCGGTAGATTGGAGTAAAGTGCTGTTGAAGGGTCTATAAGTAATCCTACTTACTCACCCACTAGATTTCATTCCATCACCTAATAACACAAACCCTAATTAGCCTAGGAGCTTGCATAAACTCTAAGGTTAGTTTTGATTGTTTGTTTGACACTTCCACTTGCCTCACCCTCCACATATAAAAGAAAATTTTTTTAAAAAAATCTCACAGAGGTACATAACCCCTTTTGATTCTTCATACATAATTGATAACTCGATCTTTGGGATCGGTACACTCATCAACACATAATTGAGTAGAAATCAGATCAGGTAATTATTATTCACTCGAGATCAAGTTTTAAATCTTCACGTTGCAGTATAGCCGAAATCTCGTGAAAAGCAGATAAAATTTATACTCGAAAAGTTCAAGATCGTTCATTGGGAGCAAGTAGGAATTCAATCCTCAAGATTGCAATTTAAACAATAGAAATAAGAAATTATGATTAGAAATTGATTCAAAATAATGTAGCAATAATATCAAGTGTTAGAATGCAAAAAGAATGGAGTAAAATGGTGATTTAAATCACCAATTACTCCTTACAAAAATATCTAATGGAACTCAATAATTATGTATGAAATCAACTCAAGTCAGCATTCTGATGGAAGGATCAGACGTCTTAAACGTTTGATTCTACAGTGCTTTGCTTCTTCTTCTTTTCTTCTTCTTTCCTCTTCTCTTTCTTCTCTGATTTCTTCTTCTCTTCTTCTTTTCCTCTTCTCTTTCTTTGCTCTTCTTCTTCTTTCTCCTTTTCAAGCTTTCTTCTTCTGCCCGTCTTCTCTTCTTCAAGCACAGGGGAAGGGTCTTTAGATTTGGTGAAGAGTCAGCCAACTTCTCTAGAGCAAAACCCTCCCCTGCCCTGTGTAAACTCTCCTCTCTTTCTCTCCTTGGGTCACGCTCTTCCAGAGCCTTCAACAGTACCGGGTATTCAGGTAATCGGACCTAGAGCACACCCGGGTCCAGGGCTACGGGCGTGGTTCACAGTCGAGGAGTGTACAAGGCTTAGGCGGGTTATCGAGTATGCACCAGGTCTGCGGGGAGCGTGTCATGGACAAGGCACGTGAGGGGTGCGAGGGACCTCACCCTTGTGACTTGAGGCGATGAGCCTCTATCATAAAATCAATTTATGTGGGCATAATTGCACTAGAACACACAATGTGGGATTATCTTCAGTTTCTTTTTTCGCGTGCACAGCTGTTGAGGCCTTCATCAAATTCGCATGCAAGGAGCGGTCAATGGCACCAATTGACCCCTGGGTTACGTTCCTGGAAGGATTCCATGCTTCCTGGGATCAAAGACCTGGAGCTGCAAACTGGGAAGTGAGCTTTGAGCTTTCTTGAAGCTTGGCTTTAATGGCGGAGGGGGCTGGTACCTAAAATCACGAATAAGGCCTTTCGGCCGCGTCAGAAAGCTCAGGAACAATCGTTGGAGGATGGTGAACTTGATGAGGGGGTCGGCGTGGCGTGTGCATAAGTGATGAGGCCTGTCGACCTCGCGAAGGGTGGGTGGATGTGGGTTTGTTTGGTGGGGCATTCAAAGGGGCAATCGTCCTAACAAAGTTAGGGCTTTTTCTCTTGAGGTCGAGGCGGAGGTGTGGAGTGTGGGAGCGGCCGGTTTGGCGGTGTGTGGAAGATGCTAGGGCTCGCCAGAGTTCTGCCAGAGAGATGGAAGACAAACTGGAGGACAATTGTGTAGGGGTTGAAACAGAGTGTTGGGGTTGCTGTTTTGATGAGGGGAAGCTGAGGAGTTGGTTGAGAGTAGTAGCGGACGAAGGAGAGAGGAGATGGCACCGGTTGCGGTATGGTTGGCGCCAGAGAAGGAAGCTGCTCCGGTGGATAGGAAACGGCGAGGAAGACAACGAAAGGGGCATCGGCGGGTACAGCTTGACGCGGAAGAGGATGAGGAAGACAGCTCCGTTGCCAGTATTGCAAACGGAGGAGGAACGAAGGACGGGAGGGTCGCCGAACGTTGAGGAGCAGTTCGGCAAAGAAAGAGGAGAGGAATTGGAGGTGTTCAAGGCCGAATTCGAGCATGGGAAGAACGGTTTGATCTGAAGGTCTTTTTATAGGCCTTTAGAGTGAGCTTGGGAAGCAAGCTTCCCAAGCTTGGAAAGCTTCACCGGAGATGGCATTTCTAGGATACCCTAATCTCTTATGTGTTCGCAAGAGAGATTGCAAAGGTTTTAAGGCGTGGGAATTGGCTCAAAAGGAGGGGAATTTGCTCGAGATCAGGTTTTAAATCGTTGCATTGTAGTATAATCGAAATCTCGTGAAAAATAGATAAAATTTATATTCAAAAAGTCCAAGGTCATTCACTGGGAGCAAGTAGGAATCCAATTCTCAATATTGTAATTTAATTAATAGAGATAGGAAATTATGATCAGAAATTGATTCAAAATAATGTAGCAATAATATCAAGTGTTAGACTGCAAAAGGAATGGAGTAAAATGATGCTTTGAATCACCAATTACTCCTTACAATAATATCTAATGGAACTCAATAATTATGTATGAAATCAACTCAAGTCAGCCATCTGATGGTAGGATCAGACGTCTTAAACGTCTAATTCTACAGTGCTCTGCTTCTTTTCTTCTTCTTTTTCTGCTTTCTCTTCCTTCTCTGATTTCTTCTTCTCTTCTTCTTTTCCTCTTCTCTTTCTCTGCTCTTCTTTCTCCTTTTCAAGCCTTCTTTTGCCCGTCTTCTCTTCTTCAAGCACAGGGGAAGGGTCTTTAGGTTTGGCTAAGTGTCAACCAACTTCTCTAGAGCAAAACCCTCCCCTGCCCCGTGCAAACTCTCCTCTCTTTCTCTCCTTGGGTCACGCTCTCCCGGAGCCTTCAACAGTACTGGGAATTCAGGTAATCGGACCTAGAGTGCACCTGGGTCCAGGGCTGCGGATATGGGTCACAGCCGAGGAGTGTACAGGGCTTAGGCAGGTTATCGGGTATGCACCAGGTCCGTGGGGAGCGTGTCACAGACAAGGCACGTGAGGGGTGTGAGGGACCTCACCCCTTGTGACTTGAGGCGATAAGCCTCTATCACAAAATCAATTTATGCGGGCGTAATTGCTCCAGAAAGCACGATGTGGGACTATCTTCAGTCCTTTTCTTCGCGTGCACAGCTATTGAGGCCCTTGTCAAATTCGCATGCAAGGAGTGGTCAATAGCGCCAATTTACCCCTGGGTTACATTCCTGGAAGGATTCCGTGTTGCCTGGGATCAAAGACTTGGAGCTGCAAACTGGGAAGCGAGCTTTAAGCTTGCTGGAAGCTTGGCTTAATGGTGTTGGGGGCTGGTACCTGAAATCACTAATAAGGCCTTTCGGCCGCGTCAAAAAGCTTAGGAACGATCGTCAGAGCACGATGAACTTGATGAGGGGGTCGACGTGGCATGTGTGTGAGTGATGAGGTCTGTCGAGCTCGCGGAGGGTGGTCGGATGTGGGTTTGTTCGGCAGGGAGTTCAGAGGGGCAATTGTCCTAACAAAGTTAGAACTTTTGCTCCTGAGGTCGTGGCGGAGGTGTGGAGTGAGGGAGTGGCCGGTTTGGCGATGTGTGGAAGGCGCTAGGGCTTGCCGAAGTTCTACCAGAGAGATGGAAGACGTAGTCATGGACGGTTGTGCGGGGGTCGAAACAGAGTGTTGGGGTTGCTGTTGTGATGAGTTGAAGCTGAGGAGTCGGTTAAGAGCGGTAGCGGACGAAGGAGAGAGGAGATGGCGTTGGTTGCGGTATGGCCGGTGCCCGAGAAGGAAGCTGCTCCTGTGGATAGGAAATGACCAGGAAGACGGCAAAAGGGGCGTCGGTGGGTATGGCTCGACACGGAAGCGGATGAGGAAGATAGCTCCGTCGTCGGTATTGTGAACGGAGGAAGAACATTGGCAGTGAGGGTCGCCGGATGTTGAGGAGCAATTCGGCCAAGAAAGAGGAGAGGAATTGGAGGTGTTCGAGGCCGAATTCGAGCGTGTGAAGAACGATTTGTTTTGGAGGTCTTTTTATAGGCCTTTAGAGGGAGTTTTAAGCTTAGGAAGCAAGCTTCCCAAGCTTGGAAAGCTTCATCGGAGATGGTATTTCTAGGATACCCTATTCTCTCATGTGTTCACATGAGAGATTGGGAAGGTTTTTGGGCATGGGAATTGGCTCAAAAGGAAGGGAATTCCTTGACGAACTTCCCTTTCAAATTTGAGAGGGATTCGTCAATGACTCAAGGAGAACTTGCTAATTTTAGGTCATCGGAGTTTGGACGAATAGGATTAATGGAATTAGGGACCTATTTGTGAAAATGATGACAAATTTAGGGGCCTTTTTGTAAGGATTTTGAAAGTTAAGGTCATATGTGTGATAAAAAAGAATTAGACAGGACTAAATTGCAAACTAGGTCAAGACAATCTCATATTGGATCCAAATTTCGGTACAAACCTAATTTGATCCTAAGGAATTCAATGGTGTTGGATTTTGGTTTTGACCACATTTGGCTGTGTAATTTATGCAAAAATATAAATTAGGGCAAATGTCTATCTGAGACTATTTTGGGTCAAGACGGGTTCTGATGATCAAATTGAAGGTACCAACCCTAGAGAATATTTTTCTGTGAATTTTAGAGGGTTTTGGTTAATTTTATCATGACCAGAACCTTAGTTAATTAAGTAGGTCTATTTTTAGGGTTTCGAAAGTCATTTAATTCTCAAAACACGTGAAAACCCTTTTTTGTCTGTTCTAACCCACTTGTTAGCCTTTTGGGACCATTTGACCCTTAATCAACCCCTCAGAAAATCCTTGGTTGTACTGCATTCAAGATATGATGGTAAAATTATAATTTTAACCCTGGTTTCTTATCTTTCCCTCAGAATGATTATGCAATGAATTACAGTCCTCTGGCGGTTATGTAGGAGCATTTAATGACTTAATTAGATCAAATTGAGCTAGTTATGGCTCATGATGGTGTTCCCATCATACCCCCATGCCTAGCTTTTGCTAGTCCCTCAGCAAAATCTCAAGGAATTTAACTCAAATTCTGGACCACATGCTTTTTTATGCTTAGAACTCTAATGTGTGCTTTCTTTTGTAGATTAGGTCAGCATGCCGATAGTAGGCCTAGAGGTACTTAAGTACCAACCAAGATCTGGACCTGACCAGCTCTAGCCTTAGTTCACCGCGAAGGTTTCTAAGGCCCATAGGAACTAACCTAAGGTTTGTTGAACTCTGCGGTTAAAGAACCCGTGCTTGTAACATGTTTTAGTCCAGGTTCAGTTTGTAGTGCATTTTTGTAAGAGAGAGATAGAGGAATTCTTTTCTTTATTTTTAAAGAGTTTTCTCTCTCTTTTCTTTTTATTTCTAGCTTCAGATTGGCTTTACAACACGATCTGTATCGGATTCCTAGTTTCCACCATCAATCCTCGCAAGGTTCCTGGCAATCGATGCTTCGAGATAGCACCACCCATGGCAACCCCCAAAACCCTGACTTTTGAGATAATCCCGCCCATGGCATTCTGTAGCTAAATCCAGACCCTTGTAATCGACATTTTATGATAATGCCGCCCATGGCATCTGAACTAGCACAAGGTGCTTACATGCCCCCGGTAGGATATTTAGATATTCTAGGAGACAAGCACCGAGGAGACGGTATATTATTGTGCATCTTCGAGGGAAATTTCTCACCTCTCCGCATCGGGAACTCTTCCAAATCAACTTGTGTTGATTAGCCACTCCTAATCTAGGTAACTTTTTCATAACAGATTTAACGTGTTTGCGTGATTTGACAATTAAGCACACTGAACCAAACTATGTGTGGATTGGGGTGCTTAGGTTATCGAGTCCTGCAAACCAGAGGTCAGTTAACGAGGCCGAATAATCTTTAAGCCTTAGACCTAATACTTAAGCTTCACATTTTCCCCAACCTCTTGAGGACTATCCAGATCTTAGTAGATACTTGAATTTTTAAGCCTAAAATCACAGCTCAAGAGGCATAAGATCAGCGTTCATACTAATCTTTTTTTGTCTTTTAGCACTTTTTGTCTTTCATTTTCTTTCTTTTTGATTTGGTCTAGAACTAAGTCGAATCCTTAATCTTTTACTAGTGACTATCTTTTTTTCTTTTCAAATTGTGCTCCTTTTTGGCATTTATATCACCTCCCCTTTTCCTCCTCAAAAAATGATATGCAATTAATTCACTCAAAATTTCCTCCCTTCTCCTATTTTTGTTCCTTTTCAATTTTTTTTTTTTTGATTTTTGGAACATGTAATTTTTTTTTTGATGAAGCCCTTTCTTGTGAGGTTATTCTCACAGCGTTTTGCACTTTAATACCTCCCATGCCTATGATTTGCAATGTCCTCATTGTAAATTAGGTGGGTTCGAGTTTAGCTTAGATCGTACATTAGAACAGGTTTTGGGTGGGTGGATGGGTCGGGGTGACTGTTGCGGACGATTTCAAGCTCGGGTATAGGTACCAAAGGTAGAGTTGGCTGTTCTAATGGATGAACCCTAAAGTGCAATATGAATTCAGCAGAAGATGTGTCAAGAAGGGTTTCGGGTTTTTCAAGAAGATGACAGGTTGCCTCCCATTAAGCATTGAGTTTAACGCCATCAGCCGGGCATAATGAGCTCAGGGAGAATGGAGATCAAAAGATACCTCATCCATGTTCGTATTAGTGAATTCAATGAATGGCTTAAGTCGCTGGCCATTCACAATAAAGGGTTCGGAATCAAGGCTGTGTTGTCTGATTTCAATGGCTCCATTTCCAAAAATTCGTCTGATAAGATATGGTCCAATCCATTTTGATCTAAGTTTTCCTAGGAACAGTTTGAGTTTGGCATCAAAGAGTATGACTTTCTGACCAGGGTGAAAGATCTTTCTGGATATGTGCTTGTCGTGAAAGGCCTTAACCCGCTCTTTGTAAATTCCCGAGTTCTCATATGCGTCGCTACGTAATTCATCGATCTCGTTCATTTGAAGCTTTCTGTGGGTTCCTGCCTTAGAAAGATCTAGATTACACTTTCGTACAGCCCAAGAGGCTTTGTGCTCCAACTCGATGGGAAGGTGACATGCCTTCCTGTACACCAATCTGAAAGGAGACATGCCCAATTGGGTTTTGTGGGTGGTCCTATAGACCCACAAGGCTTCTAGAAGTTGGGACGACCAATCTTTCTTATCAGGTCGGACAGTGACCTAAAGGATTTTCTTGATCTCTTGATTCGATAGCTTAGCTAGACCATTGGTTTAGGGGTGATAAGGAGTAGAGATTCGGTGTGATACCCCTTATTTGGTCATTAGTGATCTAAACTGAGCATTTGTGAAATGGGTCCCTCCATCGGAGATAATGGCATGTGGAATCCCGAATCAAGAAAAGATGTTTTGATGAATGAATTTCATTACCACCTTATGATCGTTGGTTCAGGTTGGAATGGCTTCGATTCATTTGGACAAGTAGTCAACAGTGAGAAGAATGTATTTGAAGCCGTCCGAAATAGGGAAGGGTCCCATGAAATCATTCCCCTAGATATTAAAGATTTTGCATATGAGAATCGGATGTAAAGGCATCATATCGCGGTGGCTCATGTTGCCTAAGGTTTGGCAATGAGTGCATGCCTTACAATGATCGTATGCGTCTTTGAAAATTGTGGGCCAATAAAAGTCACACTGGAGGACGTTTGCTATGATTTTATGTTTGGAAAAATGTCCGTCGCAGGCTTGGTCATGGTAGAAGGACAAAATGTCCTGGATTTTCGCTTTCGGGATGCACCGTCTGATGATCTGATCAGCACCAATGCGGAAGAGGTACGGGTCTTCCCAGATGTAATACTTGGCATCGGAAAGCAATTTGTCTTTCTTGGCCTTCAGCCAATTAGATGGGATCTAATGTAATGCCAAGTAGTTCACTAAATAAGCAAACCAAGGAAGTCCCATACTAATAGTTAGGAGATGCTCATCGGGAAAGTGTTTTGTGATGGGTCTAGAAGGGTCGATACTATTAGAAGGAAGGCAGGATAAGTGGTTAGCTACCATGTTCTGCTTTCCCGCTATATCGCGAATCTCGAGTTTAAATTCTTGCAACAGCAAGATGCAGCGGATTAGTCAAGGTTTCGCATCCTTCTTCGCAAGGAGGTGCCTCACTGCAGTGTGATCTGAGTATATGATAACACGAGAACCCAAAAGATATGATTTGAATTTTTCCAGGGCAAATACTACTGCTAGCAGCTCTTTCTCAGTAATTGTGTAGTTACGCTAAGCCTCGTCAAGTGTCTTGCTAGCGTAGTAGATGACCACGGGTTTCCCATCTATTTTCCGCCCAAGTATCGCACCTACGGCATAATCAAATGCATCGCACATGATCTCAAAGGGTTGAGACCAATCAGGGGACTGCAGGATAGGTGCTTTGGTAACTTGATCACACAGGATCTTAAATGCCTAAGTGCACTCCTTGGAGATTTCAAAGGGGACATCCTTAGATAGAAGATTAGTCAGGGGGCGCACAATTTCAAAAAATCAGGAAGGAATTGACAGTAAAAATCGACATGTCCCAGAAAGGATCGGATGTCTTTGACCGAGCTAGGCATAGGGAGTTTGGAAATCATATTCACCTTGCCTCGATCAACCTGGATGTTTTTTTCAGAGATGAGATGTCCCAGGACAATTGTTACGAACGCACGGCTTCAGACGTCTTTTAAGACGTCTGGGAGGTGGCCCAGACGTTGGATCAGACGTCTGGAACCCCTTCCAGACGTTGGATCAGACGTCTGGAACCCCTTCCAGACGTCTGGGATTCGATTTTTTCGACATGAGCGATTTCGTGGCGCGCAGACCTGCGAGCGCATCTCTCTCTCTCTTTTTCCCTGTCTCCTGCGGCCGCAGGCTGCGCCCTCTGTCTGCTCTCTCTCCTCCCCGCGTGGCTTTAAAATGCCACGCCCCCTCCCTCACTCTCATCACCTCCGCCCCCTTTTTCTTCTCCTTCCAGCCGGTTCGCGAGAGCGAGCGCGTGTGAGCAGCGGCGGCGGCGACAGCCGCGGCGAGTGCGGGAGGAGGTGCTGCGCGAGGGAGGAGGCGTCAACCGTGAGGGCTCGAGGCTGCCGGGGTAGCGGGAGCCGGCCGGCGGGGGCGCAGCGGATGTGGGGTGACGCGGGAGGCCTGCTGCAGCTCGAGCAGCAGGCGGACGAGTCGCGGCGCAGCCGAGCGTCACGAGCGGAGGGCGAGTCATGCCCTGATTCTGGAATTTTCTCCAGAATCAGACGTCTGGGCTTCCAACCAGACGACTGGGAGGATGTCTGGAGGACTGTCCAGACGTCTGAAAGGTGAGTTATTTCCGTCTTCTTCCTCTTCTTCAACTGACCGTACTAAGAGAGAGAGAGGAAATGGGTACGTGCAGGTTCGGATTCGCCATCCAGCGTGAATCAGATGTCTGGCTGCAGTGCCAGACGACGGGAGCGACTTCCAGACGTCTGGGGTAACCATCGGATGTTTGGGAACTAGGCCAGACGCCCCCGCAGGCTTCTGGATGTCTGAGAGACCACGCAGAGCAAAGGTAACCTCTGATCCACTTTTTAAGACATCTGGAAGAGGTTCCAGACGTCTGATTTTGCACTATTTCGTCATTTTCGACCCGCTTAGGGCCCGTTCAGGTTCCGTTTTCCGCGTTTCGAGTTGCGTTCTTTTCGGAATTACATCCTCTACCCATCTACAGCAGTTGTATACTATTTTGAGAAACTCCTTGTGTTTGATCCTTGTGATAGGACCCCGTTCCGTTGCAGTCTCGGGGGTTGCGGAGGCACGCGGGATTCCCGACCATGCCCCCAGTACTCCTGTTGTAACCGGTAGAGTGGCTTTTAAGTTTATTAGTATAATCTGTTAAATTATGGAACCATAAATAGAACCTAGGACATTGCATGAATCCTAGGAATGAGAAATAGATTGAATGGTAGATCCTAGGGTGTTGCATGAATCCTAGGACTGGAAAACTAGATTGTATGATAGATCCTAGGATATGGCATGAATCCTAGGACGGGAAAACTAGTGGAATGTATGAATACTGCAGTCTTGGAAAATGTGGAAAGGAAATAATAGTTGCCTGTGAATTGAATTAACAGCTGCCTGTTATGAATAAATGAGCATGTCTTGGAATATGGGATGTATGAATGTGAAACTGGGAAGGTGAAACCTGAATGTGCTGAGTTAAAAGAACTGGAACCCTACGGGGAATTAGGAGTGGAACTCCTGGAAAGAGAAAGGAATGGAACTGAGAAAGAAAGACGTGGTAGTGTGCTGTCTCTTGGGTACGTAGTACCAAGGGAAGTACCTGTACCTGTTTAGTGCAGAGTGGAGCCAGCCGCCCCAGGGACCCAGGGTTAGGACTGGCCACTTTGTACCGACTTGCTGGCCCTCGTGTACGTAGTACCGAGGAGAGCTACTAGTGTAGGGAGGTACTAGCTACCCCACAGGCTCTGGGGTTCTGCTAGCCTCCTACATCGACTTGTTAGGCCCACTGGGCAAACCAGGGTAGCCAGGCGAGGGTGCGCGGACTGTGGAGGGGCAAGGCCCCTGTTTGGTTACTGTGGAGGGGTTGGACCCCTGTTACTGAGAGGGCTCTGCCCTGTACTGGTTCCGTACTGTGCTTTGGGCGCACCCATTAACGAAAACGACTGACCGCGTGCCAGTGCGGGTTAGCTACCTGTGCGTTTATCGCGCGTGCCGTAGTCACCGTTACGCCTGTCCGTGACCTTGGGGTGGTTGACTGAGAGTAGGATCACCATGGGGGACTCTCCCGGCCAGGAGAGCACCACGTGCTACTTCTACTGTTCGGAAAAGACTGCAATCAAGATCGTTCCCACGAGGAACATTCGAGATCAAGTGAAGGATCTGAGAAATAGATAAATTTTGAGACAATCGAAAGATGTAAATAAAGGAAGAAAGAAAATTAAAACAGCTACTGTACACTTTACTGTTTCTTTAGTTTAGCTGCCACTCTACTCAGCGTTTTGCTGACGTGTTACACTCGTTACTTTTCAGGACCAGGTGTTGAGCAGCCAGGGTCAGCGGCTGCAGAGGACGCTGGGCGGA
The DNA here is from genome assembly GCA_037157565.1 of Thalassia testudinum. Classification (NCBI taxonomy): domain Eukaryota; kingdom Viridiplantae; phylum Streptophyta; class Magnoliopsida; order Alismatales; family Hydrocharitaceae; genus Thalassia; species Thalassia testudinum. The sequence goes on along the minus strand of JAZHRO010000035.1, from coordinate 65,214,727 downwards.
GTAGGGTCCAGTAGAGTTACCACTGTTCTCTTGTACCACTTTTTTTTTTGTTCTACTGTAGTGAGTAGTTCTTGTTTCCGCTGTACTTTTCTTTACCCGCAGTTCCTATTATGTTATGAATGTTGTTCTACTGTTGTGGTGGTGTATACTGTAGTGGCCTCTTTCTTTACTGCCGTATTTCCTTACTGTTAGTTATATTCATGCTGAATGTGGTTTATTTTGCTGCTCTTTTGGTTACTTTCTTGTTGGATGACTAGGTCTTGGGATTAGTTGAGTCAGTCCGGTTCTCGTGTCTCGTAGGGACTCGGGAATCGGGTCGTTACAACAATTCCCTCAGGTACCATGAAGTGGCTCTTTTCCTCGGAAAGAACCAAGTTCACGTCAATGCACCGCCTGAGGATTTGGACCAAGTGCAGGAGGTAATCGTCAAATGATTCACCAAACACCGAGAAGTCGTCCATGAAGACTTCAAGGTATTTACCTACCATATCTGAAAATATGGCAAGCATGCACCACTAAAAAGTAGCGGGTGCATTGTAGAGACCAAATGGCATCCTTCGGAATGCGTATGTTCCAAAGGGCCAGGTGAAGGTGGTCTTCTCTTGGTCCTCAGGATGGATTGTGACCTGATTATAACCAGAGTACCCATCCAAAAAGCAGAAGAATCGATTTCCCGCTAGTTTCTCGAGGATCTGATCATTGAACGGTAGTGGGAAATGATCATTCTTCATGGAGGAATTAAGTCTTCTGTAATCAATGTAGACTCTCCACGAGTTCTATATACAAGTCGGTATGGTTTCTCTGGTTTTAGTCATGATGACGGTGAGTCCTGCCTTCTTAGGCACAACTTGGATTGGACTCACCCACCGACTGTCGGAGATCGGGTAGATGATCCCTGCATCTAACCACTTGATGATCTCCTTTTTCACAACATCTTGCAGATTTGGATTTAGGCATCTCTGCATTTCACGGGATGGTTGTGAGCCCTCTTCAGTGTAGATGTGATGTGTGCAGTATGAAGGGCTGATACCAGTCAGATCATCGAGAGTCCATCCAATGGCTCTTCGATGCTGCTGGAGAACAGAAATCAGGCGTGTTTCCTGATCAGGTGTGAGTCGGGAGTTGATAATCACAGGAAATGTTTGATCGGAACCCAAAAAGACATATTTGAGATGATCGGGGAGAGGCTTTAATTCCATAACTTGGTTGTCAGCAGCAGCAGGTGGTTTAGGGTGGATATCGGGAGCAAAGGAAGGATCTATGGGTTTGTCTAGGTTGGGTTCAGACTCCTCTAATTGTGGGTTTTGATCTTGTGGTTGATCAGAAATAGTCTATTTTCCTCGATACATAGGTTTTCAACCACAGCTTCGATATCGCAAATTTTTTCTATAACTTCACAATTAATTCCTTGTTGGGCCTAAAGATGTCGATCTTTAGTGTCTTTCTCCCAAATTTTAATTCAATTTGGCCCTCCTCACAATTGATATTGGTCTTAGTAGTGGCCAGAAAGGGTCTCCCTAGTATGATTGGTGTATTCTTCACATTCTCGGGAGCATCCATATCTAAGACAATGAAATCCACTGGAAAATATAAATCATTACCCTAACTGTGACATCCTCGAGAATTCTTTTTGGTGACTTAATAGATTGGTTGGCTAGCTGCAAAGTCATTTCTGTCTGTTTAAGTTTAGATTCCTCGAAGTAGTTTAGTAGGGATGTAGGTATCAAATTTTTGGAAGCTCCTAGGTCCAATAAAGCTCGGTCAAATTGTATATCATTGATTGCACAGGAGATTAGAGGGGTGCCTGGGTCTTTTGCCTTAAGTAGGAGTTTGCTCAAAATGACGGAGCTGGCTTGCTCTGATAGTATGATCGGGTTCCTGCCTTTGGTTCGTGGCTTACGCTTAGGTGTACACATGTCTTTCAGAAATTGTGCGTAAACCAGTATGTGGCG